>OY747129.1:14009498-14609498 GCA_963556465.1 Berberis vulgaris | reverse complement strand
TTGTCTCAAGTATATGTTATATAGGCCTAAAACTTGGTATAATGCTAATAATTGCAAATGCATATAGGAGTTATGTATTTATTTAACTAGACATCTAGGAAGAACTACAGAGTTTAACAATACAGGTAGAAATGAAGTTTATGTGATGAAAGAATTTTGTCAACTCGGCAATGTTTTGGCTTCACCTTTTCTTATTCCTTTGATAATCAAATCAGTTTGACTTGTATTTTACAGGTGTTGGAAAGTCATGCCTTCTTCTGCAGTTCACTGATAAACGCTTTCAGCCCGTTCATGACTCAACTATTGGTGTTGAATTTGGAGCAAGGATGGTAACAATTGATAACAAGCCAATAAAGCTGCAAATATGGGATACAGTATGTCCACCTCTTCCTATTGTCATTATTATTTTTATCCTTCAATTCTGTGCAGGAAATGGTTGAACAAAATTGATTTGGCCTATTGTACTTATATTGAGACTATTGTTATGGCTAAGTCACTAGACTTAAAACACGTTTGGTGAAAAATTTAGGTATACGTAGGCAGATTAAGAAATTTCACACAGAGACTTCAATTACTATATTTGTACAATCGATAAGGTCAAAGATTACTGAAATTAATCAAAGTTTTAGGTTTCAAAGCATACTGAAATAAATATCTTTTGCTGCAGAATTTGATTGTGTTGCATTAAACCCTGAAATACTATAAACTTGCTTATCTTCCATTGTGAGATCTTTTACCATTTTGTTTTTTTAATGTCTGAAGTACCTTTGCACTATCAGGCTGGTCAAGAATCCTTCAGATCAATTAGAAGGTCATACTACAGAGGAGCAGCCGGTGCTTTGTTAATGTATGATATTACCAGGTACTAGATGTACACAAATCAATACATCAAGGCCACGTGTGTGTTAACCAAGTTCTTGACTTATTCCTTGTCTTTTCATAATTATGTAAACCAAAAACTAGTAAGCATAATGTAAGTATCAGTGGTTGTATGAAAAATTGCTCAAAAAAGAAATTGCAGTCTTGTAATCTTTGCAATTGGAATCTGTTGCATATTGAAGCTTTGAGTAAATTAAGTAGGTCTTTGGTTGAATTTCAGCTGTTGATAGCATTTCTAATAACCGGCTTCTGATGGTTCTTTTTACTCAGGAGGGAAACTTTTAATCACCTCGCTAGCTGGTTGGAAGATGCAAGGCAAGATGCAAATGCAAACATGACAATTATGCTTATTGGAAACAAATGTGACCTTGCTCATAGAAGAGCTGTGAGTACGGAGGAAGGTGTGCAGTTTGCCAAGGAGCACGGGTTGATATTCATGGAAGCCTCAGCAAAAACTGCTCAAAACGTTGAAAAGGTGATGTACCTTAATGTTTCTATTTTTGCATCGAGTTTGATTTTTAATAAACTCTGTTCAGTGCTCAGGTTTTAACTGTCGATACAGTGTGTTTGGGATTTTTCAAGGGCTGTTTTTATTGACCCAGTTTTGTTTGATTTTCTCTCTAATATAATTCAGGTATTATAGTACGCCAACAGGCAAGAGACTGCGTTCAATGGTGGAGGTCCAGAAGTATGTCTATTCTGTTCACAGTTCACTAGAAATATATATATATATATATATATATATATATATTTTTTTTTTTTTTTTTTTTTTTTTTTGTGTATATAATTTCTCCCTGTGGCTTACCACTTAAGTTTGGTTCAATCTTGTTTTGGAAATACTCTCTCAAGTTGCTCTTACATTCCCTATTGTGCAGGTTTCTGCTTGAACATCCAGAGTATCTCCAAGCTGGGGTGACTATGTCTCAGTTTTCATTTCAAATACCGAAACCTTTACAGGAAAACTATGTCAAAAAGCGCCCACGTGCTGATCTCTCCATACAAAGGACTCTAGAACCTACTGAAGGTGTGTACACCAGAGTTTGAAAATGTGTAGTTCAGTCTTGATAACTTTGATGCAAAAAATATGAAACTGAAGGAGGAACACTAATATCGACCTCTACATTTTTCTGCAGTGAATCCCTTATCATGGGCAGGGCCATTTGAGTGTGGAGAGCCGCAAATTGGTGGAGCAGGATCGGCATCTCCACATGTTGAGGTTCCTGTATCACATGTCACTCCTCGACCAACAAAGAGGGGAACAAAGTCACCATCATCAAAGCACTTGTACAGTAGCAACTCTGCGTGCAATCAAACAGGAATCAAGCTGGAAGAGCCTCAAGCGTCTGGAAACGATGCATATGATCATCTGTAAGGTTAAGTCGCTTCTCTCTTTTTGCTATTATACAGTAGGATGTTTATGTTTTTGGACAATGGAGCAAAGGTGGGGCTGGATGGGTTTTGTTGTGTGTTGCCTAGCAGGGACTTTTGTAAGCTTCAAGGATCAGGGAATGTGTGACAGATGAAATATAAAAAAGAAAACTATAATCTATAGAACTGTTAGTTTATCCTCCGATCCTGCGTTTGCCTTTTTTGTGATTGTCGAGCAATTGATAGCTTTGATGCTTAACATCATTTCTAGCAGCATTTTTCAATCTAAAGGTCATAATATATGGTATATGTATATGTTTAAGCATATAAGAGACTTATCCAAGCAAAGAGATCCCAAATATCACTTCCATTGATATATGCAAGTTAGCTATTGCTATCGTCTATCCATTCGTTCATGTTACTTATCTGTGTCATTCTTGTAGCGATGTATTCTTGTATCATGCAATATGTATCAATTTGGCTGAGATATATTACGTATTGTGCATATTGTAAGACACAGATAATGAACTCATTGAACTGACTTATTTAGTGCTTTTGCAGCATATAGTAGGGCCACTAGGCGCAACCGTGTTGGCAGGGGAGAATCTTTGCAAAAGGTACTCCGAAATACTACGATTTCCTTTTCTACTGCTTATTTATTGACTGAATCACTATCTTTTGATTTTTCTTCTGCAAATCTGCTGGTGAAAATTGAAAATGTTGACTGAATCACTATCCTTTTCTACGCCTTGTTAACATATATCAGCATGGTGAAAATGGAAAATGTAACTAATTTTAATGGGATCACTGTATCAGTAAGAAATGAGAAGACTGTATGACAAATGGACAGGGTAATGGGAATGGGGACGTGGCTGTTTGTTTTGGCAGGATGGTTGCCAGCATTGCAAGTTATCTAAATTGCTGCCTCATAACATTGCCTAACCATTACGTTGAATAAAAAGGAAATAAACATCAAACTGACTCATATAAATTGCTGCCTCATAACATTGCCTAACCATTGATATCAATGATATACTGATTTCTTTTATAATTATTATTATTTTCTTTATAAGAAGAGACATTGTTCCTATTTAACTATTTTCTTTCTGTTGATTTTAGCGGTTTACATTGCTTATTCGATTATGATGATGTATGCTTGACATTTTTAATACAACTGTTTTAGTTTGGTTTATTAACTTATTCTGTTATCATCCGGTTATACTGTTTCAAGAAAGAGATTAGACAAAGAAGGTTCATTTATTTCTTACTTGCTAGGTTTCTTAAAATGTTTCTGTATATTTTGTTCAACAGGACAATTTGTCGTTCCCTCTTATATGTCCAGACTGGAATGCAGATGAAGAGATATTACTTCTAGAGGTATTACTTTGTTGTTAGTAGTCCAAGAATGTTCCCGATATGGTTGTTTTCTCCCATTCTTTTTGCCAAAAAGCAATGTGATGGAGTTTTTGGTTCTTGCTGGAGATCATCTATACCGTATGATCTATGTGAAGTTTATTCAAGCTCATAGAGAAACAAATGCTGACATCACTATTTCTGCGCTGCCAATGGATGAACAACGTGCCATTGCATTTGGTCTGATGAAAATTGACGAAGAAGGGCGCATTATTGAATTTGCTGAAAAAGCAATTGCTGGAATTTGCGGATCAGAGGTTGTGAATGATCTGAATTGATGCACGTGCTGTAATGAATTGTGAATGATCTAAATTTCTGCTGTAATGAATTGCTTGAAAGCAATTGCTGGAATTTGCTGATCAGAGGTTGTAAATGCTGTTTTTAAATTTAATAAAATGTCATATTAAATTTTACTTACCTGATGCAAGAATTGATGCACGTGCTGAATTATACTTACCTATAAGATGTAATAAAAAGTCATTTGATAGCAAAAAAAAAAAAAAAAAATTTGCCACGGCTTAAAACCGTGGCTAACTATTGCAACGGCTCAGAACCGTGGCCATGACTTGCCACGGCTTATAACCGTGGCTAGGACTGGCCACGGCTTAAAACCGTGGCTAAAACTTTTGCAACGGCTTATAACCGTGGCTAGGACTTGCCACGGTTTTAAACCGTGGCTATTCCTGGCCACGGCTTAAAACCGTGGCTAACATTGTTGCAACGGTTTATAACCGTGGCTAAATCATCAACCGTCCTCGAGAATAAAACCATTGCTAATATGTTTTGCCACGGTTTTTAGCCGTTGCTGAGGATTTAGCGTCGCCTCTACAGCCCACGGCTCTAAGCCGTGACAATGGGTTACCCCCACGGTTCAAAACCGTTGCTAATGGGTATTTTTGGTGTAGTGGCATCACATGATAGGAAGCTTTGAATTTCTGTTTGACATCGAAGATGTAGCACAACACATGCATTCTCTAGCCGTTCTTGTGTATGTTGACGATCTGATTATAGCAGGGGATGACCAGGATTCGGTGAGTTGTTTTAAACAGTATCTTAATAACTGTTTTCATATGAAAGATCTGGGAACGTTGAAATATTTTTTGGGGCTAGAGGTCGCTCGCGGCTCCGAAGGAATTTTTCTGTCTCAACGAAAGTATGCACTGGACATTATCGTAGAGACAGGGCTTCTGGGCAGCAAGCCCACGTACATTCCGATAGAGCAAAATCATGGATTGGCTCTCGACGACAGTACCTATATGGATGATCCGGAGAAGTATAGGCGGTTGATTGGTCGATTGATTTACTTGACTATTACACGACCTGAACTATGCTATTCGGTACATACTTTGGCACAATTCATGCAGCCACCACGCGTGCGCCATTGGGAAGCAACTCTACGAATTGTTAGGTACCTGAAGGGACATCCTGGTCAAGGTATTTTATTGCATGGGGTTACAGATTTTTGGCTAAACGTGTATTGTGATTCCGATTGGGCCAATTGTCCTATTACACGACGTTCTGTGACAGGGTATTTGGCATTTTTTGGAGGATTTCCGGTTTTCTGGAAGACCAAGAAACAAGACACGATATCACGGTCCTCGGCTGAGGCGGAGTACCGGTCAATGGCCACGGCTACATGTGAGTTAAAATGGTTGAAGTGTTTCTTGCGTTCACTTGGTGTCTTACTTCCGCTCCCTATGCACATGTTTTGTGATAGTCAAGCAGCAATGCACATTGCAGCTAACCCAGTATTTCATGAACGGACGAAACATATTGGGGTCGATTGTCATCTAGTTCGCGATGCTGTTCAGGAAGGTCTGATTAACACACATTATGTTCGAAGTGGGGAACAATTGGCAGAAATTTTTACTAAAGCCGTTGGCAGGCGCCAATTTGATGATTTTCTTCGCAAGTTGGGCATTCAAGATCTTCATGCTCCAACTTGAGGGGGAGTATTAAGAGTGAGTGGGTAGTTATTCAGTTTCAGTGTTGTATTCAGTTTCAGTGTATAGGCGCACAATGTTGGTGGTTTTCTTCGGTTCATGTATTTGTAAATATAACCACAATGAACTTCAGAAAACGAGAGGAGAAAATAGACAAAAGATTGTTTTTCTTGCTCTGAAATTACAGAGGATTATATACATATTGATTTCTCATATGTTCCTTGCTGGGTTCGTTTCCAGTCAACAAAATTGCAACCTCAGTTCTACAAACACTGGCATCTAGCACTGGCGAACTCATGGAAATAGACACTCACTCTCTTGAAGATCTTCGAGTTCCTTATATTTGTTTCAAGGTTTGGTTGAACATTACAAAAGCCTTGCCTTGCTCGATGGTGACTAATTTTGGGATTAATGATGGAAGGCAATATCAACTTGAGTTTTGTTATGAAGATCCTCCAACCTTCTGTTTCTGTTGTGGCTACGTTGATCATGTGTTTGGCAAACACTGCTCTATGTTCTTGGAAACAACTCGCCATCTCGAACCTGGTCGTTCGCCATCCTCCATTGCTCTTCCTTTTTCTCGTCAATCGCGTATCAGAACACGATCAAAACAACTCTTGGGAATGGCTTCGCCGATGAAAACTCAGAATCTTTTTCGCCATTCTCAACCCCCCACTCACTAAGAGTGCTTCTGGTGGTCTTGTTGGTCGGCCGTCGTCTTTGTCAAGCAGTGATTTCAGCAGTCAATCTGGGTTGGCACCTATGGAGGTTCCTCACGAGGGAGATGATCTTACTCTATTTCTCATGCACTCACAAAGTGAACAAACGAGAGTTAATAACCATCCCTTTTCACATAACCTTGCTAACGACCCTCCACATCATTCACTACACCCACCAACTCCTTGCACATTTTTCCAAACTCAGCAGCATTTTTCAGATAGCGGGTTCCTCTCACATTGTTCAATTCCATGTGCAATAATGCACAGATGCAAGAGAGTTATGTTGCATCGGCGGTACAAGAGAAAATTGTTTGGGTTTCTTCTTTTGGGTAGGGTCTTTCTGAATTTGGGCCTGCTTCTGAGACTTTTCTACAACTGTTGGCTTTAGGCCTACCCGGTACTCCACAATTACAACAAATGAGCCTTAATCCTTCAAATCCTTTGTCCTTTGGGTTTGCTAATTCAGGTGAATTGGTGGATCAAGCTTCTTCTTGGGTTGTTGGGCCAACTCTCATTTCTACTCATTTCCTTCCACAATCTTCTGACTGCCTCTCTCACGTTGTACTGTTGTAGTCTCCCCCATCACACATTCTATAATCCTCTCTCCACCTTGTCGTCCTACACCTACTTTCCCTTCTATCACAACAGAACTCCCCCCAATTTACGCCTTGTCTACTGCTTGCTCCATACCCAATGCCCCTTCCTCTTTCACTCAATAGTTAGAAACAATTCCTCATGCTTCAAAAGTCGCCATCAGTCTGACACATATTTGCCGAGCCTTCTCCCCCGATATCACCGGCTACACAACATCTCACACTTTAGGCTACCCAACCACCACCCATTCTCTTATAGCGACCACTTAGGTCTCTTCCGTGTCGACATCGTTGGAGTTGAGTTTCACTACTACAATTCCCACTCAGGCCTCCTTGATCAGTTGTTCTTCATCCATTATAAGACATTCTAGTGCCCGTCTTCACAAACCAACATTTAAGGAAAGTAATATTGCTCGGGATCGACTTGAGCTAGCTTTGTAATTGGGTATAAGAAGAACTAATGCTTTGAATGAAACAATTTTTGATTGGATTAGCAGAAAGAAAATGTATCTCATTAATTCAGGCAGTATTCACTCTTGTCCAATTACGCCATCAGAGGAGTCTCAGACCAGGAACAGTGTGTGGATTTCTGCTTCCTCACTCATTGTTTCGTCAACACACCTGACCAGCTTTCGCTCATAAGGAGTTCGTACTACCACTGTTTATGGCCACGCTAGTGGTTCTGATGTAAACTTTGTTCTTCCTATTCTGGCTTCAGTTCCACCTCTGCAGGTGTAGGCAACTACCTCTAAAGGGTCGCCCCCTTCGTTATGATTCTCTCATGGAACGCTAGAGGCGTGGAGTCCCTGAAGCATTCTGAAACCTAAAGACATTTTTCCATAAGTTTAATGTAGATATTATTTTCATTTCCGAGACCAATGCTAGTTCTGTCAGGATAAACCTTATTCGTCGACGACTGGGCTTTTGACATGGAATTTCAGTACCAGCGCAAGGACAGTCTGGAAGAATAGCACTATTCTAGAAAGAAGGTATCCATCTCACTGTTTTTTCTTCATGTAAATACTATTTCAATTGTACTATTACTGATTACTATGCTACTAATGTCTGATCGGCTCTTTTTGTCTATGGAGAACCAAATTCGGCCCGTCAAAGTCTTTTTTGGAACACCATGCTACAAGTTTCTGCTTTTCAACCCATCTCGAGTCTCAACATTGGTGATCTCAATGCTATCTGTAATCCCAATGAAAAAATTGGGGGGCAATACCCCAACTCACTCGGCTCTCATTCATCTCTAGAACTCTGTTGACACCTACCTTCTCTTGGATCTCCCTTTTCAAGGAGCTCAATTTACTTGGAATAACAAGTGTTAGGATAAGCATGGTGTCAAAGCCAAACTTAACAGAGTTCTTGCCACTACGGATTGGTTGGATATTTTCCCCATTGTGACAGGTCGTACTATTCATACCTATTTTTTTGATCATAGGGCTTTATCCTTACAGTTGGCCACTCACTTTAATTATCAACCAAAACCTTTCAAGTTCTTCCATATGTGAATAAGGTATTCGCCAATTAGTGTCTACTAACTAGGCTCCTCGCAGACACGACTTTTCGGCATGTAATTTTCTTATCAAAATCAAGCAACTCAGCCTGGCTCTTACCCGTTGGAATAAGTCTGAGTTTCGAAATATTGAAATTTATATCAAGGAGACCCGTCAGGCCTTGGACAAGCTTCAAAATCAGGCTCCTTCTAAGGACAATGAACTTTTCATCTTCGTCTTAGAAGCACATCTTTCTGAATTGCTTGTCCAGGAAGAACTCTTCCTGGTGTTCACATAATTATAACATAAGATACCTCCTAATATATATTTGTTAGTGTTTCAAATAGTATATTTTAGTTTAATTATTCTATTTTTGCATTTTTGAAGGATTTGGAGTTTAAATAACAAAAGTGCGTTAGTGTGGCGAATTTAAAAATTCATAGACAAATTAACGAAGTGGAGCGGGAGACACTCAAGCCAAAGATTAAGAGAACCAAAGAAAAAAAGTTTTGAATAAAAGCAAGAAGATTTGAGTGCAATTTGCAAGTTCTTGAACATGCTTCAGTAATTTTATGATAACTTGAGCTGTAGACCTCGGAATTGGATGATTCTTAAAGCGTTGGAAAGAAGACTCGAAAGGCTAAAATGCATATGTTCATAACATTTCCATATTCTGGAGTTATCATGCTTGATTTTGGATATATTTGAAGACTGCGAAATCTGGACAAATTTGGGCATAAAGGAAGAATGGAGAGCAAAACCGACTTTTCACATCATAGCTAGAATTAATTGGGCTTTGAAATGAAGCTTGAATCAGCAATTACTATTAGAATCCATGAGAAGCCCAAACAAAAAGGAGTCTTAGTCTAATTAGCAACAGGAAGGAACACGTTTCTTTGAGTTTCCAAATTGGATTGGTTTCCAAATTGGGACCAATGGAGATTTGATTTCCAATTGGGGTGGCCAATATGAGGAGCTTTGTTTCCTTTTTGACACAAGGAAATACGGCAGCAACAGGAGTTTTTTAGGCTGGAACAAAAACGCAGCAGCATGGGAGAACAGCAGAGGAGCAGCAACAGGAGCTGTTGTCCAGCAGTAGGCGCAAGACAGCGTGGAGGAGACGCAACAACAGGTCTGTCCAGAAACGCAGGAACACAACAGCAGAAATCAGGGACTGCTGCTCGTCGCAGGACGCAACACAGCAGCAGGGCCAAAACGCATGACTGCTGCTCGACGCCGAAACGCTGACTGTTGTTCGACGCTGTCCAGCAGAGAAGATGTTGTCCAGCAAGGTGCACACCGCTGCCGTTGTCCTCACATTTGCCATGTGTCACTAAACTCCACGCAAGGTGAAAGAGACGAACTCCTAGATGTAACACACTTAATTAGTATTTGATTCGTTTTATTCTTTCACGATGAATAATGGTGTTTATGATTCTCACTTTTATTTAATATATGAATTTATGTTATTTTAGTGACAAAGATTTCATCAATTTCTTCGTAGATTATTATTCCGGTGGTTGTCTTTTTCTTCTCCATATTAGCTTAGTCATGTTTTTTTTTATGTGTGGAATGTTTAAGGATCAATTAATTTCGGTAGGTTAGTTATATATGATTGTCATTTATTACGTTATTGTCTCCGGATATATCGTAAGTTTAGGATATCACATATGACCAACCTTTGTGCTTTCTAGAAAAAGTGAAATCTAAAATCCATTCACATTAGAATATATTAGTGCATTAAAGACTACTTTTCTGATTACGTTGTTTGAGATGTGAAACACGTAATCGAGTTATCATAACGAATCAATATTAGTTGGCGCGTGAAATCTAGGAGAGATTCTTGGAACCTTGTGATTTCTCTAAACTTGATTTCTATTAAATTTAATTTAATTTCACATTTTAAAATTGCTAGAATTTCTTACATTTAGTTTCGCGTAGTTTTTTTTTCTTCCTTGACCTTGTTTTGTAGATCATTTTTCCTCGTGGGATTGATACCCCAATCTTTACTGCAATTGATCACGTGTACTATTTGGGCGTAATCAAATTTTGGCATCGTTGTCGGGGAACAAGCGTAATTTTACAAGGGAGGTTTCGGGTATTATCTTTCTTGCTCATTGTTTTATTTTATTTTATTCTATTTTTAGGTTTTAGGTCTAGTGTAATTTTTATTTTTATTTTATTTCTATAAGAAAAATTTGCAAAAAAAAAAAAAAAAAAAAAAAAGACATTGGGGGAGTGAGTTGGAATAGAGACCACTTAGGGAGACTAATTAGGATCCCAAATTTAGAACACCCACAAATTCACATTGAGACCTAATTAAGTTCTACTTCTAATTCTAACACCATGAGTAATCACGAAGATGACTATGTTCGGTCGCTAAAGGACTATCTCCACCCCACGTGCACTGCTACTCCTTCATGTATCATGTTTGCACCAAGTACACCAAAGCTAAATTTTAAGCCGAATATGATACAATTATTACCCACTTTTCATGGCCTAGAGAGTGAGAATCCTTATGTTCACATTAGGGAATTCGAGGAAGTTGTGGCCACTTTTCACAACAAAGTTGAGGCTGTAGACTCGGTTAGACTAAGGTTTTTTCCTTTTTCCCTTAAGGAAAAAGCGAAGAGTTGACTATACTCTTTGCGGCCAAGGTCTATAGGTTTGTGGGAGGAGATGACCCAAGCATTTTTTTAATAAATACTTTCCTCACCACAAAACCAACGGTCTAAAGAGACAGATTTCTACCTTCACCCAAAAGAATAGCGAGACATTATATCAAGCATGGGAGAGGTTCAAGGATCTCTTGATACATGTCCACACCATAAGTATGAGAGTTGGCGCTTAGTCAGTTATTTTTATGAGGGGCTCACCAATAGAGAGCGTCAGTTCGTTGAGATGATGTGTAATGGAGAATTTTTGCAAAAGGACCCTGACGAGGCCATTGAGTACTTGAATGACTTGGCTGAAAAGTCTCATACTTGGACTGGTCCAAGTGCTATTGAGAGCACGGATAGAATACGCCCAACTGGAGTCTATCAACTTAGGGAAGATGACAACCTTAGAGCCCAATTGGATAGAGTAACTAGGGAGTTAGAGGCACTTAAGACCAAGGATGGTAGGCCCACACATACTGTTGCCAGAGTTGAGCTACATGACACCTGTTTTATATGCGAGGGAGTTGAACACTTAGTACAGGATTGCCCGACCTTGACTGAGATGAGAGGGGTTTATGAGGAACAATGTAACGCCTTAGGGATGTACAAGAAGCCTTACTCACCATTCTCTAACACTTACAATTCTGGCTCGAGAGATCACCTTAACTTTGGCTGGAGGTCCGAGGCAGACAAACCTACACACTCACAGGCACAACCACCTAGGTCATACCTTGCACCTCCATACAATTCACAATCTAACAGAAGTTCCTTATCAGACACATTACATGCATTTATAGAGGCACAAGGTAAAACTAATAAAAAATTTGAGGTTGCATTGACACAATTGGCAGAAGAGAACAAAGAGATCAAAAGCCAGATAACCAAGCTGACAAGTTCATTAACAATACAAGAGCGGGGCCAGTTTCCGTCACAGCCTCAAGCAAATCCGAAGGGCCAACTTATGGCACAAAACTCTACTTCAGACTCTCAAAATGTCAAAGAGATTAATGCCATCACTATTCGGAGTGGTAAGATTTTAGATGGATCAAGCTCGTCCACGACTATAGGCACCTCCCCAAGAGCAAAGGAGAGCATCCCTGAGGATGAGCCCAACAAGAACATTCTAGTTCCAGTTCCTTTTCCTCAAGCACTACGACCTACTGGAAAGAAATCGGAAATGCATGGTGAGATTCTAGAACACTTGAAACAGGTTAAAATTAACTTACCTTTGCTGCATGTGATTAAATAGGTACCAACTTATGCGAGGGTCATCAATGATCTATGCACTATCAAGAGGAAACATCATGTCAAGAAGACTGCCTTCTTGACAGAACAGGTAAGTGCGGTGATGAGCAGAGGACACCACCCAAGTGCAAAGGTCCAGGGTGTCCTACAGTCACCTGCCAGATTGGGACTCATGAGTTCGGCCAAGCCTTGTTGGATTTAGGGGCAAGTGTAAATCTGATGCCATATTCTATTTACTTGCAACTGGCTTTAGAAGAGATTAAACCCACATCCGTGGTACTACAATTGGCCAATAGATCAGTTAGGAAGCCAAGAGGAACAGTCGAGGATGTCTTGCTGCAGATTGATAAGTTTTACTATCCTGTCGACTTTCTTATTTTAGATACTCATTCTGCAGTTAATATGGAGTCCACAGTTCCGATTATTTTAGGTAGACATTTTCTTGCCACAGCTAACGCTTTTATCAATTGCAGGAACGGTCTCATGAAACTGTCTTTTGGGAACATGACTCTGGAAATCAACATATTGAATATTAGCAAGCAACCACGTGATGATGATGAGTGTCATCATACCTACATGATAGACACGCTGATATCAGAGGAGGCGCTCCTGAGCGCAGATTCTGAAACCTTAGAGTACCTCCTTTCTATTTCTGATTCTGAGAATTCACTTTATCCTGACAATGCTTTGATATTTTTGTTGTTTCGAGGTTAAAAGATAAATGAGGGCGACAATGGCAACCATGCTTTGAGGAGTTGCCAAAGGAAAGACAGAAACCACAACTATCCACTGTGAAAACTCCGAAAGTTGACCTAGCTCCACTGCCTGAGGGACTTAAACAAGCATTTCTCGGATCAGGTGATACCTTTCCTGTTATTATTTCTTTCGTGTTTGATAGCTTACAAGAAGAAGAATTGATTAATATGTTACGTGAGCACAAATCTACATTAGGTTGAACTATAGCTGACATTAAAGGTATTAGTCCCTTAATATGTTCCCATGGGATCAACTTAGAAGAAGGAGCTAACCCCCGTAGAGACCCTCAAAGACGACTTAACCTTACTATGAAAGAGGTGGTGAAAAATGAAGTTTTAAAATTGTTAGATGCAGGCATCATTTATCCCATCTCTAAGTGATGACTAATGATGATGGGGTGTTTGTTCCTACTAAGGTAGTGACAGGGTGGCACATGTGCATTGATTATAGGAAACTTAATTCTGTCACCCGCAAGGATCACTTCTCACTTCCATTCATAGACCAAATCTTAGAGCGAGTAGCTGGTCATTCTTTCTATTGCTTTCTAGATGGGTATTCAGGATATTATCAGATTGAGATTGCATTAGAGGATCAGGATAAGATTACTTTCACATGTCCTTTTGGTACTTATGCTTTTCGGCGTATGCCACACTACAAGAAATCTATCTTTTACCAACAAAATTATAGATACGAAAATTGATTTCCTTGTTAATATTGTAGCATTGTCAACGAATAAAATTTTTTCTTGAAAAAGCCATAAACTTGTTACTGTTTTCCAACAAAATATATTTTGTAGGAAACATTCCTTGTTAAATAGGTGGCGGGAAACATTCCATCCAAACCCAATTTCTCGCCAAATTGATTTAACAATGAAGTTATTTTTATGGCTACAAAATACTTGTTCCTTGGTAATTATGGCATCATCTGGAATGAAATATTTTGTTGCTAAAGAAGACTAATTTTAACAACTCACTTTCCTTGTTAACGAATATTAAATCTTATTCATCCCTCTTTAGTAAGGAAATATGTTTTCCTAGACAATAATCACATTATTAGTAATGATTCGGTTCGTTGATAATGATTGATAATTTTTTTCATTAGGTTTTTTCTTGTTAAAGCTCGTTTATTAATTTATAGCAACAAAGTAATATTTCGTTGAGAATTGTCACACTATTGGCAACGTTTTTTATTTTGTTGGAAACAATATCTTTTTTAATGAAATCTTTGTAGCTATGAAATAAGATTTTGTTGGTAATTATAACATTGTTCGTAACAAATTGTTTTCTAGGTAAAAACTGATAATTATTTTCATGAAAATTTGTTTCTCATTAAAGTTCACTAACTATTTTATAGCGACAAGTCATTATTTTGTTGGAAATTGGTATGCTCACTACAAAAAATGTTTTATTTACTAACAAATTTTATTTTCCTTGTTAATATGTTACTATTTCTAACAAAAATAAATTTCATTGAAAAAACCATAGAGTTGTCACTTTTTGTAACAAAATCTATTTTGTTGGCAACTTTTCTTTGTAAAGAGGTGGCGAAAAATATTTATTCAAAAACCAATTTCCCACCAACATTATTTAGCAACAAAATATTTCTATTTCAACGAAATTTTAGTTTGTTAGTTATAATGACGTCATTTACAATAAATTATTTCATTGCTAATAAATATTAATATTATTGACAAACATTTTCTTAGTAAATGCACTATAACACTTGTTCGTGTCTCTTCAACAATGAAACTAAATTTTCTCTAGTTAATTACCACGTTATTGCAACGATTTATTTGGTTACTTATAATGAATTTTTTTTCATGAAATGTTTTTATATTTAAAGCTCCTAGCTTCTTTATAGTGGAAAAATATCAATTCGTTGAAATTTTTTATTAGTAGCATTGATATTATTTCATCTGAAAAATCAAATAAAATTTATTTAACAATACAACATTATTTTACTATTAATGGTAACAATTTATTTCGTTGCTAAATATTGATAACATTTCCATGAATTTTTTTCTTGTTAAGGCTCATTTTCTTATTTACAACAATTTAATTTTATTTCATTGGGGATTTAACCAATTTCAATAACATATAGCATTGAAATGCTATTACTATTTTGTTGCTAATTATAATGGTGTTATTGTGAAATTTTTTTCATTGCTAAAAGTGGTAGATATTTAACATAAATCTTATTATCGTGAAAATATTTAGTTCTAATTTATAGTGACAAAATATTATATATTGGTCTCTATTATATATGTAGCAATGATTTTTTATTGCAAAAAATGAGTAATTTGATTTAATAAGCTATAAAGTTGTTTCACACAACACAATTATTCAAATAGCTCAATTGGTAAATATTGAAACAGATTTTACTATAGGTCAGGAGTTCGATTCCCGTTGAGCCTAAAAATTAATATATTATATATGGAATTCCATAGTGGACTCTTATCATCAAGAGTGTTGTCCTTAGAGTTTGGGACCTAGATTAAGTCGTCTCTTAGACAACTTTAATATATCTTTTTTTTATTGAAAATAATTTCCTTGGTAATTGGTAACGATACCGATGACAACTTTCGTTGATATTCATGCATTTTACCAACGAAAAAGTTCTATGATAAATGTTGTTACCTTTGCCAACGACAATTTTCCTTGATGATTTTAAGATTTTTCGAGAAATATTTTGTAGGTAAATAAAATAGTTCTTGCAACAAACAATTTGTTGGTAACGATATTTGATTTTTACCAACGAATTTCCTTGGTAGTTGTCAATATTACCAACAAAATATTTTCTTGACTTAGCATCCTTTTTACCAACAAAAACTGTAATTCTTTGGCAAATACCTTTAGCTACGGGGATGCCTCCAGGAACCCACTAAGGAATTTTTTCCTTGTTAAAAGTAGTTTTCAACAAAATTTTGAGTTTTGTCAAGGACATTTTTTCTTGAAAAATGCCTTAATTGTTGTAGTGCCATTTGGTTTGTGTAATGCACCGGCTACTTTTCAGCGATGCATGATGAGTATTTTTAGTGACATGGTTGAAAAATATATGGAAGTATTCATGGATGATTTGACTGTTTTTGGTGATTCATTTGATTCATGTTTACTTCACTTGAAGGCTGTTTTAAGTAGATGTGAAGAGAAGGGTCTGGTGCTTAATTGGGAAAAATGTCATTTCATGGTTTCCTATGGAATAGTTCTGGGACACATAGTTTATAATAAAGGAATCGAGGTTGATACAACTAAAATTGAATTGATTTCTAAATTACCTACACCTAAAAGTGTCAGGGATGTAAGATCATTTCTAGGGCACGCGGGTTTTTATAGGAGGTTCATACAAAATTTTTCTGCCATCTCTAGACCATTAAACAGCCTCCTGGTCAAAGATGTCGTGTTCCAATGGACACAAGAGTGTGAGGACGCCTTCCGAAAACTCATTGATAGGCTCACCTTTGCCCCCATCATGCAGCCACCGGATTGGAATTTACCATTTGAGATAATGTGTGATGCAAGCAACTATGCTGTGGGGGCAGTCTTGGGACAACGAAGGGAAGGGAAGCCATTTGTTGTTTACTATGCTAGTCGAACACTTAATGATGGTCAAAAGAATTATTCTACTACTGAAAAAGAGTTGCTACCTGTAGTTTTTGCATTAGAAAAATTTCGTGCTTATTTGATTGGTACACCTATCATTGTTTTTACTGACCATGCGGCTCTTAAGTTCATTTTTTCTAAAAAGGATGTTAAGGCAAGATTGATTAAGTGGATTTTACTTCTGCAGGAATTTGATCTAACTATAAAGGATAAGAAGGGGGTCGAGAATGTTGTGGCAGATCACTTGTCTCGTTTGGAGTTCAGTGACTCTGCCAATGACCCACCTATCCGTGATGACTTCCCTGATGAACACCTATTCTCCGCCACTCAAGTACCATGGTATGCACACATTGTTAATTACTTGGTTTCCGGCGAAGTTCCATCATCATGGAGTGCTCCAGATAAGCGCAAATTTTTGGTCGAGGTAAGAAATTTTTATTGGGATGATCCTTATCTATATAAGTATTGCCCCGACCAAATCATGAGGCGTTGTATCCCTGAAGGTGAGATTGAAAGTGTCTTACATTTTTGTCATAGTGTAGCTTGTGGAGACCATTTTTCTATGAAAAAGATCGCTGCAAATTTTTTACAGTCTGGATTATATTAGCCTACATTGTTTAAGGACACTAACAATTATTGTCGTTTTTTTGATAGATGCCAGAAGTTAGGTGCACTGTCCCGGAGACACATGATGCCCCTTAACACCATCCTAGTCATTGAGATATTTGATTGTTGGGGGATTGATTTTATGGGACCTTTTCCACCTTCATTTGGATATCTGTATATTTGCTTGCAGTGGAGTATGTGTCCAAATGGGTTGAGGCTGTGGCGTGCCGAAACAATGACAACAACACTGTTGTCAAGTTTATCAAAGAACACATTCTATCCCGTTTCGGTACACCACGAGCCATTATTAGTGATCAGGGGGCTCATTTCTATAATCTCTCTTTTGAAGCTTTGATGCGCAGGTATGGAGTTCATCACAAGGTTGCCAATGCCTATCATCCGCAGACAAATGGCCAAGCCGAGCTGGCAAATCGAGAAGTGAACCAAATCTTGGAGAAGATGGTGAATCCTGATAGGAAGGATTGGTCCTTGCGCCTTCCTGATGAACTTTGGGTTTACCGTACCGCTTATAAGACAATTCTTGGGATGTCTCCGTATCGACTTATATATGAAAAAGCCTGTCATTTACCTGTTGAGTTAGAACATCGCGTTTATTGGACCGTAAAAAGCACTAACTTTGATCTCAATGATGCAGGTATTCAGCAGAAACTTCAGTTAGCTGAAATTGAGGAGTTGCGGAATGATGCCTATGACAATTCCCGAATATACAAGGCAAAGATGAAAGCAACTCATGATAAGAAAATTCTGAGGAAACATTTCGAGCCCAACCAAAGAGTCTATCTCTATGACTCACGACTTCATCTTCATCCTGGCAAGCTAAGATCGAGATGGACGGGCCCATTCATGGTAAAACAAGTCTTTTCCAATGGTTCCATAGAAATTGAAGATCCAAAAGATGGGAGAGTATTTTGAGTAAATGGGCAACATTCACTACAAGAAAAAGTATCATCAATAGCGTTTCAAAACCGCTATGGTATCCTACTATAGCGGTTTAGTAACCGCTATGACAGCCCAAGCTATAAAAGAAACACGGGCTATCATAGCGGTTTTAAACCGCTATCGTAGGTAGACTCTTTATAGCTGTTAAAAAACGCTATCGTAGACAATACATAGCGGTTCAAAAACGCTATCGAAGACTGCAAAAACAGCTATGGAATACTCTACTATAGCAGTGCAAAAACCGCTATTGAATACTCTACTATAGCGTTTTAAAACCGCTATGGTAGACTATACATAGCAGTTTAAAAATGCTATGGCAGCCTATAAAATTGCTATTGAATAGTCTACTATGGCGTTTTAAAACTGCTATGGTAGACTATACATAGCTGTTTAAAAACGCTATGGCAGTCTATAAACCTGCTATGGAATAGCCTACTATGGCGTTTGAAAACCGCTATTTATAGTCTACCATAGCGTTTTAAAACTGCTATAAAACGTTCTTATATACTATACCATAGCGGTTTTGAAATGCTACAGTATGTTTATATCCTTTAAAAATGATATTGTAGACTAATATTATAGCGTTTTGAAAAGCTATTAATCAACATTTTTCTTGTAGTAGAGCCAGTTCACCGTAATCTGGAAACTTGAAAAGGAAAGTAGATCAAGACACAAGATTATGGAATACATTTTATTGACAACAAATTTGAATAATAGCTTGAAAATGTACCAATACAAAACCATTCATGGTGCACAATAATATTCTCTCGAAAACAGGAAGGGGAGACTAACTACTGCAGAATATTCAACACAACACTTGCCTACTCCTGGATTTCAGTTAGATGCTTCTAAAGTGAATCAACATAATCAACAAATTGATTTGCACCATGAATGACAGGTGTGTTTGATGCATCAGCAGTAATGAATCAACAAATTGATTTGCACCTGGATTTCACTTTTGTTGTTGTCCTCCTCTTCCTCAGCTAGGATGTGAGTCAAGTGTGTTTGCCCACCCCTGACTCCTCGTAGAGAACCATCTGAATTCAGCTTGTGCCACCCTATTGAAGGCTTCCTCCAACTGCACTTGATAGGAGCCTGTATGCTGTTTAGTGCATCCGGGTTCCATCTTCCAAATAGCTGCATTATCTTCAATGACAAGATTTTCAATGCTAAATTTCAGCCTGATATCTTAGTAGATTCATTTTACCAGTTCAAAATCTGTACAATATTGCTGAGCATATAGCCTATTGCTCCTTTCAGACCATAGGCAATAAACTGTCGCATTGTGCGTGACCTTTTTAATCTGAGAAGTGCTGCTATTCCCACTGAAATGCTGATCACACCACTGCAACTCCTCTTCCCAGCCTGTAATTTGTCTCGAATAGCACAAGACCTACAACATCTTGCTCCATACATACTTTGAATAATTGCATTCAAAGAATATATGCCTATCAGTCTCACTTACCAGATTACACAGTGGACAAATGTCTTGCTGAGCAATTCACCATTTCTTCAGGTTACTCAATGTTTTCAATGCCCCATGCACTAGAAGCCAAGTTATAAAGCCGTGTCGGGGTTTGCTGCCCTTGTACCAAATCAATGCAGCCCATTCTACTTTCCTGCTTCTCTTTCTTATACCTTTGTAAGTTGCTTTCAGCTGGAAGTGGCCATCATTTCCAGCACCACACTATAACATCCTGTCTACTATCATCAATTTCTACATCTTCCAAGTTGCTGGCTATTTCAGTTATTGTGTTTCCTACACTCTGCGGGTATATGCCATGCATTATGACTTATTGTGTTTCCTACACTCACAGCTGTTCCAGGGTCTGTCACGACCCAGCAAATTCATCCAGATGTCTAAAGTCATCGCCATAGCCAAAACCTTGAGAAGTGATAGATTTGCACATATAACCGAGTACAATCAAAGATACCTCTTACCAGGAGAGAAGGTGATCTGAGTGGCACCATGGTCTTCTTTAGCCTGCACTTGGTGGTCAGCTCCACGCGGTGCTTGTCGAGGAGCAACTGTGAGTTGGTCTCCATGGTCCCCATAAGGAGATTTCAGCTGGCCAAATGATTCACAATAAACATTCTGAGGTCCTACTGCATTCCACCAGGGGACAGAAGATAAGGGCTGAATGGTAGGAGTGTGGACAAGTCCTCCATGTTCTTTGAAGCAAACAGTTTGCATTGCAAAATACCCAATGATCAAAATCCCAACTTTAGCCTCAAAAGGGTCTCCCCTCCACAAATTGTATCAGCTACCTGAAATCCAAATCTCCTATTAGTGATTCCAAGAACAATTAAACTCTAATTAATTTCCAACATAAAATACCTGATCACAGAAAATTCCCAACACATGCAAAACCATATTCTTGTAATCGAACACATGATCAAGCAATACAATCTCAAAATCCAAAACCAAATACAAAAACTACTCAAACAGTGAAACCATACTGCTGTTTTTGGTTTGGTTGCCAAATTAACACTATTACTCAGAAAAACCTCAAAATCCAAGATACCCAGATCACTTTTTAGTTTTTAGTCCCAAAAAACAAAGAATTATTACTGTAATTACTGTATTAATCAATAGAATTATTTTTTTAAAAAAAAGAACCTAATTCAATTTTCAATTACGAAGGAGTCTACAATCTAACAAAACATTTCTATGCAACACTTGAAATGTTCTAAACACAACTGCATATAACATTTCCGGACAAAAATGGAAATCATTTATCATGCCATGATCATGAATCTATTTCACACAATTGGGAAGAAGAGAGGGAAGGGGAAAATATCAAACAAAACCTGCTCATTTGCCAATGGAGGAAGGCCACCAACATTAACTCTACGTGCATGTCTTGTAGCCTGTTATGGATTGAAACACACCAAATTTAATGGATGCTAAGAATCCTCATCCAGCTTTATTGTAGGTGAGTTGAGTAACTAGATGCTCTTAAATGGATGCAAAAACAGAATTTCGAGTGCAACTATATGCAGCTACTGCAACCTTTAGAAAACTTGTGGTGAACTCATAGGAAACTGCAGGTGTTGTGGTTTCAATTTCCTGACTGCTGATAATTGTTTTTGCATCTTAGAGCAGCGTGTAGAGCCAACGGAGTCACCAACAAACATCACATACTTCCCTCTCATTTTCACCAGAAAGTCAAGCCCGTTAAACCTATATATGGAGTGAACATGAGCTGTTAAACATTTCATCATGACATTTGTAAATACAAGGTAACGAATTGGATAAATAAATTACCTTGGAAGTTCTCTTTATCAGAACCAATTGTATAACTTGTGCTATTGAAATATGATGATAAGTGAAATTGGCACATATACCTATTTTGACAGAGGTAGCTTCTAAAATGACTATAGGCAGAGAAAATTAGTTGTGAATTCTAGAAAACATACCCAGTCATGGCAAGCAACAAAAAAATGATCTGTTCCACTGGTTCGATTCCAGAAAGAGTACTTTGCAGCAATCGTGTTTGTGTAGTTCTTCAAATACAGTGCTAGATTTGTCCGGTTGTGTGAATTACGCACATACAAGGAATACTCCAACATTCTTGTACTGAAAGGCATGTAAAAAAGGTGAGCCTTTCTTGGGTCTTTTACAACAAACTTCTGATTTCCCTCCATTAGTTTCATGAACCACCCCTCAGAGGCATAGATTCCTTTGAGTTCTGCATTATGGAAAATGGGTTTTTCTCCTTCTTCATAAACGTAGACTTTGAGTATGCGTTCCATTAGCTCATAGCTCCTGTCAGTGTTATCATATGACAAGAATTAGAATGAAATCTTTTGGAATTTTACACTCTGATGCCGAAAAAAGAATTCACTGTATGATCACAGTTCACATTCTTTCCATTTCTTTTAAATGGGTAGCAAACAATGAAGCCTACCATTGCAGTGTAATTTGACTCTAGATTATGCACTTTAAAGCACATACCTTTAACATTCTCGGCTAGCAATTCACCATCATCTGGGCTTCTACTCTGCTGTCACAAATGAGACCAAAATAAGAAAATCAAACATCATCATTGTTATTATAAAATTTGCCCCTCTATCTAGGGTCTTCAAATACTAGGTGTATATTAAAGCAGATGTTCAAGGTCAATCAACCATGAAATGGACAAGCTGCATACCCTCTCCATCATCACAGCAGTCCATATACCGACCAGGAACAGGAAAAGCAAAGGACAATCCCTTGAAAAAACAAAAATAAAACCATCTAGAGTAAGAAAAACATAACGAGGAAAAGGGTAAATGTAGAAAAATATTTTAGTGCATGATCCATGTTCAGCTAATGTACCGGATAGAATAGAGTGTAAACCCCTCTTTCTTTGTCATAAATTCCAGGGAATGTTGGCCCAAAAAGTGCATAGACAGCTACAAAAGTAGCTAAGATAGATGGTCCCCTGAATTAAATAAATACAAGAAAAAAATAAAAATGTAAATACAAATGATAGGTATATTAGTGCACATAAAGTGAAAAAGCTAACTGAACATAGATACCTGTGTGTTTCCAAATGGAAACATGTTTGTGAACATCCCTGACATTGCTTGAGGAGCTCCTGGCAATTGCCCTGCATAATTAGCAAACAACAAAACAAATATATCAAATTTCTGATCTTACAAATGAATCAACACGCCAGATAGACCTCACTTAGGTTTTTTTATGCTTGCATACATTTTCTAGATGTCATTCAGAATATAAAGTAAGAAATACAATTCATCCTTGCAGATGCTGAAGAATATCCGTAAGTGGTAAGTCTACCAAAATGGCACAAGTTGCCGGTTGAAGGTGAACAAGATCCCACGAATCGGTGCCTTGGTTCCTCGTTGAACACAAAATCTACCGTGGACACGCCCATGGCTAGCACAGTGGGTCATGTAGCCCCAATATTGCCTTCTTACCAAATGATAACAAAAAACAGAAAAAAGCACAACACACAACAGCCAACAACACAACAATGGTACTCAGTTTCAGTATAAGAACAACTAAATTAAACAAAAGAACTCTAATAAAAAGAGAACATTAAACTATAACCTACAAATGTTACAGTTGTTGGCAACTAGGCACATTACTATAAATTACACCCAACGAGATGAGAGGTATCGTCCAGCCTCTTAAGGGAACAGGGAAGAAAAAAGAATTACATCAACCACCACAGGAAGTGCAAACATACCTGGAACAGGTGCACCAGGAACAGCGGAAGCACCCGGTGGTGCCATGTCAAAACCACTTGTTCTTTTGCTGTAGAGAATAAAAATCAACCAGTTACAGACAAAAAATAATTAGGTAGGAATGAGTAAATGAAAATGAGATCACGGATTGGAAATTTTATTAAGTTACCCCTTCGAAAATTACAACAGAAGCTCCATTCAATAATGGACCGTAAGTAACATAGCTATGTCCAGTAATCCAACCACAATCAGCAGTACACCTGAAAAAAGAATATATTGCAAGCTCCTAATGAATCCGATTGCAGAAAGGGAGTTCTGAAATCTATGTTCAACATTCAGTACATATGGCCAGAATTGGAAATATACCAGTATATATCTGACGGTTTATAGTCAAAGGCATATTTGAATGTAGTTGCAGTGTATACCATGTATCCCCCAGTTGTATGCAGAACACCCTGCATGTAAGGATGTTAGTATTCAAAAAACAGAAAAGAAACAAAGGAAACTCCAATTTTGTCACCTTAGGTTTTCCTGTGCTTCCACTAGTATACAGCAGTCAGCAGAAAGAGTGGATCTTCTGCATCAACCCACTCTACTTCACATGTTGTTGGATATTTGGGGACTATATCCTGAAAGACAATCCTTGAGAGTCAAGGAAAGGAAATAATGGTTGCCAAGATGTGAAAGCATATTCAACTGATCAATGGTTTTTTAGTAATCATGGCTGTGAGAAAACAAGGGAATCTTGTGTGATCCTCCATGTTATCAACACTTTTATCCAATGAAATAAGGGAATGCTCTCTCTTTAAAATGACATGTTTTTGTACAATAACAGAAAATGACAAACAGTTCCTAGATAGGTGCATGCCACCATATGTTCAAGGCATTGGGTTAGAAACACAAGACTAGCAATTTCTAAGGACATGCTAACATAAATTGAAATAAATTTTTTTTTTCCAACCTGTTTGTCCTCTGCAAGGCCCATTTGGATGCTCGTAAGTGACGAATAAAGCTGCTGTGAAACAGCACCTACACCAGTTTCTCCAAAAGACACCCTGCAAAGAGTAGAAATCAAGCTGAATGTTAATTAACTTCTTAGACCAATTTCTATCATTATTTGAGGATGAGAGAAATCACTCAAAATTTTAAACTAAGCTATAAAAGAATTTACAGCCAGACAGAAGCATTACAAAAACAGCTAAAAGGTCAGATAGAAGCCACATCAACAGAGCAGCAGCAGCAGGAACAACAGCTATTACTGCCAGACAGCTATCATCGGGCGATCATCGGGCGATCAAAGGTCGTACATAGGTTTAGAGCACCTCATAGGCAGTCACAGAGCAGCATCAGACTTGAACTCTCAGTCAGAGCACCTCATAGGCAGTCACAGAGCAGCATCAGACTTCCTTATGATTTTCCTTCCTTCTCCTAACAGTTGGCTAACAGCGCGCACTAGTTGCTGGAACATATTCCTTCCATTTATAGGGTCCATTCCTGAGTTATGAAAAATCAAATTATCAAAAAAAAAAAAAAAATGAAAATGTTACATGCCTATGATTTACCTGCCTCCGATCATTAGTTGATTTAGTCCCGAATTTCATACTCAAATTGAAGCTGAGGTAGAAAGGCTTGAACATAACCATGCAAGCATAGTCAGCAGCTACATACCCATGCACGCATACCCAATTGTAAGTACTTGAACAACAAGACTAATCATTGTCAAAATGACCAAATGCATTTAAAAGGTAAAAAAATCTCTATAGCAAAATTGAACCTGTGATTCCAACTGCTGATTTGTCTTCAATCTTCAGATGGTGTCCTGATTTCCTTTTGCAATTTGTCTCTCTCATCATGAATGTTGAAGCTAAGCGCTTAATAAAACACTCTAAACATTTTGGAGAAATCTCCTCATATTATTCCAACCAATCTCCTCATATCTATCTCTCAAAACTCCCTAAAAACTATGTAGATGAATACAACTCCCTATAATGCAAAATCAATTGACATTTGAAGCAGTGAAACATCTTATTATGCAATACATAAACTAACATTTAATAGTATTCTACAACATTACGCAACAACAACATTACAACATTACGCAACAGCATTACAGCATTAACAACAACATTACATGTGCATCATTAACAACAACGGTAACAACATTACAAAATAACATTTCAACATTAACATTCATATAACATACGTACATATGCAATGAATACAAGTTGATCTACAAAAGTGGTAGTAGTTCAAGCATATATTCAGGAATTCAAGACCAAGAGAGATATTCATTCATGCATTCTAATATATATTACAAGTCTCTATCAATGCTTACCGAATCTCTAAATCATAACAACTTTGTCTGCTGGCCATGCTACTGTAGTACCGATGGCATCTTCAATAAATTCCAGCTCAGATGTAGGCTTCCAAAGAGATGCAGTAGGAACTTTTGGACTATCTACCCAAACTTTAATAGCATTAGGACCCAAGGGAACGTGATGAACTACCTGATTTGGATCACTTGAAACCCAACGTCCTTCAGCAACTACTTGTCCCGAACCAGTAACATCCAACAACTTGCAGTTTTTCTTTGAGCCCATGTTCACACTCTAACAACAAGTCAAACAGAACAAATACATTAAACTGAGTAATCACTTTACTAATAGATATATATTTACTTCAATTATGCATTAGTGTATGTAAATCACATTTAACTTACCAAACGATATGATGCATTTTCGACTTCCTGATTTTCAGGTACTTTTTCTAAAACAACTTTGTCTGCCGGCCAAGCTATAGTAGAACCAACCACATCTTTAATGAATTTCATACTAGATGTAGGCCTCCATAAAAATGCGTCAGGGTTTTTTGACATATCTACCCAAACACTCATGGCATTAGGTCCAATAGGAATATCATTGATCAGTGTTTTTGGATCACTCGAATGCCAACGTCCTTCTGCCACTATTTCATCTTTTCCACTCCAATCAAACAATGAGCACTTGTTCGTTGAATTGTTGTCGTTGCTCTGTAAAGAAAGAATGTATAAAAACAGGAATCATATACACAATAATACAACTATTTAAAGTACACAAATACATTGTATAAATACCAAAGCAATCAATACTTATCTTACCAAAGGCGCATCAATATTATCTTGTTGAACTGAATCTTGATCAGGTTGCAAAATAACTCTATCGGCAGGCCATGCTATCGATTTACCTTGAGCTTGTTCTATACAAGTCATACTAGATGTAGGCCTCCATAGGAAAGCATCCGGTTTAGTTGGGATATCAACACGGACTTTGATTGCACTAGGACCCATAGGAATTTTATTGACCTCCACATTAGGATCCCTTGATATCACATGTCCTTCCGCAACAATTTCCTTTGTTCCACTCCAATCTAACAACTTGCATTTCTCTAGTGACTTCGTGTTGACACTCTGCAATTAATCAATTAAAATATTAGAATTGAAGCAAGTTTAGATTGAAGCTTAATGCGACAATTTTTAAACTAATTGTCGTACCACTGGAGATGTTTTGTCTTCTTCTCCACTTTGCTCGATCTAACAACACATCAAATAATTAAAAATAAAAAAATTCAACGACTAAGCAGAAATTTTAATTAATAAATGATCACAACATGTATCAAACTTGCCTTGTTTTTCAATAATGTGTTGACCAATTTCTCCAAATGTTGGATTTTCTCGTGCATGACAGTTTGTTGCTCTTGCATCTCCGTCGCATGTTTGTCCTTAGTTTGAAGGAATGTCAATTTGCTGATGGTCACTCCTCTTCCCATTCCTCTTAGTCGTCCAGGATGTTCATTTCCTAAGACTTTGGAAAGAGCATCATCAGTCACATTTGTTGTCGAGTTAGATGCACTTTCGGCTTCGATTAGCTTCTCCTATATAATTCAACACATATCATATCATAGTGTATGGTTTCAGAAACTATACAAAATTACACATAATGCAAAATTACAAATGACATTTCACTCACAATGGTTTCGGAAACTCCTGTATTTACTGGTTTACCGTCTTTTTTGGTGCGCGACTTAATCCACACTTGAACCCTAGAAACAGAAGATGGCTCGGTACTATTCTTTTTCTATCAGAAAAAAAAAATTGATATAAGGTCTTGAAAAATTAGTAATTGGACCTAAACAATATTTTGACACAACATAAGAATGCATATGAATATGAAAAGAGTATCACCATATCTTCTGCTAATCGAGCCAATCCTTTTCGGCTGCATGTGTGTGGGATTTGCTTACGCCTCATTGCTTTATACTTATCACTTACAGTCTGAAATTGTATTACTTTAGCATGATTTTAACTGAATTATAATGATTTACCATATAATATAATATTACAACTAGTTTTAAAACATACCTTAAATGATGGACTAGTTTTTGTCTTGATGAACTTTATCCACTCTGCTCTACTTTGAATGTTTTTAGGCTGAAGCGCAAGTCTTTCTTCTTCATTAGCTGCTTCTTTTATTTGGCTGACTAACCGTGATTTTGAGGCCCTCCATATACATCCCATCGATTTAAATACGATAGCCTTTTGCCATTCTGTGTCCAAATCGAATCTTGCCTGGAGTTTATATAAAATTATCACTAAGTAACTCAATACTGGTAATTTTACTGTAAGAGTTCTATCACAACTTGTGTATACTTAAATGTACATTTCATTGAATTGTAAGAGTTCATAATACCTGAATTGATCTCCACAAGATTACTTTTACGTCATTACCAAGCTTCCTCCAATCGCATAATGTTACAGGTACGTGCTCTCGTACAAGTGGACCTAAAAAAGAAGACAAACTAATTGACCCCGCTCCACATGGATCACCTTTATCTGTAAATTCAACATGAACTCGACTTGCCGCCTCTACAGCAATATCTCTCATTTTGG
Organism: Berberis vulgaris; assembly: GCA_963556465.1. Classification (NCBI taxonomy): domain Eukaryota; kingdom Viridiplantae; phylum Streptophyta; class Magnoliopsida; order Ranunculales; family Berberidaceae; genus Berberis; species Berberis vulgaris. The sequence goes on along the minus strand of OY747129.1, from coordinate 14,581,138 downwards.
TTGAACCCCTAGGTTTCTTAACTCCCATCGGGTCTACAATTAACTCTTGTGCATTTTTTTCGACCACTTCTTTGGACGCCGATGGTTGTATATGTTGGAGATTAGGTTCATGACTCTCATGTTGTTGGGTCAAAGTTTGTTGACATGCTTCTGGACCTTTTGATACATTCTTATCCGTTCCTTCTAAGACCTTGGATGTTTTTCTGGGTATCAAAGTACGTTTCCTTTTGTGAGATAGGTCGTTCTTTTTGGCTTCATCAACCATTGTTGTTCACCTGTCTAAGACAAAAAAGTTGATCATTTCAGTATATGTAATGCATTTATAAGCTTAATCATATAATGAAAACAAAACTGAATAGACAACATTCGAAATATGTGTGTAAATAATATATAAAAACAAATAGACTTTTGATAAGCAGCCAAAACACAAGCTAAATAAAGATGAAGGTTAAGACCATATATTACACAAATATGCCCTCACAATAAAGATGAAGGTTAAGAACATTAATTACACAAATATGCCCTCACAATTCTCCCTCACATATCTAACTTCACCACTAGACTCCTCAATGTCCATGTCAACTTCTAGTGGTATTGAACCTTCTGCACTTTCGTCATCGGCCTCTAACTCATGGAAACCTCTTGGTGGTGCTTTCATTACAACATACCAATTAGAAGAATCATCTTCTCTTGAATAAAAGACTTGTTTTGCTTGAGATGCTAAAATATATGGATCTCTTGCAAATGATACTTGACTTTGATGGAGGTTCACGAGGGTTAATCCATCTTCAACTTTAACACCATTACCTTTGTTTGCCCAATGACACCTAAATACCGGAACGTAGAATACATGATAGTCTAGTAATATTATATCCGTCAATACTCCATAGTAAGTAACCCAATCAAACACTTGTGCAGTATCTTTTGCGCTTGCCCTACACATGCTGGTTGCCTCATACATAATCCCACTATTTTGGGTTTCCCGGTCGACATCTTTTGTGTGAAAACGTTGCCCATTGATAATATACCCAGAAAAAGACAATACACTATTCCGTGGACCATATGCAATCCATTTCAATGTGTCCGAGTCATCTTTTGAATCAATAGGAATCTGTTGAAGTATAGAAATGAAATTAAGAGATAAAAAGTAAGTAGTTATAAAATTAAACACAAACTAAGGTAATAAAAACTTGGAAGATTTAAGCTCACCTTATTTTTTATCCATTCTGCAAATTTTTCAGTATGTTTATTCCAAAGTAAGGTTGCATCGCGTGTAAGACGTTTGTTTGATTCTTGTAAAACCTCCAAGTGCATGCTAGTAGGAGAGAAAACTGAATAAGTAAAATGGTTATGGTGTACCGATAGAGATCTAAGATCTGTGAATTTCATTTTACTTACTCTAAATATGTATCCACCACCGCTGTATTCATCAACACAACTTGATGTGCAAGTTTTTTTTCTCTATCGGTTAGTGTGATCGATGTGGCTCTAGAAATTGGACGGCCTTCCAAAATAACTTCATTTGCAAAATCAGTATTGCGAACTTCTTTTTCCTCCACTTGTATTGTATTTTTCAAAAATTCGCTACAAAAACTTATGCACTCTTCTGCAAGATATGATTCGGCGATACACCCCTCTGGCCGTGCAGGATTTCTAACGTAATCTTTCAGCGTTTTCATATATCTGTACATAAATAACTTATAAGTTATTCAATATATTAAGGTGCAAACAGAACTATTCGGACTTTAAAAAAAAAGGAATGATTCCTTACCTCTCAAAGGGATACATCCAACGAAAATGAACAGGTCCACATAATCTAGCTTCTCTTCCTAGATGAACCATTAAGTGTACCATAATATCAAAAAAAGAAGGTGGAAAAAACCTTTCAAGCATGCATACAGTTTCAATGACGTCTTCCTCCAATATTTCTAATTTCTCTCTATCTATAACACGCTGACACAACCTATTGAAGAATGCACATAACCGAAGTACTGCATTTCTAGGCCCTTTTGGAAGTAATCCTCTTAAAGCAACCGACAACAACTGTTGCATTAGAACGTGATAATCATGTGACTTCAGGCCAATCACCTTGCATTCCTCACAAGATACACATCGCCCAATGTTTGAACAATAGCCATCAGCTCCCTTGAAGTCATATAATCTCTTGCAAAATTTCTTCTTTTCAGACCTTGAAAATGTCCATGGAGCAGGTGGAAGGTATATTCTGCTTCCATGAGGTTGTGGATGCAGGTCCTTCCGTATTTGCATATCATGTAAGTCCTTACGAGCATTAACCCCATCTTTTGACTTACCACAATGCAACACAATGCAACATTGTGCCTATAATGCTTTCACAAACATTTTTTTCGACATGCATTACGTCTAAATTATGACGTAATGGAAGTTCCTACAGAAACATGAACGTAACCATTAATACTTATTTTTTTAGACCATTAGTGAATATAAAAAAAACTAAGCGATTAAAGACCTAAAAACTAACCTCCCAATATGGTAAATCGAAAAAGATTGACCTTTTCTTCCACCTTGATAGCTCATCATGATCATCATCATCGTCATTGCCATCAACATCGTCATCACCATTATCATCAGCATCAACATCTTTAGCATTATCATTTCTCTTTCTTTTTTTCTTATGACATTTTCCAAAATCATTTGGAAAATTCTTAAGAGCAATAGAAATGTTCCGACCAGACAAGATTCTAGGCTTCCTTCCATGTTCCACATTGTTATCAAACCAAGCCTTCTTTCCTCGATATTCATGTGTGGGTGACAGAAATTTTCTATGACCCATGTATGCAAATTTCTTACTGTGCGTTAACCATCTGTAGTGCGTATTTTTGCCACAAATAGGACATGCCTTTTTACCTTTTGTACAACATCTAGCGAGGTTTCCATATGCTGGAAAATCACTTATGGTCCATAGCAAAAGTGCTTTGAGATTAAAAATATTTTCACCAAACGCATCATATGCCTCCACTCCATTGTGCCACAAATGTTGCAAGTCTTCTATAAGTGGCTGTAAGTAGACGTCTATGTCATTTCCAGGTTGCTTTGGACCCGGAATCAATAGCGTTAACATGATATTCTCTTTCTTCATGCACAACGCAGGAGGCAAATTGTAGTTAACTAGCATCACTGGCCAACAACTGTATTTAGAGCTTAACATGGAAAAAGGATTAAAACCATCAGTAGAAAGACCAAGTCTGAGATTGCGTGGATCAGCTGCAAATGATTCCCATTTATCATTAACCAATTCCCATGTTACAGAATCAACAGGGTGCCGCATTTTTCCATCTGTGCTTTTATTATTGAAATGCCACCTTAAATCTGCAGCCATTTTTTCAGACCTAAACATCCTTTTGAATCTTGAAATTATAGGAAAGTACCTCAAAACTTTAACTGGAATACCTTTTCTAATCTCTTTGGTCCTCTTATTTTTCTTCCATCTTGAAGCACCACATTTAGGACAATTGTCCAAGTCTTTGTACTCTTTTCTAAATAGACTGCAATCATTCTCACAGGCATGAATCTTTTCATAACTAATCTCAAATGACTTGAGAAACTTTTTAACCGAGTAAAATGACTTCAAAAGTACATTGTCTTGTGGAAGCATGTCTGCCAATATCTCAAGAAGCTCACTAAAACTTTTATTGGACCATCCACTTTGAGTTTTAAGTCGATATAAAGCTACAATGGCTGATAGCTTGTTGTAATTTGAACAGTTCGGGTACAAAGGGGTTTCTGCATCTTTTAGTTTTTCTATAAAATCATCAGCATTTATGGATTTAGTAGGCTCAATGTAGTCTTCATTAACCAACTCAGTAGGCTTCAAATATTCTTCATCAAAAAAGTGGGCAGCTCTATATAAGTTATATGTCTCGTCGTTCCACATTTTTTCAGGAATAAAATCACCATTCATAATTATCTTCTCCCCATGCTCATACCAATCTTTACTTTGTTTGTACTTCGCATCCATTCCCCTTATAACCAAATGTTCAACAACAGTACTGCCACATTGATGCTCTAGATTGCGACAATCTACGCAAGGGCATAATATCATTTTAGGATTTCCCAAGTTGTTTGTAACCATTTTCACAAAATTCCATGCTCCTTTCTCGTACTCAGGATCGGCTCTATGACAAAAAAGACAAGAAAAATATATTGCTCTAAGACCTCAGACATTTCTAATTCTATAATAAATATCTAACTACGCACAACTAAATTTGTACCTGTGCAGACCCACCCAACCTTTATCCAGCATCATATTTTCTTGTAGTACTCAGCCCAACAAATTCTAAAATTCAAAAAAATAACTACTTAAATCTTCATGGGGTAATTGAAAGTTTCATATATATATAAGCAGTACTTGAATGGAAGTCCAATGTCATACTAAATACATATTCATATCCGTTCTGAAAGCATTACAAACTGGCAGCATAAATGTTAAACATAAACACAAAAATTAAAATCACACAATGCTACAACATAAATGTGATGAAGGGGTTCAAATTGGATAAATTTTGGCCTTTTCACCTAACCAGACCATCACTTGCTTACAAAATTGAAATCTCCCCTCGCATTATCTATATCTTTTGTAGGCCAAACTTCTTTTATTTATATCTTATATATGGTCCCTAGTTCTACACTGAGATTTCGATCACTCTCGTTCCGTATCTTCAACTAATCCTGGGAGCATTGGTTTTGCTACTATGGAACCTCGTATACAGTTATATTTCTTGCTTGGGCTTACCTATTCTTGTGTCACACCCTTCCTTCTCCCTTTCATTGTTGTCTTCTTTGGTTTGGCTTATTTGGTTTTCCGGCATCAGGTATGCTAGGCTATGAGCTTATTTCTTCTTTCAATTACTTATTTTACATCAACATCTTGAAAAAAAACCAACTTTAGTGTTAACCAACTACATCATGATTGCTAGTAAAATATCAAGAATTACTTGTATAATGCTTTACATGCCAATGCTTCTAGTTTATCCTCTTTTAAGTTCAGCTAGAGCTCCCATCACACTACTTCAAACATTTGTCTTTTGTTTTTTGCTAGATAATTAATGTGTATGACCAAAAATATGAGAGTGGAGCTTCATTATGGCCAGATGTGCATAGACGAGTAATTATTGGGATGATTATAGCACAACTTCTCCTGCTGGGGTTGATGACTACAAAAAGTGCCAAGTATTCAACACCATTGCTCATTGTACTTCCTGTCTTGACCATCTGGTTCCATAGATTATGCAAAGGCCAGTTTGAATCAGCATTCGTGAAGTTTCCTCTGCAGGTTAGTAGCAAATCCTTGTCATTGTCCATGCACTACCATGTTTCGATTGATGGCACATTTGTGTGGTCATTAGAAGTAGTCAGTGAATGGTTCTTATATGGTTATAATCACAGGAAGCAATGGTGAAGGACACATTGGAGCGAGCAACTTAGCCAAACTTGAATTTGAAAAACTATCTCCAGGACGCTTATGTTCATCCCGTATTCAAGGGTGATGACTTTGACAGAACAGTGGCTCTTGATGAGGAGGAAAACAATCCATTAGTTCCTACCAAGAGGATCTCTAACAGAAGTACACCCAATCTAAGCGAACCAGAATCTAGTACGGGCCTAAATAATGTTTAACCCTTACATTCCCACTGTAACATCTTCTCTTAAGGATTCTAACTTGTATATTGATTCTTGTAAACACTAGGATGAAAATACTGAAGCAGATAATATCGGGGTTGGTGAAATGTATCTGCTGCATGATGGTAGTTTCCCTTGCAAAGTTACAAATGCTTGTCACTGTAATTGTTCTTTCAAGCAAGAAAGTTATTTTTAGCATAGTGTGTGAGAGGGCATATTTAGTCGGGATCAATGACAGGTAGACCCTTGGAACTGTTTTCCTCGTATTACAAAAATGAATTAAAGCTCTAATACTAGAAATCTAGAGTGTAGTAGCCATGATTGGATGAGACATGCCAAACAAATTCTTGATAAAAAAGAAAAGGCTAATTTACGGATATCACCGGCACACAGATTAAAAGCTATTTACGATGGGGAAGCATATACACGTGTCAGATTGCCAGAGCTTCATGGTTCCTGTGCAATTTGGATAGGTATCAATTGATCATACCAAATCATACAACCAGATTTCCGTGGTTCGTTTATTTAACTCAATAATATTATTGATTTGCAAAGTTACTCTGCCTGGCCTCAGTTTTTCAAAGTTATGAGTAACCCTAGAAAAGACCACTAGATTAGCGAGTACTCAATGTCCATACTAATTAACAAAAGAAAAAAAATATATTGAAATTGCAAAGCAATTACTCATAATGTGTCTTGATCCTCAATGTCTTGAGCTCATTACCTCCGCGCTGTCACATTCGCACTCATTCTTATCTCCATAATCACACTTTGTCAGGATTAACCAATGTTATATTTGATTTTGATACACTGAGCAATATGAACACAAGTTTGGGTTGATGAGCAAGCAACTTTTAAGCGGTAAAAATGACATAAAAACAAGAAGTTAAGCAAAAGTTGAATAATTTTTAAAATGTAAAGATCACACGTGAGACGCATGACAGTAAAACGCATGGACCAAAAGAAGATGCCCCCATCGGCTACTTTGTTCTCAAAAATACTATTTTTACAGAATTATTCCTCATCTTCCCCACCTTACTTTCTCTGATTAAAATGCTCTTTATAAGTAAATTTTTGAATCCTATGAGTTGAAACCCCTAACAAAGCCAAAGATGAGAATTGGGAGGATGAAGGTTTTGCTCTTTCTTGCTTGGAGGAATTTTAACTTTAATGGTGGAGATGAAAAAAGAGATAGGAACTTTGGATTTTAAAGCTTTTTTTAGTGGCCTTCTGCAGCCCTTTTGGTTGCAACAACAAACATGCTCATGAGGTTCATGCAAAGAGAGAATGTAAAATGTAGGTCCTGATCACTAAAGGAGTCTAAAGTTGGAATCATTCTGCTGATTTAGTCGATATGTATGATATTAAGACCTTACTCCCTAAAGCGTTGCAGGGTATGTACTTGTATAAAAGTAAGAATTACGTGTTTATGAGGAATTACTCATGTTTTCTCCTAAATGGTGTACATGGTTAGAAACTTTAAAATGGTATTATTACGAACAAGAACTCTAAACTAACAATAAAAGGTAAAGCTAAATTGGAAAATTGATCCATTTGACACCCTCACTCACAAACAATGTTTTCTTTTTGTGATAATAATAATAAGATATCTATATATTACTATTAAACAGAAACAAGAAGAGGAAGGCTCGCGTCCAAGTTCATGGCCCCTCTTGAGACACGAGACTGAAAAATAGTGCTTAATCTAGATACTTTTTACATTCTTAAGCTTACAACCACTAATTACACTAATTCCATAGTCCTGCACTTGCAAAAGGCCCGCCTGAAAAACACCAGCTCAAAGCTTATCATCCTACTGATCAAACCATACAGGTCCAACAAAAACATTTGGGACTCACTTCGTTTGAGAGAAGCTATGGTCTATTGAGAGGAAGATAGTCTCTAAATCAATTTTTCATTAAAAAAAAAATCATCTGACAAATCAAAATGAGCACAACCAGAGGAAAATAGCTTGCAGAGGTTGGGTAGGATTGATAAATAGCTTGCTCCACATGAAAATGCACCCAACAATTATACTCTCAATCAGAATGAGAAAGAAACATATAACCCTAAAAAATTTCAAGAAAAATGCAGGAATTTTACTCAAAATGAAGAACTACACAACTCAACCAAATTAATACTCTAATAAGGAAATCAAAGAGGAAAGGGAAAAAATTTCAATTCGAGAATTACCTACTGAAAAATTGATCCTTCAATCAACCAAAACTGATACAAATACTGATCCTTCAAAGCCTTCCAAACACTTCCACAATTACTTCATGAACTGATATAAATCACTTCATAAACTGATACAAAAAATGATACAAATTAAAAATCGTTAGGGTTTGTGGTGAAAGCAAAGCAGGAGAGAGTGAGTGTGTTGAGAATCAGATACCAACCTGAATTGGAGAGCGACAGCTAGTACGGCGATGAGTACAACACGTTCGAGAGGGAGAAACAGAACGGAGAGGGAGAGCGATCGGAGAGGGACAGCAGAACTGAGAGGGAGAGGGAGAGCGATCGGAGAGGGAGAGGGAGAACGATCGGAGAGGGTGAGCTGAATGCAGAGGGAGAGCAGAATGCAGAGGGAGAGGGAGACAGATCGAGCGGGATTCTTCTTCCTTGCTTCCCTCTTCTTTGTTAGCTTTTAGTTTTTTCTTTCGATTTGCGCGGGATAGTTGGCGCCCAGCGAAATCAATCCCGCGCCTTCATCACATTTCATTTAGCGCACAAAAATTGGATATTGATAGCTGTTTTACTGTTTCAATAGAATTTTATAGCTGTTTGGTAAAAACCGCTATTCTCAAAAGCTATTAATGTTCATTTTTGTTGTAGTGATTTGAAGCACTATGCGGAGCGGGTAGAGGTGCCAGAGGAGATCTCTCTGGTTGCCCCTGTCTACTTGATTTGATGTTCTCCACCCTATCTTTAGTTTAGGTTTTTATTTTTTTTTTATTTTTCATTTTTTATTTTCATTTTTTTTAGTTTAGTTTAGGTTTTTGCTTTTAGTGTTTCAGGTTATTTTAAGTGTTGCTACTGAAGTCACTCGGAGACCCTCATCCCATGTGTTCCTTTCTCCCGTCAGTATGATTTTCTTATAATTTGGTGACTGTGAGGACATTGTCTATTTGAAATTAGTAAAGCTTCACCATGGTAATATCACTCTAACCATTCTTTTTTCTTTTGCATTCATTTGTCATGATTATTATTTTATACATTGAGGACAATGTTTGGTTTAGGTTTGGGGGTGTGGTTTATTAGATTTTTTGTGCAATTTTCAAAAATCTTTGAGCTTCAAACATATTTTACAATTAAACCGAGTCATTTTTGTGTTCTACTCAATCTCCATTGAATACTTAGATGACTATGGTAATTGTGTAAAATCTTTATGAAAATGCATTGAAATCTGAACTCTTGGTGAATAAAAAAAAAAAAAGGGTTTTGAGTCTTTTTAATTTTAGAGAATATTTTTGTTGCCTTTAATTTTGAGAAAACACAAATTAACACGTGTCACATAGTTATATTAGTAGAAAACATGATATTTGATATTATCCTTATGTTAGATGTATTTCGTGAGACTTTTCAACTCGACTATTCGTGCACTATAAGCCGAGTCAACATGATTTGAAGTTGATTAGTGAGATATTGAACTAGAAAACCTTAGAATAATAGTGGAGACTTAACCCTTGTGAGTTTTGAGCCATTCGTTATTTATTGAGGGTTATTAATTACACTCTGATTTTTCTTGAGTCCGCATTATTGCGTTGATGATCTCATTATTCTTGATTTTCTTATTGATTGCTTTAAGAATGACATAAAAGTTGAATATTTACACTAGAACTTCTTGCTTTATTTAGTTGAGATGTCCTAGTACTAACTAGATCTTATGAAGTGATACTACTACAAATATTAGCTTAGGTAACGCCACTTAGATAGCGCTTTTTTAAAGAGCTATCCAAGTGGGCACTAGGATAGCGCTTATTTGTCTTAAAAAAAAAAAAAACACTACAATAGCGCTTTTAATTTTTTTTTTCAGTTAAGCGCTATCTTAGTTATGTCTTAGATAGCGCTTTAAAAAACGCTATGCGAAAAAACGTTACCAAAGCTACCATAGCGCTTTTAAAGTGCTTGCATAGCGCTTCCGAAGCGCTATGCTACTTACATTTAGGATAGCGCTTCCGAATAAAAGCGGGAGATCAAATACAAAAAACCGCTTATTATTTCACCCAAATTTTTAAAAGCCCGCTCGATCTAACCTAGAAGGGGAGAACAACGCCTCCTTCTCTCTCTCGTCCCCCCTCTGTGCGTAGCTCTGCCTCCCTCTCTCTTGCCCTGCTCCCTATCTCCATTGCTCTCACTCTCTCCATTGCTCTCCCTGCCTCCCTCACTCCACCGCTCTCACTCTCTCTCGCTTTCGAGCTTTGGGGGTTATGCAGGCCTCTAACTGAACCTTCCCTCCCACTCGCAACCCTCTTCTTCTGTGGAGGTAACTTGTCTTCTCTTCGAACCAAACTCCAACTCATTAGCTCTGATGCACTCAGATTCTTCAATCCTTCTCTTCCCGTCCATCTCCCCTTTCACTCCTTCATCTTCTCCACCACCCCAAACTCTAATTCCTTGTTGGGGATTAGGGTTTTACTTGATGAATATTTGGCGGTGATTGCAGGTTAAGAGTGAGTTGTTGCAGAGATTTGAGATGTTTTGTTTGCAGATTGAAGTGTCCTAAAAGGGTTTGATTTGTGGATGATTTGGATTCAATTTGGACTGAATTTGCTTCATACGAGTGGTAAAGTTGCACTCTTTTCATTTTTTTGGGGGTTATGTTGAAGAGTTTGTTTGTAGAGGGTTTGAGATGAATCCGTATGTGTAGATGTGCAAGAGTCTGAATAAAGAAGGAATTTTGTGAAATTTCAAGACTCCTTTTCATCAACCATATTTTTTTTAATCTGGTTGATGGGGAGTGTCCCATTGAGCACCAATGGTGCTTGGGAATTTCATAATCGAAGAACGCAGGATGAAGATGAGGGAGGGTGTGAAGTTAATTGTCCGAGGCAGGAGGAGATGAAGAGTGGAGTAGTCAGGGAGGGGAAGGATGGTGTGGGGGAAAAGGATTTGAGAAATAACAAGAGTAATCAAAATGTAAATAATGGACACGTTGGTGAAGATGTACAGGCGCAAGTTTGTGTGCAGATACCGCTGAAGCTACCGCATGTTTCAGTTGTTTGTTGGGAAAGATTCCTCCCTCGCACCACCTTAAGGGTTCTCTTGGTGGAAAATGATGATTCAACCCGCCATCTGGTGTTTGCTCTACTTCGTAATTGTGGTTATGAAGGTTAGTTCTTCGTAATTGTGTTTACTATGTGAATTGTTTGAATTTGATGTTAACAATTTTCACTTGTGCAAAGAACAAAAGATGTCATGTTCTTCGCCAGCGTAAGGATGTTTGAGTTGATGTGGAGACTTGCATTAACTTGTCTTATCTCTTTCGAAAGTTACTTGTTTTGTTTTACATGTTTTGTTTTTGCCAATGCAAGTTCCAAAACAAAAGAGGGTAGTGTGACATCTCTATGGAGTTATTTGCATTGGAAGTAGGGGTGGGCACGGGACGGGATGGGACGAGATATACCCATCCCTATCCCATCCCGTTCATACGGGATCGGGACGGGACGGGATGGGAAAAACCCCATCCCGATCTCGTCCCATCCCAAACGGGATCGGGACGGGACGGGATCAGCGGCATCCAAAAAATTTGAAGGAATTATGCATGTATACTTTGGGTATTAAAAGTTTCTAACACTCCTCAAATGTTGAAATATGAGTTTACATTACTATAAGATGTACCTATTAGTCCAGCTAATTACATGAACCATCTTTACCCTCTGCATAAGAACAAAGATACATTGCTTTCCAAAGCAATTAGTACAATTGATTCAAAAATTATATGATGAAACAGCTGAAAGTCCAAGTGCCCAACCATGAGTATCTTAACACTACAGTATGTGAACCATTGATTTTCAAAATGAACTGAACCACGCCTTTTAAAGGCTCATTCAAAATGTAACACAACAAGCATTCACATCCAATAAGTTAAAAATGTAAGACAATAAGCATTCACATCCAATTCATGGAGATGTGTAACATATTTATGGAGATGCTAAAAAATTAAATATGTTATATACATTAGTATATTTGTAAGGGCATCCACAATTCTAAAATAAAAAATTAAATAAAAATATTAATAATTAATATTAATAAATTAGTTCGGGACGGGACGGGATTGGCGGGATTGAAAATCTCCATCCCATCCCATCCCATTCTAGATCGGGACGGGACGGGATCGGGATGAAATTATTCAATCCCATTAAGACCCGGAAAAATCGGGACGGGACGGGATCGGGATGAAATTATTCAATCCCATTAAGACCCGGAAAAATCGGGACGGGACGGGACGGGATCGGGACGGGAACGGGATCGCGGGATGGGATGCCCACCCCTAATTGGAAGAAATTATAGGAGAGGACCCGCTATCCCAAAACCAACCTAGATATGTTCATGATTCTCTCTTCAAGACATAAAAACTATAAGTGTTCATCTTAGTACATCAATTAGAAAATGACCATTGAGTTGCCACCTGCTTAAAACATCTCTGATATAATCTCAGCTTTCCGGTATTTGTAATTATCTTCTTGCTCGAAATGAAAATACATATTTGCTATCTCAATCTGCGTTTAAATTTTAGTAATTGGTGTGGTTGTTTTTTTGGATATACATATTGTCTTCCTGTTATGTTCTTAAAATCATATGTTTTTAATCATGCTGTACAACACTTTTCGTTCTAGTTTTGGAGCTGCTAATTTGGAACTTGTCTTGGTGCATGTTATGCGATGCATGAACGTTTGGAATCTGATTAAGTTTAGTTATATTCTCTGCATACATTTAGGGTTAAAACCAACCACCATTCAGATCAGTACTTGATTGCATTTGCATGCCTTCCCTCATGGAACAGCTGAACTGATATTCTTGATTTGAGAAATGTGTTGGTAAACACAGACAGGGCACTTGAAAAACAAGTTAATGGAGTCCTCATTTGAGAAGCAAAGGGAACAAAAACATCATGAATAGGAGAATCAAGTCTTATCAAATTCAACAGTGCTAGCTGTTGCATTTTTCTCTAGCAGTGCTAACTTGAAAAATCAAACACACCGTGAGATGCACTTTCTCTAGCAGCCTAGCTGTTGCATTTTTCTTTTATTATAAATGTTTTTTAATGTGATGCTAAATTATATCATGCTGCATCCCAAATAGAGATTAGAAATATTTGTCATAATGGGTCGAAACAGAAAGTGTAGAGCAGAGGAAAAAAAAAAGCATGAAGATTGAACACGTCATACTAATCACGGACTTCGGGTTTCCTTTCCCATTTTCACTTAGAACTTAAAGATGCATGATTAAGTAAACTTACATCAATAATAGCTTTATTTATTATGAGGTCTAATCTTTCTTGACAGAGTTGCATCCTTTTTGTTTTTTCCCTTGAAGTTTTGTTTTCTTCTTTTTTTAATTAGTATTAATGGTTGGTGCTTGATGTTGATTCATAACAAACATTATTAAAAGGAGTATTATTCCTATCTAACAAACAGTGGGTCTCATTGAGGTCAGTTAGCCATGGCCTCAACTTCAGCTACTCTTTCCATCTCATCTTCAGCTCTCATTGATGGCAAAGCTTCTCGACCAATGGCTGCCACATCCACACAATGTGTGACACTCCCCACTCTTCTACCATCACCAATGCCACCACAAACACGTCCACAAAACCGCAATACTTGGAAGTCTGCAGCATACTGTATGTACACCACTCACTCCACATATTTGTTTATTTATTCATTTGTAGAGCTTCTATATTTCTGTGATTTCAGATTCTTAGTGTATATTTTTTGGGATCATAAAATTTAATGTGTACAAAATATTGAACAGGTCGTAAGATTGCACGTAATGTGGTTGCCATGGCCACTGGAGATGCACCAGCTGAAGTTGCAACAACCGAGCTGCCTGAGATTTTTAAAACCATTCAAGAAGGGGTACGAAATTATCTTTTCAGCTGGGCTTTGACATTTTGTGGTCCTTGTGGATATTAAGTTGAAGTATTGATATGTATGATATAGTGCAAATGTTTCTTTTATATGTTTATTACTTGATTACTATTAACAATCTCTCTAATGGATTAAAGGAATGAAATTGATCTTTCTTCCGAAATATTCATCATAAATTTATCAAGTATGTCAATTTGCAATTGGGGATGAATCTGGAGAAAAACAGCAGATAGAAAGTTGAAAGGTTTTGGAACTTAAAAGTTGGATTAGTAAAATGTTGACATTATTTGTGTTAAACAATAGTGTTATTAGTTTAGTTTTCTGATTGTTTTTGCAGTGGGACAAGATGGAAGACAAGTATGCCACGACTTCACTTGTAGTTGCTGGTGGAGTTGCTCTATGGGGCTCTACAGGGATGATTTCTGTGAGCATAAAATCTTTCTAATATTTACTGCCCTTTAGATTTCATTGCAGTTAAAAGATTAATACTGATCATATCTGTTATATGCGAGCTTAAGAGTTATTGATAGCTTGTATGATATTTATTGAACGAAAGTTTAATTTGTGCATTCTGTTTCTGCAGGCCATTGATAGGCTTCCTTTAGTTCCCGGAGTTCTTGAGCTCGTTGGAATTGGTTATTCTGGGGTAAGTTCCACACCTATTACTGCTACTATATATATATATTAGTTGAGAAGGCTGCTATCAAGAAATATAGTTGGACCTTTAGTCATTTACATTTATCTTACTGATACAAAACCCTTTGTGTTTGGCAGTGGTTTGCATATATATAGTAGCAGTAATAGGTGTGTTCTTGTATTTCAGGTTAAGATTTATATACCGACTTAGTGTGTGTGTGTGTGTTGTTATACTTATACATTGCCATGATGCAATTTCAGGTTATGCGAGGATACAATTTGAAGTGGCGGTAGAATCTGAGAAGCATTCAGCGGTGCCGCAATGTACAGACGAAGTTAGGACTGTAGGAGAAGCTGTTGGCCATTTCATTTCGTGGCCAAAAAAGCTGGTGTATATATATGATAGCATATTAACAATTTTGTATGAATGCTTAAATTATATTTTGAATGAATGAGAAACAGTTAGTTATCATGTTGTGTCTTTATTGATTGATTGAACGTTGTCATTATTATATTAAATATTATATAAAAAAAAATATTATATGGTAGTTAATAAAAAAAATTCACCGAAATTAAATAGCGCTTTATATTGAAGCTAATTAAAAAAAAATCAACAAAATTAAATAGCGCTCATAAAAGCGCTATTCAAGCTAATTTAAAAAAAAAATTAGCGCTTACATAGCGCTTTCTAAGGCGTTATTGAAGTTAATTAAAAAAAAAAAATCAACGCTTAGATAGCGCTTAATAAAGCGCTATCTAAGCGAAGCGCTTAATAAAGCGCTATCTAAGCGAAGCGCTATTCAAGTACGCGCCTTGCATAGCGCTTTTTTGAGCGCTATCTAAGCCTATTTTTAAGCGCTATGCAAGCCTATATTTTTAGGCATTTCTTTCTTTAAACCATATTTTTTAGCCTTTTAGCCTATCCAATAATAAATATCCATTTGCAGCCCTTTGACCATTTGAATAGCCTTCTCTTTGTTATCCACATTCCCAATACTTACTCCAATCAAAGAGTAATACCTATATTATTTTATCCTTACCCAATTTTCTGAGAATGTATATGGTGAGATATATTTATGGAATGGGAAAATAGAAAGAGTTGAAAATAGATATTTCATGCGCCCTCAAAGTAAAAGTGTTTGATTGTATAAACGGGGAAAAACATGTAAGAAAAAAAAAACATGTAAAAAAAAAGGGGTTGAAAAAAAAAGTTGAAAAATAAAATAATGAAGAAAAAGTTAAGGGTGTAGCCATTCTCAGGAAACTCTTGTATCCTTTTTGTCCATTATTGTTTGTCATAATCCAAGCCCCATTATAACCTAGTAAAGACCTAATTGATCTCAAGTGAAAGTTGGTTCAGTAGATGTGGAGATTGAATAGGCAAGAACTATGGTGTTTGATTCAACATTCTCAAAAGTAATCAATATTCCTATCCATGAGATCATATTCATTTCACTATTTGAAAATTCCGTTTTTCATGATGATTATATGTGACACGTTTGCATTTTCCATAATTTATATCATTTTCCTCACATATAAACTGAGTGCCCAATCTCTGAGTGTTTTATTTTTTAGTGACATAAGAGATTTGTGGTCGAAGCGTACTTTCTAAAGGTTATCTCGTCACATCTTTACTATGAGATGAAGAGTAATGTTGATAAAGTTCCTCACACACACACTTCGAGTTCAAAATGATTATGAAATTTATTTAACCTTTAGATACTATTAAATTATTGTACTCTATTGATATACTTTTGTGAAAATTTTAGTTTGTTGTTTTTCTTGAATTCTAAGCAATTAGAAAATTACTCTAAGAAAAATAAAAGAGAATGCTCACGTTTTTGCATTATGTTTTTAGAAAATAGATTTTGTTTTATTGAGTCAGTAATGTTTGGGGTAACATTTTTGGAAACCCTCACGAGACTACAACTCGTCCTCTAGAGGTAATCTAGAGGTTTAAAGCCTTGTTACACGTTAAGGTAAGTGCAACCGTGATTCCTACGAAAGTGAGTTAGGATTTTATTCTTAATTTTGTTTTGCTCGAGGACTAGCAAAATGTAGGTTTGGGGGTATTTGATGTTCACATAATTATAACATAATATACCTCATAATATATATTTGTTAGTGTTTCAAATAGTGTATTTTAGTTTAATTATTTTATTTTTGCATTTTGAAGGATTTGGAGTTTAAATAAAAAAAAGTGCGTTAGTGTGGCGAATTTGGAAATTAGACAAATTAACGAAGTGGAGCGAGAGACACTCAAGCCAAAGATTAAGAGAACCAAAGAAAAAAAGTTTTGAATAAAAGCAAGAAGATTTGAGTGCAATTTGCAAGTTCTTGAACATGCTTCTGTAATTTTATGATAACTTGAGTTGTAGACCTCGGAATTGGATGATTATTAAAGCGTTGGAAAGAAGACTCGAAAGGCTAAAATGCATATGTTCATAACATTTCCATATTCTGGAGTTATCATGCTCGATGTTGGATATACTTGAAGACTGCGAAATCTGGACAGATTTGGGCACGAAGGAAGAATGAAGAGCAAAACCGACTTTTCACATCATAGCTGGATTTAATTGGGCTTAGAAGTGAAGCTTGAATCAACAATTACTATTAGAATCCATGAGAAGCCCAAACAAAAGGAGTCTTAGTCTAATTAGCAACAGGAAGGAACATTGTTTCTTTGGGTTTCCAAATTGGATTGGTTTCCAAATTGGGACCAATGGAGATTTGATTTCCAATTGGGGTGGCCAATAGGAAGAGCTTTGTTTCCTTTTTAACACAAGGAAATACGGCTGCAACAGGAGTTTTTTAGGCTGGAACAAAAACGCAGCAGCAGGGGAGAACAGCAGAGGAGCAGCAACATGAGCTGTTGTCCAGCCGAAGGCGCAGGACAACGTGGAGGAGACGCAACAACAAGTTTGTCCAGGAATGCAGGAACACAGCAGCAGAAACCAGGGACTGCTGCTCGACGCAGGACGCAACACAGCAGTAGGGCCAAAACGCATGACTGCTGCTCGACGCTGACTGCTGTTCGACGCTGTCCAGCAAAGAAGATGTTGTCCAGCAGGGTGCACACCGCTGCCGTTGTCCTCACTTTTTCCATGTGTCACTAAACTCCACGCAAGGTGAAGAGACAAACTCCTAGATGTAACGCACTTAATTAGTATTTGATTTGTTTTATGCTTTCACGATGAATAATGATGTTTATGATTCTCACTTTTATTTAATATAAGAATTTATGTTATTTTAGTGACAAAGATTTCATCAATTTCTTCGTAGATTATTATTCCGGTGGTTGTCTTTTTCTTCTCCATATATAAGCTTAGTCATGCTTTTCTTATGTGTGGAATGTTTAAGGATCAATTAATTTCGGTAGGTTAGTTATATATGATCGTCATTTATTACGTTATTGTCTCCGGATATATCGTAAGTTTAGGATCTCACATATGACCAACCTTTGTGTTTTCTAGAAAAAGTGAAATCTCAAATCAATTCACATTAGAATATATTAGTGCATTAAAGACTATTTTTCCGATTACGTTGTTTGGGATGCGAAACACGTAATCGAGTTATCATAACGAATCAATACTAGTTGGCGCGTGAAATCTAGGAGGGATTCTTGGAACCTTGTGATTTCTCTAAACTTGATTTCTATTAAATTTAATTTAATTTCACATTTTGAAATTGCTATAATTTCTTACATTTAGTTTCGCGTACTTTTTTTTTTCATTGACCTTGTTTTGTATATCATTTTTTCTCGTGGGATCGACACCTCAATCTTTACTGTAATTGACGCGTGTACTCTTTGGGCGTAATCACTTCCGACGCAACAAATCTGGCGTTTCTTGGCTTGGGGACGGTGATCGAAATACAAAATTTTTCCACCTCAACACTCTGTTGTATTGTAAAAGAAACCTTATTTTGTGACTTAAAGATGCTGCTAATAATTGGCATTCTGAACCTTCGGCAGTGGGAAAATTTCTTACGGAGTATTTTGAAAATATTTTCCAAACATCCCACCCTAATCCCACAGTTTTTCCACTTTTTCACCCGATTATCCCGAGTATTGATACCATCAGGGGTACTACATTTGCTATGGGCAGTCACAAAGCCCCATGCCCTGATGGTTTTCATGCATTTTTCTTTCAATACTACTGGGATGTTGTCAAACAGGATGTTGTTGATGTGGTACAAAATTTATTCTCCGTTCGCCTTATCTTTTCATTCTGGTTGTGGAAGCCCTTTTCCAGATGCTTACGCAGGCAGAAGCCAACGACTTTATAAAAGGCATAAAAAATAAATGTCGTTCTCTGTCCATCAGTCATCTCCTCTTTACCGATGATCTTATGCTGTTTTGTCGAGCTTATTTAGCAAAAGCCCATTCTGTTAAAGATCTTCTATAGGATTATTGTCAAGCATCGAGCCAGGGAGTCAATTTCGATAAGTTCTCGGTTTTCTACATTACTAATGTGCATCCCAAACATGCTAAAATCATTAACATAATCTTGGGATCCAAATTTTACAATCCTTAGAACAAATATCTGGGATTTCCTCTGTTATTATCTAAACATAAAGCCGCAGATTTCACTTTTTGATAGACAAAAGCACAACTAAATTATCTGGCTGGAAGTCCAAAGTCCCCTATCAGGCTAGTTGAATAGTAATGATTAAAGCTATATTCAATTCTATCCTGATCAACACAATGCAAACCTTCCTTTTCCCTACCACGGTTTCGAGCCAGATTGACACTCTTACTTGGGCTTCTGGTGGAATGGATAGGAGCATGGTAAGGCCAAACATCTTTGTACTTGGGATATGATTACTAGGCCCCGACAGTTAGGGCGACTTAATATCCCCTCTAACAAAATCAAGAATCTTACCTTAATGGCAAAAAAATGTGTGGAACTCTCTTTCCCAAACACTCTGCATTCCCAACAATTCAAAACTATCTACTTCACTTCGAGTAGTATTTTTTAGTTAACCACGTCACCCTCCCAGGCTTCCTATGCTTGGCGCGAAAATCTCACTGCTCTTGCCAAGATGAAGCGTTATCTGTTTTGGCAAGTGTTCTCTGGTGACCAGGTTGATATTTGGCATGATATCTGGGTGAAACCAGGTTTGCTACTTTCCAATTATGTTTTAAAGCCTTAGTACCATCACCTTCATCCTTTCTTTCTAACCTTTGGTTTGTTTATTCGAGCAACACTATTAGCTGGAACGTTGATCTCATCCACTCCCTTTTTCGTGCTCCTATGGCTAATGATATTCTGGATATTTACCTTAGGAGAAATGATAGTCCGTATAAACTTATTTGGCTCGGGATAAAAAAGACATTTTCTCTATCAAAAGTGCTACCCGAGCTTTCCTCAAGAAACTATCTGAAACTTCCTCCTCGGTTCCCCCTCATCTTCCCTTGGAACCCAATATCCTTCGTCAGTTTTGGCGTATCTAGGCCGCTCCCAGTGCCCTTCTGTTTCTCTAGTGCCCTTGTGTTTATCTGGAAAGCTAGCCAAAATCTGTTTCCAACCATGTCAAACCTTATTAGAGTGCACCTGCCTATTGATAATTGTTGTGCTTCTTATTCTGAAGATGTTCTATATCTTTTTTTGTGTGCCCTATTATTACTAGACTCTGGATGCTCTATTTCCTTCTCATTGACTAGCACATGCCTCTTCCATGTCTTTTGGGAGTCTGCCAACACTCACTTTGCCTCAAATGATGAGTTGTTATCTCAATTCACGACCATTTTACTTTCTATTGGCAACGCTGCATCAATATTGTTTTAAACAAGGCCAAGTTCCACCCAAAAGCATTCACCTCTTCACTCCATTACACTTGGTCTTCTTGGTTTTCCTAATGGTTTTGTAACGCCTGATTTTCAAGACATCGAAATATCTTGAAAACTGAGACGCAACATCAGCCAACTTTTTTTTCCTTGTCGATTTACTTTACTTGCCAATGGTTACCCTTGTTCGCAAACGACAAAATATAATTTAAAGCAAATTCTAAACCTGAAGGTTAAGCCTACTGCTTAGCTGTCCGACCAGTTAGACAACCACTCGATCACACCGATGCCTTCTACATCACTACTGCCCAAAACGCCCCACCTGCACCCAAGTAAGGGTACACCTATTTGCCACAAAACAAACAAATGGGTCAGCTAATGCTGGTGTGAGCAGAATACAAATCAACAACATGTAAACATAAATATCAAGATCCACATCTTAAAGTATATCCACACATACCTCTAATCTCATAGCATCATATACAACTTATGGCTAATGCAAATTATATCATCAGAAAAGACATAGCAATTTAATAAATAAATCCTCAGAGATAGACCACCACCTATATTACACAATTAACAGGTCTATCTCTCTCTGCAACTCAAATGCACATTTTCATATTATCTGTAACATAATAAAAATACTTCAATTCCAAATCATGACATACACATTTTCAAATCATGCCATACTCCTTTTCAAATCATATCACATACCATTTTCATTTTCTTTTTCATATCATGACCTAGTGTTTTTCAAATTATGTCATACCATTTTCATAGTCATTTTCATATCTTGACATATTCTTTTTCAAACCATGTCATACTATTTTAACACTTATTTTCATGTCAGGACATTATTTTTTAAATCATGTCATATCATTCTCTTACGGTCCTCATGAACTCCCTTCTGTATCCGCGAGTCAAAACTTGTACAGTGGCTTAGTTTTTCTTTCAGAGAACTGACTACAAAAACTTCTAGACCATGAATACCGTATCGCACCTATCCATGCGCCGAATGTGTCTCACCCCGACACACCTCCATACATGTACCAATACCCACTTTGAGTATGTATGCATTTCAAACGGGGCGTCGTCTCTAAAATGCATACTTTACCTCAAAAGACTATACACACGGGCCAAATCACAAACATAAAACTGCGTTCTGGAAGATGATCAACTCTTTCCCTGATCCCTCATGAACACTCTACTGTATCACATGAGTCATGACTCGTACAATGGTTTAGTTTTCTCCTTTTGGGAATCAGGGCTATGTTCCTCATGAACACTCCACTATATCACGTGAGTCATGACTCGTATAATAGCTTAGTTTTCCCCTTTTGAAAATAGGTTTTGTACAACTCACTCTGTATGAACAATAATGTAACATCTTCTGCATCAGAAATCGATGCCTCTTAGGCCATATTGTACCACTCTATACAATTCACAACTCCAGAGTAGGGTATTCATGTCCACAATAAAATCATTATCTCAATCTCAACATAAACATATCATAATCATATTCCACTTGAATTCTTACATATCTGCCATGGATATATAATTAGGCAATCACTTTCATATGCTTTTTAATAACTCATAGCAATAAATCATGCTATGTTACAATTTCAACATTCATGCAACAACACTAACAATCATTCTTTAATACAATTGACTTCCACACCTCATGCCATTTCAACATATTATTATTAAATCTCATTTGTAATCAAATATTTATATACTCAACAATATTGTTATCTCAACGTTACAAAAGAATGGTATCGCTCACTCTAGCAGAAAGAGTTTACAAACCAAACATAACATCATATCTACAAAATCATCATTAGAAAAAAAAAAAAAGGAACAATCCAAAGTGAATTTTGATTCAAGGGAAAGAAATTGTGAAGTTGAAATAACTCGCTAAGAACAAGTTAGCCAAAACTTTCCATTAAAACCTATCATCAATTTTGGTTACCAACTTATCCTAAACCCAACTAAATCTGTCACACAATGCAACTAAACCTGACCTCAATTAAGCCAAAACACGCTTTAAAGACTCAATAAAAATCTACTCAAACTATCCTTGTTTCAATCACAACATAGTCCCAAAACAACTATGTTCCATTCTGAACAACAAAATCCAATACAATATGTTTTCAGCTTCGACAACAGTCCCATCACATCCCAATTTGTGTGCCAAAATGTAACTAATTTATCTCTACAATCAGGCCTACCTAGGGTGATAAATTGTAACCCAATTCAACTCCAAAAAAATATTTGAATATCAAAAAGACATTCCAAAATAAACCTCAAATAACCATGTATACGCTCCCCACAAAGGTCCAAACACAACCCAATTCAGTCCTCTAAACTCAGCTGAAGCAGTCCCTTCTAAAAATCAATTAACATAACTTTCAAACTCACTCAAACTTAGTTAAAAACGGTCACAAAACTCTATTGAAAACAGTCACCAAACTCAGCTATAACAACTCTCGAAACATAAATTTAAACAACTCTCAACTAATGTAATTCACTGTCTAAATAAATTAAAATGACCTCTAAACTTAGCTGAAACCAATCCTCCAAAACCAATTGACACAACCCTCGAACTTAATTAAAGACAACCCAATTTCAGTCTGCAAAATGGTCCCAAACAATCAATGATCCAATGCGCAAAATATTCTCAAAACCATTACTCTTAAGTTCACACAAATAGTCCCAAAAACAACTTTGTTTATGTAAGAAAGACAGTCCCAAAACACAATCATCTTTAGTCCCAAAACTACTCACAATTTGGTCCCAATATAACATACAACCTTGCGTTGATTCATAAGATAATTGTGACTAAAAATATCAACATTAATCAACAATTAAACGGTTCATGTCATCTTCAAAGCCTCATAAAGATCATCAATAGATATATAAATACCATATAATCAAATATGACACAAAATGACGTAATAGTTTTGTCAAACACGCATCTCGAGACATAACGTGCTAAAATAGGGGTGGGCATCCCATCCTGCGAACCCGTCCCGATCTAAAGTGGGATGGGATTGGGATGAAGATTTTCAATCCCGCCTATTCCGTCCCGTCCCAAATTTATTTATTTAATAATAATTATTATTAATTTTAATCAAAATAATCTTATAAATTAAAGTTTAGGATGTTTTGAAATTAAATAAATGTAAGATGAAAATCTATATGAAATCTAAATGAATCATTAATTCTAAATGAAATTTAATATTTATTTGTCTTCCAAAAAAAGTTTAATATTTATTTATTTAATATCTATTATTATTTGTGATGTAAATTATATGTATATAAATTTGAAATTATTGGTGTGTAAGTAATGTGAGATAAAACTCTTTTTGTTATTTTTTATTAGAGAACTATTTAGTACGTGTTCATCCGTTCCATCCCGTTTGAGATGGGACGAGGTCGGGATGAGGTCTATCCCGTCCCGCCCCGACCCCGAATGAACGGGATGGGTCCATCTCGTCCCATCCCGTCCTGTGCCCACCCCTATAATAAAATGCTAAAAATTGAAATATTTCAAAATACAAAATAATTTTATTCTAAAATTAAATCTTGGACCGACAAATGCACTGGTGAAAACATTGAACCTAACAGAGTTACCGTTAAAATTTCAGAGTCAGTCAAAGTTTGGTCAAATCCGGTCAAACAGATGACATCATCGTCTTCTTCCTAAGAGTAGATTTTCCAGAATATTTGTAGTCTAAAAGAGTAACTTCAATCACACACAAGTCACTTTTTCAA
Organism: Berberis vulgaris; assembly: GCA_963556465.1. Classification (NCBI taxonomy): domain Eukaryota; kingdom Viridiplantae; phylum Streptophyta; class Magnoliopsida; order Ranunculales; family Berberidaceae; genus Berberis; species Berberis vulgaris. The sequence continues at coordinate 14,557,192 of OY747129.1, read as the reverse complement.
CCAAAAGCTGTAATATTTATACCATTGGAAAACTCGTACCTTCTACTTTCTATAGATGCAAAAGTTATACTTAATTTCTTTCAATAACAGAAAATACAACCATATTAGACACCCGATTCATCACATTCTCAATTTAAACTTAAAATTTCAGCAAGTTACAGTTCAACTAACTAATTTCAAACACCTAGAACTTCTTAAATACTTGGCCAAATTTCGCATATAAGCTACCTATAGAATGGAACCAATCAAACACAAAGTTATTCACAAAATCAAAAAATCTCGTAATGGAAAGACATCCGGTTACTCATCTTAACCAAAATTGCAAACCCCACAATTTATACAAAGACTTAATGGTAAACATAGACTCATAGTAGGTTAAAACCTTCAAGAAGTGGTAAATCTACTCACCTTAATCTACTGAAATCAACTCGACCAGCTCCCAAATCACAACCAAGCTCAAATCCTATGCTCCCCACTATAAATCCACTTCAAAGGTGCACACCCCAACCACCACAAAACGATTCCGAAACTCCTCGAAAACCCCTTGAAACCACTTATGATCAGAGGTTCAACCCCTTCGTTTTTACTTGTATGAAGAAGAAAAAAAATGAGGAATATAAGAGAAAGGAAGAATGAATAAACTTATGGAAGGTTTGAGTTATCTATGAGGCTAAATACCACCACACTGTGGCTAAATACCACCAATATGGTGGTATTACACAAATATGGTTATCACAGGTTTACATCCAATTCTGAGGGAGCACAACTTAATTAATCTTCTGTTCCCCACATTCTCAGTACGCCCAGAAAGGCTGCTCCATCAAACTCTACTTCTCACATTGAACAATCTAACCTTGCCACCCCACCACAACACCTGTAGCTGGTAGAATTGATTTGATCAAGCCTCAAATAATGTTTGCCAGAACCTATAGACTGAATCTTAGCCTTTCTCAACAAATCCCTTCACCCATGGATTCAAACCCAGATATAGTTATTGTTAACTATGATGCTTGCTTCTTGATCACACTAAACAGGGCACTATTGGAGTCATTGTGATGGATCTGAATGGAAATGTACTTGCTTATGTTGCTAGCCCGATTTAGGAAAAGGTTTTGGATAGCATGATGGCAGAGTGCTTTCAAGGGGAGGCAAATTTTCTTTTGATTCAGGCTCAACAATGGACATGTCTTATTCTTGGTGATTCTGCGAACTTGCTTGAGGCGTTTTTAGAGGACAAAAACTCACCTTTTGTCATGGATTGGGTTTGGCATCTTCTTTTATGTAATATTAGGTGTCTTTTCTGTTTTCTTATATAGGTAGGGACCTAAACACCGAGGCTCACCACTTGGCAGCTTCTGCTGGCCATTCCATTTATAACTTATCTTTACCTTAATTTTATGCATAATACTTTAAAAAAAAAAAAATCCTACCACTTACAACTTTCAATGACCCCATATGATGGGTATAAGATCATCTTTACCCGTTGTAGAAGAACATATGTCACAAATGGTAACCATCTCATTTCAATTGAAAATTGGCATTTGTATTGGTGATGATTTTGTCAGGTAAGGGTTGATTTGTCCAATATATCATGAAGTGGAAATAGATTCAAGAGTTACACCAAAATCTATTAAGATTAAATCTACAGTGCCCCAATTTCATAAATTTTAGTAGATAACATGACAATAGGGCATAAAAGAGTTTTAATTCATAGAAGAACTAATTCTGATGGGGCCACTTTGGATCTTTTTCTCGAGGAATGTGCTATGATGGGAACCAGCGAGGGACCCCACCAGGGGGGGTGGGAGCCGTCCATCCCCCCGGGATGCGCGTTTGAACTTTCGGGATGCGTGCGTTGAAAAGACAAGCGCGCATCCCGGGGAAAGATGAACGGTTTCCACCCCCCTGGTGGGGTCCCTCGCTGGTTCCCTCGACAATTAGACGCTCTCAAACCAGAGTAAGGGTTTGGAGAAGATACTCTTCCATCGATATTCCCAGATATTTCAAATGAAGGTTAAGATGATAATGTAATTGCCTATACCTCGATATTTGTGTTATTATTTTCAAGATAAAAGGCTAAATTTGTCTTTTGACACTGTTATTTAAGTAAGGTTAATTAATTAAACTTTATTGATAACGAGATTATAAAAGTAAGTACTAATTAGTCAATTAGTCAATACTCAAATTATGGTATCTATAAGATCTAATTTGTAGAAAGTAGGCGTCCAAGGTCATTTTTTGTAAAATAATTTTTTTTAAGACCAAGACATGTACCAACCACAACATACGTCAGCTCTAATGGGAGACTCAGGAATCCTTAACTCTATTCTACATGAGGGTCAACAACAACCTAGATCAGCCATAGGCTGACTGGGCATGGCGACCACTCAGTAGCAGCATAAAATGACTGTTGTCTTTTCACAACCTTTGGTTTTGTAATTTTATTTGTAGAGATCTTAACTATGAGGCTCACAACCTAGCTGCAGCCCAATAGTACTGTAATTTGATTTAGTAATATATGTTATATGCTTTAAAAAAAAAAAAGAAGCTATAAAACATCTAGAAAATATGGAAAAATAAAATTAGGAAAATTTAATGGTTGGTTGTTATTGAGCTATCAGACCAACATATCCCAAGTCCCATCTCAAGCCATGGTATTTAATAAATCAATCAAGTACAAACCATATAAATATAGGTGGCCATTAGGATGACTGCTGGTAATTAGATTGCCCTTAGGAGGCACAACACAACTGACTTGAGCGAGGCATGTAATGGGCCGGGCTCTGCCAAAGAGAACCGGAGAATCAATAAATAGTACTATCATTCTACCAAAGGTTTGTCAAGGGATCACGGACCTCATTTTGGACTTTGATTGGAAATCGGAACCAATAATGGTGGCTTGAGTACTAGTTTGGACATAGATTAATGACAAATATGCCGTCCATCAATTGTAGCTCAGTTGGCTAGACATCCACTCTTCATGTGAGAGGTTGCGGGTTTGAGACTCTCACTAGTTAGGATTTTGTGAGTTTTCGCTCTCCGCCGTTGATAAGCATTCGGTCTTCATACAAGGTGGATGCGATGGACCGGAGAGAAAGCAAGTCTTTATGTGAGATAGAGGCGATGAGGATATTAAGTGGCAACAATATTGTAGCATTCGGGGGCCTGGTTTGGTTAACCCTACAGGGTCAGTCATGTGTCCTTCGGACATGGATAAATAAATAAATAAATAAATAAATAAATAAATAAATAAATAAAACCTTTTAAAAAAATGACAAATATGCCTTGTTAGACCCTTAACTCAAAACAAAAAAACCCTTAACTCAAAACAAAAAAAAGGCAAAACAAGGTAACTTTTGACTAATTTAAACTCTCAATTGAGACTGATTCTCAAGCTCATCAAAACACAAAAATTGTAGTACTATGAGTTATCTAATAAACACAATTTGAATCACATGAAAATGTTTTGAAATGAACAAGTTATGATTATTTTACTAAAGTCACGCAAATTTGTCTTGCAATGAAAACGAGATAGTGTGCCTGAATTTTAGCTAACTCATATGCTCGATCAAGATCGATTCTCAAGTTCATCCAACATAAAATTGTATTACTCTGAGTTATCTAATAAACACAACTTGAATTACTTGAAAATGTTTTTAAATAAGCAAATTATGGTAATTTTACTAAAGTCGCGTAAATCTATCTCGCAATGAAAGCTGGATAGTGTTCCTGACTTTCGGCTAACTTATATGCTTGATCGAGGCTGATTCTCAAGTTGATAAAAACTCAAATATTGTAGTACTCTGCATTATCTAATAAACACAACTTGAATCATTTGAAAATGTTTTGAAATGAACAAGTTATGGTCATTTTACTAAAGTCGCGCAAATCTGTCTCGCAATAAAAATGGGATAGTATTCCTTACTTTCGGCCAACTTATGTGCTCGATTGAGACCAATTCTCAAGTTGATCAACACACAAAAGCTGTAGTACTCTGAGTTATCTAATAAACACAACTTGAATCACTTGAAAATGTGAAATAAGCAAGTTATGGTCATTTTGCGAAAGTCGCACAAATATGAAATTTTTTACTGTTCGCCCAGATCAGGCGAACAATATTTTTTTGTGATTTCTGAAATTTTTTCTGAAGTTTAATTTGTTTTTGTGATTGAAAATATTTCTTAAAATATTTCTAAAGTTTCCATAAGAATACTTTATTTTTCTGGAAATTTTTGGGGAGGTTGTGATTTGGGGTTCGATTTTGTAAGGGTTTTGATTTTGAGGGAGATGGAGGAGATTTTGAGGGAGAGAGAAGAGATTTTCGAGAGAGAGGGAAGAAATCGGTTTCGATTTTGCAAGAGATTTGAATGTGGGGAGAGATTTGCAAGAGATTTGAAGTGGGAGAGGAAAAAAATTCGAATGGAGGAGGAAGGAATGGAGTTTCGATTTGAAAGGGGAGGGGAAAAATGTTGGTTTTTTGTTTATATAGGTGGTGTGAGAAAGAAAGTAGGTGGTGTGAGAGAGTAGAATGGCGTGAAAAAGAAGAAATGGTGGTATGGAGTAGTCGCTGCCATCTTGATATCATTGGCATCTTAGCCAAGATTTTGATGATATTACAAATCAGTAAACTGTTGGCTACAAATTGAGTAGGTTTTAAGTTTTAGCCCAAACCAAAACAAATCATTTAACTTGTGCCCATCCCAATATCCCATGGACTATAGAGTACGTTTTAACAGTTAAATCATGTTATTTGGGCAACGGGGCAGTTGGTAAGTTTGTGGCGAATAGTATCACAAGTCCATGATTAAAATCTTGCTGAAGGTGTTTAATGGTTCTTGTATCCAATAAAAGCCGTGCTCGCCTTGAAAAAATCAGGTTATTTGAGTTCATCAAAGTTGGTTTCACATGTATGAACAAAAAGCTACTTATTAGAGACTTTTACCTGTGATGTTTTGCCTTATTTTTGGCTAAATATGGTATGGTTTGAGTACGTTATGTGTTTTTTAGATCAGCTTTTCATCCCTACAAAAGCAAAAGCTTTTATTTAAGCAGAGCCAGGGCTATAAAAATTACAAAATCTAATAACATGTAGACTTCGAGTGATATGATTTGTTTTTGGTTATTAAATTTTGAGAACATAGATTTTAGCTGGATCATAAATTTAATTCCATCAACGTCGCCAGTTTTATGTGTTTATTGAGGTTGTTACAGTAGCAAGGTTAATGGTAATTGAACACAGATACAGAAGCAGAACTAGAGTGAACATTCTTGCATGAATACTACTACTATAAATAAGGATGATATAGTTAAGGTCCATAAGGATGAACTTAAAAAATATCTTGAGAATTAATGGATCAAATTTGGTCTCTCCTGATATTTTGTATGCTAGATGACCAAATTTGCCCCACAAAACTTCAGCATTTTCTTCCATTACTCAAGGACCATAAAATTATGAAGAAGAAGAAGAAGTGTTTTGTATCTTCTTTCTTGATTTCACTGCAGTAAGAAAATGGATGAGCTAGGTTCTTCCACCACCACCATAATTAGGAGGGCCTGGCCAAACACCAAGGTTGTCATTAGTAATGTAGGACATGCATGTCAATGGCACCAAGCAAAGCCCTCTACTTTTCAGGTCTGGTTTTGTTTCTTGCTCTCCATCTTCACTTGAATCCTGTGGATAACAAAATCAACAAAATGTCTCTTAAGTGCAATTTTCATGATCATTGCATAAGGCGATAGATCGATAATTTTGAGATGGGCTTGAGATTAGTCCTTAATTTGCCAAGCCTAATTATCATGTTATATTTTATAGGCTCCATTAGCTTACCTCTTGAATTGATCTATGAGTATTGTTGCGCGAGGACTTCATGTAAGGCACACTCAGTGTCTGCAAGCAAAAATATACCATTAGCATCGCAAAGATTTTGAAGGAGCTAAGGTCCAATCCATAGCTCACGGGCCAAAGGTTGAGCTTGAGCATACTGGTGCCACGACCTGTTTAAGGTAATCTCAAGCACTAGATGGTCCTTATTTGGATTACTAAGCCCCCTCCTAATTAACCTCAAGCTGAAATGATTAGCAGGCTTGAACTTCTCCAACCATGGGCTAAATTTGGGTTGGGTTTCCAAGCCTCAGCAAGACCTCGTGCCCTCAAAGAAGAAACTTTTGTTTGAATGTAGAACTAGTGAGGGATGACTATCATCAGTATCAGCTGGGTCAAGGAGACAGTTTCATGGAAGTTTTCAATCTTCTTCTATTTCATCTTGCGAAACAAAACAACAGAGAAAGAGAAGAATAAAGAAAGATAACTGAAGACGCAACATACCTCAACTTGGTCTTGAAGGAATTTGATGTATCCAATGGCCTCCATGAGTACAGAGGCTGTGTCAGTCTGTCCAAGTGCCCAAACTCCAACCAATTAGTTCCCAATGTTTTGCTATAAATTAATTTTTGTAATCACATTTTGACTAAATTTCTTAGAGAATTCACTGAGGAAGTGAGCTTGAAAGACAAGGAGAATCATTTGTCAGGGGAATATTCCAACTGGTGCAAGGATGGGAACTTGAACTTACACATCTAATATAGCTTATTACAAAACTTACACATATAATATAGCTTATTACATTAATTAATACCAGTATCATAGTAACATAGTGTTTGAGGATTTAACTAGATAAATGTTGTTATTTGTGTTAATGTTCACCTTTATTCAAAATAAGTTTTATTTACTTAACATTCAAGGGATGGACAATGTGATCTTGGAATCTAGACTCTAATGTGGCCACCTTTAGGACCTAAACTCTAAATTGGTACAAATGACAAAACCTAAAGTCTAAAGACATATAACATATGATGAATTATGAGTCATGACTCTACTCCATTTTTTCAGATGCTCAAAGTTGGATTGAATAATGTCAAAGTAGCAAAAAAAGCCCTAAGGAGTTGTTTTTCTAAGTAGTCGTGGATACTGAATTTTTGTATACTTTGATATGTATAATTCTTAACTAAAAAAATTAATTTACATCAGGTGCTGTCAGAACTTTATTTGAATTACATCCTTCACACGAAAATTAAAACTTGTGGTGTGACTATGTTAGAAGAGCACTACCATGTAACTGGGACCAAAGGCTATACTTAACTCAATTTCACCACGCTGTGACCCTATGTACAACTACCAATTTGGATATCCAATAGCACTATGCGTTTTATCTTTTATCGGATTTTATATATTCCAATCTCATTTCATAGTTTATTTAACAAAATCAATAACTATTGACAACCCTATGGTGCCTGTTGTAACTAGTAAACATGATGGTTACCTTATTGTCTATTTTCAAAGGGTGATTTTTAATTATCTGGTAGCTCTAATCTAATTAGTGGTTGTTATGTAACAACACTACGCCCCTTACAATCTTGCCCACTTAATTAGACTTAGAAAATCAAATATGAATCCTTCTGCTCGAAACTATAGGTTGGATCTTCAAACAGGATTGGATCAAATAGCTGAATACATGTATTAGAGACAATTTCTTGTGATCATCTCATTCAATGGACGTTTTTCCTCCTAAGCAACTTGCCAAAGCTTCAAGTGTTTTTAAAGGATTTCAAATCGATGTTATCTTGGTGATGGTATTGGTACGTAAATTCCAAATTAATATTTCTCTCTTTGTTATCCAATTTAACAAAGTTTTCCATTCACTTTTTTGATACTTGGATTGCTAATATGAATTCTTTTGACAATTTTTGCTCTATATCCGAGTTTGATATATGGTTTAGGATTTAATAAGATATAGTGTTTCACAGGCTAATTATAGGAAGGTTAGGATCGATTATACACAGACTTTTTCAATAAACCTACTTCGCTATCGTTTAAACAATACAAACAACTCTTCAAATTATATTTTCTGCCTTCGCCCCTAGATTTCATGCAATTCAAAATCCTCTCCAACAATTACTATTGATAATGTTATGTACTACTACTTCCTACACACTTTCAGAAATATTGTATGTAACAATTTCCTACACACTTCGATGAATAATGTATATGTATTAAACCTTCCTATACACTTTCATGAACAATGTACATAACTTCCCACTCACTTCCATGAATAACGTGTGTATCCTATCCAAGACTTCCTACACAGCCTTCAGGAACGATATTGAGAAATTATGGTGTTTGGGTTGTTCAATTAGCTCATTTAACTTATTCAACCTAACCAAACAAATGACGCAAACCTAGTGGTAAAAACCACCAATGCACACAAGTCTATTTTTAAGACTAATGGAAAACTTTCTATTGAACTTGAGCAACGATTCATGATTACCAAAAGTTAAATTTTTCTATATGAAATGTTTTTTTTTTTTACATTTGATTCATGTACAATCTACATTACATCTTTTTTCCTCTCTCAAGTGGGCAACATCTCAAGAATTTGTAAAGATAAAGATCGTGTGAAAGAAAATTTTGCCTCCATATGTGATTCTTCAAAAATCTAATAAATCACTTTAGAATAAAATTGGAAAAAGAAAAAAAAATTTAGAAGAAGAAAATTGCTACCTTGCCAAATGGAGCCACCAACTGTTGGAGAGCAGCAATCCTGTCGCCTAACTTCTCCTTCCTAACCTGCTAATATTGCCTATGAAAATTAGTAATGCAAACACATCTTTTGTTTAGAAATAATATCTGTGAACAAGTGATTACAAATGCCAATTCAATGATAAATGAAAGCATTTTGGGTATATTTACGCTTATGGTACAATTAAAAAAAAGCAAAAAATAAAAAAATAAAAAAATCTGGCCCGAGTGGGCAAATCTGTATTCCGCCCACTAGGAAAATGATTATCGTCTGAAAATAAAACAAAACAAAATTCTGCAATCACTAATCCCCAATTTTTGTGTATTAAACATTATGTTTCCCTTTATCTAAACTTGCTTACCTTAAATGGTGTTAAAGAAGAGCGCGACTCAAATCGAGCCTTCTTTGGTGCTGTATGAGATGCTTTTGATTCTGAAACAGTACTTGATCTCTTTGTTTCTGTGGTTCCGTTGGTAAACGATGGTACCTGAGACAATCAAAAAAGAAAATATCAAGTAAATAAAGTCGCTGATCCAAGAACCTCTAGATAGTAAAGCTAGAAAGATCTTGGGTACCCTACATATGGTTATATAAAGATGATCAACAGATTCATGTGGTCAAAAGAAAGTAAAACGATGATAGAAAGAAAAACTCTTTCAGATTTACAGTGAAGGTTGTAGCAAAAAACAAATTAATCAAAATCAATGCCTTTTTTTTATCATCTTTACCAGTATCATCAAAAAATTCATTCACTCAAGTATGTGTTATGACCTTGAGTACCAAATCTTATTATTCCGCAAATACAAATATTAAAAACAAAATTGAATCTACTTGCCCCAAAACACCACACATTGAGCTTAATGGAAGTGTCAAATACTCTATTATTTCAAGACATAATCAAAGAAACACCGAAAATGCTTTTATATGTAGAACTTTTTTCCCATGTTATTTTATGTATTCAGATAGTACAACTATACATGCGATTGCTACTAGTTATATACAAATACTATTTCATTCAATATTGTTACAAGAAGAAGAAGAAGAAGAAGAAGAAGAAGAAGAAGAAGAAGAAGAAGAAGAAGAAGAAGACATATTCACCTTGTCTGGGCTGTTTGTCAACCAGTTAGTTGATTCTTGCATATGTTCAAGACCAAAAGATGGGGTTTCGTTATAAAGGCCAAGATTGTTATTTGTAGGTTGTCCAAAACCCCCACCAAATTTTGTAGAGTTCAACAGATCCAAAACTTGCAAATTCATCCCTGAAGAGGTTAAAAATGGGGATGAAGACGGAATTAGGTTGGAAATATTTGCACTTGGAAAAATCTGGCTGTAACTTCCTCTGTTACATGCATCGGTCCCTCCAAAGCCAGCACCACTTTGGGAACTAGAGTACAATGCTCCACCTTGAAGCTCATTGAGTTGACAACCAGAAGAGAAAGTTTTGAGGAAGAGCTTCTCACTTAGATTATGCAAATTTGGCTCTCTCTCGTGTTTCACGTAACTTGGGGAATGTAGATGGAAATCGTCCGAGTGCGATTGATCATCGATTTTTGTATGTCTGATTTTGTAGGGAGAATCTGATAACTCCTCCTTGATCCTGGCAAGATTTAGATCATGAGTTGACTGATTGGTGAAGTTACACGTATTACTAGCCCAATGATGATAACCCAAGTCTTGAACCATAGAAGTGCTGAGAGGAGGGACTAGAATATCTCCGTGTCGCCTTAATTCCTTTGAGTTTGAGAGTCCGCCATTCACATTGCCATTTAAGTTATTAGAATTCCTACACATAAGTCCAATGAACAAACAAATTAGATCTTATAAGAATATAATGGATAAGAATAAAGAATAAAACCCTATGATCTGTTTAGTTATTCATAAAAATTTTAAGTTAGATCAACATGCTTCAAATGATTGATGTGAGTGATCATCAAGAATAATCCAACAAGTTCCAAGTACAAAAGATTCTCAAAGAAAGAAAACAATAAACCAAATATTATATAAAATAAAAGTAAAGAGTTAGTTAGCTAGGGTTTCCAAATTCTAAGAAGAATCCTTCTTGATACTTCACTAATTAGAACTTCAAGAACAAGAAACAAAGTAGAATCCAAATTTTCAGAATAAAATGATAAAAGCATAAAATGGCTACCAAGTTGGCCATGTATACAAAGTGTTAGCGAGAAAGAGAAAAGAGAGCCAATAAAGGAGGAATCTTATAGTAACAAAACTTACAAAATGAGATTTGGGTTCCAAGTGTTGTTGTTGCTTCCAACACCAGCATAGAAAGAAGGGGTTGATAAAGAAGAAGACCCAACAAACTGGTGGTCTTGGAACTGATGCTGGTGGTGGTGATGGAGATTTGCAGACTCCATGATGATGATGATTTCTTTAAAGGGGCGGTGCTTGACAATCCCAAGATAGATGATGGGTAATTTAAATTTAACTTGGAACCACTTCCACTTTATTCAAAGAAAACAGTTCATCAGGTACACCCCCATAAGCTTCCCTCTTGCTTTTAGCAACTTTTGTAATCAGTTTCTTCTTTACTCTTTCATGTCTCAGCTTAAAGTAGACTTGAAAAGAAAGAAAGGAGAGATTATTAAACCAAACCCCTCTCCCTCTTTATCTCTGCAATTACAGGGAGATGATTATACTTGCTCTAAGCCATGAGTAGAATCCATGCCTTCAATCCCAAGGCTCTCTCACTCAACTATGGTATGAGAGAAATGATGATAATTCTTTCTCTTTCTTTTCCCTTCTCCCTATACCATGTTATGATGTTGTTCAACACCTTATATCATATTGTTTCACTTAGGAAGGAGGAATGCTACTATGCGTATGACCTATTTCACAACCCTCTATATAGGGTCCACTTAATAAACTAAAGATCAAGCTCTTGAAACTTAGTTATAAGCTAAAACAGCAAGTCAGTTTCACCAGTGTTATGTTCACCTACTTGATATGTTTTCGTGTTAGGAAAAACCTAAATAGGAACACTAAATATAATTAATACAAATAAATCCACTGGTTAGATGGTTTGGGCCATGCCATTTTTGTACTTAATTAGGTTGGGAGTTCTTTACAGAAAAAAGAAAAAAATCTAATGTTTGAAACTTTGAAGAATAATAAGCCAACAGGTGCTAGCTCACCTAGTAAGATTTTTGGAAAGAGTATCACAAGTTTAGCATTTGAGTCTTGCTTAAGGCATGAAATGTCCTGGGATCTTATGCAGGAGGATCCGAGTCAGATGATGCTGAACTGTCAGATAGCACGTTATTAGCACTAAGATATCTTAAAATAGCAGATAAGCGCAAGGATGACAGGAAATCATAATTCTATTTTTAATTTGGCAGTTTTGGATGCATTTTAGTATTTTAGACATAACTTTGGCTACGAGTATCAGAATCGCGTAAACGACCCCAATTCGAAAAACTCTTTTCAACGCGCACGTCGTGGTCAACCATCCACACTCGTTGCACATCTTTTAATGGCCAAATTCCACCGTTTTCCCTTCTGAATCCACAAATTTAGCAGTTTATTTCTCATTATAGTAATATTTCAATTATTGTTTAGGAAGTGATTCTGAACCAAATTTGGGCCAGATTTCTAGCAGTTTATTTATTTCATTACGTATTTTGTTTTTAGCATGATTATTGGGATTTTGCTAATTTCGATAAAATTCTAATAATCACGAGTTTTAGCTATAAAGCCCGGCTTGTGGGCTGATTTTAGAGATACCTTTGATTTGATAATTTTAATTGAACATTAGAGTATTTTTATGTGTTTTGGGTAATTTTCTTGTGTTCTTCATTGTGAATTTTCTGTTAAAACTAGCATGCAGGATAATTGCTTTTCTGCCCGGCGTCAATTGGTATCAGAGCTTCAACATCTTCTTGGAGTGAGATTGCATCAGTTTCTATGGCTGGTGGTCGTGATCGTGATCGTGGTCGTCGCGGACAGATTCTGAACGAGGAAGCCCCGGGAAGATTCCGAACGAGGAAGCCCCTCACCGTGATCGTAGCGTTCAGGATGTGATGATTGAGGATTTACAGAGGCAAGTTGCAGAGCTAACCCAGCGCCTAACGACGCAGAATTTTGGTAATCGTGAGATTGAAGATCACAATACTGGTTTCAGTTTCAAAAACCCGTATCACAATCGTGCTCGATTCTGGGAGCGCCGTGGTCGGGAGGATTGTCATGAAAATCTCGGTTTCAAGGTAGATCTACCCGAGTTTTCTAGGATGTTACAGGCCGAAGGGTTCGTGGGTAAGTAGGGCGTATTTTAGAGTATAAGGAAGTTCCAGATCATGTCAAAGCGAAATTGATTGCCATCAAACTCAAAGGCAGAGCATCTGCGTGGTGGGAGCAGTTGAAGCGATCACGCGACAAGCAGGGCCAGGCCAAAATCACTGATTGGGAAAAGATGAAGGGTTACTTCCTTCCTTTCGGCTACACTCAAACTTTGTTTCAATGACTTCCACTACAAAAAAAAGGCCTTTAGGGACGTAGTCAAAATTGTCGCTATAAACAACATTTCGTCGCCATATATATTGGGCGACAAAATATTAGTCGCACAAAGGTTGTCGCCACAGCTCTGTCTCGCAAGCCTTTGCGCGACGAAACTTAACCTTCGTCGCTACAAAATCCTTTTTGCACGATGACACCACAGATCTGTCTCGCAAGTCTTTGCGCGACGAAAATAACTCTTCGTCGCTACAAAATTATTTTTGCCCGACGACACCACAGCTCTGTCTCCCAAGTCTTAGCGCGACGCAAATAAATCTTCGTCGCTACAAAATCCTTTTTGCGCGACGACACTCTCACAAGTCTTTGAGCGACGAAAACAAATCTTCGTCGCTACGAAATCCTTGCAAAAGGGTGCGTCGCCTAATATTGTTTTGTGCGACGCTAATTTCGTCGCAAGAAATAGAATTGTTCTTCGTGCAAAATATACTTACGCGACGATCCCTTTCGTCGCATTAAACTTTGTCGGCATAACTCAATTGTGACGATCCCTTTCGTCGCGTTAGACTTTGTCGGCTTAACTCAATGGTGACGAACCTTTCATTGCACAAGATATTCTTTACGCAACAACAATATTCATCACTCTAACGTTGTCACAGAGGTTACGTCGATCCAAACACGCTTGATCTATTCTTATGTGACGAAATTTTTTGTCACTTAAAGTTCTGTTTAATAATTTTGAAATCTTTTAATTCAAATATTTATTTTAATTAAATTTGAAATATTTATTAATTGAATCGTCTCACACATAGAAAGGTTTGGCTAATTTATTTAAATACTATTAACTTTACAAATTAATAATGTAAAATCATAATGTATCCATTACAAATTAAAATTTTTAACCCGTACTGTATAGTTACAAATTAAAAAAACACATCAGTACATTTTTTAGGGATGTGGTGGCTGATGATGGTTTGTCGACAGTAACGGGAGGCTCGACAAATTAATCCCCGACTGTTGGAGAGCCCCTAATAACATACTCTACCTAGTTGCCTCTTGTGCTTGTCGTTCCCCCTCCCGGGCCTCTCGGGCCTCCCTCTCCGCCTCACGCGCTTTGGCAGCATTTAAGTCATTCTGTAATTCCTCCACTTTCGACTGTAATGATGAAACGATTCTGACTGACCGCTGCGAAGCTGAAGATGAGGTGTTGACCTCACGAACTTTAGCTTTTCCCATCCCCCGAACAATCTTTTCGGGTCTTGGACCTAGCGATTCCAATGTCTCCATCAAAATATGTAATCCTGCATCAGGATTGTCCATTGTGAGCTATTCCAACGGAGTTCCCGGAGGATGCTGCGAGGCCACTCGCTCCATGTAGGCATCCCGCCTCTCCACCATTGTTTCCTTGATTAAAAAAATTATTAAAAATTAATAAATTTTAAAACAACAGAAGTGACAATATGCAAAAATAAAACTTACATGCAACTTCACGGCCACCTCATTGCCAGGTAGTGCATAAACATCCTTGAACATGTCGATTTCTGGGAATTTTGAACCCTCCTACAAAACATTGTTAAAATAATAAACCAACTAATATAAATATTTAATTGAATGTATTGACTAAAAATAAAATAATGAAATGAAACATGAATTCACTTACTAGACGTCGTTCCTCCACCCTGTAAGAGAAGGGCAATGAACCAGAGTGATGTAAAATTTTCTTTTGATGTCGGTTCCCCTTGTTCGCCTCAAATCTTTTCTGTATAATTATTCAAAATATATATTAAACATATGCATTATTACATATATAAAAATAAATATGTTTATTTTAATTAAATAAAACGTTAATGCTTACCAGAAATGTGGGAGTTCGAAAACGATCGCACAACCACACCCACTCATCAGGCCTATGCTCCAATTCGATTGGGGGTTGTGCCTTAGCACTATCCACATAAGAAAACGTTTGGAAGTATCGATTGAAATCATGCTTCCAATTCCTGTATCGATCCACGCACGTACCGGTGATATATTCATGAATGTTTGGATCATTCATGTCAAACTCAAAGTTAACCTGAAATTTTAAATAATATTTATTAGAGAATATTAAGGCCCAAAGAGATAAGTTATACCAAATCATGTAAAAATACAAGCATAAATATGCAAAACCTTCAAAACTTTCTGCATTATAAAGATTTTAATTATTAAAGGTTGAGATGAATGGCTAAAACTTACTGTGAGCGCGTCCAACACCTCAGCCTGCGTCTCGGGCTTGACCTCACTCCTAGATGAGGATGTCATCGGGCAATGGTTGCGAATGATTGCACCGATGTCATGCACCAACAAGCTATTAATCTTCGCCGATTGCGAGCGACGATGACTAGGATCCCACATTATGGGAATGCGTGTGTTAGTGGTTCGTGTGATCCTTTGGGATTTTAGTTGTCTACAGGGCCCCCTCGTTTTCTTTGCTGTTTAAAAAAAAATAAAATCAATTTGCCGAATATGATGAGGAACACTTAAGTTTATTACCTCTAGGGAGCTCTCCATCTCCTTTGGGGGAGGGGTTTACATCCCCGGTCATGGTTACAGTCTCGAGTGCAATCTCAGGAGCCGCTGATCGACGGTTTGTTCGACTGACACTTCGTCGAGTGAGAACTTGAGGAACTAATCCAGACGATGAAGATTGATCAACTACCAGAACATTTGATCCATGTGCTGGTGGAGTACTGATAGAAGCAGTCCTTGTAGCAGGAGCATTAATGGTGGAATGAGATACGTTGGGCGGAGGAGCGGCGACCGAACTACTATCAGCAACAATTACGGACCTACGTTTTCTTTTAATCAAAGAAGCCATCTGAACCAAAATAATAAAAACACAACACAACAATTACAAAGTAACATGAAGACAAAGTAAATAGATGCAATCAGTGGAAGATCTTATAAAACAATACATTAACTATACAATGTATAATGAAGGAGAAAACTTGAATTTCACAAGGTTCAGGAAGAAAACTGGATAAATGGGGAAGAAGAACAAAAAAAATTTGAATTTCAACAGCAAATGTAGAGGAGATATAAATGTACATGTCTAGCATTTATATGCAAATGTAAATCACTATAGTACAATAATCAATAAGAGAGATTGGAGCTTTACTATCAGAAAACTCATTCAAAATTAGATCAAAAGAGGGGGGAATTTAGAAAGATTGAATCAATGGGGAACAACCAAAACTGATCATGGAATCATAACATTATACTTAAGAACAACTGAAGTAGGCTATTAGCTCATGCAAAAAAATATATCGATGGGGTGATTTCAAGGAGCATCCTAGTACAAACACTTAAGCCTGTCACCTTCTAGATTTTTTGAAGATAAGAACAACTGAATTAGGCTATTAGCTCAATAGTGGATTCCTTTTATACTTAACTGAAGGAAGATATTGTTGTTAGTTATCCAATATAACTGAATGTTTTAGAGTCATGGGTTCTCTAATGGCAGGTTGGGGATCTCATTCCCGAGATCCAAAAATTGGTAACTTCACTCTGCTCTATTGGTTTATGAAAAGGCATATTGTAGGTAGTATTTCTTTTATTTCCTGTATTAGACTCCATTTGATTATGACTGGCATTTTGCAGTGATATTTCAGAGGAACAAATCCTAAACTAAAGGAGAAATCGAAGCTTATTGGAGATCAAAAAAGGGGACAGAGGAGGAAGAGCATTTGAAAGTAATTTCAACTTCACCTGAGAGTATCCAGGTAATTATCTCTCTCAAAGTTCAGAGACTTGGTTGATTACTGAAAAGCTCAGACCTGAGAACCAAATGTTTCGAATGGAAAAGATGCCAAGTGAGGACATAAGCGTTTGCGCATGGCAGTATGAATGTCTCCATTGCTGCCAATTCCTGTAACCTACATCCTCAGTTTAACATATACCTTGTCCCTTTCCAGGGCGAAGTTAGTCATACATCCAAGGCTATGCAGTAGGACCAAGTTCCAGACACACTGCCCATATAAGCAATAGAAACTTATTTTTATCTATACTGTATTCAAATCTTTCTAAGTTATATTATCCTCAAAGGCATTCCAATTGCCACATCAAGAACCAGGTTGGAGTTTTCCAATCTCAAAGCTATGTATTTCACCTGACAAACAAAATCTTCCAGGTTCTAGCTAGTCTATTCAAAATTTCGCAAAACCAAAACCCTTGCTAGCCCTTAAATAAAATTTACAGGAACATAATTAAAGTCGAAACATAAATGACTATTTGCATTTATTACAGGATGGTGTGCACAAGGAGCCGAGAAATTTTCAGAGATCAAGCTCCGTGCTATTAACTGATCGAAAAGGAAACCTCCTAGATGTTGAAGCAGATGCATCTATAGAGAAACTTAAAAAGGACTGGTGAGTGGAAATGAATGAACTCTTAAACCAAATGCCAAGTTTATGATTCCTCTCTCTAGAGAAAATATAATGTTTTGATATATTTAATCTCCTACAGGTGGACCAGGACTAACTGATAGCAATGTGACACCAACAACTTGCTCAGGCAAGTCTGCAGCTGAAACCAATGCAACCTAGATCAAAACCAACTCGTCCCACCCCGAGACCTAGACAACCTAGATCAAAACCAACTCCACTGCTCGACTGCAGCCCAATGCTCAGCTCCACTAAGGTGTGAGGAACATTATTGTTAACATGTCAAATTATCATTCCTGTGACATGATTATGATAGTAAAAGGATTATGAATAATTAGCTTTATCAAACCTCACTTAGCAATTTAAAGTCCCACTATTCAAGGTAGTTTCCTGATCAGCCTTGTCCACACTAGCAATATATGTACAAATTTTCCAAGTTAGCTTGTATTTTCTGAACTGGACCAATGACAACCAACTCAGATCAACATAGAAAACCCGACATGACACCCAATATGCAAGAAAAATAAAAATGCATACAACACAACACAGTAGCATATGTTTCAGTTTATGTTTACATAAAGAAATTCAAAACCCCAACAAAAGTAATCCAATAATCTCCCTTTACTTAGAAATCAGAATATCTACCATTAGATAGTAGATAGGAAAGAGCACTGCAACTTTAATAATAAAACAAATTTAAGACAAGAAAGTGAGATGTATGTATTAGATATCTTTAAATCAAAAAGAATAAAGGGAGGCTAGTCTTACCTGGATGACTCTGCGATGATACTTTTGACTAATTGCGTTGAAATTGTTGAGTCACTCACTCACGTAAAGTGTGAGTCGTGTCTGACCAGTGCCTGAAGAGTTAGAATGGTTGAACTGAAAGAAATACAATCATGTCAAACCTTTCACAAATACATTAATAAGCATAAAAGATTATGCAATATGTGCATATTCTATTGTTATTTCATTTTTTCTATTCATCCTTTTAACAACAAAGAGAAAATAGTTTAGGGAAGTGTCTGACCAGTGCCTGAAGAGTGTCCAAGAAGTGTACCAGGCATGCCAATCCATTACAGGTAAGGAGTCGTGTTTGAGCAGAGTCCACAAATATTATGTCTGATATGGAAAAGCCCACCCAAATGGAATGTCCTTGCTTCCTAGGTAGATGTTATGCTGAGCAATGATCGAACCAAATCTAATATAATGCCACTCGTAAAGGGGGCCTTCACTAATGGGACTTCTTATAATGCTTCTCCCAAACTTAGTCCTCCCTTTCCCCTAGACCTCTCCAGTCTCCATACTTGAATATTTAACTTCTACTACAAACTTTTACACAACTCTTCCTAAGAAGACTCCATAGGAGGAGCAACCAAAACTCAAGTCGGACATTTTCCTCTCTTCCTCTTTCTCACCATAGTGTTGAAGAGAATTTTCCATGTCTCCCTTTTATTGTTTTACCAAGGAGCTAAATACAAACTAACTTCCCTCATTCTCCACAACCGAACTCGCCGAGAAATTAAGATCATAAAACCAAAGCAAAATGGGCAAAACAGTAAACAAATCTTAAACTACACACCACTCAGCAAAAAAAACAAAGAAGTAAACTTTGAAGAGATTTAAACAACCCCATATAAAATTTAGAACTAAAAATCACAGTGAGAAGCAAATATAAATAAAACAAAGAGAATCAACCACAAGTGATTAAATGCATAGAAGATAGTTTACCCTTTTGGTGATGGTTTTCACTCTCAGCAGCGGAGCAGAAAAACCTAATCTTGATGCAATTGGTGAAGAGGAAGTCCAATGGGGATGAAATTTAACACTGCAAAAATCAAACAAACTTTTCAGCAATTAAATAACTTTCTATACTCTATTGACAACAAAAACCTAATAAATAAACTGAATTTTCAACAATTTCAACACTTACCGCTTATATTTCTTCTCAAACAAGGTTGTTGATTACTCAGGTTTGTGCGAGTCGCTCACTCACGTAAATGACCCAATCGCACAGCAGCAACCCCTTTATTGTGTTTCCTCTTCTCTTTGCTCATGAAAGCCTCCATGAACTTTTGTTTTTTTCTCTTCTTCTCTGCCAACTACCTTCAACAAGAGAGGAAATGAGATATCTTCTTCTCTGCCAACGAAACAATCTAACAAAATGGCTTTGAATGTGCTAGCAATGGAAAAACGATTCTAATTAAAATAGCCGGTTTTGCGCGACGAACCCTTCGTCGCCATATATCTGCGACTTCGTCGCGCTAGTTTTTAAAATTTCACAACCCTTTCTTTTGCGCCAGTTTTCAAAATTTCACATTTTGTTTTGCGCAAGTTTTCAAATTTTCACAAAACTTTTTTGCGCTTTTTCAAATTTTCGTCGCCATAAATCACAGAATTCGTCGCGCTAGTTTTCAAAATTTTGTGCTCATTTTTTTCAAAATTGCCGCCAGAAGCATGCACCATGATTTTTAAGGGGGGGGGGGAGCATTTTGTGAGATGAAATATTCTAATTTCGTCGCGCAAACATCAAATTTGCTTATTTTAGGAGGAAAATTTTATATCATTAATTAATTGAACTTCGACATTCATTTAAAAAATTTATGGTAAAAAATTCATAGTACATTAACAAATTTAATTAAATGAACTAACAAAATACATAATATTATTAACATTTTGTAAACGATCTAACAAATTATAATCCTTCAAATGTAATCTGAATCAGTAGAGTAATCACTTTCGACTTCTTCTTCAAGTTCATCTGACATGGTTGCCTTAGATTCTTCAAAAACTCCATCTTTTGCAGGTGATACCTCAACATCATATTCGCCATCAATCAGAGGAAGTTCGACAAATAACTCAAATGGCTGTTGGATAATGGGAATGCTTGAAGATGAATTTTCTTGATCAGCGGTGTCGTCATCACTGTGGTCATCAGAAGCCTTTTCAGGAATGTCCCATATACTTCTGTGTTGGATCGTCTGGACTACTTTCCATCCACCACCGGCTTTAAGATCATCTAGATAAAAAATTTGTTTTGCCATAGTTGCCAAAATAAAAGGATCATGCTCGTACCAAAGTGTGTTTGTGTTCACACTTACTAGACCATATTCTCGTTTAATACTCCCGGCTTTATGTGGGTTTGTATCAAACCAACGACACTTGAATAAAATCACCTGGCAACGGTCTTTGTACAGTAATTGAATTACAAATGTCAGTTTACCATAGAAATCAACATCGGCGGTGTCGCCGTCCCCAGGTACTGATATGCCGCTATTTTGAGTGCTCAAATTGTTGTCTCGCTCGATAACCAGGAACTTAACACCATTCACATAACAACCCGAAAATGTTTCAGATCGAATAGGACCTCTCGCCAGTTTTGATAATTCATCATTGTAAAGAGCCGAATTTACTTCCTTCAATTGTAACATCTATTAAAAAAAATATATATATATTCAGAATATGTTGAATACCAATTATAAAAAATAATAATGCAATATTATCAAATTTTCTTATAGTTATCAACTTACGTGTTTGCGAAACCATTCAGGAAATAATTGACGGTGCTTCTCGGCCTGTAAATGTGTAGGATACTTACGCCTAAGTAGTTCTTCATGCTCCTCCAAAAATGGCAAGACCACGTCACAATTGTTGAGTATGAACCAATGCGCAACTTCCATGTCGTTATCGCTTGTTGGTGGCTCGCCAAACGGTCGTGCGAGTTGCGCAAAAACAGAAAGTGTCTCACTTCTAGTACCACCGTCATTATTTCGTTGAGTTCGGTTGAAGGACGTCTCAACATTATGGAGATACATTGCACAATAAGTAAGTGATTCATTTGCAATATATGCCTCCACTATAGATCCTTCGAGTCTTGCTCTGTTACGTACGTACCTTTTGTATGTGCCTAGTATTCTACAAAATATAAAAGATGTCAGATTCGTTACAATAAATGAAGAATAGTTAGAAAACAAGCATATGAGTTACCTTTCTATTGGGTACATCCACCGATAATTGACCGGCCCACCAAGCTTTGCCTCATCCGGTAAATGTATCATCAAGTGAATCATGCAAGTAAAAAATGTCGGAGGAAATATCTGTTCGAATTTGCATAAGATGTTAATAATATCGTTTTGCAACCTTTCTATATCCGATTTGCGCAGAGACTTTGCGCATAGCTGCTGGAAGAATCTCGACAATTCTATAATAGGGCCAACAACACCCGATGGCAAAAATCCTCGAATAGCGACCGGAAGAAGGCGTTGCAGTAGTACATGACAGTCATGGCTCTTCAATCCCGACATTTTCCCATCACTCATTTTCATACAACGGGAAATATTAGATGCGTACCCATCTGGAAACTTCACAGAAGAAAAAAACTTATAATTTTTTATCTTTACTGGCGGTTTAATTGCAAAATAGGGATGTCCCTTTACCCATTTGTCACCGACTTTCTTAAGCCATAACCGTTTCTTTATACCCATGTTCATACAATCTTCCCTCGCTTTCACAGTGTCCTTCAATTTTCCTTCGATGCCAAGAATTGTCCCAACCACACTATCACACACATTCTTTTCAATATGCATCACATCTAGGTTGTGCCTGATCTTTAATTTCGACCAGTACGGAAGCTCGAAGAATATACTCTTCTTCATCCAGTTCAGATGTGTAGCTGACCTGTGCAAATTAGTATCATGATTATCGGGATGTTTGCTAATCTGACCAAATTCCAAGCTATTCAACTTAGCCAAAATGTCATCCCCTGACCATTATCTAGGTCTAGTGTCGTTCTCCATTTTCCCATCAAAGTCCACCTTATTTGTTCGTCACTCGTGATCCTGGGGCAACCATCTACGGCGACCCATTTAACAAACCTTTCCCGCGTGCCAATCAGACGTTACATCATCGTTGCATATCGTACATGCCTTATAGCCCTGAGTACTCCAACCTGAAATATTTCCATAAGCGGGAAAATCATGTATAGTCCACATCACTGTTGCTCTCAACATAAACATTGTGTTGGTAGACTTATCAAATGTACGTACACCATTTCCCCATAAGTCTTTTAACTCATCAACCAACGGCCGCAAATAAACATCAATGTCCTCTCCGGGATGACCGGGAATTAATAAAATCATCATTGTAAATTCTTTTTTCATACTCATCCAAGGGGGCAAGTTATAAGGAACAACAACGACAGGCCAGGTGCTGTGAGTAGAGCTCATATTCCCGAACGGATTAAATCCATCAGTTGCAAGCCCCAATCTGACATTGCGCGGGTCTTCTGCAAAATCGGGATACATAGTATCGAATGCTTTCCAAGCCTCTCCATCAGTAGGATGTCTCAAAAAATCATCATCAACCCTTCCTTCATTGTGCCATCTCATATGACTCGCAGTGTGCGTCGACATGTACAGTCGCTGCAATCTGGGCTTCAGTGGAAGATAACGCAAAACCTTTTGTGGAATTTTCTTCATTTTATTACCAGAATTAGGCTTATATCTTGGCTCATTGCACACAGGGCATGCATCCATCCCATCAATTTCCTTATAAAATAATGCACAGTTGTATTTGCAAGCATCAATCTTTTGATACCCCAAACCAAGACCATTCAACAATTTCTGCGCGTTACGATAATCCTCAGGCAAAACGTTTTCCTTCGGAAGCATCCGCTTCATAATTCCCATTAAATGAGAAAAACACTTATTCGACATATGATGTTTCACTTTGCAATGCATCAACTCCACAATGGCAGTAAGCAGGGAGAACTCTGTGCAACCGGGGTATAACGCTTGTTGGGCTTGTTTCAACAGTCTTTCATAGTTTTCTAACTCTTCACTTTGCAGCATGTTGGGAGGTACGATATCTCCTACCATATCATCAATGCCATCTTCGTTCATCGATGCATATGGATAAGCGTCATTTATTATACCCATAACTTGGTCATTATCATTCATGGACGTTTCATCAATGTGAGGCACAAGTGGTTGGGAATTCGATGAAGTCGAACCAAATTCTCGTTGCTCCCCATGATAAATCCACCTCGTATAATTTAGAATCATCCCATACCTCGCCAAATGATATCGAACCATATTGAATGTCTGCCACAAACAATTGTTACAACATTGACATGGACACTTGATATGATTCGTCGTACCAGTGACATGTGCCCTTGCAAACTCAATGAAGCTCTCGATCCCATTTAAATATTCATCACAGCATTTGTCCTGATTTTGTATCCACTGTCTTTCCATTACGCCTGTTTTTAGTTTATAAACAAAATATGAGAATTAAAGAGAGTTAACGACACTAATGCGATTAGGTTTCAATGTGGAAAAATTTCAGCAGCATCTCAATTACAATTCTTCAAGTGGACGATGTAGATATTATTAATTAATAAATATCTAGTATGCACTCGAAAAACAATGTGAGACACTCCCAAAAATCCACATGATAGCAACCTAATTTCATGAAATTTCAAAAAATAAAAAAATTAGCAATTTCCTCGCCGTTTTCCAAGTGAAAGAGAGAGAAGATTGGAGGTGTGGCCGGCGCCGGCGACACAAAGAGAAGACGAAGCCTAATTAAGTGCTGGAAGCTTGGAGTATATAGTGAGAGAAATCAATCGAGCAGAGAAAAAAAATAAAATGAGAGGAGAAAATAGTGAAAAATTCATATCTGATTATTCTAATTCGTGGAGAAGATGAACAGGTCAGAGCTTGTGCGACGACACCGTTCGTCGCCCCGGGATGTTTTAGGCGATGAACCTGCTCGCTTTAGGCGACGAATTTTTGTTGGGAAGACTTTATGCGACGAAGCTTTCCAATTCGTCGCGTAAGATATCTTCAGACGACGATAAAGGTTGTCGCCCTAGGATGTTTTAGGCGATGAACCTGCTCGCTTTAAGCGACGAATCTTTGTTGTGTTGTGAATACTTTATGCGACGCAGGTTTCCACTTCGTTGCGTAAACTATCTTCAGGCAACGACAAAGTTTGTCTTCCTAGGATGTGTTAGGCGATGAACAAACTCTCTTTAAGCGATGAATCTTTGTTGTCAATACTTGATGCGATGAAGGTTTCCTATTCGTCGCGTAAGCTATCTTTAGATGACGACGACGTTTGTCGCACTAGGATGTATCTTTGTTGTGAATACTTGATGTGACGCAGGTTTGCACTTCGTCGC
Organism: Berberis vulgaris; assembly: GCA_963556465.1. Taxonomy (NCBI): domain Eukaryota; kingdom Viridiplantae; phylum Streptophyta; class Magnoliopsida; order Ranunculales; family Berberidaceae; genus Berberis; species Berberis vulgaris. The sequence continues at coordinate 14,532,551 of OY747129.1, read as the reverse complement.
GTAAGATATCTTTAAGCGACGACAAAGTTTGTCGCCCTAGGATGTTGTTCAAAGTGGCCGGCCCACAGCAAAGGTATTTTAGGACGACAAAATATTTGGGCTTAAGCAACAATAAATTTTAGGCGACGAAGGCTTCTGGTTCGTCGCGTAAGTTATTTGTGGACGCAGGTTTCTTGTTCGTCGCGTAAGATATTTGATGCGACGAAGGTTTCCAGTTCGTCGCGTAAGATATTTGATGCGACGACGGTTTCCAGGTCGTCGCGTAAGCTATGTTTATGCGACCAAAGAGTGTCGCCCGAGGATATTCAAGTTGGTCGTTCAAAGTGGTTGACACGTAGCCCTAGGTATTTTAGGGTGACAAAATATTTGGTTTTAAGCGACGACACGTTGTCGCATATTAGGTATGCGACGAAGGCTTTAACTTCGTCGCGAAAGAGGTTGCGTTAAGTAGTTAGCTATTTATTGTAATTGCGTGACGAAATTAAATATGTCGTCGCGCCAAGATAATGTTGAGCGACAAAACTTCCCTCGTCGCGCTACGAGTCGTCGCAAAAGGGGATTTTTTTAGTAGTGTTCATTCATTGAGGCAAGGCACGAGATCAGTTGATGAATACATGGAGGAGTTCTATCAATTGGTAGCCCATAATAGGGGTGGGCATCCCATCTCACGATCCTGTTCCCGTCTCGATCCTGTCCCGTCCTGTCCCGATCCTGTCCCGATTTTTATGGGTCTTAATGGAATTCAATAATTCCATCCCGATCTAGAATGGGATGGGATGAAGATTTTCAATCCAGAGCTAATTTTTTAATATTTATTATTAATATTTTTATTTATTTATTTATTTTAGGATTGCAATATTAGTGTAATTGAAGAAAAATGAATTTAGTTGAAATCAGTGTAATTGATATTAGTCTATATCTGCAACTACTTGATATTGGTTTATTTCTAGAATTCTAAATGAATTATTTAATTGCAAACTCTTTAAAACTCAAAATGGGATTGCTAACTACATTGGAGATTTTATTTCGTGTCAAGACAATGAATTTAATGACTGTTTTTTTTTTAAAAGCAATAATGAAACATTCTTCTTAGCACCCCAAATCTACTCATCCTTTTGTTCATTATTCGAAATAGTAGAGCAGGTCCACCATTGCCATTATACTGTCCACATCTTAGTCATTCAAAACTCTGCAGAAATCTTAATTACAGGATGAATTTTAGCTAACATTTATGGTAATTTATTATGATGTTGCATACTCAATCCAAGGCTATCATTTATGTGTAGTTCAACGAATTGCCTTTGCCTATTTTCAACTAAGCAAATTGGGTCTAGGGTAAGCAGTAATTTGTTAAAAAATGAGAGCACGCTAATCTCGTCCCGTCCCGATCCCGTATGAACGGGATGGGATAGGGATGGGTCTATCTCGTCCCATCCCACCCCTAGCCCGTAATGACTTATCTGATACGGAAGAGTAGATGGTGGCATGATATTTGGGGGGATTACGACAACCCCTGCAGGATGTCCTCAGCCTTCACTCACCGTGGACCGTTTATGAAGCCTACCAGCGTGCACTTGCTGTGGAAAAACAGTAAAACAAGAGGCCAATGGTCATAAGTGATCAAAGCAGTCGGCCAGTTCACCTTCAAGAATCCCGTCCTACCCAACAGCCACCGCAGGTTACTTCTAACTCAAATATTAGATGTTTCAGATGTGGTGAACAGGGGCCTAGAGCGAATGAGTGCAGGAAGCCGACTATTCAGAAGGACAACAACCTCCTGATTTAGGAAGACGTGGTAGACGAAATTGAGGAGCTTGGAGAGCCTGTGTATGACACTGATGACGATGGATATGTGCTGTATGGGGATGGCCATGAGACTCTGATTGTTCGTAAGAACCTATTGACTCCCAAGGGAGATTCAGGGGATGATTGGTTGAGAACCAATATTTTTTGCACAACATGCACAGTTGCAGATAAAGTCTGCAAGATGATCATTGACAGTGGCAGTTGTGAGAACGTAGTGTCTGAAGAAGCTGTCTAGAAATTGCAGTTGAAGACAGATCGTCATCCCAAGCCGTACAAATTGCCGTGGCTGAATAAAGGCAGTGAGGTAACAGTAAATAGGCGATGGCTAGTGTCTTTTTCGATTGGTAGAAAATATTTTGATAATCCTTGGTGTGATTGTGTCTATGGACGTTTGTCATATATTGTTATGCAGACCTTGGCAGTATGATCGCTGTGTTATTCATGATGGGCGGAAAAATACATATTCCCTTAGCATTAAAGGGAAAAAAATTGTGTTGGCACCTCGTCGGCAAGGAACCACTCCTACCCCGGCAACCAATAATACTAACCTGCTTTTTAGGTCCATGTTTTTAGATAAGATTGAGTGTGGAGACGTGGTCTATGTTCAACTGCCTTGTGGGACTAGTACAGCAGAAGTGATTCCAAATTTGCCAGCGGAGGTGCAGTCACTGCTAGCCGAGTTTTCTAACCTGATGCCAGAGGACCTTCCTCCTGGATTGCCACCTGAAGCTATTGTGAATTCCGAGAAAGCTATTGTGAATTCCAAGAAAGCTATTGTGAATTCGATGACGAGTTCTTTCCAATCCGGGGCTACTGATGCAGGAGGATCCGAGTCAGATGATGCTGAGCTTTCAGATAGCACGTTATTAGCACTAAGATATCTTGAAATAGCAGATCAGCGCAAGGATGGCAGGAAATCATAATTATATTTCTAATTTGGCAGTTTTGGGTGCGTTTTAGTATTTTGGCCATAACTTTGGCTACGAGTATCAGAATCCCGCAAACGACCCAAATTCGGAAAGCTCTTTTCAATGCGCACGTCCTAATCAACAAGCCATGCTTGTTGCACATCTTTTCGAGGCCAAATTACACCGTTTTCCCTTCTGAATCCACAAATTTAGCAGTTTATTTCCCTTTATAGTAATATTTCAATTATTGTTTAGGAAGTGATTCTGAACCTAATTTGGGTCAGATTTCTGGCAGTTTATTTCTTTCATTACGTATTTTGTTTTTAGCATGATTATTGAGGTTTTGCTAATTTCGGTAAAATTCTAATAATCACGAGTTTTAGCTATAAAGCCCGACTTGTGGGCTGACTTTAGAGATACCTTTGATTTGATAATTTTAATTGAACATTAGAGTATTTCTCTGTGTTTTAAGTAATTTTCTTATGTTCTTCCTTGTGAATTGTCTGTTAGAACTAGCTTGCAGGATAATTGCTATTATGCCCAGCGTCAGGATCCAATAAAAACTTTGTTCGCTATTAAACAAAAACTTGAAAGACAATAGCAATAATGAACTTCTGTAAAACAAGTAGAAAAATAAAAATGTTTTAAAGATATATGAAGGGGAATTCTTCTTATAATCCTAAATTTCTTGAGCAATGGAGTGTGCATAGTCACATTGATGACACATTAGTCTTTAAGTTTTTCAGCCAGATTCTATTGTTTCAAGCCCCAAATGAGTCCATGTTTTGAATTTTAACAAACTTTTAGTTTGGCAATAATTTCTCTAATAAGTTCCATTTGTCATCTCGTTTTGTAGTGAACTATAAAGTTTCACTACGAACTAATTGCCCAGAGCTAGCAATGGGCAATTTTACATGCGTCTGTATGTGTGTGGCTAGCTATTAGCTAATGCAAGGACCATATTCCATGCTATTCTATTTTGGTATACAGCATGTACCAAATTCCACAATGTTCTACCTCATGGAAGTAAGGATTGGGGCAATAGAGAACGGATTATTATGTCATCGATGACCCAAGATGATGGACACATTTCAAAGGTTCAGATGAAGAAAATCACTTTAAAGTAAGGGAGCTGAGTTTGGATTGCTGGTGCAAAACACTTTATAGATGCTGTGTTATGTTCGGTTTAGAGAGTTTGTGGATGGCTGACCAGTTACCAAATTTAGACCTACCTTACACATGTAAGCTTTTTGGTAATAGACTTGGACAAATATTTATAGAGCCTATAGCTTGTACTACTAGCATCTTGTTATTCTTGTATCTCTTAAATTTTGTAATTAACAAGTACTCCATATTCTTCTTTTCATGTGTATCCCCTGAAAAAATTTGTCCCCCCGCTTTTCACTTAGATTTATATTTTTTCTTGAAACTCATTAATTTTTGCTGGAATATTATACATAAATCTCTTTTAAAAACTAATCACGGTATGCAGACAACAAACCTTTGTCTTAAGAGTGATTCTACACAGCGAGGAAACAGGCGAGGAAACGAGCGAGGGGAGGGAGGTGGCGGGGTGGGAGCCGTTCATCCCGCTTGGGATGCGTGCCGTCATTTTTTGTGCGCGCATCCCGAGCGAGGTGAACGGCTCCCACCCCGCCACCTCACTTCCCTCGCTGGTTTCCTCGCTCATTTCCTCGACATCTAGAATTTTGCTTGTCTTAATCTATCTTACAAATCAAAGTGCTTTTTTACTGTTAATGAACAGTAAACTGAGTCTGTTTGTCCTACGTGGCACAAGTTATGTTAATGGCATAACTTAAATGAAAAGCTGAACCCTCGATTCTTTCCTTTTTTTTTTTCTCTACACTTATTTCTTCTCTTTCTCTTCTTCCTCACAAACTCTCTCTCTTATCAATTTGTAGATAAGGGTTCGGATCAAAGTGGTGTGATAAAGCATCTACAAATCTTTTGTCTTCCCGACTCTAAACCAAGATCTTCTTCCAGGGAGCTAGGGCACACTCCATCTCCTCCTCTTACAGTCAGCTTCTTCTTCAATTCTCTCAAGAGAAAACAACATACAAAGGTAATCTCTCGCACTAATCTCTCTCCTTAATGAAATCAATCGTTTCCAGAATTCTATCTTTACCATTGGAGCGATCTTGGTTGGCTTTCTCGCACTAATCTCTCTACCTATTTAGTAGTTTTGTGGATTTCGACTTCTCTTCACCATTGGAGCGATCTTGGTTGAGTTTGGTGGGGCTCTAGAGAAAATTGAAGAGCTGGGAAAGGTGGGAAGAGGGCGGTCCAATTTGTTGATCATCTGTAGTTTCATTGTTTGTGATTAATGGGTGTTTGAAAAAGGTTTCTTTGTGGCATTATTGTTCTTCCTGGGTAGTTGAGGAGATTTCATTTAGTTTAGATTTAGATGGGTTTTAATGGATTCCTATGATTGCCTTCAGGTGAGCAAGAGTCTCAATACAGTTTTGTTTTGGAAAGCGACGAAGCAGATTTGTCCTTCTAAAAGAGTGAAGGCATTTCGAATTGCTATGATACATCAGCATGTTCCTGTGCCTTCAGGTGAGCAAGTTCTTTTCTTTATTTTGTTTCTTACACAAATCGGGTATTTTACTTTAAGCATAATGTTTACGGTATCTTATTTTTATTTACTTTAAGCGTGATGCTTATGGTCTCTTAAAATTTTTTAATTTGTCTAAATTACTGCAGGTTGCTTCTAGGCCATCTCCAACTTCAACCCATTATCTTTGTAATTAGGTACTTTCTCTTCAAACCCATAGTTATGTTTTTTGTCTCTAATTTATGTCTCTAGGATATGCGTTGCATAGTACTTCAATGATAGATTATTTGTATTTCTTTTTTAAGATAAAATTACAAATAGTAATTTGGAGACATAAATAGTCATATAAGAAAAAAATAATAGGAGTGCCGTAGGCACGGGTAATACGCTAGTATTATACATATCACATATATACATTGGCTGTTGCTTTTTCATTATTAACATATCACAGAACATATAAAACAAGCATGTTTTAGAAGGGAATACTTGCTAAATGATCTGTTACTGTGGTGTTTCCTATAGGGACATTTAATTTCCTCTTCTTCACTTATCATCTGCTATAATCATCCAAAGTAGGTGAATCATGCAAACAATATATACAAGAAAAATCAGAACTAGGCTACTGATAGAAAGGGATTTGGAAACTAAAACAATAAAGCAAATGTCAGTGCTAGTTTCCATACTCGATCAGGTACTCAATTATCCTGATTTTTAAATTATGTTTTTTCTTTTGTTTGGAGGGGTGCATACTGCATTCTTTTTTGTTGTTGTCCTATCCTAACTCAACAAGATCTAAGGGAGGTAGGTTTGTGAGGCATTCCCTTTGAGCAACTTTCCTGTACTGTGCCTTATATGACATCGATTGGCGAAGCAGTTGTCTTCCAATACTTTCGAACTAATTTAGGCACCTCTAGATCACAACCTTTAAACCAAAAACGTAGGAGAAACTCACTATGCAAATTTGCATGCCTGATTATTGAGCTTTTTTTTTGAAAGGCAGATGATTATTGAGCTTATTGATCAGTGTCCCTTAAATATAAAAACAAATTGACATTGTATTGTTCTTTTGGGCTTGAAACATTTTGGGTGCCTTTAGTTGTTCGTTAATTTGGAACTATCTAACAATTTCCGGAAGATGGTTCATATCAGTAAAATCATTGGGCTTGACATTGTATTAGCGCTATGGTTCATATCAGTTGTAGACAGGAAGATGGTGAAGGTAGACATGATCCATCTAATGAGCAAAATCATCCAATTATTGAGGCTTCATCCTTCGAATCTATAAAATGATACAATAAGTTGCTAATGAGGCCTATTTCGTAATTAATCTGGCCTATTTCGTAATTAATCTACGTTCTTATTAATTATTGATCTTTATGTAATGTAAAACAAAAGTGATAATTCCATGAAAGGCTCGATTTATAATTAAAAAAAAAAGATATTCAAAAGTATGATTTCTTTGGTGTATCTTAAAATAAGAGAGGGACCATCTATGATGGTTTTTGTAGTCTGCACTCATGCCTTTTTATAAAGGAAGGAAGAGAGAGAATAAAACATACCACGGATAATATATTCTGTTATATAATCATTTTACATCACTCATTATCACAGGAGTGATTCTACATGGCGAGAAAACGAGCGAGGAAAACAGCGAGGGGAGGGAGGTGGTGGGGTGGGGATCGTTTACCCCTCGGGATGCGTGCCGTCGTTTTTTGTGTGCGTATCTCGAGGGGGGTGAACGGTCCCCACCCCGCCACCTCCCTCCCCTCGCTGTTTTCCTCGCTGTTTTCCTCGCTCGTTTCCTCGCCGTTTAGAATTTCTGTTATCACAGTTTGAGAACCAACAGTTTCAGCAATTTTCTCAATCATATCTCTCAGTGAAAAACAACAAGCCCTACAGTTTGTATTCTAGCCATTCTCAATATATCCCTACACCAACATATTTTCATGCTCATTCTTGCAGCTTAGGAAGAGAGATTTTTTTTTTAAAAAAAGAATCCCCTTAACCCATCTCACCCCAATGCCATCGCCATCAGGATTAAAAACTCTAGACTTGTGATACCATCTGCCACAAGCCTACCAACTGAGCTGATACCCCACTGGCAAAAGACAAAGAGACATAAATAGGAGATAAGCACAAGAATTTGTAATAATCAAGTTGTGCATGTGTTTTTATGAAGAAATGTAAAGGTAAAAATTAAGGGCCCTTTCATGGATGATTAGGTACTATACTATTATAGGTGATGAAGTTGCTAATTCATCTTTCCTTGTAACTTACACCGTAAGTAGTCTTTGGATGTCTCTGAGATTCAACTTTGAAGAAGAAGACAGAGATACAGAGAGAGAGAGAGAGAGAAATGGGGTTTGGGGACCTTTTGGATGATGTGATGGTACCAGCATTATACAAATAAGGCTTGAATAAACTTTGTTAAGCTGTCCTTCCACTAAAGAGACTCCCATAAAATAACCTGAATGAGATCCACAAGAAATTCAGGTCAGAAGGGAGAAGAAAAAAGTGATGGTGAAAGAGAAATAGAGAGTCCCATATGGCTCTCTTCAAGGCGTGCATGCTGAACCTTCTGATTTTTTTTTCTTTTATTCTGCCTCTTCTCCTTTTTATGATTTCTGATCTCACTACCTTCCAAAGCTACGTTAAGTGTATTTTTCCACATCAGGATTCTTAATAAAATCCCTCAAGAGAAGCGAAGGGTCACTTTGGATCACCAATGGTGCCTGGAGATCTGCATTTTTATAAACATTGATTTTGAACCTTCTAGACATTGCAACAATTTGCTGTTCATGTTTAAATAAAAAGGAATAAACGATTGTCAAATGATTTTGAGATTGCTGATTTATCGAGCTAGTGAAATCTCAATATTTAATGGTAATATCCCGTTAAATTTTTTTACAGATAGTGCTCAACGTTAGATTTTAGAGGCATTTTTTTATTGAGTAAAGTACTACGACTAAGATATGTCAAGGTGTTTATTTATTTATTTATTATTATTATTTTTTTAATTAAACCTCTGGTGGGGAGGGGCAGCTATGGAATGCCAGACCTTTATTACTTGAGAAAAAAAAAACTTTTTACACTTTTTTTTTTTTTTTTTTGAAAGGCAAGCAGGGTTTTTATAGGATCCCAGAACCCATAAAGATGCTGCAAGCTGGGTTTGAACCCATGACCTAGTGGTACCATTCACCAAGCTCTAACCGTTGAGCTGTCATGTCATCCACCAAGCTCTAACTTGTCAGGGGTATATGACGACTTTACCCGAGAAAAAGAAATCAACTGAAAATACATCATTAAAACCAATAAGAAGAAATTCTCCTAACTCATATGCCTTAAAAGGCATATTGCATAACTAACAAAGCTTGAATAACCTTACAACTTGCAAAAACCAAAAGCTTTTTGCAAGAAACAACTTGCAATCATAGTTTTCAGCTTGCCAATTTGCAACTTGCAAAACCGCACAAGCATCAAATTAGCTCAAAATAAAGCAAATAGTTTCTTGCAAGAAATAACATGCAATCGCACCAAGTGCTGCGAACACAAAACAACAACATGTACCCGCCATATTCGAACCTGCACAAGCAGCAAAATAGATATGCTGCCAGAGCAACAGGGAGCCCCAGGCCAGCAACAGATTGCCACATTGCCAAGACCCAGCGTATCATCCTCATGCCAAGCCTTTGCTGCAAACACTGTCCCCGCACCGCACTACTGGATACAGAGTGTCCAGTCAGCCAGAACACCACTGCTGTCCAAATCCTCGACACAACCGGCCTTGCAAATTCAGGGCTTGAACCATGCATACCAACACTTTCTCCGCCCTTCCTTACCCATGCAATAGTCCATAATTTCTTTCAAACAGAGTATTTACTCCCCTGTTTATCCAGAAAATTTCTGCGCCATTTCGTCGCAGCAACGCCAATACACTCGCCAGGTTGATCACTGCGACCCTCGGACTGCTGCAATAATATAGTACCATAAAAATAGAGCACCCTATCCTGACCGCCGCAAATCCAAATTCTTGCAGCAGCGGTCAGCAATTCGGCCACAGTTGTTACGCGTCCACGTCACTCTAATTCAATGACAAAACCCTGCATTTTAACATCAGAGATTCCCCTACTCACACCCATGCCGAACATAAGCCGTGTGGCAACTGTCTAGCAAAACCAATCCCGCAAGTCGCCTAGGTAAATCATGCCTTCCAAAGGTGGTGGTCCTGCAGTTTTTTTGCGCTCTATCAGCTAGCGCATCGGCAACCGCATTGGCCTCTCTATAAATATGTTTGCAATCTATCAACATTCTTTCCGCCAACAACTTAATTTGTCTAAAAATGTTATCCAAATGCCACGAAATTTTAAAGGTCTTCCTAAACCAACCACAAACAAGCTCTGAATTCGATTGGACTATTACGTTTCTCAAACCCAATGAGGAGCAAAGACGCAAACCTTCCACAAGGCCCAACGCTTCAGCTTTATTGTTTGTTCCTTCCCCGAAGATCAATTGCTTCCCAACCACACAATGACCCCTAGGGTCTCTTATAATCACACCTCCTGTTGCCTTATCTTTCCGAGAGGAAACATCAACATTAAGCGCCACAAAATCTGCAGGAGGAGGGATCCAATATACAATTCTAGCAAAAGTTCTTCTAACCGAAATCTCATTTAAACCAAGCGCCCTTAAAGGAGACTTATTCCTACTAATTTGTTTCGGAGTGATAAAGGTATTAGCTAACCTCAAATTACGCCTAATGTTTAAAATCACAAAAGCATAATTTGGAGTAATATCTTCATAGACACCCTTACATCTTTGCTTCAGGATTTCCCATAGAATAAACATAGGAGTGAGGAAGTAAAACACACCTATTTGCGAGGTCATCTTTGCTCTTTTGAACCAAATTTGAAGCACTGTGGAGATCTCTGCTAGTTTCCTTACATGCACATAAAAAATCCCATCAAAATGACTCCATACTTTAACCGCCAGGTCACCCTCCAGAAATAAGTGATTCAAAGATTCCGTCATTGGATTAACGCAACACCGACATCTCAAGAAGAGGCTAAAACCGCACCTATACAACTCCCCGTCCACTGGCACTCTTTTGTGCAAAAGTTTCCAAACAAAAGCTGAAATTCTTGACGGGATAATGTTTTGTCAAATTTTTTTATTTAGCTCCTTTTTCACCCCCTGATTTCGTAGCAATTCATGCAGAATGAATGGAAAAACGACCATCCGGATCCGGCGCCCAAACACACCCATCATCATCATACTTCTTAGCTCTCAATCTATCTGCAAATAGGCCACATGCCATCTGTCTGAGGTCTGAATTGACCAGTTCGTAATCTCCCATTAACACTTCCCTAACTGTAGGACAAATCCCACGATTGATAAAATCTTCCGATCTTTTGAAAGAGATCACAAGATTCCAATTTTCTTCGAAGAAGCTGATGTTACCCCTGCCAATACGCCAGAAAGAATTGCTCAAAGTTATGGATTTACAAGACATGAGCTCCTTAAAAAATGGGGAGGCTCCACACTTCACAACTTGGCCACTCAACGGAGTCCTAGGCAACCAATATATTTTCCTCATAAAAGAAGCCCAAAGGGTGTCGGAAGAAATAAGTTTCCATAAAGCTTTAACACGAAAAGCCTGCATAACTACTGACAGGTTTCTGACACCCGATCCTCCTTCCTCAAACGACAAACAAATCTTGTCCCAAGACACCCATTGTTTCTTCAACGTACCTTCACAATCCCCCCAAAGAAATCTGCTAACAATCTATTAAATCTTGTTAAAATTTTCTTGGGAACACACATAGCGCTTAGAATGTAAACATGAATCGAGCTTAGAACATGTTTAATTAAGACCATTCTCCCTCCGGGCGATAACAGTTTTGCTTTCCATCCTTGAATATGTTTTTGAATTTTGCCAATCATGTCTTCAAAGTAAGATAATTTTGCTTTCCCTTGAAAAACTAGCCCTCCCAAATAAGTCAAAGAAGAACCTTTATATTGGAATCCTGTAAGCCTCTTCAAAGCCACAATTCTTTCCACTGCCACCTTATCTTCCATCATAAAAGAGCTTTTTCCTTCATTTTTTTTTTAAATTAGAACCTCCAGTGGGGAGGGGTAGCTATGGGATGCTAGACCTTTATTACTTGAAAAAAAATCTTGTACACATGTCGGGGGTACATGACGACTTTACCCGAAAGAAAATTAAACAAATGGACATATATCTTAAAAATCAGAAAAATACCTAACTTAAAGCGACCTAAATCCAAGTAGATCTTTAGAGAACTTAGCAAGCAACACCAGATACATATTGTGCACCTTGAGCAACATCACCAGAAGCAGCTTGAGTAGCTTGAAGTAGAAACCCTTAGCACTCTGCATCTTACACTAAAAATTGCAAATTGCAAAGTGCAAAATTTGCAACTAACAAAAACAGGCAGCAAGTTTTGTAAACAAAACAGGTAGCAAGGAGTACTCTGTAAAAATTGAGCACTCTTGTCACATGCCAGAGACTCCAAAGAGCATTCTTTGCAATCCAATTTCTTCGAAAACAGGACAGCCATTAAATCCGCAAAATCCAGGTACGCTATCCTCACCAAGAAACCTTGCACATAATTTTCACTTGCCCTACTTGGACTCAAAATTCTGCTTACCACTTGATCATGTAAACATCTTTCAACCACAAACCAACATTTTAAATTGCAATCCAATTCCTGCGAAAATAGGACAGCACCATTGCAACACCTGCAATATTCTGCGAAAACAGGACAACACCATTGCAACACCTGCATATTTTGCGAAAACAGGACAGCACCTACATAATCTGCTGACTTGCAAGACAGCAGTAAATAACGCAGCCCGAGCAGCGGTAAATTCCGCAACAACAGGCTCGCTGTCCTTCCAGGCCGCACCCCTGATTAGTGTAAAGGAGGTCCCAAAAGAACACACTCTGTCCAGCGAGACAGAGCACGCTGTCCAGTTTCCAGATCAATCAAACTAACAAGGGACTGCACCCAGATAAGTGACCACAGACGTTCCTTCCCCAGCGACCACTCCGTATGACCCGTATCTCTGCGTTGAGCTGAAGCATTGCAGTATTTTTTCAGAAATTCCATACACCCTTGAACTGAAGATTTCCTCCCATTTAGAAAAATTAAGGTGTCATCTGCATAAAGTAGATGCGAAACAGGACTGCAGGCCCTAGGCATATAATAATACCCTATTTTTCCTGTACTGAAAGCCCTTTGTAAACCCCTACTCAGAACCTCCGAGGCGATGATAAATAAAAATGGTGAGAGAGGGTCCCCTTGCCTTAAGCCTCTTGAAGACTTAAAATGACCTCTGTAAGCTCCCTGTAGCAAAACTAAAAAACCACAAGAAGTTATACAGTTGGAAATAATATGGCAAAATCTGGTATTGAAACCAAACCTATTGAGCACCGCGAAGATAAAATTCCATTCAAGTGTGTCATACACTTTTTCCATGTCAATCTTCAACACCACATTACCTCCAAATACCTTTTTATGGATATCTCTTACCAATTCCTGTGCCAGGCCAATATTTTCCCCAATAAACCTGCCTCTAACAAAAGCCCCTTGCTCCAGAAAGATTATATATGGTAATACCAATGCCAGTCTATTGCAAAGAATCTTACTAAAAATTTTATAGATTACATTGCAGAGACTAATGGAGCGAAAATCAGAGAAGACACCTGAATTTTCCTGTTTCGGGATCAAGGCCATGAAATTTGCAGAAAAAGACGCCGGAAGAACCTCCCCCTCAAAAAACTGTATTGTCGCTTCCCATAAATCAATATTCACCAAGTCCCAACATGTCTGAAAAAAGCCAGCCGTAAATCCATCCGGGCCAAGGGCACTATTTTTCGGAATATCAAGCCTTTTAACCAATGCATCACACCTAACTGCCGTAATGGTCGTCGGAATGCAATCTAACAATTCTGAATCCAGCACACAGTCTCCTTGGGTAGACAGAAGTCTATGAAAAAAATTATTTGCTTCTTCAAGGATTTCACTCGGATCCGAAATGGTCCTACCATCTGATAAAGTAATCTGAGAGATAGCCCTTCTTTTTTGTTTGGCTTTGGTGGAGGCAAATAAATATTTAGTAAAAGCATCCCCTTCACTGTATTCTTTTTCTCCTAACTTCTGAATCCAGTAAAGTTCCTCTTGTTTTAGAGCTAATCTGTACTCCGCCTGACAACGACTCAAATTACAACAAGCATTGGTGTCCCAGTTTGCAGCAACATTAAGACCATTATTACCAATATTATCCCAGCCTGCCAATATTACCAATATGAAACTATATATATTCGCTTCTCTAGTAATTAAAAGTATAATAATCGTTAATGTGTAAACTCAATCAAATCAATAAAGTACACAAGTGATTGATGAGGGATATGGATTTGTTCAAGATTTTTGTTTTTTGTTAGTCTGATTTGTCGCATTTTTCTTGTATTTTTGTATTATTTGCTTCTCTTGAGAATCATATATACAAAAGCTTCTTGTTTTGATTTCTAGGTAAGCTGGTATGCATTTAGTCGTTGATTCTTCCTTGTAATCATGAACAATGTGATCAGAAACATTCACAATCTAGCCACATCCTTTTTTTTTAGGCCAAGGCTACACCAAATTGACATTTTTGTAACAAGTCCCAATAAATATATCTTTTGAACTGTAACAGTCTACCAAATAATTTTACACATTTTCACAAACAAAGTGATACAATAATTGTATCAGCATACCATTCATAGTGATCCAATTTATTTATTTATTAAATTTTTTTTTTACCCTTAACCCACCCCACCCCATGTCGTCGGTCGGGTTCAAACCCGTGATGTGTGATTCCAATTTATTGTATCACTTTTTTTGTAAAATTGTTTTCAATTTTTTTGACTGAGTTTAGTTTTGACTTGAAATTGTTTGGTGGATTAAAAAGTGATGATGTTTTGGGGTTGTTACAAATGCCAATTTGGTGTAGTACAAAATGCCAACGCACCATGAAGGCGTCAAAATACAAATCCCTGAAACCGAATCCATCCTCCACAATATTTTCCTAATCTCAACAGATCCAACACATCACTATACAATGGATTAAACAAAATTTCTACAAAAAAAATTAATTGAACCACCAACCAAATAATATGATTACTATAAAAACTTTCATTGTAATTACACTTTCTTTTGATTGAAATTACGAAATTATAGATAAATATTCTTTGTCATTGACATATTATGCACTCATTATGTACATTAATAGTCTAGGTTGATATTAAGGTCACTATTATGTTTATGATTTACAACTCCGTACCTAGCAACAACAACTTGAACAACAAAATAATGTCATTAATTAGCTCCCTGGAATGCAGGTTTAGTGAGAATACCAACCATCCATCAAATTGCTTCTTGTTTCAACAGCATCATTGCATCTTCAATAGCAAAGAATTCTGACATATTTCTTATGCAACGTGAGTTTAGATCTTCTCTTGCAATAGATCTAGGTTTCTAAATATAGTTACAGGTGTTAACCTTTTGATTCACTTTTAGAAAATATTTGTACATATACTTTCCTCCAATATTTCACTAAATCAAGTAAACAAAACAAAACTTAACACAAGACAAAAAAACTCCCATCACTCTTGTACTGGTGAGAACTGTCTAAAACTTTTATAATGTATAAATCATTCCCAAAAGTATGAGGGAATTTGTTCTAACAAATGTGTGAATTGAATGTGTTAATGTATCAAACATGAGAAAAATGAAAAGTATGAGGACTGTAGTGAAAGTGTGTTTTTTCTTAATTCTTCAAAGAATCCTTTCAAGATAACTGTAATGTCACTTTTGAACACCAATAGTGGGTGGGACCTGCATTTTATAAACGTCATTGCATTGATTTAAACGTAAACTTACTTGTGAGTTATGATAAAAAATTAGACAATTCTTGTAAAATTCTATAAACCATGTAGAGAGAGTTTGGGCATAAGTTGTAGGCATTGAGAGATCATTTACCTCCCCCGCCTCTTCTAGTTTCATTGGTAAATGATCTCTCCTTCACTATGATCTCTTGTACTCTTCATAGTTTTTTTGTTAAAGAATAGAAGTCTACCTATGTTATAAAATATAAAAGTGTTACAGAATAAGATATATTAGGAAAGTCAGAATAAAATAAAAGTCTTAGATTTCCTATCTCCACAAGGTTAGGTTAGAGTTAGTTTTATAAGCTTGTATTCAGTCAATGAATATACACAATGATATTACAATACAATAATATTTCAATACAATTTTTTCATGGTATCAGAGCAAGGTTCTTAGGTGACCTAAAACTCCAGGGAATCAAACTCTTCCCCGCCTCCGACGACTACCTAGTCGCATAAGGCGGGGAATGGAAGATAGTAGTAATAGCCTACCTCAATCAATTCAACAACATCATAACAGACCACATTGCGAGCCACAACCTCGTTCGCCACCACTTCTGCAAACAAACTTATCAAACATCAATCACAATCTCAAATTCATCTCCAAAATCAAGTTGCCATCACCAACTTGCACGATGGGAGAACAACAACAACGTCTCTCTCTAGCACACACGACAACAACACCTAGACAGATGTAGACCACGCGATCTTTCACTCGTCCTATCTCTCTCCTTGTCGCAAGTTCGATCGCACAACAGGGAAGAAACGATGATGAAGAAGAAGAAATAGAGGGAAAAGAAAGAAATTTGAATCTCTT
Organism: Berberis vulgaris; assembly: GCA_963556465.1. Classification (NCBI taxonomy): domain Eukaryota; kingdom Viridiplantae; phylum Streptophyta; class Magnoliopsida; order Ranunculales; family Berberidaceae; genus Berberis; species Berberis vulgaris. Next base: position 14,516,499 of record OY747129.1, on the reverse strand, counting down.
TCACTCTGCTATTCACACCCACCATCTTTGGTCACTACCAAAATTTGTGTTGACTCGAATTGAGCAATATCAAGACTCGAATTGAGTCATGATTTCTTCATTCAAGAATCATCCAAAATCCGTGTTGACTTGAATTGAGCAATACCAAGACTCGAATTGAATAATGATTTCTTCATACAGGAATCATTCAGAATTTTCCAAAATTCGACAATCATGATGTTTCGAGTCGAACAATTAGCAGCTTCACTCCACAGTCATGATTTCATCACCAAATTGGATTTCAAAGTTTTCTCCAAGCTGCACATTTTGTCTGCGTCTACATGTCCAGTATTAAAGAATAGAAGTCTACCTATGTTACAAAATATGAAAGTGTTACAGAATATGATATGTTAGAAAAGTCAGAATAGAATAGAAGTCTTAGGTTTCATATCTCCACAAGGTTAGGTTAGAGTTAGATTTATAAGTTTGTATTCAGTCAATGAATATACATAATGATATTACAATACAATAATATTACATTTTTTAAATGAAAAATTTCATGTTTTGTTAATAAAAAAAAGTTATGATAACCTTTTGGCATTTAACAAATTATTGAAATGATAATTGTATGACTTTGGTATTTATGCATTCATGTTTATGGTTTATTAATATGATTATTAATATTAATAATTATGTTATCATATTTTTATAATAGAAATATATAGTTATTATTATTTTAATGGCGTATCTTACCCGTAACTATATCCTCAATTTTAGAAATTTGTCATATCTTCGTATCAATTTCATACCTGTACCATTATCCGTATTCATGCAACCCGGCTTACATGTGATAATACAAAAACTATTGCTAGATAACCAACTAGTAGTCAGGTCGTACCAGTTTAAGAAAATAATCATTAGAATGCCTAAACTCAACTAGCTAAAATCAATAAAAACAAAGAATGCTTTATATGGGATGAATCTCGTTTCTAACTACTCTCTTCTTTCTTATTATTTTTTTTTTCAACTAAAAGTGAAAAAAAACCCTACTACTTCAATTATTTCATTTCTACTACCTTTTTAAAAAATAAAAATAGTACAAACCCTACAGCCGCCGCCTCTCTTTCAGGCCGACGCGTTGCTGGGCGGTTGCTCTCCTTGACGATTTGCTTTCTTGGATGTTTGGTTTCAAGGTCGTTTTGATTCCTGGACTGCTTGGTTACTGGAAGCTTTGCTTGATTTCCTGGACAGAGAGTTGCTAAAACGACTTGTTTCCTAGTCGCTCCTGGATTGCTGGTTCCTGAACGATCCTGGATTGCTTTCCTGGTCCCTCCTGGACGTTTCTGATTCCTGGACGGCGATTTGGATTCGTTTCCTTCTCGCTCCTGGACTGTTTGTTTCCTGAGCACTCCTGGACTGTTTCACGCTCCTGGACGCAGAGTTGCTAAATCGGTTTGACAATCGCTCCTGGACTTCGAGTGGATTCCTGGATTATTAGCCATCAAGGGCTGGCTGGGTTTTTTCTCTCATCACTTCATCCAGGGAGTGGATCTAGTCCGATAGTGGAGGCGGATAGGTTTCCTCATGGCGGTGACACAGCCAGCCACGGGGGCTGCCCCTGCGGCTGGCAAGGAGGAGGATGGATATTCTAGGCGTTCCTTTGCGCAGGTGCTTGGGAAGGCGATGACAGATAACCTTGACGACAAGCCGACGGATTCCACGACATTTCAGAAAGATGGCAGTCCGGCTCTGAGGCTATCCGATTCGGATGTTGCAAGAGGTGAGTCTCATGTTTCTAATCATATTGTAGTTATGAAGTTCTCAAGTTTCAGGCCGTCGTTGGATTCGATAAGAGAATCAATTCATAGATCTTGGGGGATATCCGGAGACTTCATAATGGGTCTTATCGATCCTAGGCATGTGATGGTTTACTTACAATCAGAAGACGAAGTCAAGAAAGTGCTATCCAAAGAATCCTTTACGATTCGAGGAGTTCGATATAAAATGTTTCGTTGGCATCCAGGTTTTAGTTTACGGGCGGACCCGGAATTGGCTCCCTTATGGGTTGAACTCCCTAATCTTCCTTTCGCATTTTTTCTTCCGGCAATCATGAAGGCGATTGGAGACTCCTTCGGCACCTTTCTTCGGATTGATGATGGAACAAGATACTTTGCTCGCCCAACGGTCGCTCGCATGTGTGTTGAGATGGAAGTATCTAAACCTCTCCCACATAAGATATGGCTTGAGAGCCCAAAATATGGAGGATATTGGCAAAAAATTGAGTATCCTGGATTCAAATACTGTGACCATTGTTCCTTAATTGGCCATGAGAAGGATTATTGTAGAAAATTGATTGGAAGGAAGAGCGAAAAACCAAAACCTATGGGAGCTCCCGATAAAGAATTGCCATCTCGAGATAAGTCCAAGCAAAAACAAACTATGGTTGAAGGGATGCAAGATTCTCAAGAGCCGAAACAAATGTATGTCCCGGTGGTCAAAAAAGCGATGAAAGCTAATGGACTCATAGGAACTAGTGGAGCCAAAAATTCGCAAGGAGTTGAGATAAGTAATGCACATGAAAAAGAAACCAAGGAGAAGACAAGGGGAGAGGCATCCGATAAATGTGATATCTTCTAACAAATTCGGGGTCCTTGCGGAAGAACATTCGGAAGGAGTTGGAGAAGGTAATGAAGAAAAAATAAAAACACAAGAAGTATACAAGACGGCGGAACAACACACAAGGGTGACTAAGGATGAAACTGAAAATACACAAGACATTTTAAAGGGGGCTGGCTACACATCCAAGGAAATCCGAATGGCAAGGCCGACAGAGCAATGTGATGAAGCAAAGTCTGAAGACGGATTTTCTAAAGCGGCACCGCTGTGGATGGTCCCTTTTGTGGCCGACAGTAGCTCAGAGAATGAACAAGGTCAGTCTAAGCCTGCTGAAACAGAGGATCAGCTGTCCTCACATGCAGCACTTTCGCCGAATCCAGGGGGTTCAAACAGGGCTGCTGTGCAGCTCAGAACAGCGGACAGATTGATCGAAGAGAGACATGAAACAGGGGATACAAACAGGGCGAATGTGACGCACCGAACAGGGGACAGATTGGAGCATTCTGCTTCAGGGAAATACAACTTTGTTTCGCTGGATTCGGGGGCCAATGCAATGGATAATTTCGGACAGCAGGGGAATTGCTCAACACTCAAACAGGGTATCCAATTTCTGAAACAACCGCAGGGAGCTGGAACCTACTTTCCAATGAGATTGCATGCCGACAACATTCAAGCACAGGAAGAAACAGTTAATGCACAGAACTTGCAGATGCAGGCAGGATGCACCGAGTCAGGAAATAATGCATTGTCGGATGATGAGTCCTATGCAAATACGTCTTCTAATAACATGGTTGAGGCAGGTCATCAATCTGACGAAGCGAGGACGAAAGGAAAAAAGAAGAGTTCAAAGAATGTACCCGCGGGGGGGAGCCGGAGAGTGACACGAAACATGACTAACCCAGGTGTCCCTAATGATAGATAATATAATGTTCTGGAATGCACGGGGAGTTGGTAACCGGGCGACCCGTTGCAGATTAAAAAAGCTAGTTAAAGATAACAATGTTAAGATGCTTGCCATTGCGGAGCCGATGATCCAAGCTTCAAGGCACATGGAGATTGCAGGCAAAGTGAGTCTGCCTTGCTTTGCAACGAATGAGGACGTTGGCGGAAAAATATGGCTCTTCTGGGATAATAACCTACAAGTGGACATATTAATCCGCACCGATCAATTGATTCATTGTAAGGTTACTATCCTTTTTTCCAATATTGCTTTCTTCACTTCCTTTGTATATGAAAAATGTTCAGTACAGGAGAGACGAACATTATGGGAGGACATGGAGCACATTGCAATGGGTATGGATGAAGCATGGATCATTGGCGGCGACTTTAATGTCATTGTTGAAGGCGGAGAAAAATTAGGCGGACGTCCTCATAATCAACTGGCTACATCAGACTTTTCTAGATGTATCTCGAGCTGCGGCCTTACAGATTGTGGGTTTGAAGGTCCAAAATTTACTTGGTGTAACAACCAAAGAGGAGATGACAGAACCTGGGCTCGACTGGATTGTTTTTTGGGTAATGCAGAATGGCTTACTCTTATGCAGCATTCGCGAGTTGATCATCTCCTTAGAGCATGCTCGGATCACGCACCATTGCTTCTTTCTTTGCCTATGACACAGAGAGCAGGTATGTCCCCATTCAGGTTCCAAAATATGTGGTTAACTCATGATGATTTTTTGGGATTTGTGGACAGAAACTGGAACTCTCCGATAGGTGGTTCTGGGGATATGTATATCGTGGCTATTAAACTTAAGCGCCTTAGAGGAGCTATGAAAATATGGAATAAGGAAACTTTTGGCAACATTTTCAGTACCATTAGAGGATTGGAGGATGATATTGCTAGATTGGAATTCAGTCTAATGCAGGGTTGGGATACAAATGATATGGTTAATCTGAATAGATGTCAGGCTGATCTCAAATTGGCGCTGATAAGGGAAGAAATTTACTGGCAACAAAAATCAGGAGAAAAGGAGTTCAAAGAAGGAGATGCATGCACTAAATTTTTCATTGCTTCCGTCAAAACCAAGCAAAAAAGGAGAACGATAACAAAAATCCATGACAGGGCAGGGACGTTAATCACTGATCCGAGAGATATTATTTTGGAAGCGAATAATTTTTTTGAAGCTTTGCTTTCAGCAGGAGGATATCAAGAGGATCTAGAACTCATGGAGTGCATTCCGAGTTTGATAAGGGAGGAGGACTGTGAATCAATCATGAAGTCTCCGAATTTAGAGGAAGTCCGACAAGCAGCTCTTAGCATTCCACATGATAGTGCACCGGGCCCGGACGGCTTTACAGCTGGTTTCTTTCATAGATGCTGGGACATTATTGGTCTGGATATTTGGAAAGCCGCGAAGGAATTTTTTGAATGCCAAGCGATGCCAGGTAGCTTCTCCTCCAATTTTTTAACTCTTATTCCTAAAATTGAAGAGCCCGTATCTTATTCTGATTTTAGACCTATCAGTCTGTGCAACGTGGTTTATAAAATTTTTAGTAAGATCCTTTGTTTGAGGTTGGGGAAGATACTCCCAAATATTATCTCTTTAGAGCAGGGGGCTTTCGTCCAAGGGAGACTTATCTCAGAAAACATTGGCTTGGCACAAGAATTAATGAGGGAGATTGGCAAAAAAGTGATTGGAAACAACGCAATTTTCAAGCTGGATATGGAAAAGGCGTATGACAGAATTGAATGGGGATATCTCTTGGCGGTTCTTCGTAATTTTGGTTTTAATAACAGAATATGTCATCTGATTTCAAATTGCATAACTCAATGTGGATTCTCGGTGTTGATGCAAGGCAAGTATGACGGGTATTTCAGATCTTCCAGGGGTCTTAGACAAGGTGACCCTCTCTCCCCCTTGCTCTTTGTTATTGCTGCGGAAGTACTAAGTAGAGGACTCTCTCGAGCTTTTCGTAGAGGGGAAATTGGTTTTTATCACGCACCCATGACGGCCTCCCCGATTACTCACCTCTTATATGCTGATGACTCACTGGTTTTCTTGAATGGTAGGAAAAAATCCATTGCAGGATGTATGAAGTTTATTGATAGATACTGTCGGGCATCAGGAGAGAAAATTAATACGGCGAAAAGTTCCTTCATGATTGATGAGAAAGTGAGTGCCGAAAAACTAATTTTGATCAAATTATGGACAGGCTTCTCTTACAAACAGTCCCCGTTCACGTATCTTGGAGTTCCCATTTATCAAGGCAGATGCAGAATTTCTTACTATGATGATTTGGTAAATAAGATCCACAATAGAATTCAAGGCTGGAAATCACGATTGTTGTCGCCTGGGGGAAGATTGACTTTGATCCGACATGTTCTATTGTCTATGCCGATTTACACTCTAGCAGCTACAGTGGTACCTATGAAGGTCTTGCATTCTATTCAGAAATTGATTGCAGATTTCTTTTGGGGAGATCATGAAGGGAGACATAAACGGAAATGGATTGCATGGCATAAAATCAGTGTTACTAAGGAAGAAGGTGGATTAAATGTTAGAAGTCTGGACGATACTATAAAAGCTTTTAGAGTTAAATCCCTTTGGAATCTGATAAACACCAACTCTTTATGGGCAAAGTTCTTAAGGAAAAAATATTTTAAGGCAGGGATACCAATCCGAAAGCAGGAGCTTAAAGCTGGGGCCTCACCGTTCATGAAAGAGTTGTTGGTGCATAAAAATTTTATAGTGGAAAATTCCACCAGGATGATTACTAGAGGTAGCGTCAGTTTCTTTGAAGAACACTGGGCTAAGGATGAAATATTTATAAGGAATGAGGAAGCGGAGACTAATGATATTTGGCCTTCCTTACGGCAAATGAGCAGGGATAATTTCAGAATGTTAACCCCGGGAATGCAAAGACAAGCTCAAGAGGCTTATAAGACAATAGTGAAAGGCGATGATGGCGATCGAGACACTAGAATTTGGATACCCAATAATGATGGTATATTCTCTATCAGCTCTGTTTGTAAAATCCTAGGTGGTAGAGGGACACCTGATGATTTCTGGAATTGGATCTGGCACCCTCTTTTGCCTTCTAAAATTTCTGTTTTCACATGGAAAATTATTAAAAGGGCTATTCCCATAGATGGTGAAATTAGAAGAATTGGGTTTCAGTTGGCTTCTAAATGTGGATGCTGTGTCCAATCTGAGGAGGAAACAATAAAACATCTTTTCTTGGAGGGTGAATTAGCATGCAGAGTGTGGAGACATTTCGACTTGATTTTTGACATTCACGTACATAGACCGGTTGAAGTCTATACCATGTTAAAGGCGTGGTTTAGGAAGGCGAGCAAATCTACATTATCAGGTACCCTCATTCATCTCACTCCTCTTTTTATTTTATGGGAGCTTTGGATTCAGCGAAACAGAAAACTTTATGACGGGAAGGAGTGCTCGTTCAGCTATGTAATCATTAAAGTGTATCACTGGATCAAATGTGTTGCAAATTTTTTTAATCCTAAATCAAAGGACAATAATGGGGCGTTGCTCAATAGATTGGGTATCCAGGAAACAAAAGTAACCCTGACTCCGCCCCGGGCGGTGTATTGGAATTTTCCTCCTATGGGATGGTATGTGCTCAATGTAGATGGATCTTGCAGGGAGAAGACTACTTCTGGAGGTTTTGTTATTAGAAATGAAGAGGGTAACTTTGTGGCGGCTAGACAATGTTTTTTCGGAGAAGGAACAAATAATTCGGCAGAAACGAGGGCCTTGCTTGAAGGCTTGAGATTTTGTGTTGCCCAGGGTGTCTGACCATGCGTCATTCAAACGGATTCCATGGTGGTTAAACAATGGTTTTCCCAAAAAACAAAAATACCTTGGTTCCTTAGCAATTGGTGGAGGGAGATACGGGCGATGATAACGGATACTGGGTGGCATTGCATCCATGTTTTCAGAGAGACCAACTCAGTGGCGGACGCCTTGGCTAGTTTAGCACAAAAGGAGCATAGTTCTCGTACTTATTCGTGGGGATCGCTTCCTAAAAGAATAAAGTCCCTAATTATTCTTGACAAGAATAAGATGGCATATCTTAGACTTCCGGCTGTTAAATGAGCATGATTTTCTTTGATACAATTTGGTTATGGAAGTCTGAGGGTCACAGGAATCAATTCGGCGCGTGTGCTGGAACAGTGGGGATGAATTGGAGCAGCATTTATCTGAAAAAACAGGGGAGATACTCTGTTTTGACAGGGCGACAGACTGGAGAGTTTGCGGGTTTTATTTCAAAGCAGCGATACGATCAGGAGCAGCAATGCCTGCGTAATTTTCTGGACAGCGTGGCCTGTATTGCTGGACTGAGTATTATATTCTGGCGCCCTGATTCTGGACAGTTTCTCTGTCTTGCTGGACAGGTTTATTTCTGGTTGGACGACGTGAATTCAACAGATAATGATGGTGCTATCTCGAATATGTTTGGAATGGTATTGGTGTTTATTGCTATCTGTTTCCTGCAACTTTTGTCCAGGTTGCAAACTTGATTAGTATGCAAATGAAAGTCTCAGGATTTTAAGTGGAAACCTGGATTTTGTGGACAATCCAGTTTGTGCACGGGTTTTTGGGTATAGAAGTTCGGATTCAAGTTTCAAGATCATTTTCAAGTGGCCCGGACCTTAAATTAGATCTTTTAGAGTTTTTTTGTTTTAGGCAAGATTTGTGCAGTTTTCTTTTGTTTCATATGGGATAGTCCCATTGGTTTTATTATCCGGGTAAAGTCGTAATGTACCCCCGAAATGTTTCAAACATTTTTTGGTATAATAAAGGTCTTGCATCCCATAGTTGCCCCTCCCCACTGGAGGTTTAATTAAAAAAAAAAAAAAAAAAAAAAATTGGGTCATTGACCTTATTTATTTATTTATTAATCCAAGTCCGAATGCTACAATATTGTTGCCACTTAATATTCTCGTTGCCTCCATCTCGCGTTGAGACTTGCTTTCGCTCCGGTCCATCGCCTCCACCTTGCATGAAGTTTTGCTTTCGCTTTGCTCCGATCAATCCATCTAAGCAGCTACATTTAATAACCATAGGCTTATCAAGAAGAGTGGACGTTTGACCAACTGAACTACAATTGGTGAATATTTCTACTACTTTGTATTACAATTCTTCCTTGTAAGCTAAAGAAAACCTACTTCAATTATTTAATTTCTACTACTTTGTGTCAATGTTCTTCCTCGTAAGCTTTAAAATTAAAATAAAAAAAAACCTACTTCAATTATTTCATTTCTACAATTTTGTATTAGTGTTCTTACTTGTAAACTTGAAAGTACTTCTAAGGACACATAAAATATAATGCCTTTTGGTGATGGATCAAATAATTTGCTTATATATATATATATATATATATATATATATATATATATATATCAAGTTTTTTGGTTTAGATTTTTCTCCTCTTCTTTTTCTATGAAGAGCCAATGAAAACACTATTTTCAAGATGTCTGAGGAACCACTTTGAAGATCATGCTAATGTCAAAGACCTAATCACAATCAGCTAGTCCAACGGATACATTGTCATTAAGGGATGCCAGAAAGGTTTTTTTCTCCTTGTTGATTGAAATTCAAGGGTTTTGTTTGTTATATTTTAGATCAAGATTTGTATGGGTTTTTTATATGTGATTTTCTTTCATTTTTGTCTCATTGAAAATTTTTTTTATGAAAATTTCAATCTAATTATATTAGTGTTTCAAGAATGAGCTAATTTTACAGTTTACTCTTAAAAATTATGTTCACATATTAATTAGTTTCCTCCAATCTTTTATTTATAAAATACAAAGCTAACTATACGGAAGTGTGTATTACTTTTTTTTTTTTTATTAACCTTGAGAGGGGAGGGGTAACTATGGATGCCAGACCTTTATTACTATAGCAAAAAACTTTTACACTTTTTCGAGGGTAGTTAAGACTTTACCCGAATAAATTGACTTAAGGAAACAAGCCCTTACAAACTAAAAACATCAAAAACTAAAAGAAAAACCAGATCAAAATCAACAAAAGCTCTAGACCTCATTCTCAAGGAGAATAGACCTTCTTCAAGAGATTAGGCCTTATTCACTAAGAGGGAGACTTAAAAACCAAAATGACAATGCAAGAGTTAGACCTTATTCACCAGAGTTGGGCCTTATTCACCAAGGAAAGGCCTAATTCACCAAATAAATAAGCAAATAAAATAACAAAGTTTAAGACTTAATGCCAAAAAGATCCTTTGCTTTCTATCCAAAGCACCAAGAATCCAAGAAAAGAACCAAAACATCTGCTTCCAAAAACCAATTCATCTGCTGCCGAAAAGCACCAAAAACATCAGCTGCCAATTTCCTTTGCTTGCATCCTAATACCCAAGAACCGTACAGCAAAACAAATCAAGAACAGTCCAGCTGCTCCAACCTGCACCCACGCTGCCTGTCTGCTCCGAACTGCACCCAAGCAAGCCAAGAACACAAGTCTCCAGCTGCTTGCCTAAGCGCAAGACTGCACCACCAAAACCCTACACCGTGACTGCCTTCCACTGTGACTGCACCGGTTCCAACTCTGCATCACATCTGTAATCCACTCCAGTAGTAAACCGATCCCAAACATATCCCAAACTACCTCCAACACTGCCAATATCATGTCCAAAAAGAGCTGTTCTACACAGCGAGGAAGCGGGCGAGGAAATCAGCGAGGGAGGGAGAGAGGGGGGTGGGCGGTCCCCTCTCTCCCTCTCTCCCTCCCTCACTGATTTCCTCGCCCACTTCCTCGCCATTTAGAATTTCTCGTCCAAAAAATGATTCACCAAGACGTCACCAAAATCCAGCATCTGATCAAAATGAAAGACTCTGTTTTGAAACACTGTATAAAACTGCATAAGCATGACGAAAAAACCACAGCCTGCCTCATTGTTCTAAGAAAAATAACTCCAAAATGCATTGAAAAACAAAGTTTCCAACCACCCCAAAAATTCTCCTTCATCATAAGAATTTCAGCCATGTACACAACCAAGAACTTCATTTTGGTATTCTAAAATAAGCAGTCCTACTTCTATCTAAAGCAAGTAATGTTTTAGGCCTATTCAGAAGAGAAGACCATGAATACACTCGAGAAACCTGATCATTTTGGGCAATTTTAGCTAAAGCATCAGCCACATAATTTGTTTCCCTAAAGACATGACTACAATGACGCATCATTGTCCTACTAATATCTCCTATCTCCCTCCATCAGTCATCAAGGAACCACGAAATCCTTGCCTCCCGGTAAAACCTTTGCTTGACCAACATGGCATCCGTTTGAATCGAACAATTCACATATCCCTTCAGTTTACGTAATCTCAGTCCCTCCAAAAGGGCCCTAGTTTCCGCCACATTATTAGAACCTTGCCCAAAAATAACATTGCTTGGCCGCCAAAAAACATCCTTCTTGATTTCTAATCACGAATCTTCCCGCCGCCATATTTTCTTTTGACGTGCCATCTACATTAAGGGCATACCATCTCACAGGGGGGAAAATCTAGTACACCAAGCGACATTTGGCCTCCGCCACTGTCTTTTCTTTTAGCTCCAATCTACGCAAGAGTGCCCCATTTCTATCATTCTTTTTAGGGATAAAGTACTTGTAAAAACATTTGATCAGATAATATACTTTGATTATCACATAATTTGAAGACCAATCCTTACTTTCATAGAGTTTCTTATTCCTTTGTAGCCAAATTTCCCATTAAATAAATAGTGGAGTAAGCTGAGTGATAATACCTGACATAGACGATGGAATGACTTTTTGAAACCATCTATTAAGCATGGAAAAAACTTCGATCGGTCTATAAACAAGAATATCAAAAATCAACTCAAAATGGTTCCAAACCCTCCTAGCGAGTTCACCTTCAAGAAAAAGATGCTTAGTCATCTCGTCCCCAAATCTTCTACAACAACTGCACTTAGAGGCCAATCGAAAACCAATTGTACGGATTTCTCCATCCACCAGCAAAGCCCTTTTAATAATTTTCCACATGAAAATGGAAATCTTTGTGGGTAATAAAGGATGTCATATCCATTTCCAAAACCCATCCTGTTGTCCCCTTCCATGAAGAATCTTTGTTGCCGAACTTATAGAAAAGCTACCATCTTTATTTGGAATCCAATTTCTGATATCTTTCTCACCATTTCACCCCGTAATCTTTTGTTATAAAGATCTTGGGCTTTTTTTGCAACACTATTCCCAAGGGATTTGAAATTTTCTTTGTGCATTTGCCTTAAAGAAGACCACCTATTTTCTGTTTCTGCTCGACCCATGCAGTGAAAGATCTCGCCCATGCTCCAATCTTCATTGAAAAGACTAACATTGCCCTTACCATTCTTCCAAGTTGAGTGATCAACCATAAAGTTTTTGAACTCCATCAATTCTTTCAGAAAGGAGACGCCCCTGCTTTAGCAACCTGAAGACTAATAGGAATACAATTCTTCAAATATTTCTTTCGCATAAAATAGCCCACAAAGAGTCTATATTCATCAAGTTCCATAATGCCTTAACCCAAAAGACTTTTATCACACAATCAAGATTTCTCACACTCAAACCTCCTTCTTTTGTCGGGAAGCTAAGATTTTCTTATGCAACCCATTTTATCTTATGTCTACTTTCATGGTCTCCCCAGAAAAATTCAGCAATTATCTTCTAAATATTATTCAATACTTTGACAGGCACACAAATCGCTTCAATGGTATACACTGACATCGAAAGTAGGACATGTCTGATCAGGATGAGTCTTCCCCCAAGTGAAAGTAATTTCACCTTCCATCCCTGTATTCTTTGTTGTATTTTATTAACCAAAGGCTCAAAATAAATAATTTTGCATTTACCTTGATAAATAAGAACTCCCAGATAAGTAAACGGATACGGTTTGAAGCAATACCCCGCCCACTGTTTGGTTAGCACCATTCTTTCAGCCCACACCTTCTCATCCAACATAAAAGAACTTTTTTCTTCATTTATTTTCTCCCCAGATGCCAGACAATATCTTTTGAGAAAATTTATGCAACCCATCACCGACTTTTTTTTGTTAGTTAAGAATATTAAATAATCATCAACATATAATAAATGGGTAATCGGATTACAAGCCATAGGAGTGTGGTAGTAACCAATCACTCTCCTGCGAAAAGCTTTTTTCAAGCCCCTACTTATATCTTCTGCAACAATCACAAAAAGTAAGGGGGAGAAGGATCTCCTTGTCTAAGGCGTCTTGATGAGTGAAAATGCCCATCATATCTACCTTGGAGCAGTACTGAAAAAACACAATGAGTAATGCAATTGGTTATGAGATGACAAATTTTATTGTTAAAACCAAATCTGCACAAAACCGCCAGAAGGTAGCCCCATTCAATTTCGTCATACGCCTTCTCCATGTCTAGTTTGAGAATGACATTGTTGCCAGTTACATTTTTTCCAATATTTCGCATTAATTCCTGAGCCAAGCCTATATTCTCTGTAATCAGTCTTCCCTTAACAAAAGCCTCCCGTTCCAAAGATATTATTTTCGGGAGAAGATTGGCCAATTTCACAAAATATTTTGCTAAACACCTTATACACCACATTGCAAAGGCTAATAAGCTAGAACTCAGAAAAAAGATTCGGTTTATCTACTTTGGGGATGAGAGCCAAGAAATTAGCAGTAAACAAACCTAGCAAGGAGCAACAATTAAAAAATTCTTTTGCAGCTTCCCAAATATCTACACAAATGATCTCCGAACAAAACTAAAAAAAACCCAGCAATGAAACCATCCGGTCCCAAAGCACTATCTTGCGGGGTACTGAAGACCACATCCTTTACCTCTTCAAAACTCGGTGCCAGCATGATTAACTCACACTCCTCTAACTGAATCAACTGCGGAACACAACTCAAAAGATCTTGGTCTTCCTGGTAGCTTTCCGATATCAATAGGTGTTGGAAGAACTGATTAGCCTTCTGAATGATAGTTTTCTGTTCAGTGATCTTCATTCTATCCATACCAATAATTTTAGAAATAACTCTTTTTTTTTTCTTTTACAAAGGCAAAGAATATTTTTGTACATGCATCCCCTTTTTGAACTGTTTTTCTTCTGATTTTTGTTTCAAATAAATTTTTTCCCTCACCAAAGCTAATTTTAGTTACGGTTGACATCTATTCAAATTGACACTGTCATTCATGTCTCATCCCTGTAGCAAACTAAATTCCAATTGTTGGATATCATCTTCCAACCTCCTTATCTGGTTGAAAATATAGCCAAAAGTTTCTTTGTTCCAAAATTTAAGGGTAGCCCACATCCGTTTTAATTTAGAAGCCAAAATATGCATCTCCCAGTTCCTTCACAATCTCTGTTCCAGTTTCTATCAACCAAACTCAAAAAATCAACATGAGTGGACCACATTCTTTGAAATCTAAAAAGATATATACTTGCCCTACGAGTGATTGGCAAGGAAACCAACAAAGGGGCATGATCAGAGCAAGTACATAAGAGATGTTCCACTTTGGTATGCTGCATATCTGCTACCCAATCTGAATTCGCCATAAATCTATTAGTAAAGTTCTATTATCTCCCTGTTGGTTATTACAACAAGTGAATTTTAGACCGGCAAAACCCAAATCCGATATCACCGAGAAGAAATGCAGTCTGAAAACTTAGATAAGGCTGAAAGCACTGGCGGGTGACCTCCCAATTTTTCTCCGCTATCTGTAATTACATTAAAATCCCCGCCAATAAACCAAGGTGCCACTACACCAAAAATACCCATCAGCAACGGTTTGGAACTGTGGGGGTAACCAATTGTCACGGCTTAGAGCCGTGGGCAGTAGAGGCGTCGCTAAATCACCATTAACGGCTACAAACCGTGGCAAAACATATTAGTAACGATTTTATGCTCGAGGACGGTTGATGATTTAGCCACGGTTCTAAACCGTTGCAAAAATGTTAGCCACGGTTTTAAGCCGTGGCCAGGACTAGCCACGGCTTAAAACCGTAGCAAGTTATGGCCACGGTTCTAAGCCGTTGCAATAGTTTTAGCCACGGTTTTAAGCCGTGGCAAGTACTGGCCACGGTTCTAAGCCGTGACAATAATTTTAGCCACGGTTTTAAGCCGTGGCAATAATTTTAGCCACGGTTTTAAGCCGTGGCGAGTACTGGCCACGGTTTTAAACCGTGGCGACTTATGGCCATGGTTCTAAGCCGTTGCAATAATTTTAGCCACGGTTTTAAGTAGTGGCAATATTAAATTACCACGGTTTTAAGCCGTGGCAAGCATGAATTACCACGGTTTTAAGCCGTGGCCAGTCAAAACAAAATTCAAAAAAAAAGAAATCTGGTTTGTTGCGAGGGTTTGAAACCGTTGCAAAATAATATAATACAAAATTAAATTAAATTTTTTTTTGCTGCTGCAGCAAAATCACAGCCACACACCTTTTTTTTTTTTTTTAGTTAAACCTCCAGTGGGGAGGGGCAGCTATGGGATGCCAGACCTTTATTACTTATCAAAAAAATTGATTTACAATCAAAATGGGGGTACATTACGACTTTACCCGTATAAAAACCAAACAAAAATGGACAAAAAACCTTGCCCAATCTAAATTACCGCAACCCCAGCCACAAGCTGGCTAACAAGACTTGAAGACTAAAAGCCCACTAACAATCACTTAAAACAAGCAAATAAGCATAAAGAAGTACCAAAAATAAAAACAGATCGAGTTAGCAACTTTGTTGTGGAGTTAGTGCACCTCCCTGTTCAATCTGCAGCCTCGCTCCTACAGCACCAACCAGCACTCGCATTCCCACACCAAGCAGCACACCACACCCTGCAGTACCCAGGCAGCATGTACACGTCTGGCTGCATTTTGCCTCGCAGCAGATCCGCCAGCAACAGTGCCTGGAACCATTCATGCCACCTGCAAAAAGAACAATTTAGTAGAGTGGACTTCAGAAGCATAAATCAACAGATTGGTGTAAAATATGGACGGTTTAGAATGCTTCTACAATTATATGAACAACAACAGTACTGGATTGGAATCATTTGCTATCATATCATATGAATTGACATTAGCAAACTAAAAAGATACAAATGGATGAAGTTACTCCTGCTTTGAGGAAACAAAATGTATTAAGATACAAAACATTTATCATTCTCCATTGGTGATAATGCATAAAATCAAGGTGATGAATATAACCCTCAAAACATTTTTCATTTTGAAGTATGTATGACAGTACAAGAACCTTTTATAACTATTCACACTTAACATTAAGACCAGGCAACAAAAATTTTATTCATCCATTCATTGAACATTCCTGAGGACCAAATGAGAAATTGAGGGGATGCTCATCCTATTTCTTCATTTGTCTCATACCATTAATCAAGAGTAGACACCTTAAGGCATGTCTTAAGGTCGTATTTAAACCATGATAAACTGAAAATCACAACTCTATCCCATTTCATTATGGAGGTATTTCATAATGAGTCAACAAACTAACCCGCGGGTATTGTAACTTTAACCTCCTTGACACCTTTAACCACTCTAGAACCTCTGCATGCTTTACAATTATCCTGCATATAGGTAAATTGCTAAGACACAGAATCACAAAATCACAAAATCAAATGGCTCAGATATTACTACTTTTGTAGCAGACCTTAATAATACGATCGAAGCCTTTACAGGTGCTGCATGTCGATGTGAATGGAAGAACTGTGACCTAAACGAAGATTTGGAACACATTTAGAGAAACTCAAGTTGAAAAGAAACAATCTTCTCAATCAGTGAGAAAAAAAATTACTTGCACAAACATAATAGGAGAACAAACATATTTACAAACCATTTCCATAAAGGATGAAGGATGCACTTACTTTTCCAGCACCTCTACAAACTGGGCACACATTCGGCTTTGCACTGATTGGATAGCCACGTCCATCTACACCTAAATTAGATGACATGAATCACATATAACGTAGAACCCTACTCTGCAATGAATATTAGGGTACATGATAGAGGCAATCAAAGTGAGTGAAGAAAATTTCACTCTTGAAACGAAAAGGGAAAAATTCCAGAGATATTCAATTACTGAAACATACAAGGAAAAGGCAAAAGTTGGAAAATCTCGTGTATACAAGTTAAATATGTTACAATAATATTCAATTTTAAATGTTAAAAATGTAATTAAAAATGGGCACCAAAAACACCAAATGGAAAATAAAGCATCTCTCTCAAAAAAGACAATTGAATGTGTGACGAGTACCGTCTCCCAAAGACAATAGACTACTCAGGATGCCACACTATTTTAGGATCCTTACGAAGAATAGAATGCACCTTGAGTATGGCTATTCTCTCTGTCTAGTAGGATTTTAATGTTGACATAGGGAGGGGGTAGCTGAAACAAAACAGGGTGAAAGAAAAAAGTGACTTACTCAGGGTCTAGATACCCAACTGTCCCTCGCACTATGCTTGATACATGTGTGGCTCCATCTACTGCAAGTTTTGAAAGACCAAAATCAGAGACCTTTGCTCTCATGTGGTTGTCAAGAAGAATATTGCTGCTTTTCAGATCCCGATGGATGATAGTTGGAACACAGCCTATATGAAGGTATTCAATTCCTGAAACCAGTTTATAATCATGAGACTTAAGTCCAAAAAGAAATAATTCCACGAATAAGTAGACTCACCATAAAGATGTTCCTTGAGGGTTCCATTATGCATGAACTCGTAAATAAGAATACTTTGTCCTTCTTCTTGGCAGCAACCAAGAAATTGTACCAGATTTCTGTGATGTATTCTTGAGAGCAGAGACACCTGGATATTTTATCCATGATCAGCTCAGATGTATTAGAACAACTTAACATATTACTATATAAGAACAAATTTCACTTTTATTCCCCAAATCCTAAAAATATGAAAAATTGCTAGAAGTACAGCAAATCACATATTGTACTTATCAAATCATTGAAGAGAAGTCAAGGCAAAGACCCCTCCAGAGTGCCTAAGACAAAAAGTGAGGCAAACTAGAAAAGAGAAATCCTATAAAACTACTAAAAGAGTGAAAAGAAATTTACAAATGAGTCCACACACGTGTGTGGATCAAATTGATATATTTTTTGCAACCACTAACATAGTGCGCAATCTCTTATTATCATTTCCATACCCCGGTAATTTCTCATAGTGCTTCAGCATCCTTTCTGCAAAATGCATGGGTTTTAATTACAACTTACAAACAAAAAAAAACTTGGAAAAAATGAAATCATGAATGAAACAAAAATATGTGATGCAATAATAACAACGTCGCTGGCTCTATACCCAGCTAGAGGTGCCTTTCAGAGATTCTAAATTCAGCTATTTAACAAGATGCACAGAAAGGGACTGACCCAACTTCAAATCTTCAATAGTCTATAATAATTGTCTTCTGCAATCATCATTTGTCACTTGGGTGCATGTTTTGTTTATCTAGGCTTCCTAATAAGTTTTTAATGAAAAATTTCACACTATATTACCTCATTTGAAAATTCCCTCTTTCCCTGGAACGAATTACTGGTTAGAACTTTGACTGCGATTTCTTTTCCATCTTTCATCTTTCCATAGTACACTACTCCAAAGCCCCCAGAACCAATTATCCTTGAAAACTTTCCAGTTGCGTCTTCAATATATCTGATAGTGCAAATGAATGCCCAGTCTCTGCAGCAGCATCACTGAAGGTGATTAGTAAGAAAAGTTGGAATCATTCAACAGCTGAAATAAAATGATAAGGATTATGATGATGACAAGAGGGAGGGGGTGGATGAAAGATGATGATAGAAAGAAACTAGGCATAAAAGATGGTATGCAAACTTATGTGCTATTCACAGACTACTGGAGTGAGCGAATACCCAAATATTTTAGTATGACAAAGAATAACAGATATTCTCTAGCTGAAACAGTATTTTAAAAGTAAAATGGAAAATACATACCCAGAGTAGCATTAGGAAGGCGGCCTTCTGGTGGTGGGGTGGGCTTGTCCTGAAATTATTATAAAACTTTTGTTAATTATCAAAAGGTAAAGAAATGGTGAAAAAACATAATACCAAAAAGAACAAAATATGAAAAGCAACAGATTAGAGCAAGCATGTTATGAATACATACAGTTAGTCCTAGGAGAGGCAACTACAATTTTGTTTGTTTTTGCCAATTAAGTGGCTTTGGGTAAGCAACAGGTTGGAGCTTTAGCCACTTAATAGTGATATCTACAATATATGCACAAATACCTTGGAGTCCCCTTTGAATGCATCAAAAACAACATCTGTCGCCAAAGTGGTCGAAATTCAGAATCATTTTTCCAGCTAGATTGAGCGATGAACAACGCTCTGAAATTCTAGATGTTCTTCAGGAGTCCTCTTAATCAACAACTTAGTTGTTTTAGGGGTATTTTATGCTATGAAATACTCACAAAATCTTGTAATTATGTTAGTTGTTGTGTTCCAATCTGAAAACTTTATTTAGTCATCAATGTGATGTATGTTTACTTGATCATCCTGTCATCCATTCAAGACATAACCGAGTGGTCGAAATGTTTAGGCAATCACGGTGAAGATCAAGAGGACTCTGAACAACTACGGAAGTACTCTGGATGCAAATAAAAAAACACTTCATGAAAACAACAAATGAGGGAGATGAGAGAATTGAAATAGAGAAAAACGGATTTTGAGGTTGAAGATGGTCATGCTTTCAAAATCATGAAATAAACTTTGCAGAGAATATTTCACCATGTCGGTGCCTAGTTTTCAAATGCCCTAAACTAGAATTGACATAATCAAACCAAAAATACCGCAGATCATGGCAGTAGTGCTTGGTCCTCATATCGATATTGTAGCAATCAACACCATTTAGGGAGAAAAGAAGAGCTTACTTCACGATATTGATTTTCGACTGCTAAAACAAGCTCCTGGTTTTTTAATTAAGTACTGAGGTTTACTCAACTTTCTGGTCGCTAAGTGTCTGTATCACTAGATACATTGAAATATTTGTAATCTGATTCTCTCATTTCATTTATTTCAGTAAGTAAGCATCAAGGCTGTGTGGACACACAAAACCAATTACAGGGAAAACAAAGTGTAGATTAGCGCAAATGGTAAAGTGTGAGTAGCGAGCTCCATAAAAAAGATTAGCACAAGTTAGAGGTTGCTTATTTATACAAAGTGTAGATTTTGAAATATAAACAGTAAGGTGGCATGTATATGAACCTGAGAATGTATTCCACGAAGTTTTGCAATAGTTTTCACCACACAATGTGGGTGTGGGTTGTATTGAATATAATAGTTTTTGTAATGCAATTGTTTAGATGTAAATAACGAGAATACAAATTCAAAGAATGCGCATACAAAATAAAACAGGAAGCATTTCAGTCTTGAGACAAGTATCAAAAGGGCTATGCTTAGGTGCTCTAAATTTGACAATATCTTTCCCAACACAACACAACACAACACATGGCCGACTTGGCATGCAGATGTATAAGAACGTTTGCATGATAATAAGAAGATACTCACATGGAGAACAATATCATTGATAAGCATCCCTCCTGCAGAAATGGTGCTAACAAACTCCTTCTGCAGCTTTTTGTTGTTGGTGAAAAGATACGATGCGAGAGGCTTTGATTTCAATTGTATTAGGTCAAAGCTATCTTCCACCATGTCAACCTATTCACAAACCGAAGATAAAGTGAATATCAATCCTTCAAGTTTAGAATATAAAAAACTGAAAGACATTTCTAAACAAAAAAGATTAAAATGTTCTCTTAGGTATTTAGATGGGTGGAGGATCTCTTACAGTGACAATGGGAAGTATAGGGCCAAAAATTTCCTCGTTCATCATCTGTGAGTCTTCAGGAACATCCAACAAGATGGTGGGAGCAATGGTACTGCATGAAACACAGATTAGCATTGTCAGTTTAACTGGTTCAGCCCACAGCTCAATTCGAGAGAGAAATTACGAAGAGCTTGGACTGATGGCACTCACAGGAGGCTCTCATCTCGTTCTCCTCCGATAACAATTTTACGAGAAACCTTGTCCTCGTCCAATAGCTTTGTCAAGCGCGCAAAGTGATTGGAGTTCACAACACGGGACAAGTCTTTTGATTTCAGTGGATCTTTCCCAAAGAACTCCTCCAATATATCTTTTAAAGCATCTATCTGGTATAGAGATGGGTTTAAGCAACAATCCAAAAAGAAAAAAAAAGATTATCTGGCTATGTGCAAATCCCATGACGTAGTTACCAGCTTTGGAGCAAAAGCTTTTGTGGTTATGATGTAATCAGGAGCAACACAGGTTTGTCCATTATTGCATCCCCACTTCCCGAAAACAATTCGCCTGGCAGTGACCTTCAGATCACAAAGATAAACATACATCAAACTACAATCAGGGAATCGTGTGGTACCAAAGAGGAGTCACATATTCCATCTCTGCACAAAAGAAACTATCTACCTTTAAATTCACATTTGCATCAACTATAACGGGAGATTTCCATCCAAGCTCTAAAAGTACAGGTGTTAGGTGTTTTGCAGCAACAGCCATCACAATGCGTCCAACTCTTCCATTACCTGCATTTTAGGCAACCAATCAGATTCTAAAATACCTTATGTCAATGTGTGATGATCTAGGCTAATTGAGCTATACTCAAGAATGAGAAAAGGAAAAGGTGGGGAAGGAGACCACGTATTTGTCAAACTCTGTTTGTAGAACTCCAAATAACAGGGACACTATTGGTGTTGGGCACAAGTTTGAGCATCTTACACATCACTAAGAAACTTGAAGAAGCCAACAGATAAGTATATATGCAATTTTTTATTAGGTACATTATTCTAGTTAAAAGACCTAAGCTGCTATACCCTGCACCAACGTAATCTATACAAGTGTAACTGTGATCATAAATATATGGCTTAACTCATGTTGTTACTTGGCAGGATAGACTTTTCCTAGTGATTTGTTGACCTTGTAGATTACATATACAAAGTTTGGAAATATGAGGATAAAAAAATGAAATATGTCCTAGATTTCCTTTGACAACTAAAGTTCAATAACAGACATGAATTTTCAACTCCTACAAGATTCATCTCATCAATACCTCAACAGCAGAATAATTCTTTTATGTATAAATATGCCAAGAAATTGAGGAAAGAAAACATAGAGAGTATTAAGAACCAAGTCAGAAAAGTTTCCAGATGACTTGCAGGTTTCACTATCTAGCAAAACAGGGAGTGCATGCTACACATGTTCCTATTTAGAAAACATCCTACTGAAAATAACAGGATATAACAATCTTCATCATGATACTTTTATTGTATTCATTGAACAACTTAATATAAACAAAGCGGTAGTAGTATAGAGTAAAACCTGTATACATAATTTTATCCCACTTCTGCTCCAATAGTGCAGATGTTTCAGAAACAACACCTTCAACAACTCTTAAAGCAGAGCTATCTAGATACTCCTCTACGAATCTTGCAACTAATGAAGACGTAGCTGGAGAAATTTCTGATGGTTTCAAGACCACAGTATTACCAGCTGCTATAGCTCCAATGACTGGATCGAAAGACAACACTGAAACAAAATAAAAGAAACTTTAATTTTTCTTCACAAAATAAAATAAGATAGTCATTATGGATGACTACAGATGTAACCAATACGAGCAATTGTAACATAAGAGAGTATAAAGGGTGTTGGGTGCCAAACTTATGTCAAGTAAAAAAAGAAAGTTGAAGTCATGCAAGATCATATCCAATTTTACAGTGCCATTCAAGTAAACTATAGGAGTACGAGTATCTGAAAGACTTGCTGCCTACAGAAAGGGTAGTTCCATGTTGAAATGATCAATATAACGCCTAGTGGTTCTGACACAATTTCAGCTGTTGAAGGGAAAGTTGTAATTGATGTTTTAGCCTGAAAAGTATTAGAAGATTCACATCATATGTTTGTGTAGCTACAGAATGATTTGCATAGCATGATTGATAATTATTTTCACATCTAAACTTATGGAATGGTTCTAGAAGCATTACCTTTTCTGGCTTCATCCAGTGTTTTAGTTCTTTAAGAGTCACGATACATGAAGTCTTTAACATGGAGACCTGCATTGCAAATCACATAAGCTTTGATATAAGTATAAAACTGAGACATACAATTATTCAAGTATACAGATAAAAAGAAAAATAACCATTTCCTCTTGTACAAATTTCATTGACACGAAGCTCCTTTCCCCCTCCCAAACCAACACAGAGATAGATAGAGCTTCCCTAACTGAGCTATGAAGCACAGGACATGGATACAACATGAATATATAAAGTAATTGATTTTTTTTATTTAATTTATTTAAGTAGGTAAAATGGTTAGGGATATATTTCTAATTTGTTCATGTTGATGTAGCATTCATGTCCAAACTTCATTCCTTATATTAAATCCATTATGTTGAAAAATCAAAGATATATAATACAAACATATCCATCCTTTGACAAGTACATTCATGAGTAAAAGATCCCATGACCCCATATCGTTCCAATCGAATATAAAACAAACAAACAAACAAATAAATAAGAGATAAGAGGTATCCAAACTGGTTAAGGAAATGGTTTGACTAAGTACATTTTTGAAGATAGAAGTGAAAAACTCAGATCTAGGATAAGTAAGTGGGATCACCAAATACCTTGCTTTCTTTCTTCAAGTAATTGGTTGTCATTTGATGTTTGCAGTGTATGAGGTAAAGGCATCTGCGCAACAATTCAGGTTGGCTTTTGGATTGTCTCTGAGACAACTCTAAGTACCTACATAGATATGAAGATCCGACTCTAATGGTTAAAATTTTCCTTTCATACTACTCTCTTTTCTTTGGTTCTGGTTTCTTGTTTTAAAGCTTGCATCTTATGGTGCAAATACTTCCTTCCTTTTTGAGTTTCCATCTTCTTCTCAACTCTTTTGAGCCTCTCCCACACTATCTCTGCCTCATCTCGTTCATGTAAACCACTTTTAAAGCCAAACCCGTCTCGTCTTCTAAATGTTCACAATGGCTCTCCGCTCTCCCTCTTGCAAAGCCCCAACACCAAGCTACTTGAAGAGAACTAACCGATTGGACTGAAAGCAACCAGCAAGGAGGGAAGAGCAGGGAAGGAGGGGAGGAGGGAAGTCGAGGGAGGAGCAGGGAAGTCGAGGGAGGAGGGAAGGAGGGGAGGAGGGAAGTCTAGGGAGGGAGCAGGGAAGTCGAGGGAGCAGGGAGGGTCGATGTCGAGTGGAGGGAGCAGGGAAGGTGGAAGTCGAGTGGAGGGAGTAGGGAAGGAGGAGCTTCGAGCGCCAAGTAAAAGGAGAGAAGAAAGAATGGAGCGCCAAAAAGCCCGCCCAATTTTTTTTCAGCGTTTTTAGTGTAGCCACGGTTTTGAGCCGTTGGTAATTATAGCAACGGTTTTGAGCCGTGGCCATTTTTTTTAGCCACGGTTTTAGGCCGTTGGTCATTATAGCCACGGTTTTTGGCCGTGGCAAATAAACCAACGGTTTTGAGCCGTGGCCATTTTTTTTAGCCACGGTTTTAGGCTGTTGGTCATTATAGCCACAGTTTTTTGCCGTGGCAAATAAACAAACGGTTTTCAGTTGTGGCCATTTTTTTTAGCCACGGTTTTAGGCCGTTGGTCATTATAGCCACGGTTTTTGGCCGTGGCAAATAAACCAACGGTTTAGAACCGTGACCATCTCGGCGTAGCTAAACAGGCCTTTTGGTGTAGTGTGCATACATCCCCATGGCAATGTTTTCCATCTCATCCCACAATTTTCTCCTTTCCTGCAATACACATTTAGCATATACGAAGGAAACATAGAAAAATTTGTTGGAAGTTTTAATCGACGCCTTACAATACATAATTTGGTCGGTACTTTTCAAAATCTCAATCTTTAAATTATTATCCCAGAACAACCCAATTTTACCACCATGATCCTTATTTGAAGCAAATAAAGCAAGAGAGACCTTACCTCCAATCTCCATATGTCTCGTAGCATCTATCATCAGCTCGACAATAGCTAACAATTTTACATTATTTTCTTGCATGAGTTTCTTTATTCTGCAACAGGCAGCCCGATTATCCACTCCCCGTGCATTCCAGAACATAATACTATCTATCATCACTACTGATTGGGGTTACCATATTCCTCGTCACCCTATGGTCGCCCACCGGTTCGTTTTTTGATTTTTTTCTTTTCAGTTTGACTTCCTCTGATTCATACCCAGCATCTGAAACAGATAATGACATATTGTTGGCATCGGATTTGTTGTCCATGTGCATCTCTCTGTCCGACAAAATTGGTTTTTGTTGGTAGCTGTCAGTGTCTTCAGCTGACTGATTATTGTTTCTTTCGAAAGTTACCTTCTTGGCAGCTTTCTTACCTTCTAAATTTTGTTTTTCAGCCATAGATAAAGGTCGATCAGGCGATAAAACTAGCCCCCATGTTGCTGCCATATTTGTTTGCAAGTTCAACGTCTCCCCTGTTTTTCTTTCAATCAAAACTGCAGTGTTCTTATCTGCAATTGGCAATGTATGTTCCATCTTATAAGCTTCCTTCTCTTTCGACGAATTTAAACCCTTTTCCGAATTTGATTTCAACAAAGCCACTTCTTCTATTTTCTCCTCTTCTTGCTATACCTTAGCACTACTCTCTGCCACAAAAGGAACAATTCAAATAGGAGCAGCAGACGCCTTATAATCAATCTTAGATTTGCTACTGTTATCTGACCGAAGAGCTCTATCTGTTTCATTAATGGTATACCCCGCCACTTCTAAATCTTCTCACAATTTTTTTTTTTTTTGATTTTTCAACTTCCCCAATCGCATCTACCTTTCTTGAATTATCAATGTGCTCCCCAGGCCTCACTACCTGTTGTTTTACTGATATCTCTTCACTTCTAATAATCTCGTCTACTGTTGGAGCATCCACTAATGCCACGAATTTATTTGCCAAATTTAGTTGATCATACTCTCCACCTGAAGGCTCTTTCTTTCTTTCTCCTTCTTGACTACTAGGTATTTCTATGCCTTGACCGTCTTTTGCCACACCTCACTACCGTCTTTTGTTTCTTCTGATCATACTACTAGGTATTTCTATGCCTTCACAATATTTTGCGCTTGTTTCTTCTGATCAAATTTCTTTTCCTCCTTGTTTTTCCCCATTCTATATTTTAGTTTCCCTTATTCATCTCCAAAATCTTCCTATAATAATCTTTTTCATGTGCTATTAGCAAGCAATGCTCACAATCGTTGAACCCCGGGTATTCCAGTTTTTGCCAATATCCGCCATTCTTAGGACTCTCAATCCATATCTTTGAAGGTAAAGGTTTAGTAATCTCCATTTCTACGCACATGCGGGCGACCTTTGGTCGCTCAAAATATCTAGTACCATCATTGATCCTTATAAAGGTGCCAAAATAATTCCCTATAGCCCTCATGATTGCAGATAGAAAGAGTGCAAAAGGAAGATTTGGTAGTTCTACCCAAATCAAAGCCAGCTCTGGATCCGTCCATAGGCTGAAACCCGGATGCCAACGGAAGATTTTGTATTGAATGCCCCGAATCGTAAAAGAATCCTTTGAAAGAACTTTTTAACTTCAGCATCCAATTGTAGATAAACAAGCATGTGTCTTTGATCTAGAAGTCCCATAATAAACTCACCCGAGATGCCCCACGACCTATGAATCGAATCTCTGATCGAGTCTAGGGATGACCGAAAGCTTGAAAACTTCAACACCACCACGTGGTTAGACACATGGGTTTCTCCCCTTGATACATCCGAGTCAGATAACAATAATGCTGGATTGCCATCATTCCTGTAGCTTGTTGAATTTTTCGATTTCTCCTCAAAGTCATCCTTCATCTCCTTGCCAAGCTCTTGCGCAAAGTTGCGCTTGGGATGCCCGTCCTCTTCCTTGCCAGCCGCACGAGAATCTCCCTTGGCCGGCATTGCAGCCTCCATGAAACCCTAGCCGCCTCCCAACTCCAACGATCGAGATTAATTCCCACGAACAAGGAACATCTAAAACCCCCAAAATAATTAATCCCCAGAGAGCCCTCCAAAATCTCCTCAGATCCCTTTTCCTAATAGCTCTCTACAACTTTTCCACAGCTGCGATCAGTTGAGGTGACTACATTCCATTAAAATTTGTGTTTGTGATAAGTGTTAGACAACTTTTATATTTAAAATTCATTGCAAAAGAATGAGATAGTTTATCGTAACAAATATATGCATGAATCCATGAATAGATGAGTCTAAAATGAGAATTGTGTAAACTATAGAACTTTGTTTTTCTATTAATTTTATTTACATCTATTTGTGTAACTAAAGTATTTATGTTGCATGCAGCTTTCACCATGTAAGATGGTTGGTAAATAACATTTAAACAGTGACATGATCTTGAGTCTGCTAAGAGCACGCATGGCAATTGTTAGACAATTTTTGAGGAATTGTGTTGCAATGTAGTTTCTTAAAAAAGTTCTATTAATTTACAAAGTCAAGTTTCTAATTAATCTTGAAATACACTATTGTTCCCCACAGATTTTCTTGCCAGAAATTTTGACAAATGAGCTAAGAAGAGACTCATTCAACCTTGTTGCTTGGAATTCTAGCAAAGAAGATTCGATTGCTGTTTCTTTCTATTATGGGCCCAAATTTTCTCCATCAAATAAATAAAGGAATATAAAGAGCATTAGTTTAGATTTAGAAGCACCAGACAATCCACTTGAGATAGAACCTTTTTCCGTGCATTATGTACTTCATTCATTAACTAGTGCTTGCATGTGGGGTGGTCGCTCTGTAAAGCCGAAAGTTTAAATGGGTGATATAAGTTTAGATCATCGCGTATCAATGATTTTCCAATCTCAAGGCTACATGCCAAATGAACGATGACTGTGGTTATTGTAAAAAATTAAAATTAAAATTAAAAATGCCTAATTTTGCAGAATACATATCTCCATATATTTGAGTGCACAGATCATGTGATCCAAGCGATAATTTATTTTAAATTTTTTTATTTTTTTCATACCCAATATATTTGTGTTGCATAAGAAAGTGATGGAAATAAGGATGACTATATAGGGAAAGATTGATTTGGCAAAGATTTCTGAAGTTCAAACAATTCACTAATCATTGCAATTACATTGGGATTTCAAGATGCTTTTTGTTAGTATATTTGAATCTTATCTTGAAGAATTAGAGGAGACATGAAGAAAAAAAAGAGTGGTTTAAATAAAACAATATAGATGTCCTCATGATCCTAAGCAAAATAGCCACTAGATGTCCTACTTGGATTCAACATCTGTAAACTTCACATATACAAAGAGGTTATAGAGCAAAGAGACTATAAAATGATCTATTATTTGTGACTTTAGGGGTCCCTCATCATCATTATCACCATTCTTAAATGGCCATGTTAATGGCTAGTCAACCTAAAGGGCCAAACACCCATATAATAGGATCCTTTACCATGTCGTACCATAAAAAATAAAACAAATAAACCAAATAATTGATGAATTTTTTAATATTTTGAATAGAAGTTGCATTAAAAAAAATTTCCCTACCTTTTTTAATCCCTTAACCCTTCCCAACTAAGAGCATTCACAATCATAAGGTAAACTGTTAAAATAGAAAGCCTTACATGTACATGTGGTAACCCAATAATTGAATAAAGATGTACTGTGTAACCCAAGAGGTATACCTTAGACGTTGAGAGCGCCACTCGTAGTTTGCTTAGATTGTCCTCGACTTAAAAAGTAGGGGTGAAAGATGCACTTTAAGTACCTTTGGCAGATTTGAACCTTAAACTTGTGAAACTATCCATTACAAGTCTTAGCAGTTCATCAAGCTAGCTTAGAAATATAAATATAGTTTGGTTTAGGGATGGTAATGGGGCGGATTTGGAAAAATCCATCCCTGCCTCACTGGAGATCACGGATCCCCGAATCCGCCCTGTATATTCGTTTACATAAAATTTAAAAATCTGTATTCGATCCGGACGGATTGACGGAATCCACCCCGCTAGAATATCCGTTAAAAAAAAAAGTCTTCTCAATACTACATCAGTAACACCAGTAAAAAAAACAAGTATTCTTTTCAATATCAGTAACAGCAGTAACCCAGATTGGGGTTCTTTGTGTGAGACAACGATCAATTGAATGGAAAATCCTATTATCAGATAATGTGAGATTTTGGAGAAAAGGAGAAACCTTCCTGTTTGGCAGCAAAAATCTTTTGTTTGTTTTCTTTTATTTTCCATAAACAAAACAAAATATATCTCCTCTTCACGCCAAAGCACCACCACCGCAAAATCTACAGATCTCTCCACCATAATGGATAGATTTGCATTCGTCACCCTCCTCTCGCTCCTCCTCTTCTATCCCTTCACCACCACAGAGATCAATAAGCTAAAGATCACCTGTCGCCATACAGATCTTGCCTGATCTTGCTCGATCTTGCCTGATCTTGCTCGATCTTGCCTGATCTTGCTCGATCTTGCCTGATCTTGCCTGATCTTGCTCGATCTTGCCTGATCTTGATTGATCTTGCCTAATCTCGTTCAGACCTCAATAGAGAGAGGTAGGAAAGGTGGGTAGCTGGAAGAAATGAATGATCTTGCCTGTATCTTTAGTTTAAACGGCTTGAAAACCCACCAAATCAGTTGTTTTTGTGTGGAACCAACATACCTTGAAGCTACCGACCACCTCTCTTTGAAGACCACCCATGCCCTGCCAGAGACAGTGGTATGAACGAGCGAACACCAAGCGGAGAGACTTTGACCGAGAAAGGAGAAGCCAAAAACTTCTTCTTTTGCTCTTCTTTTGTCTATGAGAAAAACTAAAGAGAAGTGAGAATGAGTGAGAGAGAGGTGAGAGGCAGAATGAAATGTAATTATTATTTTATTTTATTTTGCTTTTAAAGGGTCAAGGGTATTTTTGTAATATCAATACATAAACGGATATCCGTGGGGCGGATATGGCTAAATCCATATCCTCCCCAAATATTTGATGGATGTTGTTTGGATATCCGTCCGTCCCAAAATCTGTTAAGGCACATCTAAAACCACCCCAATCAAGACGGATATTCGTTAAAATCCGTCTCACTGCCATCCCTAATTGGGTTTGGCAATTTTTGGTACAATGAACTCTACAAAGGCGTGTTGTTTTTTTTTAAAGGGTGTAGTACCTCTATAAAATCTTGAATAAAGAAAAGAAAAAGTAATTCAAATGACCAACATAATAAGCGTTTGAGGGTCGGATGGTACATAATAACATAAAAATGTGAATTTAAAATACAAGTTTGGAAGCCACTTTTAGGAAAGATTTGGATTTTTTACACTTCAACTCTTCTATAGATGTTGTTTGTGGTTTTGTTTTCTTTCATGGACGAGTTTTATTTTATTTTATTTTGGTTTTTATGATGTATGTCAATTGGTTTCTTTTATTGGGTAAAGTCGTCATGTACCCCCGACCGATGTACAAGATTTTTTCAAGTAATAAAGGTCTAGCATCCCATAGCTGCCCCTTCCCACTGGAGGTTTATATATAAAAAAAATGTATAAAAAATCAAAACTTGGCCCAAAAGTGGCTCCCAAACTTGACTCCCTATACTTACTCTTTAAAATAGAAAGAGTAAGTCTAGGCAACCATTGTTTGGCTAGGTTTGGGTTTTTTTACACTTTTATTTGTTATCTTTAAAATACAACAACAAACACTATTTATAGAAGGGAAAGAAATATAAAAAAAAAGAGCCAATGGTAGCCTGGTTGGATGGTTAAGACTGTGGTGGTTTAACCCCCACGTCTTGGGTTCTATACCCATCGGCGGCACGCTTGCCTTTCAAAAAAAAAAAAATAAAAAAAAAAAAAATATATATATATATATATAAAAAGCCCAAAACCTGACCAAAAAATGATTGCCTAGAATTGTTGAAATATCAAAATTGTTGAAATAGGAAACAGAAAAATATTAGAATTTCCCACTAATGACGTAACCTTCATTGGGATGACATAAGAATTATAGACTCATTAGCGAATTTCATTGCCTTTTAATGACTCGGAAAAGCCAATTGCTCGAGTGAAAAAATAAATAATTAAATAAAAGTTGACAATATTGAGTACCTCAAGACTGCAATTATCACTTAAAGCATGTTTACAAACATGCCATGATTAATTAACTAAACTCATTACTTTTGTAGTATGGTCCCCATATGTTTGCATGTATAAAATAAAAATAAAAATAAATGAACATATACTAATATTTAAGTATATTGAAGGCAAGCTTTTAAAAAGGAGATCTAAAGTTGAGGGATACATCTAAAGGTGTTTGAAAAGAGGACAAAGCACTGAAGCCTGAGAATATATGCTTTCATAAGGTTAAGGCATGAAAGCTAACATTAGGGTCATGGTCTTCTGGCTTTTCAATCTCCACTAAACCATAACAATGTATACATTACCTCCTCATATATTTTATTTCCTCACATTAATAAACATCAAATAGTGGTACAAAAGTAATCTGGCTACATCATTGATAGGTGTCTTTATTTAAAGTATACTAATTAAATACATTAGTATTTAAAAAATTATTGGGATTGTGACAAATCATCCTCTAGTCTATAAAGCTCTCAATATATTTGCAGTCTTATACTTAGACAGCAATAAATAGCCATAACCATTTTATGATGTGGTGTTTTATTTTTACTGGAGTAAAATTTATATGGAGTTTAGAAGTTACATTGAGTTACAGCCTATTTTTCTTCTGATTAGAAGTAAAAAGAACATCCGATCAAAATGATTCACTTTTTAAAAGAAAAGCCATCTTAAACTATACCTTTCTCTGTTATCCTTATGATCAAATTTGGTTGAATTGTTTGATTTTCAGTACAAATAAACATATATATCACAACCCAACAAAAAACACAAAGTAACATGCATGACCAATCTTTGAGCAAAAAGTTGTGGATACATCATTTTTTTTGATAGCTTTGCGCAAATTGGACATGCATGTGTGACTTTTATTTGTTGCATATGAAGACAAGTCGACAACCAGTAAGCTACACATGAAACTCATACACAGATGACAGTCGTGCATTTTCGAACTTGCACAAATAACTTGCCGTGCCAAGATTGCTCATATGGTGCAAATTAAACCACATTGGGTTATAGCAACTTTCACCATGCATGGTGGTGTTGGACCAATCCAAAGGCATGGTACTTTCCCAGTCACTCACCATGAAAGTTGAGAGAAAGTCATCTGAGCTTTAAACCAAAACCTTTGGTCGATGAAAAGAGGGACATTCGATGAGAGTAAAACAAGGTGTTCCTCCAAACTTAGGACATCCATCCTCTAAACTCTGAACCAAAGCCTTGAAACCCGCTTGCATGCTCTCACCCATCAAGATATATCACAAGACGCACATTAAAAAAAAAAAAAAAAAAAAAAATCTGATGGGAGGGGTGCCCTTGTATTATTAGGCAATAAAGTTGAGAATCTTGATGGCGTCAAAGTAGCTTTGGACCCTCTTAATCGTGAAAATGAAATTGCCACTAATTTGAAGATTTGCAAAAAAAACACACTATTTACTCTTCATCCTAAGATTTGTAGCTCATTTTCCCTCTTAATCAGCAAGTAAGATTTTTTACTGTTACTATAAATTTGTTTTGAATAATTACTTTTATCTCCAGACTTTGTTGTACAACGTCAAATAATATAAATCTACTTTGTTTTAAGGTACGTGGCAAAATCATTTACGACAATGCTATACATGCACCATTTTCTAACTGTAAACTGCAGGTGGATGAGATAACACGTCATTTGATGTGGTATAGAAAAAGACCCTATAAAGTAGAAAGTGCAGCAAAATCTGAATCAGTTGTTCGAAACAAATACTCAATCATACTATCAATCAAACTCAAATCAAAAGACCAATTAAGTTATTGGATCCAAAAAAAAGAAGTGATCGATCATTCTTTACATAAAGAAAACTAGTCAAAGTATCTTTATTGAGTTGTGCCTCAGATGGAGGATTGATGGCTTGATGCACATATACTAGCTATATTTTCGACAGATTTTCCACAAGTTTTTATCAAAGGCACTTTCACAAGTGACACGACCAAATCCTACTACCAACTAGCTAGGTAGGTCTCTCAATGAAACTTGACAATGATAAACAGGAAGCCCATCAACTTATCAACTTTAATTTATTCCTTTACTTTGTGTAATCTTCATCGTTTTCAGTATAATGATATTGACGTGAGCTGCATGCTTGCCTTTGGGCTTTATTTTCAGGTGAATTTATGGGTCCCATAGAAGAAGAGAAAAATTTAATTTTATGTTTTTAATCAAAGGGTTAATTAGCAACACCCCTGTTATAGATTATTAATTAGTGATGACCTCCTAGCTATCATTATTTAGAATCATCCCCCCGCTTACTTACAATCAGTGTTAACCGACTACCTAATTGTTGTACCTTTTAAGAAATTGCCCCTAACTTTTTTAATGACATCCAAATAGAAAAAATATATACCTCGAATACGTGTATCACAAGGACAATCTAGTGGTTAATCCACCAACACTCCCATCCCCAATCTCTGTAACTAAAGTACTCAACGTTTCAACCCCACCATCTTCTTCAAACATGCCCAACTTTCTTCTCATGTACCATGACATTAGAGAATCTGACAACAGGGCACTTAGGTAATTAGACGAAAGTATTAGTTATTGATGCGTTCAGATCTGTCATTGCTGATCTCGATGATATCCAATTTGTAAAAATGAGCAGCGGTTAAGCCTATGACCACTGTTGTGTGGTCGAAGACACTTCAATGCTTAAGTTAGATATCAGTTCAAGAGGAGTGAAGACTGTATGTAAATTGTAGTATGTATGCGTATGTATACGTGCGTACTTTTCTTCCTCCTTTCATCGGTTCTTATAGCGAGTATTCCCTCCCCAACTGTCCCTGCGATCGAGTGATTGATTGAGGGAGGAGATATCACATAAGATCTTACCTGCATGACTGAGTTCTTCGCCACTTGGCTCTATTTATACCTAATGCTTGATTGGGCTAGAGGTGATTTTGTGCGACTGGATCTCGGGCCTATGATAGCTCTGAGACTTATTGTTCGGGCCTTATTGTCCTGGGCCAAGCCCTAAGACCCGTGCCTATGGGGTTAGCGTGTCTTGGGCCTGGACACCTGACTTACGAGTTGAACAGTAATCTTGTGCATGGGTTCGCTTGGAATTGTGCAAAAGATTTTTACGTGCTAGGATTAGCCCATGCTGCATGTACGGCTGTGATTGAGTGGTTTGTTTGATGTCTTATCAGTTATAAAGGAGTAATTTCATTTTTTAAGTCAGTAATAATGTACGTGTTTTGTTGTTTTGGTAGTCTATGTGGCACTGGTCCATGTGATTATAACAAACTTCAACTCTATATGAAGA
The DNA here is from genome assembly GCA_963556465.1 of Berberis vulgaris. Classification (NCBI taxonomy): domain Eukaryota; kingdom Viridiplantae; phylum Streptophyta; class Magnoliopsida; order Ranunculales; family Berberidaceae; genus Berberis; species Berberis vulgaris. The sequence goes on along the minus strand of OY747129.1, from coordinate 14,482,493 downwards.
GAGGAAAAAATTGTAATGACATTTTTTTAGTAATGAACAAGTTAGGTCTTGCTATTTGAAGAGAGGAAAGGTTTTCCTTTTGTAAAATTGGAATTCCATTTTGTCTGTAGAACAAACTCCCTATAGAATAACACAATTGGTTGTCAGAGCTATCGAATCCTTGGATCTAAATCAATCAGGGTGCATGGAACTCGTTTGAAGTAGATAGAAAAAAGGAGCGAACAAAGACATCAAGAGATGCAACAAAGTTCACAAGTTTAATAGACCGATTCACAAAAGAGGCACAAATACGTGCAAAATCAAAGAAGATGAATTTAAAAAAAAAATAATTAAACCTACTGTATATAGAGGCAACTTTGGGATGCCATACCTTTATTACTTACCCAAAAATATTTACAAACTATGTGGGGATACCTTACGACGTTACCCACTAAAAAACTAAGAACAACTTGAAAAAAAATCTCATTTATGGCAGAACACTCTAGTGGATATAATGCCATTACTGGCAAATATCACTTTCCACCATAAATAGTGACATGTGGCGCCTAAATCTACCACTACTGTTCAATTATGGCAGCCAATCCTCCGGATATGAGAGAGCGTGAAATTTACAAGGTGAGTATACCTTTTTCTTTTTTGGCGGACACGTCATCCGCCAGAACTGTTCCTGCCTATTAGTGGTGGACACCTCATCCGCTAGAAATTTTTTTTTATACTCTGTCTTTGGTAGTTTATATGTGCCACAACCTCTCCTCTTCTTCTCTGCATTCTCTCTTTCTCTTTCCACAATTATTTTCTGGCGTTTCTCAGTGACGATTTAGAAAAAGGAAGAGGAGGCGACCAGTCCGGAGCGACTCATTTTCACACTTTAGTTTCAGTGTTTTTGCTTTCATCATAGACAACAGGAGAGTCGTTGTCAAGGTTCCACTACATTTCCTCTTTTGCTTTCACTTCGATTTTTTGGTTTTCATGATTGTTGTGTGTTCAGAAACCCTAATACTTACTTTTCTTCTTAGTGTTGGAGATAACGCCAAGATTATTATTTCTCTATTTTTTTTTCATGTATTTCAGTCTGATTACTCTTCAACTGCAACGCAATGGTTATACTTTATATTGATTTTCAAGTTCAAACCTAGCGTCAATGAAAGTTATTCATTTTTTTTCAATTAATGGAGACCATAAAAATATCAATATTCTTGTTAACATTCTGCCAGGTTAGGGCTTTAGAGTGAAACTCATACAAGAAGATAACTAATAGGAGTGCAAACCTTTGTGAAGGTGTAGGAAATTTCAATTTTATTTGATATGCTTCTCCAGTAAATTTAAACCTTTAAGGAGCCTAGATAAAAAATGCATTTCTTGATCAAGACAGATATGGGAATAGAAGTTTTTGGTTGCTTGGTTCTAGTTACACTTAATCTCATGCGCGAATAGAAGTTTCATTCGTTGCGATTGATCTGGTACTCTCTCTTCTCTTTACTATTTGCATGTGATTTGGGCTTCTTCTCTAGTTCTCTTGAATATAAGAGATGGTCAACACCCTCAAACTACAACATTTTTTACTCCGACATTGTTTACTTTGGACAAAGATAAAAAAAACTTCATTTTACAAATTGGTTTCTAGTATTCGTGTTCCAGATGGATATTCGGCAAATTTATCTTGTTGTGTGAATGCAAATGAGAGAAAAATGATGAGGTTGAAAAGTCACGATTTCCATGTTTTAATGCAACAATTAATTTCTCTTATCATACGTGGGGTACTACCCAAAGTTGTCACTATGGTGTTGCTTGAGTTGAGTGCAATATTTAGACAGTTGTATTGCAAAAAGGAATCTGAGGCAGAGTTCAAGAAATTGAATAGAAGAATTGCATTGACCTTGTGTCAAATGGAAAAGATTTTCCCTAATGCGTTTTTTGATTGCAAGGTGCATCCTCCAATTCCCTTTCAAAAAAGAAGTTGCTATTGCAAGACCAGAACAATATAGATGGATGTATCCAATTGAACTGTAAGTAAACAATCTCGATTTGTTTACATATTTCCCTTAGTTTTATTTATTTGGTATTCGTGCATAATATTGAAGTTATTTACAAACATTGAAGCGGTATGTTCGAAATAAGAATCGGCCTGAAGGAGCAATTGCTGAAGGGTATTTTGGTTGATGAGGATTTAGCCTTCTGTACTCTGTATCTTAGAGATGTCGAGACTCGTCGTAATTGTAAGGGTCGAAATGCAGATGGTATTGGAGATGGAGTGTCTGGCGGGTTATCCATTTTTGCTCTACAAGCTATCATTTAGGTTCAGGCGAAATTATGGAGTTTGATATAAATGACTGGAATCGATGTCACAGATACATTCTGGATAATTGTGATGAAGTAATTCTGTTTAGAAGGTTAGAACATAGACTTGGTTCCTTATTGTTTTATCAATTCTTAAGTCTTATAAATTAATCATGCAAATCTTGTCCTAATCTAGTAGGCAACATGAGGATTTCTTGAAAAATAAACATTGAAGAGAAAGTTTTTCTAGGCAACAAATCATGGAGCTAAGCAAGAAGGAATTTCCTAAATGGTTTAAAGAATATGTGAGAATTTTATTTTGTTTTTCATTTTGTCAGACATGCAATATAAATTTGTAGCTTAATTTTTACTTATCGCGGGTTAATGCAAGATGTCATGTCAATGATTCATTGATATCTGAAGACTTGCAATAGCTCGCTAATTATTTTCATAGACTTGTTATCGGATTTAAGAGTAGCATTGTCAATGGTTTCAGATTTCGTATAAAATCTGTGGATAATCGTAAGAATTATAATTGTGGTGTAATGGTACTTGGAAGTATTCCAAGTAGTGATGGGCAGTTGGATTGCTATGGAAAAACCATAGAGATATTTCAAGTTAGATATTGTGGTCCGACCGAGGCAGAAAATTGGGGTCGAATTGTGATATTGTTGAAGTTTGATTGGATTGATAGTGAAAGTCCTAGGGGTATGAAGACACTACACCAAAAATACCCATTAGCAACGGTTTTAAACCGTGGGGGTAACCCATTGTCACGGCTTAGAGCCGTGGGCTGTAGAGGCGTCGCTAAATCCCCAGTAACGGCTAAAAACCGTGGCAAAACATATTAGCAACGGTTTTATGCTCGAGGACGGTTGATGATTTAGCCACGGTTATATACCGTTGCAAAAATGTTAGCCACGGTTCTAAGCCGTTGCAAAAATTTTAGCCACGGTTTTAAGCCGTGGCCGGTCCTAGCCACGGTTATAAGCCGTGGCAATTCATGGCCACGGTTATGAGCCGTTGCAATATTTTTAGCCACGGTTCTAAGCCGTTGCAATTTTTTTTTTTTTGCTATCAAATGACTTTTGATTACATCTTATAGGTAAGTATAATTCAGCACGTGCATCAAGTAAATAAAATTTAATATGACTTTTTATTAAATTTAAAAATAGCATCTACAACCTCTGATTGGCAAATTCCAGCAATTGCTTTCAAGCAATTCATTACAGCAGCAACATTTACAATTCATTACAGCAGAAATTTAGATCATTCACAATTCATTACAGCACGTGATCAATTTAGATCATTCACAACCTCTGATCAGCAAATTCCAGCAATTGCTTTTTCAGCAAATTCAATAATGCGCCCTTCTTCGTCAATTTTCATCAGACCAAATGCAATGGCACGTTGTTCATCCATTGGCAGAGTGATGTCAGCATTTGTTTCTCTATGAGCTTGAATAAACTTCACATAGTCCATACGGTATAGATGATCTCCAGCAAGAACCAAAAACTCCATCACATTGTGCTCTTCAAAGAGCCATAAATACTGTCTTACAGCATCAGTTGTTCCCTATAAATCATTAAAAACATGAATAAGATGGGGCTTCAATCATGAAGATTCTAAAAGATAACATAGTAAGGAAGACTTCTTTAAGAAAGATTTGTCGTCTTTGGATAACAGTAATTGAATTTAGAAAACTATAACTGTTATTAGAACAAAGCAGAGCAAGCATGACCAATATCCTGAGGAAAAAAACCAAAAATGTTAAGCCATGCATGTAAAAGGGCTATCAATTTACGAACCTCGTTATAAAGACTTCCTGAGCAAACTCTTGCTGCATATTTGCACTTAAGCGTTCAGGCTTGAGGACTTTTACAGATCTCCAAATGATCCAGATGCAACTTTGTTTTCAAATTTCAACAACCTAGGGTCAATTTCCCAGACATCAGTGCCATCAGTAGGTATTTTTACAAGATCAGGGATGATTTTAGTTCCAGCACGCCCATCCTTGCTGAATGGAGGGGATGAATGTGGTCTCGACCAAGATTGCATCTGCAGTGAATCTTCAAAATATGATATACAAATTGTTGTATTCTCACAACTAAAAAAAAAAACAGGGAGAATAAATAAGTTTAGACCTTCAACAATTGGTCTGGCCGTAGTAGTTGGTAAAGGAGCAGCAATGGCTGCCCATGGGTCATCATCATTTGGTGCTGCAGCAGGTTTCAAGTTCAGAGGTTTTGAAGTTGTTCTGGGGGCAGGAGCAACAATATATCCTCAAAGATCTTCATCTTCGATGGAAGGCAAGGAAGCCACACTTTTGGATCTTACACTGCTAGCTGAAATGCAGAAATCCTGGTTAGATTGAGGATAGGATGAATGCAGCCTGAATATTTTGTGGCATGCAGCTAAACATTTTACAGGCAGAATTTCGTTTCCTCAAAGTACCAATACTTGCAAATATGCAGTGAAAAAACTGCACTGTTTGCAGTATTGCAGAATTGTCTACCACACTCATTACCCAAACTATGAGCACAATAGTCTCATTGGTACGAAAGACCTCGCTGCCTATGCAAATTGACCAAAGGAAACAGGTATATCACATTTAATACCAAAACCTAAAGTGATTTTAAGGATCATTACCATGTGGCTTCGGTATTGATACAAGTCGTTTCTGAGCAGCTTGGATGTTTGTAAGAGCTGGAGGCGGCTTCTGCTCCTCAAATGGATCAACATCATCCCACCTCTCTTTGTCACTGTCATGCCCTTCATTCAGAATGCCATTGTCAAGTTCTCCCCAACCATCTGCTGATGATGTCGGCGATCAAGGGGCAGGTTGATCAGTTGAGCTAATACCAGGATTCTCATAAGGACTTGCATGATTTGGTATTGCATCTGGAGCATCCATAACTACAATTCTCAAAAAGGCCAAGCTCAGTAACCAATTGTATGACTATGATATATAGAATATAGCCTAATACTTTTGACAGCTAAAAATGTTACGGTTACTATTAGAGAGCTTAAAGTTTAGTATCTGTCGATTGAGTTTACTCGGATTGATTGTATACATACAATCAAGTCTGACAGTTGCAGAAAACTAACAAATAATCAACAGAATAAGTCAAAAGGCTTCAAAAGGATACTCATCCAATTTTTAGATTTCACATAGTTTCTTCTCATTAGCTTCTTTAACATCCGTCAATAACACTGACAGACAGAAGTGAAGAGATGAAAAAACATTAAAAATAGCAGCTATATACCCAAGAAAATGCTGGGAAAATCTACACATGGTGCAAATAAAATCATTAATTTGCTATATTTGAGTAAAGACAGAAATATATACCCGGCTTCTTCAAAAGCTTGCCAGCATCTTGTGCCTTCTTCATAGCCTTCACTGCTTTAGCCTTTATATAAGCCACATCTACAAGTAACTTTCCTTCTTTCTCTTTCTTACCACGGTGTCCACCCTGCAATTTTTCAGTGTCCACGTACTTAATGACTCTAGACAAACTCCCCGCCAACAAGGAATATGATTCAGTTAATGCATCTGCAAAAGCGATGATAAAACAGACCTGTTCTATGTCATCGCCTTCGTCCTCCATCTCTTGAGCAGCTTCCAGCCTACGACGCTTCTTTCGTGGCAAGTTTTTCTACATCAAAGTAGTGCCTCCACATAATCAACATTTATGTCGTAACAAGCATCCAGAAATGAAACAAACTAGAGGGAAAAATTATGAAACCTCTCGCTCCCGCTTTCTCTTTTCTTTCATTTTGAGATCTTCCGCTTGCTGGGCACTGATCACTTCCTTCCCCATTCTGTTGTTTCCAACAGAGGCCTGTAAAAAGAAAATGCACATCTTCATGATACAAGAACTTGAACACAATGCAGATGAAAAAAATGCCAATCTGGCTGCTTAATCCAAAAAAATGCATAATTAAAATTTTTTTTGAAATGGAGAGGAGATTTGGAAAGATCATTCACTTACTGCTAAGGAATTGAGAACATTGTGCAGTCCATTGCTTTACCAGGTGTTCCACCAGAAAGAATGTTGCTTTCTTTTGGTTCAATACCAATAACCTGAAATGTGAAAGAATCAAATGAAATATGAACTATCAGTACCCATGTTAAGTAAATCAGACAAGAAATAAATGTTTAATGCAGTAACATTGTACTTCTACATCCCTCCATGATACCCATGTCATGCAACACATGATGGACAAGGGGATACGCCACCTGTCAGATATGTATGATTTTAGTTTTCTCATGAAAAAAATAGAAAAGGAAAAGAACATGTTACCTTTACATTAGGGTTCTTCTTTTTCAGGAACCGACCAACCCCAGAAATAGTACCACCAGTTCCAATCCCTGCAACAAATATGTCCACTTTGCCTCTTGAAGTAGTAACTAGGAGTTGGAACAAACCAGCGCCTCTATAAAGATCTTAAACCTCCTGGGCTTCAGATGTAGCTTTGAGGCTGTGCAGCTGTGCTTTTCCAGTAAAGACCACCTGCAACATTATTTGTTTATTTACTGTATTTTTATTTTCTTACGAGGAAAGGAGCATTGCATATCAGCAAAGAAACAAAGATGAAAGTATGCAACTCCAGGCTATGGGTATACTACATTAAGAAAATTACAACAGAAATGAATGAAAAACAGAGCATTTAGAAGTAAATCAAGTTGAGGCAGTACATTGAAAAAACAGGTATGGGTATACTACATTGTCAAAAAATCAGGACAAAAAGAAAACACTAGTTCCAGTAAACACAAGCCTGAGGTGAAATTAAACAATCCTTCAGAATGTGCTTCAACAAATCAGTAAAGTAATAAAAATATATAGTTATCACTTGGATTTGATTGTAAGAAATTTCACCATACCAAGGGCCTCCAAACACTTTTAATCTTATAATGGCAATGAAAAACCACTAGAATAGGAAAAGCACATTTTATAGACCATTTGAGCCTTGTCAGGTAGGAGCTTCATGAATCCAAAATGCATTAAAACAAACATCTGTCAAGGCACTGCCTATTGCAACTAACCTCTGAGTTCGCAGCACTATCAATCCATTTTCTTGTAACTGTAGTGACACAAAGTCTCATTTGTCCTTCAGGATTCTGATAACTGCACTCAAATAAATTATTATGTAGATCAGTTTAGATTAGACCAGCATTACCCTGAAGTAAATAGATAGAGTGGAAGTCCTATGATGAGCAAAGAAACATACTTCGTTAGAAATTGCAAATATAGTTGTGGATTGGAAGCTCCTGGAGCAACATAAAACAAGTTGCAGTTTGATTGCTACAACCTGGAGGAGGTATTTATTTAATTAAAATCTCACCAAAGGGGGCAGGCAATCTTCAGCATGCCTCCGAAGAACAGAGAATCCTCCATGTGTGCTCGTGTCGGAAGCAGTTAGAGTCTTGCAAAATGAATGGACTGTGCACGTTTGAGGCTCTGGTAGTGGAGGATCTAGGCTGGTAACTTCAATTTGCTGATCCACAATGCAGATGAATAATAAATACACACAAGCGTGATGTGAAGGAAGAGAGATGAGTGAAATGTTGACAAATAAATATCTTGAACAGTATTCAAGTGCATGTAGTACTGGGGATGTTGGAAAGCAGTGGTTAAACTGAGGACATAAAGATCGTCAAAAAGGACAACTTACTTCTTGATCAACCATTTACGTAGCATATCCGGGGAAAAATTACAATCTAAAGCTAAATATAACTTGATCAACCACTTCTTTTCAGAAATTGTAGGGATGGTGCAACCTTAATTGATCAACCACCAATAAACGTTGGCGAGAGATTAATGTAACAACCTTAATTCACAAAATGAAGAAAATTACCTTGCTACAACCAGGTACTAAGTCTTGAAGAAATTTCATCCTTTCACTGATCTTCTCCCTTCTTACCTGCAAAGAAGAAATCCCCCTTGGTAAAAAAAAACTCCTAGGAGTAATAACTAAATTGAACAAGATCGATGCTTCACATAGAATACTTACTCGCTCTGCAAGACTGTGGCTGTTTGTTGCCTGACCCCTTCTTGATCTAACATGAATGTAATCTTCTTTCGGTGCATAACCAATGAGTTCCATAAAAGAAACAAATCAATGGATAACCAATGTACATCATGAAACCAGATGATAAGGTCTGTGTAAGATGTCTTGGGAAAACAGCCAAAAAAAACTCAAGAGGTAGTTGTGGTTCGGTGCTTTACATTTTAGAATTTTTATCTATGCTTTTTCATTTATTTCAGTGTTCTTAATAGAGCTATTTTAAACAAGCAGACATGAAACTTAACATAATGGTAATTATGTTTAGAGGAACTAGTCAATATAGATCTTATTTCAGAAATAAATGTTATCATGTTAAGGAGGCTGCACCGAGAGCTTTCAGTGGTACCATATACATTGTTAATAGAGCAATGGCAAAAGAAGTTATATGCTGGATAAGTTGTTTATATAGATCCCATTTTATACCTTGATAAGTTCTTCCTGCATTTCTAGGAACTCCAATTTCCTCCTCTCTGAAACAAAATTTTCAGATGGCAAAGATGTCACTTGAACAGTATCCACAACCTCATCTGGCAGAGAGGACATAGTATTCATAACAGCCTCCTCTGGTCTCAACTTCCCAGAAACTGTAAAAGATCTGCACCAGAAACAGAGTTTAATGCAGCCCACTTTTCAAACATATTTGAAGAAACCACAAATTATTATACCGAACAAATACATCATGAGTTTTACTATACTTCACAAAAATTGATTCATTTACCATACTACTCTGGATGCTCTTAGTACACACTTTCTAAACGTTAATCACCTAATAGTACTTCACAATCAATACATCAACCTTAATGAAATTCAAGGATTCGACTTTGTACTCCCCACATCCACCGCCAATGTACTCTTCCCCATACAGAGACGAGGATGTATTCAAAATTGATTCCCAAAAGAAGTCTCTACTTACACTGTAACAGCATGTCCACCAAAGGTGTAGAGAATATTAGTAGCTCCAGTGAAGTACAAAACCAGTTTAGTTGGGGCTGAGTGTTGCACCCCATCAACCTGCCATAAATAAAACCCAAAAACTAATTAACACCAGTAATCAAACAAAACTGAAGCATAAATGGGTAACTCTACACCAAAACCCTTACCTGACCATGAACAAGAGCAGCAACAGTCATGTACCAAGCTGTATAAGTGGTCATTCCAAGCCCCAAAAATGACCATATTCGGTAGTTGTGGAACGAAGGTATGAACACAGTAGTCGCACAGCAAGCACCGAATATATAAGTCCATGTTCTCTTATCCAGTCGATCGTTAACGTAGTATATGTTACTGTCCAAAATCAAACCAAAACAAAATCCAAGATTAAAATTCAATCCAGTTTTTTAGATCAGAGCTACAACATGAAATAAAAACTTCCTGGCATAGATAAGTTATTTGAACCACCACAAGTATTGGGTAACGAGAACAAGTATAACTAGTCCAAGCACACACATCTCAGTCTAGTGTAGCCGAGTCATCCTAAATACCAAGATTGTAGGTGGTTGACTGACTTAGTCACACCTGGCCGTAGTCCGTTGCACATGATTCACATAAAAATATATTATGATATTTTATTTCGCCCATCGATGGCACTAATCTAAATATGCGACGCTAATAACAGTGAACTTTTCCTAATTTTTATTACCAAACAGCACAGACTTGCTTACCTTGCACATCCTTTAAGCTGAATCACAGACCCAAAGAGAAGAAAAGTGCAATTGAAAGCCAGTCCCAAAGCCTTCCAGTAAGGTCCCAGCAATCCTTCCAGCACTTTGAACCACTGCATAGTTCAAATTAACTCAAATAACCTGAGGTTTATAATTCTGGACTAAAACACACTTTTTAGTCTATTTCTATACTCGAATTCAGACAATCGGCAACATCCCGCAAGCCATGTGGCAACAACCCGCAAGAAGATATTTCACAAGTTCATAAATAGGTTTAGAAAAAAGACCACAAGTGGAGCTAAGATATGAGCATCAAGCTTTGGATATGAGCATTAATAAATACGAGTAACTACATATTGCAGGATCAACATATAACAATATAATCTAGGAGATAAACACATTTGAAAACACAAAGGTAGAAGCTAGTTTAGAACAAAAGCAAGTTGATTACACAGTAAATTGATACCAGGAGATAAACACATTTGAAGATCTTAAATGGAACCCTAAAATGAAAATGGAAGGAGGTGAAGCCAAACCGTGAAATTTTCAAGCTCTCTCTGACTCTGATTTTCAAGCTCTCTCTGACTCTGAAGCTCTCTCCTCCTCGATCTCTCCTCTGCGCCAAACCTCTCTCTGACTCTGATTTTCTCTCCTCCTCGATCTCTCCTCTGTGCCAAACCTCGATCTCTCCTCTGCTCCTCGATCTCTCCTCTGCAATAGGTCGAAAATCTTTCTCCCAATGACCGCGCAAACTCTATTCTTCTCCCCAATTTTTTTTGCCAAAGCGGGAAACCAGTTTTCGCCAGAGCAAGAAAGTCCTCCCTCCACACATGTAGCCCACGTGCAAAACGCTCTTATTTAGCAACGATTTTTGGCCGTTGCCCCTTATAGCCACGGTTTTTAGCCGTGGCAAATGAACCCACGGTTTAAAGCCGTGGCCATCTTTAGATATAGCCACGGTTTTAGGCCGTTGGCCACGATATCCACGGTTTTTTGCCGTGGCAACTAAACCAACGGTTTAGAGCCGTGGCCAGCTTCGTGTAGCTAAATAGTCCTTTTGGTGTAGTGAGACCAATCAATATGGATTTACCTTGTTGAACTTCAATCAATTGGGATTTATGGAAGATCCTTTCATAGTAGCTTCACAAGCAAGATAAGTATTTTATGTTGAGGATTCGACTTAAAAAGATTGGCATATAGTTGTTCGGACGCAGCCGAGGGATTTATTTAAATTTGATGTATTGGAGGATAAAGATGCATTTGATGATTATGTCATATCAAATTTGGATGATCGGGTACTTGACAATGAGGATATGCAAACAAGAGCAGACATGGAAGATACATCTTTTGCATTACCGTTGTATAATACGTTGGTTAATTCAACAGTTGACAATGAGTTAATTGCAGATAATATGGAGGCTTAAATTATTATTTTTTTTTATTTTTCAATCAAGAACACTCATACAATATTTTTTTGTATATATATTTTTTAATTAAGAACACTTATGTAATACTTTTTGAATAATGATTTGTTTTAGGTAAAAATAAATATCTGTGTTAATCTTTTACTTTTTGTAGCAATTATATTTTTTTATAATTAGCATAAAATATATAGACGAGCACTCTGACTAGCATGGTGGGGAGCAGTCTTCTAGGGATCATTCTTCTGGGGAGCATTATTCTGTTAATTAATATTTATATAAGTTTGGTTTTTTAAATTTCTTCAACTCTTTGCTATGCTTTTTATTTTTAATCACAAATTTAATCAAAATTAATATGTAGCAATGCCCAAAAAGAAAGGGTGTGGTCCTAGGAAGATACAGTGGGCAGGGAAACATAATAGGGGAAAAGAGTGTTGTGAGTTAATGAATATGGAATGTGCATTAGTGCAAGCAGTCTTGATTTTTCGAAGTACATAACTTAAGAGGTGAGAAATCCGCTAATTTTCTTCTGAAGTCTGATTGATGATTAATTAAGGAAAAATTGAAGGAAGCTAATTTTCTTATAATGGTAGCACCACAACGGCGAAGGATATGTCCGACTGGTTTGAATATTGATGAGTGGGTAGCGATGGTGAACATTAGTGATGTAGTCGATTCCTGTTCTCTTTCCTTGCTGCTTACCTAAACCTGCACAGGTAGCAAACGTGAGCTAAGGACCACAGTGTGGCGGCCGTTGGCACTCTGATGCTTAAGTTAGATAAGGCATAGGAGAGGCTTAAAACTGTAAACTAGGATTTTGTAGCGTGCCTCAAATTCATCGACCTTATCTCCCTTTTAGTTTAGGAGTCCTTGTTCGGCTAGGAGATCATTACTGGAGATCATTTTCTAATTGGGAGCTGTCCATGTTGGATAGTTTTCGTACACGAATCGTGCTCCTAGATATTTGCGGGAGAGGTTTCCCTTTCTGAGTTTTGTTCATGCAAGAAAGTTTCATTGCCTGACTTATGCTCTAATATATGTTTCCTAGTCGGATCCAATGTGTTGTAGCCTGCCAGTCTTGGGTAGATCTCTCAGATACTTACCTTAGAGGTCTTACGAGTATTGGGCCAGACTGCGTGACATGTGGGCTTAATGGCTCATTGCAACTCTCCGACTGTTTGGATTTTGCCAATAATGGGCTTAGTGTTGTTTGGGCCTTGATGGATTGAATATGCCATCATGTCTGCTTTGTTCAGTTGACGAGATCATCTTGACACGTGTACGGTGTTGATTAGAGGACGGTTTGGTGTATCATCAGTTGCTCCCCTCGAGTTCGTGGGCCATTAAATCGGTCCACTAAATTGCTTTCATAGAATCTGTACGGTTGTGATGATTGAACCCGAAACGTTGTCTCGAGCGATGCTCGTCATTAAATGAGTTCGTGAACGTTCAGTAAGGAGAGGGGGCGTGACTGCCTAGTGCTTATATAAGCCGTCGTTTTTGTGATAGGGAGTCTCTTCAACTTGTATCTCTTCTACATCCTTTCTATTTTTGTTCTTTCTATGTTTTTTGTTGCAATTTTTTTTAAAGTTAAAACTTTCTTTTCATGGCGGACAACGTCGAACTTACCCTCGGACAAAACATGCTCTATGCCAGCCATACTTTTTACCGAGAAGAGAAAGGGTCTGATTTGGATAAGCTTCGTGAGGACTATGGGGTTCCTGAAGACTTGGAGCTTACCCTGTTGAGTGCTACTTGTAGTCTGTTGATGCCCCCGCAAGGGTTCATTGCCTTACACAAAAGCATGTTCTAAGTCGGGCTTCGCTTTCCATTTTCAGAAGATATTTGGCGCTTCCTTGCGCACCTTCGTATTCCCCTTGCTCAAATGGTGCCTAACGGATTTAGGACTCCGATTGGTGTCCTTATCAGGGCCAAATCATGGAGTCTGCTGGTTGAGTAATGTGAAGTGGTTGGGGTCCTTGTCTGACGACTTCAAGTTTTGGCAAAAGTATTTCTTTTTGGCTTCATTTAATCCCCGTACTTCAAGGTGGATGAGTGGTCTCTTGTCAGACACTTCAAATTCAATCTCAGTGAGCGTAATGCCTCTCTTTGTTTTGAAACTTCCATATGCTTTTGCAAAAACTGACATGTTGTCTTGCTATTTTATGTAGGTAAATTCATGGCTCCAACTCTTATTAAGAAGGAGGAATCGGTGAGGAGGGCGTTTAATGAGCTTCCTTTGGTTGCTGTTGAGGAGGTCATGGCCGTAAATAATGTTGTGCGGAGTGAATTGTTCAGGCACTTCCGCGTAGGCCCTGCTGTGCCTAGGTCGTCGCCGAGGGAGACTGGTGGTAGCCGTTTCAGGAAGAAGAGGCTTACAATACCTAGCCTCTCAAAGCAAATTGAGTTGGAAACATCCATGCCACTCATTGTTCGTCCCAAGAGAAGACGGGCTGACAACAAGGATGGTTCTTCCTCTAAATCGATCCTTCCAAAGCAGGAAGTGACGGTTGAAAAGTTTGGGCCCAATCAGTCCGCTAAAGAGATGGTTCCTGAGGAGTGGAATGTCTGTCTGGAAACTCCTACTCCTTTAGTTGTGCTGGTGGATGCTGATAAAGTCAATGTTGTTTCTGATGATCTCTGGCCCGCTGAGCCTGCTACTCGGAGAAGCGGATCTTCTCTCCCGCCCCTAGAGCCTGATGCTGAGCGGTCTTTGGGTGCGGAGCTGATGTCTCCTAAAGGTTCATTGTCGTTGTTTGTTAAGGTTAATCTACACCTTGACGATCGCAGTACAGTTCATGCTTTGGAGGAGCCTTTTGCAAAGCTTTGAAAGGGTTGGAGGGCAAGGTGCAGTCTCATGAGTATGAGTTGGTTGTTTTGCACCTGGAGTTTGAATTTGACCTAGCCGGCGGGCGATGTGAGTTCATGAAGCTGAGGTTCGAGTTGCAGACGCTCTGGCAAAGCTAAATTCGCTGAAAGAGAGATTGGTGGAGGAGGAATCTCATGTGGTTGCGCTTTCCCACAAACTATCAGAGGCGGTGGTGAGGTTAGCAGAGCCCAAGGCTCAGCGTGGAACTTCATGATCTCCTGATATCGCTTGTGGTAGGCTAGAGCTGCTTGGACTGATTGAAGATGAAAATCCCCATGTCGAGCTTGACTTAGCCATACATGTGTCATGATGATCTCGTGGAATTACGAGCCCCAGTGTCAGCCCAACACTGATGCCGCTCAAGCGGTTCTAAGCCCATCCAATGTAGTCTACAAAACAAACCTGAATTCTTACAGTCTGCTAGGCCCATATGTCTCATAGCTATCCTCAATACCCGTAAGCCCTACTAAGGCAAGTATCTCGAGGATCAACTTCGAACATGCAACTACAGCAGCTATCTGCTTCCAACTAGAAAGCAAATACCAAAGTACATATCACACAAGGAACTTCCTCTTACGAAATACCCTCAGATAGGGAATTGTGTTCCGCGTATCTAGGAGCATAGGGCTAACAGGGAACTTCCCTACTACAGCACAATTCCTAATTAGAGATGGATCTCAACAAAGATCACCTTCCTAAACTACGCCATCGATGGCTTGGTCGATCCATGACTCCCGTACTAAAAATAAGACACGAGGTTGGTAAGCTAAGGTACACTACAAACTCCATGTTTACATTATTACACCTTCTTCAGATCCCTGTCTGACTTTAGCATCGGAGTGTCATCGGCCACCACAATGGTGGTCCGTGGCCCACGTGCATTACTTGTGCAGGTTAACAGGTAAACAGGACTAGATCAAATCAGCGAGTAGAAAACGACTGTAACAGAAAATAACTGTTAATACAAATATACGTACTAATTAATCTTTAGAACACATTTTTTGATATATATGATGCATCCATTTTACCAAGACCAGTTTTTGACAAAGTCAACTCTGGTAAAGTATTTTGGTTAAATAATGTCAAGAAAAAAAAGAGTGGCATATCCTTTTGATTTATTTATGTATGCTTGCAAATATGGCCATACTACCCAAAAAAAATGACTTGAGCAGATCAGTTTGGTAACTTGCTCATGTTACTTGGGTACCCATAATATATTCCTATGAATCCATTGTTTTTATTGTAGAAATAAATACACTAGTATTTCAGAGACAAAGAATTGGAAATGCCACTTTATATTAAAGTATCAATCAAATGAATCGCGTTATAGAACAACCATACTAACACAGCTGAAATAGTGAGTGACCACAACCTAAAGGACAACCCCTCAGTGCTTCTATGTTGCATACACCACAAGGATATACAAGTAGTGATCTGAAGACAGATCATAGATCAAACAAAAGAAAGAACTGCACCCATATCCTAGTGTTAGAGCATCAACGGGGGATAGCAGGGAATTAATCCAAGAGTTAGACGGTTTTCCACTAATGCAAGAGCGCATAATGCGTAGAAATCTAAGAAACTGGAAGGTGATAAACAAACTGCTAACTGGAGGCAATTGAATTCAGTAATAGTTGTAGTGAATCTTTTAAGTAAAGATCAAATTGTTGGTATAATCATTACAAGTAAGTGGCAGATGGCGAAAATTTCATTATCTAGCCATAGACAATGATCGCCGAACATGACTTATGTTTAGTCAGTTATGACTGATGACAATAATTTTTGTCCCTCATACAATCTAATCTGTCAGAAGCGGGCATAGACGGTTTGAGATCGCAGTCAAGGCTCAAGAAGCTTAACTCAGAACACTCACAAGGACTAGTATCCGATCACTTATGACGATGCGCACGTATGACAACAGAGTGACCAGTTCTCTTATGGAAGCAACAACAGCTGTTGGTCCGATTCGCAGCCTGACCCACATATGACGGATTACAATGGCGGATCTCAAAGACAGGTAATGGCCTAGTCCGAATAATCTACCACCAGCTCGCATGGAGTGTAGCAAACTTACAAGACATGGCTGACAAAACTCCTTGATCTCTAAAGAGTACAGACCATGATTGCCTAAACAGTCACTACAACAGATCAATCATATGACTTCCTGACTCAGCAAAACCTCTTGTCTAAAAGCTAATGTCGCGATAAAACAAAAAAGAAAAAACCAGCAGGGAAAGTCAAAGAATACATTAGTACAGAATGTTGTTCAACATATTATCTCTTCTTAATAATCCAAAAATACAAAGTTCACTCCTCGTTAGGAGGAGGTTCAGATACAATGGAGCTATAGACTTGGCGGGAGAAGAAGCAGGGGATGCATTCGTAAGCACTACTACTCGGACGCTTTGTTCTTGATCACGCTCTTCGTCTGATTGATCGGAGACTTCACCAAACTCTGCAAAGGACACTTCCTTCTAGGAAAGGTCAGAATCAAGATGTTCCTCCTTTATCACTACACCAAAAGGCCAGTTTAGCTACGTAGAGATGGCCACGGTTCTAAACCGTTGGTTTATTTGCCACGGCCAAAAACCGTAGCTATAATGACCAACGGCTTAAAACCGTGGGTAAAAAAAACCGGCCACGGCTGAAAACCGTTGGTTTATTGGCCACGGGCAAAAACCGTGGCTATAACTAGCAACGGCCTAAAATCGTGGGTAATAGTAGCAACGGCTCAAAACCGTGGGTAATAGTAGCAACGGTTCAAAACCGTGGGTAATAGTAGCAACGGTTTAAAACCGTTGCAAAAAAAAACTTGGCCACGGTTTAAAACCGTGGCTATTAGGAGCAACAGCTCAAAACCGTGGCTACACTAAAAAGCTGAAAAAAAATTTGGGCGGGCTATTTTGGCGCTCGACTTCAACCTTCCCCTCCACTCGACTTCCACCTTCCCTCCACTCGACTCCACTCGCCTGCTCCCTCCACTCGACATCGACCCTCTCTGCTCCCCTCCACTCCACTCGAAGCTCCTCCTTCCCTACTCCCTCCCTCGACTCTACTCCACTCGCCTGCTCACTCCACTTGACTTCCCTGCTCCCTCCCTCGACTTCCCTCCTCCCCTCCTTTCCTCCTCTCTCGACTTCCCTGCTCCTCCCTCGACTTCCCTCCTCGCCTCCTTCCCTGGTCTTCCCTCCTTACTCGGCGTCTTCAACCTCCAAACCATTTGCAAAATCGATCAGCAACTGCAACCTCGAAACCATTCTCTCGTACAGGTACTCTCTCTCTCTCTCTGTGTTTTCTTTTTGATGAAATTAGGGTTCCTGAATCTAGAGTTTTTTTTATTTAGAGGTTTTGAATCTCCAGGGTTCCTGAATTGTTTTTTGAATCTGTAGGTTTTATTTAGAAGTTTTTTGAAATTAGGGTTTGTATCTGGAATTTGACGTTATTAAAGCTGATTTCAACTTGATTTCATAGTCAAGTTTGTAGTTCACAAGTTTCAATATGGTTATAGAACCTTAAAACCACGAGGGTTGCTAGAATAAGACAATGTTGCAGGTGATGATTAACAGTGGGAGAAGTAGATTTTGGGTCCTTGACTGGACTATGTGTGATCCCCATAGCATGGGCTTGGTGTAATTAGGTTTTTTCTCCAGGTTTCAATTGCATTTCTGATTTGGCAAAGGTAAACAAAATCAATATTCATCGAGATTTGTGTTTCACCTTAGTTGTTTGAAATTCACAGTGAGTATGACTTGTTCATCCTCTGAAAAAGTTAATTTTGCTACAATTAGATGGTGGTCGACAAGTTTCGTTCGGTCAAGTAAAGGAGAAAAACCAAGTAAAAATGTTTCTTATAGGCCTTTTCGGTTAGGTTGTGTGTTTTCACCTACTTGGTTTTGTATGAAGCGTGGGGACTGGAAATACTATAAGGTTACTTGAATCTATTCATTTCTGGCTCAAGGTTTTAGCTAGGTTGAACCTCTTACTTAAAATTGGAGTCTCTTTCCTTTCCTTGTAGGAGAATTTTAATTATGTTGGTTGGTTATGATATTTAGAAGGGAATTCACATACATACGTGGAACAATTGTATTTAGTATGTTATATGGTACATGACATGGTACGTCGACCTAATTTTGAACTTGCATGGTAGCTAGTCAAATGTAGTTAGGACTACAAGTGCCACCATTTTCTCAATTTGTTCATCCATTCTCATGATTCCAACCAACATATAAAGGAGTAGATATTCTTCTGAGTATGAATGAGTACTTCTCAACTCTTCCACCCTGTAGTAGTCTGAGTGTAACATCATATGAACATTCTAACTTGTAAAACACTTTGTTGGGAATCCAGGGTCTTAAGTTTGAACCTAGATTTGGATTTCTGCAATAAGTATTAGTGTGTGTGATGACTCGCACCATGGAAAATCTCTAACCAACCAATGGACTATAAACTTTGTCAATATGGGCAACTGGTATTACATCTTAAATTAATCTCTTATATATCAAACTGTTATCGCTTGTAAAATGACTTTCCAATGAAAAGGCCATAAATGGTTTTCTTTCCTTGAAAATATTATTTTTCTTATTATCATGTCCAAGAGCTTATTTCTTTGAACTATCACCTTTAATTAGAAAATTTGAAGGTGATGACAAACATTCATGCTCATAGAAAAAGTAATTGCTAACAAAATAATTGCTACACAACGAGCAAAATCAAACTTAATTGACATGAGAATCGGTATATTTGACAAGGATTCAATGCTTATTTCTTTTTTATGCTTTCCATGTGCTATGTAGTCTGATTTTTGGAATTTTATTCTTAAGAACAACTACAAGCAAGGCTGACAGGAAAGCAACATTAGATGCAGCCTCATGGATGTTCAATATTGTTAGCTCTGTTGGAATTATCATAGTAAACAAAGCATTGATGGCTACATATGGTTTCAATTTTGGTATTTTCTGTGAACTATCAATGTTTTTTGTTTTTCATTTTCTTATGATTTCTCCGTTGGAATTATCATAGTAAACAAAGCATTGATGGCTACATATGGTTTCAGTTTCGGTATTTTCTTTGAACTCTCAATGTTTTTTGTTTTTTCATTTTCTTATGCTTTCCATCTAGTTGCGTGCTTACTTTCAGTTTCGGTATTTTTTTTGAACTCTCAATGTTTTTTGTTTTTCATTTTGTTATGCTTTCCATCTAGCTGCGTGCTTACTTTTAATGCATTTTGACCGAGAGGTTTTTTAAGCTGGAAAGCTTAAACTATTATCTTTAATTGCTAAAAGGATCTCCTAAAAGATAAAACATGCAGAGTGCAGATTCCTACACTCAATTTAATAACTCCAGCATTACTTGGCAACTAGTGAAGTTTAGTAAGATTATGAGTCTCTTCAGCTAGAAGTGATGCATGGTCTAACCATTGAATTTGGAAAGGGAAGAATTCATGTTATTAGTCAGGTTCTCAGCTACAAATATAAATGGACAATCTATAGAATGAGAGTTATTTCCGTTTTAACAAAGAGATTTTATTACTGTATCTAATTCAGAGTCCAAATCAATGAGGGTTTTTTTTTCTTTGTATGTGGATTTTTCATCATTTAGTGATTGGTGCTTCCCGTTCAATAGTCAAGTCCTAGTAGACTTTACTTCAGGCAAACAATAATAGAAACATATATATTTTTTCCCATTATTTTTAAATGCTTTTATAAAATGCAACTTATAATGTCTTAAGAACAACTTTAATAAGATTTCCAGAGTCTAGTACAATATTACATTCATCATTTTATTGGTTTGCTCCCTAAAACTAAAATAGATTCATTTTATTACATCCTTAGTATCTTTTTTTTCAAGAAATTCCTTTCATGTAATTTATTTGTTTGCCCCCTAAAACTAAAATAGATTCATTTTCCTCATGTTGTAGGATAATTGATAGAAATGGATAGTACTCACGGCAATCTCTCCACCATTGATGTCACTACATCTACAAATGATGACAGTGAAGTTAAAAAGACCATACAGTTCAATGTCCACGGTTTAGCAGTTGGACCTGGTGCTAGAAATTTCAATAAAAACATTGGAAAGCTTGTTGAAACCCTTGTGCCCATCAAATTCAAGGGTTGGCACCATGTTACTGACAACTACAAAGAGGATGTGTGGAATGGCATCAAGGTGAGATTTTACATCATTGATTTTCATAATGTCTTATTTTATTGTCAACTTATATCTCAATGGCTTATTTGCAGCGTGAATACGACATCCCAAATTATGTGAAAAGGAGTGTGCATTTGAAAATGCTTGAATATTATAGAAGGTTCAAGGCAGATCTTAGGAAGAATTATTTGGATAAGTATCCTACCATTGAGGAACAAGAGAAGCATGTTCCAAATGGTGTAAGAGAGGAGGATTGGAAGGAGTTTGTTCGCTATGAGAGCACTCCTGAAGCGAAGGCAATTAGAGCCCAAAATGCAAAAAACAAAAAGGCTTCAAAGTATGTATGGGGGGTGGCCAAAAGAGTGTTGTAGAAGTAGAGTATGAAATGGTAATTGAGTTTCTAGCTACTAGTACAATAATAACCATTTAACTATATAGGCTGAGACTAATCTTTCAAGTATATAGGTTGAGAAGAACCCTGATGGGGAACCAGTCACACGCACTGACATATGGATTGCTTGTCACACGGGAAAGGATGGAAAACCCATGCATGGTGCTGAACTATATATGGTATGTGCCCAATAATGTCTTTTATACACAATTCTTAATTTACTTTGTAGTTGTTTGAATATTATTTATGCCCTGATTTTTTTTATTTTTTCATTCTTTTGAAGGAACAAGTTAAAGCAAAAAAAGCCGCCTTGCAAGAATCTTCAACCCAGGGTACCACTGACCTCACTATTGATAATGATCCTCTAAGCGAAGTGTTTGGCCAAGAACAAAGGGGACGTACTCGTTGTGTTGGAACCACCGTCTCTAAAAGGAAGTATGATGCTGCACTTCCCGCTCGTTCATTGCTTTTGGATAAAACATTGGAAGTAAAAAAATTTAGCGAAAAATATGATAGATTGGAAGAAAATGTTCGATGGATACGAGAGAGACTTGAAAGTGGAACTTATGTGAGACCATCAACAAGTGAGGGAACACAAGGAGGGACACAAAGAACTGAAGATACACCGTCATCCCGTGCACAATTGACAAGGCAACCAGAAAATCCATTACCTCCATCTCCATTACCACCATCTCCATTACCACCATCTCCATTAACATCATCTTCTCAAGGTGTTGCGAGGTTTCCTTCTCCAAGCAATCATTTTCCTTCAGTGTCAAGGACTTAAAAAGTTTGTGATTGGGAAAAGAATGTCATTGCGATAGCAATAGAGGTTGTAGATCCTATCCATCGATTCTCTTGCGCTTGTCATGGATCATTGAACCCTGCAACAGAGATCAAACTTTCCTTATGCTTCAAATTTAGGACTGAGGTGAAACTTTACAAGAGTGATCCAAAAGGAGACATGATTGGGGATTTGGACGTTGGTGATTTCTTCGTATGGTGTAAAAATCATGTGGAACTTGATGATTGATAGTTACAACTATGTTGGAAGCAATGTAATGGTGGCAGCAAAAGAGGAGCTGAATAAATTCACTACGGGCACGTGATTGTTCATTTTAAGGTAACTAGCTGAAGCTTAAGTGCAAGTATCTATAGACTTAAATTATGTTTGGGAACATTTTTCCATTCTAAATCAACTACTTTGTTCTAAAATTTGCAAGCTTTTTATGAAGGTTATTGCATTTTGCATCTTTTTATTTATCTTATATGCAGTTAATGAGAAAATAATACAAAGTTTATTTGCATTGTTCAATTTTATTCCTTGAAGTCCCATTCTTATGTAATTCTCATTCAATTCGCCATGAAGACATGTAATTCTCATTCTTATGTAATTTTGCCAACAGTTGTTCAATTTTATTCCTTGAAGTCCCATTCTTATGTACATTACCTGAAGTTCAAATCTGTTGTTTATGCAGTAAGATCGAGTCCTCGAGTTGTAGCCATTTGTGAAGCAGCTCAGGTATGCATATGTTCACTCATGTCATTAATAGATCTTGTTTAATCAGAGAATGATAGTGTATTTTTCTGCTATTAAAGGAACTCACTAATACTCTCATTTTCTCTCTTCTCCTCTCTTTACTTTCTTCTTCTTCAGAGAATTTTCTACAATGGCAGCAGAGGCACAAATCTCACACCCTCCAATGGAGCAGTTGCAGGACTTGGACTACTGTATTGATTCCAATCCTTCTTGGGGGTGAGAAACCATGGAACCATTTTTTCATTTTATGGGTTTTTTTTTTATCATATAATTTGTATAATGTTTCACGTGTTAAAGGGTAGAATTTGATTGTTTTTCTAGTTAGTTCATTTTGTATGATTTCCTTGCTTGTTTATACTGTTTTTCATAATGGGGTTTTGTTAGAAACTTGAGAAATGTGGAATGTTTGATTTGGTGTTTGAGAGGTTCTAGTAGGTTTTTTTTAAAAGCTTCAGAGTAGCTTATTTGATGGGTTTAAGAAGTTGCAGAGTGGGTCTTTTAGTGGGGTTTTAAGAGGTTGTAGATTAATTTCAATTGGAACATAATGCTGTAAAGACTGTGAGGTTTTGCTTTACAGAAACATAGTTTTCATCATGTAGAGTTCATCCCAAAGGGTTATTTAGAATCGTTTCTTTGTTAGTTCATTTTCCTGTTTTTCAATTGTTTTTATTGGTAAGTTTAGGTTAGATACACTGTGTTGTTTTGTCAATGTTATAGAGCCTTTCAGTATAGGTTGATTCTTTTTCTCTATTATGTGGCTTTCTTGCTTCTCGTTGATGTTTTTGTTCATGGGATTTGATTAGCTGCTCTAGAAATGTACACTGTTTAATGGAGTTTGCAAGAAGTGTCAGAGTAATTTGTTCAATGGAGTTTTTAAGATGTTGCAGAATAGCTTGTTTAACAGGGGGTTTCATAATAGTTTGTAATGGGGGTTCAAGAAGTTGCAGAGTAGCTTCAATTATAAAACAATGCACTAAAGAGTGTGAAGTTTGCCTCTACCATTTCTTACTTCATTGTGGCTTAAAACAAAGAAAGGACCCCTTCTTTGCTTTTGATAATTAACATTTACTGCTAGGATTGTTTGTATATGATTTGTCCTTTGAAGTAGCTCCTAAGTACCATTCTCTAACATGTTGGCACAGATATAAGGCCTCAATATGTAAAGTCTAGTTAAATTAAGGTCACTTGAGAAGCACAAATGATCAGCATGCATAACCATGAACAGATTTAGACGAGCAGCTGCATGTCATAACCATTCTCTAACATGTTGCCCTTGCACTTTGTGCTACTTGTGTTGTTGGCTTACTTTCAGTATCTGCAATGTCTGACTTATTTCTTGTTTTACACAGTTGGAAGACTTATTTCTTCCTTTGTGAGTGAAAAAGGAAAATTTATTTTTTGGTGTTTTGTTTTTGTAGCTTCATATCTATGCTTTCCAGTTCCAGATTCTAGAGGAGGCAAAATTTGGGAGTTGTTTTTATCTTCCTGATTTTTTTTTTTTTTTTGAAAGGCAAGCGCGGGGTGTAAATGGGTTCCTCAGACCACAGAAAAAAAAACCATTACAAGTTACATTCGAAGGTACGTTCACTCGTTACAGCATCCATAGGACAATACACTTGCTTCAAATCTTCAACAAAGAACCTAATTAGTACTAGAATCACCGTCTCCAAGTTGGGGAGTAACCCTGCAAAATGTTCTGCTACTAAAGTAGTTGCATGAGAGACCTGCCGTGACTTTTCTTCCTCATAAGTAACAATCAATCCTTTAATCACTCTCATGACGTGATTTATACCTATTGTTGGCCCCAGGATGTATGAGAAGTCGTCGTAAGGATACGAACCACAATGAATCGTGATATAAAAACCATTGAATGCTAGCACTAATCTAGCATCCATACAAGGTTCTAATAAACATTTGCATTCTACTTGTATTTGCATCATCAGTTACCTGAATTTAGGATTTGTCTTCTTGCTTCGAGAGGACCTTCGAGGAACATATGTCGTGGGAGATTGTATTGTGGGAAACTCACGTTCTTCTTCACTAGTGTTTTGCCCCACCTGTGGTGCTGCCGCTGCAAGGGAAGCTTGAATTTCAGCGACCCATGCATCCATGCCTAATTTTGCAATTGCTGATTGTACAGCGTTAACTTCTTGGGGTGTTAGGCGATCCATGATCGTTGTGGGATCTTCCTCCAGTCCTCCTATATCATCGGTTGCGCGAAACACCTCCACTACCTGCATTGGGTTGTCCTCTGAGTTAGCTATGGGGGTAGACAGACCTGGCTCTGCTGCTACTTCAGCGTCTGAATCCGCAGCCTGAATCGCCGTTTCAATCCCATTGGGTGAGTAACCTGCATCCCTACAGTCATCCCTGAATTCTTTTAAGTGTTGCTCCTGAGCAACAGCAACCAAACTTTGCTGCTCTTTGAGTAGTTGCTCCTGCGTTACGATCAGTGAGTCATTGTCATCATGTTCTTGGGTGTTCTGGTCATTGAATGTAGGAGTGGAGTCCCTAGATTACATGTGTGTTTGCCAACGGCTGTAGTCCAGCCTTCCTCTCCGGATGCTTGAGTAGTATCCTTGCCAGTGTCACCTTGCTGAACTGGTTTCCACACCTTAGTGCTTGTCTTGGTTGCTGTCTGTTGCGATGGGCATCTAGCACTCGAATGACCAAACCCCTTACATTGCCCACATAGAGTAGGTTTCCATGAGTATTCGACCTCAATAGCTATTGTTTTTCCATCATCAATGACAACTGGGATGGAGCTAGGGAATAGACAATTAGGATTGATTTCGATGCAGACCCTGGCAAAGGAAAGTCGTGATCTGGTGTCGGTAGCCTTGTCTAGCAATTGGTACCCCCCTAATGCTAGACAAGGCTACCGATATCTTCCTGATTTGAAGCAAAGGTAAACATTGAACAAAATTATTTTGCAAAGCTCAGATCTGAATAGTCCCAGCATGCATGCTTTGATCAAGTTCACTCTATAGCTGCAACATACCAAATAATTTTGCATATATAGTATGATAAATAGAAGTAGAAGTCCAATCAGTTTTGTCCAGGTTCTGAAATATCTGTGTTGCTGGTACAGGTGGAAAGAAGTAAAGCATGACAACATTGTGACATGGTTAGCCTTTTGGAACGATCCAATTAATCCAAAAGAGTTCAAATATGTCTTCTTGGCTGCTAGCAGTTCATTGAATGGTCAAAGTGACAAGGAGAAATATGAGAAGGCAAGGCTACTGAAGGTATATATAAAACAGTTTAATTTATGCTACTCTTAATCATTATCTCTTGTATACTATCCTTTCTAATGTAATTCTGACATGTTTCAGGTTTTTTACTTTGGAAAAGTGTTAATACAGGCTTACTCTTAAAAAAAAAAAAAAATTCTCCACGCGACTAAAGCGTAGTGTCTCTAGACTTTAGCCTTATCTGGCTGTTCTTATTTTGGTTTGTTGTCTTTGCAGGATGACGATGAGGCAGAGACAGTGGGCTGTTGCACACTTAAAGTGGAAAATGTTGAACTGGGACACACTGTCAGGTGAGTAATGCTATAAACTATTAGCCATTAGATGCTTTGGCAGTTGATGAGCAGCATCAGTCAAGGGTTAGTTCATGATTTTATTATTCATTTTGAAGCATGAAATCCTCTGATGAGCATTTTGAACTCAATAATCAGGTATTTAAGATAGTTTCATTTTGGAACGAGGAATCTATATGCGTCTTACTTTACTATAACTTCAGATGGGCACATCCTTTATTTCTTGTTTCCTGTGATGATAGATCAATGCCAGCCTTAGCATTGCTTGTAGAATTCTCTTTATTGTTGTAGAAGCACAAATTAGAATATATTTTCTCCAAGTAATGTAAGATATATTTGATAAACAGAACGGTCTATATTATTGGTTTGGGTTTTGGGTTTTGAATTCCACAAATTCATTAAGGAAAAAGTTCATCTGTCTTTCTCCCTCTTGCCCCCTCCATCTCTATCCTCATTTCTTCCACGCTTCCTACTAAAATTATTGAAGGTTGTCGTTTTTGTTGAGGCAGGCGAAGTTGCCAGACAAGAGCTTATAGGCAGGATTAGTTTGCGGCTGGACAAAGCTTCTGTCAATGATCTGTTCATCCCTGCATTATCGCCTGACACCACTGTTTATGACGTTGGACTGGTGCACAACATTGTAAGTCGGTTTGCATTGGCAAATCAGATCGCACAGGACATAAATTATTATACCGAGAAAAATGAGATTGGCACAGATGGCTATGCTTTAAGGCTTGAGTCATGGCTGAAAGTTGGCAAGCTGATTGATGGTTATCTTGCTGAAATTGCCTGTGATCAGAATCTCTCTCTAGCCAGATTCATTGACTTTGCACAACTGATTCCCGAGTCAGCTCGACCACTACACGATGGTTTGTACAAAGCCATTGATGTCTACCTCAAGGTAAATTATTATTAGTTTGCACCTCTAATGTCTGCCACGTGTTAGTGTTGCGACAGAACAAGTTACATATTTGTTTGTTTACAGCATAGTTATAAGTAGCAGAGTCTACAACTGCCACCTGTTACTCACTAATTGATCACTATGCCTAGGAGTCTCTTTTCTTGTGGTAAGGCCTGTAAGGGTAGACTTGCTCCTTATGAGTCTTAGAAAACTACAATAATAAAAGAACATAAATTTAGCAAAAGAAAAAGAAAAAGGTTTCCTGATCCCCCCTGATAAGTGCTTAAAAAATTGCATGTACTTTTGCCCCATTGCTTTCCCTAAAATTCATGGGCAAGCAAGCATATAGTTTTGTTCTTATCCATTGCATAGTTTAGATGTTCAGGTTGTTGGTATTTGTGCATGGAGGAAAATTTTGGCATATCCATTCACCATCCGACATTCTCAATAACTTATACTAGTGTACTAATCCCAACTTCCTAGGTTTCATGTAGGATATTATTCTGCATTTCAGTTAACGTAAATGGCTATGCTTAACAAGTCCAATTAGTTTGGCAAAGGGTTCGGTTCACTATGTTATATATTGGCTGCAATAGTTGCGTTAGTTTGTATTTGCAGACATTTTTGCTTGAACTATTCCAACTTACATGCAATTTGGCAGTTGTTTTTGTTTGTAATTTTGGTAATTTGTTATGTTTGATCACCTGTTTTGAAGCTTTCGAACGCTCGTGATTGTCTTTATATTTCTTCCCTTTTTCTGACAGTATATCTGGCAGTATTTGCTATGTTTTGTTTTGTTGAAATGGTTGGACTCGGAGCAGCGAAGTTTGCTTGCAGGGCTTCTTATCAGAGGTAATTGACATGCTAATCTCTTAGTTCTCTGGAGCAGGATTTATTGCAGACTTTGTCTTGCAGATGGAACTATTTTAAACATATTACAAGATATCATCTAATCTCTAGCTTTCCTCTCATCTGAACTAGGGTGGTGATATTCAACTCGGAATGGCAATTTTCAGGAAGAGAATGATACAAGTTACGAAGAAGAAGGAGAGGCTGTTGATGTGTTTCATAGTGACTTTGATGAAGATGTGAGTATACCGCTGTTGTGTTATGGTTGCATTTTTCTGACTCAATGTATTCTATTGCTTATTTTCTGTCTTTCACTATGATATCAGGAACCTGAGCCAGATGAAGGAGAAGAAAATGATGCAGATGTCAGGTTCGACTTCTTCTGTTGTACTTTATTTAGAGTTTTAATCAAGGGTGGCTATTGAGATCCTGTATGCTATTCATTTTTTTCGTGTCTGCATTTCCTTCCCTCTACATCACTGTGGTTAATGTTAAATCCTTATTTATGATGCTCATAAAGATATTTTGTAAAAAATATGTAAGTTCTAACAACCACTATTTTTTTTTAAATTACTTAGCCAATAAAAAGAAAGAAAGAAGGCGAGGAGAAGAGAATGACTCAGGAAGAGATGCTTCTAAGAGCAGCACAAACAGGTAGAGCTAAGCTCCCAATTGGCAGTGCGAGTGCGGGCTGGAGCTGCAGGTGCGAGGAGCTGTTAGGTGCTCTGTTAGGTGTTACAAAGTCTGTTAGGTGCTATATACAAAGTCTGTTAGATACATTGTAGTGTTGTGTTAACAATGTCTATAAAGTAATATGAGAAACAGGCATTCATTCATTTTGTAAAAACTTTGTACATTGAGCTCTGCTCATAGGGAGACTGATGAACATCTCAAATTGTTTACAATTTCTATCAATACATGCAATCTGTTCTTATTTCTTCTATCAATTCTGCTAGATCTAGTGGCAATTCAACATTCTTTTCTTGACCATTCTCTGATCTACATTGCTAATTCCTGTCAGGTCAGTCTCAATTATGCATTGATCCTTGTCAGAAGAACTGCAACAGGTGATTCAATATAATCCTGCAGAACAACACGCTTGCGCAACGACTTAATTAAACCGTGCTCATCATCTTTGCCACGGCTTATAACCGTGGGCGGCACGCTTGCAACGGCTTAGTCATCATCATTGCCACGGCTTATGACCGTGGCCATCATAGTAGCCACGGTTTTAAACCGTGGCCATATTGCAATGGCTAATAACCGTGGCTATTTAGCAACGGTTTAAAACCGTGGCTATTTAGCAACGGTTTAAAACCGTGGCTACTATTTTAGCAACGGTTTATAACCGTGCCTACATGCAGAAATTTTTCACGCCTCCTCGAGCATTAAACCGTTGCTAAAATGTTTAGCAACGGTTTATAGCCGTTACAAGGAATTTTGCGACGCCTCTATTGCCCACGGCTCTAAGCCGTGACAATGGGTTACCCCCACGGTTTCAAACCGTTGCTAATGGCTATTTTTGGTGTAGCGTATCAGCTGCAACACTCTAGTCTTCCGTGCAAAAATCTGTAGAACTTGAACGCGCCCTTGGTTTTAAAAAACTTTTCATTGCGCACTCTTGACTTAGCAAGCTCCCACTCCAACTGCTCCAATTTGCCCGACAGCGAATCTATTTTGGACTGCTTGACGCTCAAATTTTCCTTTACAACACTCAATTCATATTGTACTAGAAGGAGCTGCTCTCCTGCTATCCTTCCACTTTTGGCATTGAAGTCAACATCGGCCTTTAGTTGCTAACATCGGACAGTCCATTTAGGTGGGGGTATTCAATTCGAGATTTGAATGGACTTTGAAAAATTTTAAATCTCGTGGATTTTAAAAGGTTTCAAATGATTTTACGAAATCCACTGGATTTTGATAGATTTTAAATGATTGGATTTTGTAGATTTTATAAAGGTTTGTTAAGGATTTCTATGGATTCTTATAAATTCAATGGATTTTTATAAATATGTTATTAATCATAGGAAACAATGAAAGAATATCACCTACATTGTTATCCATGCCAACACAAATCATAAAACATCTCTCAAAACATCAATTAAACAATTGTTTGTATGTTACGAGAATTTTACTTCAAGTTAAAAAAAAAAAAAAAATACATTGAAGATGGTCCAAAAGTAAATAACTATTTTATTTCAAATTGTTATCCCCGCCACCGCCACCTCTCCTCCCGTTTTCTTCTTCTTCAATCACCATTACCACCAAGCTACCGCCACTTCTCTTCTTCTTCTTCTTCTTCTTCTTCTTCTTCTTCTTCTTCTTCTTCTTCTTCTTCTTCTTCTTCTCAATCAATCACCACCTCCACCTCTCATCCCACTTCCACCCATTTTCATCTTCTTATTCTCAACCTCCTCCCCCTCACCTCTTCTTATTATATGTTCTTTATTTTTTCTTCTTCTCCTCTTCCCCTCCACTTTTTTTTCCCTCGTGAAGGTTCTGGAAAGTGGGGAACTTCCACTCGCAGGAACCTCTGTAAGAGCGAACAAGAAAAAAATGGGAAAAGAAGAAGAGAGGAGAAAAAAAAAGAAAATAAGAAAAACAAAGAGAAAAGTAGAAGAAGAAGTAATCAAAAGTAAAAAAAGAGAAGAGCAAAAAAAAAGATGAAGAGAGGACAAGAAGAAGCGAAAATAAAAGGAAAAGAATGAGAACAAGAAGAAGAATAACAAAAAAAAGAACAAGAACAAAGGAGAAGGGGAAGTGCGGGTAGTGGTGCAACTAGCGGTGGTAGGGCATGGTGATGTGGCCAGAAGTTGTGGGGCAAGGTGGTGCTACTCTTGTGAACAGATAAGAGAAGGGAACGTGGTGGTGTCCTTTAGCAGATCACAAAAAAATCAAAAGGTGGCGTCCTTTAGCGGAAATGGTGGTGTTATTTAACAATAGTCAATACAAATCCGTTGAAATATAAGGGGGGAAGGTTGGATTTGGAATAACTCTTGTTATATATACTTTCCATTGACAAATCCTTCAAAATCCACAACTTTAACAAATCCATTACTTCTTGAATACCCCCTGATTTTGGAGGACTTTTGAAAAGCATGAATTGAATACCCCTTGATTTTGATGGATTTTAAAACAATCATTTAAAATCAGTATTTGAATACCCCTAGATTTACATGTATTATTTTAAATCCTTAATTGAATACCCCTGGATTTTAAAATCCTTCACAATCCATTAAAACTCGTAATTGAATACCACCCCCTTAGACTCCTTCTTAGCCTCTTCGCATTCAGAGCCTGCATTTCAGCCTGCAGTGTTATGAGAAAATTGTAACTCACGACGGACAAGATTTAGTTTTTCCTCAAACTTGTACCTTGTGGACACTGCCGCTGCCAAATTGGAGTCAATTGTTTTGAAGCGAATCCTTTGAGCTTCCAATCTTGTCTGCCATACCTTCGGATCAATAGCTAATTGTGCAGGCCTCTCTTCCTTAAACAGGTTTTTCAGTGATTCAATTTCACAGAGAGCATCGGTGTATGACCTTTGCACATTTGCAAAGACTTGTTCCATGGTATACATTCTCTCACGAGCAGCCTCAACCTCCGTCCAGCGACGACAACTTGGTTTAGATATGACATCCCTAACACGAGATATTTCTGCCCCTTGTTCGTACACTCTCCCAGCGTATCACCAATTGGCATCGGAGCACAATTTTCCAGCCAGTCATTCCACCTACCGATATGCTTCTTAGAGACATAAAAAATTTCAACCTCCTGGTGCCAGGCTTGGTTGCTCATCTTCAACACATCTTGAGCCTGATCTGCGCATCCGGATGGAGGTCTCTGGGATCGAAATTACTCCAGCCCCGTTCTTCGCCCCTCATCCACCGTTTTACCCTTGCTCACAATGATCGGTTATCTTTCACGAGCCAACTCGAAAGCAATAGAAGGTGAAGAAGGAAACAAATTATCTCTTAGATCCGTCGTAACCTCAATGTGAGGTTGAGATTAGGACGGAGGACAATACGGGCGATGCGGAGGAGACTTCTCACTATAAGGATGACAGTCAGATGACTCTTCAAGAAGCTGAAAAGAGTTGCAGTCCAAAGAAGGGTTATACTCAAAGTCCTTCAATGAGAAAAGATGAGTCGGATCCACATCAGACAAAGCTGCCACACCCGCATGCAGCAACAGGTTGTCCATGAACTCCCCTTTCTCGGTGCTTAGCTTCGTTACATCTTAAACCCCCACCATTTGCAGATACTCATTCTCCATGTTTGTAAGGGAAATAGGGGCTTGTGTCTGAGGGGCCCGAGCATCGTGCGCTTCGGAATAAACAATTTTTGTCCCAGTGGACGAGTCGAGAACTTGCCCCATAACTTTGTGTCTCCCTTCTGAAGAGGTAGAACTCTCACGAGCAGGGTTAGTTGCAACACAAGGCTCCTTTAAATGCACAGAAGAAGAAAGTGCCTCATTCAACTCTGCCCTCATTGACGGGCTTGGGATCTTAACTTTCGAAAGCTTCATCTTCTTTGTAGAGGGCTCACCTTTAGACTTCGGCTTTGGAACTCTAACAAGAGTGGGAGTTTCACGCCAATTAGCCCACTATCTGTTGCACTTTATTAGAAAACTGAACGACATCCTCCACCCGCATTTGAGACATGTCACGAAATTTATCCAAAGCTGCTTCATCCTCAAGAGAAAGAGGCATAGTTGGAAACCACCCTACGGAAAGCACAGATAACAATTCAATATGCAATTAACAGTGGCAAGGTCAAGAATGGAATAAAACTTACTCAGTTGCTTGAACTCTCGCTCAATCGGACGACCAACAAGCTCAAAATACTTCGAGTCTTCAGAAGCAATATTTCTACCAAAACTTGAAGTCATCAGGCAGATTGCCAAAGCAGTCCGGCGACGTCAACACACACAACATGCTCGTTTATCCGAGGAGAAGTGAGCTGTTGGATCACCCTCAGAGACACTCGGACACCAACGTCCTTCGCCCTAATCAGAATGGTGATCACCGTCCGATACCCGTTCAGCACCAGCTGAGTGGGGCGCAATGCCTAGGTAGGCCAGGAAGCTCCAAATCTCTTTGATGACAGGAAAGCGGACGCCCGATTGGAACATACCTCGATGCAAACAAATAAATCCTTCCAGAAGAGACAACGACGTCTAACTGGCGCCTGATGTGAAGAGCCCCAGATCATAAGGGATCTCATATGTCTCACGAAGGCCTTCCAGATTCGACTAAGAGATTGACCTCTTCTCAACGAACTTATGGTCTTTAGCAAGCATTTCATCGAAAAAATGAGTCTAGCTTTCCATTGAAAAACGTGCAAACTTTCATTCATGGAAGTTCAACAAAGTTAAAAGCACGGAAAGCGAACAAAGCAGAGTCTCTAAGATTGAAAAGTAAAGAAAATAAACTCTGCAGGAAATGAGATCTATATAAAAAATAGAATTCTTGCATTTTTCTTTCTCAAGCAGATGCACGCCCAATTAATGAAGCGTGCCGCTCAAAGAGACGATCTAGACTCAAACCAATCATGACCGCTCATGTCCTCTATGACATGTCTTGATGGACCGACGAGCTAGCTCACCAACTCGTGGTGAGTAGCTGATGATACACCAAACCATCCCTTAATCACTACAAAAAACGTATTTAGCGATGACATGTAGCGTGACGAAGCCAATTTTATCTTCAAAATGAACTTTGTGTGACGGCATATTTACTAACGTTACGCGTTTACAAAGAATAGTTAACAAGCCAAGGTGACACACTGTTTCATTGCTTAAAAAATCTGGCGGGACAAAACTGAAGCCTTCATTGTAGAAATTATGACCGACAAGGTGTTGTCGTCTAAAATGATCACTTTCGTCGCCATAAATGATATTAAAGTTTTCAATCGGTCACTTTGAGCAGCCAACTTAAACATCCTAGGGCGAAGAAAAGTTTCATCGCGCAAGATCTGACCTGTTTATCTTCTTCATGAAGTAGAACAATAAGATCTAACATTAATGTTTTCTCTGTTTTTGCGCAACTCGCATGACCGTTTGGTGAACCCCAAAAAAATGATCCATTTAGCAATAACAACATGAAAGTAGCGCATTGGTTCATACTCAACAATTGTGACGAGGTCTTTCCGTTTTGGGGGGAGCATGAAGAACTAATTAAGTGTAAGTATCCTGCACATTTACGGGCTGAGAAGCACCGCCAATTGTTTCCTGAATGGTTTTGAAAACACGTAATTGATAACTAAAAGAATTTTTTGACAAGTATTGCATGGTTTTTTTTTTTTTTTTAATTTGTATTCAACATATTCTGAATATATTTTTAAATATTTAATAGATGTTACAACTGAAGGAAGTGAATTTGCATCTTTATGCTGATGAATTATTGAAATTGGGGAGAGGTCATATTCAACCTGAAACATTTCCAGGTTGTTATGTGAATGGTGTTAAGGTTAAGTTCTTGTTTCTCGAGTGAGATGACAATTCAAGCACTCAAATTAGTGGCGTATCAGTACCTAGGGAGGGCGACAATGTCGATGTTGATTTCTACGATAAACTGACATTTGTAATTCAACTACTGTACAAAGACTATTGCTAGGTGATTTTATTCAAGTGTCATTGGTTTGATACAAACCAACATACAAATGGGAGTATTAAACGAGAATATGGTCTAATAAGTGTGAACACGAACACACTTTGGTACGGGCATGATCATTTTATTTTGGCAACTATGGCAAAACACATTTTTTTTATCTAGATGATCCTAAGGCATGTGGTGGATGGAAAATAGTCCTGACAATCCAGCACAGAAGTGTATGGGACATTCCTGAAAAGGCTTCTCATGAGCACAGTGATTACGACAACGCTAATAAAGAGAATTCATTTTCAAACATTCCCATTATCCAAAAACCATTTGAGTCATTTTTCAAATTTCCTCCGATTGATGACGATTATGATGTTAAGGTATCACCTGCAAAAGATGGAGTTTATGATGGAGAGTCTGAGGCAACCATGTTGGATGAACTTGAAGAAGAAGTCGAAAATGATTACTCTACTGATTCAGATTAAATACATTTGTAGGAATATAATTTGTTAGGTCGTTTACAAGACGTTAATAATATTATATATTTGTTAGGTCACTTAATTAAATTTGTTAATCTACCATGATTTTTAACCTTAAATTTGTTAAATGGATGTCAAAGTTCAGTTAATTAATTAAATAATGATTTCAAAGTTCCCCTAAAATAAACAAATTCGATGTTTGCGCGATGAAATTAGAATATTTCATGGGGCAAACAGTGTTACCCTTTAGCAACTAATTGAACTGTTTCATCACCCAAAAGCACATTGCGCGACGCTTATTTGTTTCTTCATCGTGTTAACCTAAAATTTTGGCCCATATTTTTGGCGGCTAAAATTTGGTCTGAAATTTTTGAAAACTAGCGCAATGAAATTACTGATTCAGGGGGACGAATATCTTTGTCGCGCAAAAGCTACCCTTTTAATTAGGTTTCAGTTCGTGAGGTCTCTCAATTGCTAGTTCTATGGATAATGGAGAGGTCACGATTGAGATATTTTGAGAGAGATTAAGAGATTTAGGTCACCATCGATGCCGACGCGGAAGGCAACGATGGTGCATCTCCGTCTCCGTATGGTACAGTTTCTTTCTTCTCACCCTCTGTCTCTCTGCTGTATTTGCTGTTGTATTTCATTAGTTCGATTCTCGCAAAAAAGTTTCCTTTTGGCGAGGTTTGGAAAAAGCAAAGTACTTCGATTGCAATCTTATGTTCTCATAGGCTATATCTCCTGGAATGTATTCTTTTTCTGGATGATGTGTAAACTGCATATGCTTTGGCAAGATATTGAACAACTCCTCGTAATAGAGGCAACTTGTGACATTTTCTGTTGTGGAAGCTGAACGTGCTACTCTTTTGTTTTGACATTAATTTGGCATTAACTTTTGTTGTTTATGTATGATCGTAAGCCAATTTTGGGACGAAACAATATGAGAAAATTGTGGTTTATGGCCATTGAAATTGAGCCTGAAAGGTAAATGTAAAAATATATGAAAATCGTGGATTAAATCATTTGAAATTAGTGACAGTTCTTGTTTGATTCAATATCTCTATTGTGCTTCCACATCAGAGTTTATATCTCTGCTCTGAGGCGAATTCAGGGGCAAAACTGGAAAAATTTTCAGTTTTTTTTTCCTCAATCTTAACCGTTACACGATCTTGGGAGCACATCTCCACCATTGAATAGCACAAACCCTACAGCCGCCGCCACTCTCTGGCCGAAGAGTTGCTGGGAGGTTGCTTTCCTTGGACGTTCCTGGACGGCTTGGTCGGTTTGATTCCTGGACGACTTCTGGATTCCCTGGACTGTTTGTTCCCTGAATGAGCTCAGTTTCCTGGACGAGTTCTGTTTCCTGGACGAGCTATGTTTCCTGGACGAGTTATGTTTCCTGGACGAGTTCTTTCCCTGAACGAGTTATGTTTTCTGAACGAGTTCTGATCCCTGAACGAGTTCTGTTTCCTGGACAAGTTGTGATTCCCTGGACGACGACTTCCTTTTCGATCCTGGATTTGTTTCCTGGACGAGTTGCAGTTTCCTGGACATTTTGTAGATTCCCTGGACGGCGAGTTGCTCAATCGATTAGGTTCGCTCCTCGACGTATCACTTCCTGGACGTCGATTACTAAATCTGTTTGTTTCTTGATTGATCCTGAAAGTCGAGTTTTCAAGGGCTGGCAGGGTTTTGTCGATTTGGTCTCTTTCAATCTCTGCCGTCACTCCATCCAGGGAGTAGATCTAGTCCGATTGGAGGCGGCTAGGTTTCTTCATGGTGGCGACACAGCCAGCCAAGGGGGCTGCCCCTGTGGCTGGCAAGGAGGGGGATGGATCTTATTGGTGAAGACCAAAGTCAAGGGCTAATGGGTTTCTAAATGTTGTCTCGTACTAGGCTGATTGGGAGAATAAAAAGAGTTCGACTTAATTTAAAGCCATAGATTGTAGTATGTTGTCCTTTGTGATTTTTTTGTTAGGTGTAGGGTAACCCATGACAATAGGGTATGGGTGCATCTTTTATTTACTCTACTACTTCCAGCAAGCCTATCTAGTGGTATGTTTGATAAAGGTTACATCATTGTTGTTGTTTTTTTTTTTTTTTTGGGAAATATGATTGAAAATTGTCCTTAGTGAATATTGAATGTTGGGTATTGATAGTTGTGAAAATTGTCTTTTATGAATATTGATAGTTGTGAATCTTGTCATAGGTAAATACTGATTGTTGGAAATCCCTTGTGAATAATCGTAATTAGTATTGTCCTTTGTGTTATGTATGCAATATTGGAAGAATATTGACTGTTGGGTATTGACTATTTGTGAATATTTGGTATTTGTTAATTACATTTGATTTTCAAATATGTGGTTGAGATTGATAATATTAACTGATATTGCATGCGTATTCGTTCATTATGAGTTTGTTTGCCACTTTGTGTAGAGAATTTGTCCCTGAGAATGGTTATTTTCCTCAAAAGATTGTGTGGGTTAGTTTATGATGGAATGTGTAATTGTGTAAGAAATTTGGACTACGCAATAGGAAATACAAATAACATTGAGTTATAAAATTTAATTACATCAAATTGTATCACTTAGAACTACCACACCTCTTGTTTTATGTTTTCCCTCTCTTATAGAGAAACTAAGAAACCTTCGGGTTGGGTCTTGCGGAGTAGAGCACCCCTTTCTTGTAGAGAAACTAAGTAAACTTTCGGTTGGGTCTTGCAGAATAGGTGTGGTTTTTTTAAATTCCTAAAATAGGCTTGATATTTTTTTTTGTAAAAAATGTGACGTGATATATGCGCATTGTTAGCCCAAAAGTGGTTTTTAGTGTATTCACATAGTTAGGGGTATCCGGTGATATATGCCCATATGTGATGTTCTAACTTAGGTTTGGATGACGGAGAAGTTCCCATTTATATGAGAGAGGCATACAGACATGTATGTTCGGCACATAGATGGTGCGAATGTGGCATCATCTAAGAGGTCAATTCATTATAAATAGATAACTGGTTAAAGATAAATAATTTATGGGTTGGTCAATTTTGGTTAATTATAATATTACCATTGTTTGTTTTCTAACTATTTCGTGAGGATAACAAGTCTACTAACTTTTCTGTAGGTCAGACTTGCCATGGTCAACTTCCACAGAGTAAGTATAGGTAAGGTAAATAACTACTAAAACATAATTTTAATTAGTTTTATACCCTCACCTCATGGAGGAACTACTTGTTCTGGTTTGATTGTTTTTTATGTACTTTGCTTCCTATCCTTTTATGGTGATTTATCGATTTTAGAAATGAAGAAATTTTACACCAACTTAATTGCCGATCCAAGTGGGCTTTGGCTTCTTGGGTATATTCCTTTGGGAATGTAGCCGACTAGCTTTGTTTCAGGATTAGTAGATTCGAGCGAGTTTTGGGGAGTTCGTTTCGTACGGGACTAGCATGCTAGGGAACTACATGTTATTCAAGACTAAGTCTTTTTGTTTGCTAGGTGACAATTTATTCTTTTGTAGTAGAATTTGGAGTTGCATTTCTATTGGGAGAATTAAGTTCATGTTTATGTTGAACTTGTTAGATTTGGCTCTACAAGATTTAAAGTTAGTTTACTTCATTTTGATGGGATATTTAGATCAATTGTTTTATTTATCTCTATTCTGGTAAATTGTGCATTTGATTATTTCTCATGGATGCCAACTGTTACTTTTGGTGAATGAATTTCCGAATTTGAGGAAAATGGATAATCCTACGCGGATATTAGGATTTTGTTTTCTCAAATATCAGGGTGTGACATGTTGAGTGCCCACAACCCATGGGATTGGTCTAGCCCATAACAGTTGACTCAACTAATGCGAGTGAGTGATTCTCACATGAGTGAGATGAAAACAAAGAAAATAGCAGCTAGGGTTGCTTTGTTGAGATAGATCAATAGTTTTCTTGTTGTTTATGTGCAGCTAGATGTGTTATTCCTCCATTGAGGAAGAGAAGAAAGAAACATAAGTTGAAGGGCCGATAATTGGGGTTTGGTTGGAGACTCACAAATGTGTATTGGATCCGTTTCTTGCCGGATTTTGGTACTGTTTGTTTTGGTGTATTCTCTTTTTTATTGGAAAGTTGATTGAAGCTCTTGTGAGATTACCTTTGTATTGCTCCTTGTATTCCTCAAGCTTTGGGCAAAAGGTTTGAGAAAAATATTGTACTTATTTTAATTGATTAGTGGATTGATCGAATTTTTCCCGTGGTTTTTTACCTTTCACCTTGAAGGGTTTTCTACATATATCTTGGTGTCTTTTATTTTTCTTTGTATTGATTATTTGCTTGCATTGAATATTGGTTTGACAATATTAGTTGATTTTTCCATTGGTAGAACTTCATTTGTAGTTGTTTGATTTGATTTGTTTTCCCCAACAAAGTGGTATCAGAGTTGATTATTCAATTATATTTATAAAGCAATAGAAATGGCAAATGAGTTGATTATAGAGCACTTCCACCATAATTTTGTGAAAGATGAGGAAATTGAAAAGATAAGTAATGCTAGGTGGAACACTCAGATCCATCAACCTTTTGAACTAGGGATTCTTTTATCGTATTGCAATAAAAATTGAAAGGGATCATGTTATCCACGAAAGCATTCTCACTTGCATAATGTATTAGTTATTTGTTGTGATGAACACAAATCAATTTTAAAGCAAGTGATTACAAGGATGCATTGGAGTATTTTGGGACAAATTTTGTTGTACGGAATCGAGCGGAAGTGTCTCATGGTAATGTATTTCTCATTTAAGTAAATAAATCAATTATTTTAATGCAATGGTTAATTATGCTTTTTACGACTTATTTTATTCAATAGATGAATGATGGAGAAATTATGGGCATTTTGCTCCAAAATTGCGTATACTTGCCATTCGCATTTTGAGGCTAACATGCAACGTATGTGGGTTGCAAAAGAAATTGGAATGTTGAAAAAAAAAACTGGGGTGTTTTTTATTAAGTAAACAGCCTAATTTAATGAGATAAGTTAAATACTTATTCCTCAAGCTTTGGGAAAAAGGCATGAAAATAATATTGTATTTCTTTTGATTGATTAGTGGATTGATCATATTTGCCCCGAGGTTTTTTACTCTTCACCTTGAAGGGTTTTTCACGTATAACTTGGTGCCCTTTAATTTTCTTTGCATTAATTATTTGTTTGCATTGAATATTGGTTTAGCGATATTAGTTAATTCTTCCATTGGTAGAATTTTCTTTGTAGTTGTTTACTTTGCTTTATTTTCCCTAACATTTCAATTTTCAGTTTTGATAGAGAACATGGGTAAGTTCTTCAAACCCTCAAAATTGAATTCCTGCATTTTGAGGGATATAACCTTAGAAATTAGGATAGAAAAATGTAGTAAATACTTTCAAATTCACTAGGTAGATGAGAACCAAAAAGTGAATATAGCCTCTCTCCACTTTGAAGGGAAAACAGATTCATGGTTCTTAGACTACCAAAAGGGCAAGGAATTTGCTAATTGGGATGAATTCAACACGGTATCTATATTAGATTTGAAGACATTGGGCAAGAAAACTATATGGGAGACTTCAATAAATTAGTTCAGACCACCACTGGGGAAGAATACTATGAGAAATTTGAAAAACTTAAACCTCTCATGGTGGCCAAGAACAAGCAATTAACTGAAGAATATTTTCTACTCAGTTGTTTTTGTGGCCTCAAGGAAGAAATCAAACCCTCGATCAAATGTTCAAACTTATGAGGTCAAATCAAGCTTTTTATTTTGCTTGAATGCAAGAGGCAGCCTTAGATGCATAAGGAAGAAAATCAAAACCAATTGGGAAACCTTTTCCGTTTGTTCTTATTTCTCTACTACTCCTTATAACCCAAAAGACTCCATCACTTCTATAAACAACAACAAAGCTACCATTTCTTCTAATCCTATATCTACCACTACCAACCTTAACAAACCTATCACTACCTTGCCACCAGTGAGACCATTGACATCAGCTCAAAAGAAAGCTAGAAGCGAAAAAAGGTTTTTGTTACAACTGTGAAGGAAAATGGTATCTCAGTCACTTTTGCAAAAAAAAACAACAGTTGTACATGTTAGTTGTTTGTGAAGACAATCAAGAAAGATAACGACTTAGAAAATGAAGGAGAAGAGTTGTTGCTTGATCAGTTTCAAATCACATCGCAAGATTACCGTTAAGTTAAATAACGACAAGTACGGGTCGAAACGCATAAGGAGAGCTATAAAATCAAAAAAATAATTCTCAAATTTATTTTTAAACTTAACCTAGTTTGAAAAGAAGTGATTGATGAAATGTTTGAACTAAGAGATAGTATGAAATGCTAAGCAAATGAGTTTAAAATAGGTGTGCAGATATTTAGCTAGGGCTTTCGAAATCACCACTGTGGGTTGACGACTCTCTTAGGCTAATCTCATGTTTATGTTCTTTCAAATTTAACTCATCCTTAGGTAGGTTTTCACCTCACCTAATGATGGAAAATAATGAAATTCACATACTCAAACCAAATGAATAAAAATTATCATAGCTATCTATGTAGTGTTTCAAAATAAAATTATCACT
This sequence comes from Berberis vulgaris, assembly GCA_963556465.1. Classification (NCBI taxonomy): domain Eukaryota; kingdom Viridiplantae; phylum Streptophyta; class Magnoliopsida; order Ranunculales; family Berberidaceae; genus Berberis; species Berberis vulgaris. The sequence continues at coordinate 14,441,158 of OY747129.1, read as the reverse complement.
GAAATGCAATTTTGAAGATATTTGCAACAAAACTAATGATCAATACAAACACTTTAAATTTCAAAATATAGAATTTATTATTAAAATATGTAAGTATTTTTAATATTTTCATGCCTAAGTATAATATTTTTTTAAAGAAACAGACGGACATTTTAGTGAACATTCAAACAAAGACCTTGAACATTCAACCGATTATAATTTAATCAAGTATTACTTTAAAAAAAAGTTAGTATTTCTATTATAAAATAGGCTTGCACATAAATATGATTTTTTTTTTTAACTTATTAAGGGCAATGGTGGAGATGGTGGTGTCCAGGGCATGATAATTAGCAGCAAAAAAAAGTGTATGTGGAGTGGCAATGGCACGGGTAATATGCTAGTATTTAAAAATCATGTATCAACCTAATACTATGATTATACATAGAACATTAAGAGGTGGATTTATTAGACTTATACATAGTGAAGACATATTTAATCTATTACTTTTAGAAAGATAAAAATAAAAACAAGAAATGTATTCATAATGAAGAAAAACACTTCTAACCATTTCAATAAACAATAGCTCCCAAGTGCATAGATTATGCTAATCACAACCTGGATATAATAAACATGGAAGGAGATAAATTTAGAAAACCTAATTGAGGTCATCCTCCCATAGGGCTCACTCACACCTTAAGAGTGTATTTAGCCACTCATAGTAAACCTGTTTCTGATGGTCATAAACATAGATAATATGGAACTAAACTTTACAAATAAAACTCTCAAATCTCTACAACTTTCTCACAATTTGATTCACAACTCTTGGATGATCTTTGAATGGAATGAAGGTGCCTTTATATAATGATGGTATGCTAGTAAGATAAGTGGCAACAGGTATGACTATTAACCTCAAAATTTGAGCAAAGGTAAGAAATCTCATGTGAATGCATAGCATGCATTGTAATTTTGGAGGCTTTGTAAGTGAAATGGACATTATGGAATTTTCATTTGGTGGCTTGCTCTTGAACTAATGTGTTTGTCATAAATGGTAAAATCTTTTGGTTAAATCAAAATTCAATGGTTGAATTTGAACTTGGAAATGAAAAAATGATTTGGACCATTAAGAGATTGAGTTTTGCATGTTGGGCTTGTTGTGGGCCTTGTTTGGTCAAAATGGGTTTAAAAACCCTGATGGTTTATGGGCTTGAAAATATTCATGAGCCTTGCCTTTTGAATTTAACTTTTCCTCAATTTTCGCAAGATGATGAGATGTTCATTTTCTACATGTTATTGTGTCCATTTATTTATATTTTATGATTAACACTTGAATTCCTGCATTATACACAAACATAAGTAATGAGAGCATTTTATTTATTAATATGACATAACAAATCTAGTATTAGGGGCCTAAAATGTACTATTTATAAGTCTATCACTTCCACAAATTGAGAACAAATATTCAAATTTCTGTCCATGCCTTAACCGATAACGTCACCCAAAGCACCATTAAAATTCAGGTTCAATTACAAAAAACACAATCATTGTGCTAATAGACATGGGGAGAACTCATAGTTTCTTAATCCCAAGTGTGGCCAAAAAAGTTGGGTGTAGGATGGATCCCACAGCTCACATGCTTGTGACTGTCGCTAATGGAGAAAAAAATCAGCAAGGGTATTTGTTCTAACCTAGCATATTATCCGTGTCGTTGGCAGTCCACGTATACTTATTTTCTACTAATTATCATGTACTGGACACCCTCACCACCATCCTCATCATTGCCCTCAATCAGTTCCAATAAAAAATTGCATTTTAGAATATAAACTAATTTTTTTGAGGTGCACATAATTTACGGTAAAAATATTGATTTCTTTAGAGTCAAGCTCAATTAAAATTAGAATTGATTGAATGTTTCGGGGTCTTTGTTTGAATGTTCATTAAAATGTCCGTCCATTTCTTTGAAAAAATTGTACTTAGGCATGAAAATATTAAAATATTTGCATACTTTAATAATAAAATACAGATTTTGAAAATTTAAGATTTTGTATTGATCATTGAATTTGTTGGAAATTATCTTCAAAATTACATTTCAATGATACCAAGTTTACCAAAAATTCGACAACTACGTAGGTTATTATGATAACTTTTATTTGACAAAAAAAAAGAACAATACTTTCTCTCTCCGCAACATGTACATTCCACCAACTTAAAAAAATAACTAATTTCTTTACCCTTCTACGTGTTTTATATTTACAAACATGCCATCATAGAAAATGAATCTTAACCCTCAACACATTTCTCAACTTTCAATCCCAGTCATCTTTTATCTCCAATCTTAGTTTGTCCCAGTCAATAAACAGTAAAACACCACTTTGAATTGTAATATACATTCGAATGGAAAATGCAAAGACGCTACTTTGTTGAAGATATAAGGGTGCTCCCTTTGGCGAGTATGATATGGTGTAGGTGGGGATTTGCTTAAGAAATGTGGGATGTGTTAATCAACTCATAGAAATTGCAATTGTCTTTTAAGAGAAATGGAAAGAAAATTTCACTAAGTATGTGTGGTTAGCCATTTTCCATGAAAAATTGAATCCATTTCCCTGTTATGCAAATTTTAGTTGACAGGAAATTAATTCTTCTTGAGACTGTTTTCCCACTGCTCATGGGATTCTAAGTCCGAGGGGGGGGGGGGGGGGGGGAATCAAACTTGAATTGACGGAAACAGTTTCCATTTCCATGTTTGTTTTCCGTGCAACCAAACATAACCTAAATGAAGGGCAGAAATAGGCTACTCCCGAGATGATGTTAGGGCAAGCTTTTACTAGGTTTTTGAAGAAGAACACTTATGGACTGCTAGGCCAATTTTATCAATTACGACTGCACCCACTATCCCAAATATACGCACACCAATCATCCACCTCTTATAAGAATTTTTCTAATGTGTTTGCTAAATCAAAATCAATGCCACCTCTTAGAACCCTCGACCATCACATTCTACTAAAACCCAATGTTGAACCAATCAATCAACGACTTTACAAATACCGCTACATGCAAAAAGGAATCATTGAGCAACTCATCCAAGAAATGTTAGTAGCCAGACACATCCAAGCTAGCCATAGCCCATTTTCCTCACCTATACTTCTAGTCAAGAAAAGGGTTGGTTCATGGAGGTTTTATGTAGACTATCAAAAGCTGAATGTTATCACTATCAATGACAAGTTCACAATGCAAATAATTGATGAGCTATTAGATGAACTTCATGGAGCTAAGGTGTTTAGTAAGATCTAACTTCGACCAGGATACCATCAAATGGGGGTCTATGAGTCAGAAATTTATAAAACAACATTTAGAACTCATCAAGTGCACTACAAGTAATGTGATGATGTTTGGTCTCACTAATGCTCCAGCAACTTTTCGAGCGCCAATGAATGATGTTTTCAGCCCATATCTCAGAAATTTTATTCTCATATTCTTTGATGATATTTTGGTTTATAGTAACAGTTTGCAGGAACACATACTCACCTCGGGTTCACTCTAGCTACACTCCAACACACACCTTGCTTGCTAAGCTTTCTAATTCATTTCAGACAAAAGTAATTGGAGGATTTAGGTCATCTAATTACCCAAGAAGGAGTGGTTACCGACCCGTCTAAAATAGAATTCATGCGGAGCTGGCCTAAACCTAGTATGCTAAAAATTTACAGAGATTTTTCGGACTTACAGGGTATTATTAACTATTTGTGAAGGAATATATGCAAGCCTTTTATAACCATGTTGAAGAATGATAACTTCAAATGGAACCTTATTGCAGAAGAAGCCTTTATTCAGCTTAAAGAAGCCATGGTAACTACACCTGTTATTGCCCTTCCCGACTTCAACAAGACCTTGCTTGAAACGGATGCTTGCGCTAGAGGCATTTGGAGCTGTTCTAGTGCAAGAAGGTAGGCCAATTGCCTTTTATAGTAAATCCTTGGGTCCCAAAGCTTTTGGATTATCTACTTATGAAAAAGAGTTGCTAGCTATAGTCATAACTGTGACAAAATGGAAGTCATACCTTTCAAGCCATCACTTCATTATATACACGGATCAATAAAGCATAAAATACTTTTTAATACAAAGAGTGACGACTCTAATGCAACAACGATGGTTGACAAAACTCTTAGGATACAATTATGAGATTCATTACAAGAAAGGAAGGAGAATAGGGTGGTTAATGCCTTATATGCCAAGATTTGTGTTAGCATAAGCTCTTCCAAACCAATTCGTCAACAAGGTAAATAACTCCCATCTCCTATAATGAACCACAAAAACAAAATACTGATCAAAATGATTCCAAACTCTCCTTGTGAGATCTCTCTCAATAAACAGATGGCAAATTGTTTCTACTTCACTACACCAAATTGGCATTTTTGTAACAACCCCCAAAATAGTAACACTTTTAAGCTATAACAATTCACAAAGCAATTTTACACATTTTCACAAACAAAGTGATATAATAATTGTATCACCATGAATAATATGGTCCTACAAGTGATACTATTCATGGTGATCCAATTTATTGTATCACTTTTTTTGTGTAACTATTTTTCATTTTTTTGATTAAATTTAGGTTTGAGTTGAAATTGTTTGGTGGATTGTAACAGCAAAAAAGTGTTGATGGTTTGAGAGTTGTTACAAATAGGCTAATTTGGTGTAGTGCTTGTGTGAGTCCTAATAATAGACTCACTTGGATGGCTAAGCTTACCATGCATCTCTAAACCCGGTTCTACTGGGATCTACCCCTTTTCACAATTTCCAAAAAATTGTTAGACACTTTAGTTGGTATCAGAGGGTATCAAAGCTTTTTGTGAACTCTATCTACTTCACATTTCGGCCAAAACACTTCTTAGGCTGACTTCACCAAAATTGCACCATCTAGATTGTGTTTCCACAATCGAGAATCCACCAGTTGGTGTTCTAATTTGTAGCAGTGTTCGAAGTCAGGAATGGCTATAAGACAAGAGGTAATTTTTAGTTCCACTTCAATTCTCATGGTAGAAGCTAGCATTGCAACGGCCAAGTTCCAAAATTATATGAGAACTTTTTTTTTTCTTATTTTAGTATTTCTTTTTAAGAACAAGGATGTGAAATAGCTTACCAAACAAATTGTTGCTAGTTGTTAATTTAATGGTACACCTTTTAAATTCACGAGCCTAAAAAATAAACAATACCAAATAAATCTAAAAAAATGGTATCAATATTCTATAATTAAAAAATACATGTCAGTTAAAGAAGCAAGGAAAAATATTGTATAATTGTATCTCCCATGGAGACAATTAAGTCTCAAAGAGTTTTTGTAGAATGATGATACTGAAGAGAGACCACTCAATACCAATTGTTGGATTAGAATTGAATTAACTATATTGCCATGCTCACAAGAGAAGCTCTATGGTTTATGCTAAGCTCATAATGATGACAATAATTTTTCTAAAACACTTCCCAGTTGAAGGAAACAGTAAGAAGGTTTGAAGCAAGCATAAACAAATCCAACCACAGTAACAAAGTCAAGAACAATGAAATTGGTATATGCTTTTCATTAGGAAAGGCAAAATTGTTGGTGATATAATCAATTTTTGCTCTCCTTCCTCGCTGCTTATCTAGACTTGCATAGGTAGAAAGTTTAAGCCAAGGACTGCCGTATGGTGGCTGATGGCACTCCGATGCTTAAGTTAGATAAAGCTTAGGAGAGGTTTAAAACTTTAAACTAGGATTCTGTAGCGTACCTCTAGTTCATCGACCTTATTTCCCTTTTATAGAGTAGGAGTCCTTGTTTGGCTAGGCTTTTGGTGGCGTAGTTTAGAGAAAGAGATCTTGTTGTGGAGATCCTTTCTTAATTAGGAGTTGTCCATGTGGGATAGTTTCCCTACACGACTCGTGATGATTGAACCCGAAATGTTGTCTTGAATAGCGCACGTCATTAAATGAGTTCGTGACTGTTCGGTAAGAAGACGGGGCGTGACTGCCTGGTGCTTACATAAGCCGCTGCTTTTGTGAAAGGGAGTATCTTCACCTTGTATCTCTTCTACGTCCTCTCATTTCTCTATGTTCTTAGTTGCAAATCTCTCTTTGTTTTTCTAAAAGTTAAAACTTTTTATTTATGGCAGACAACGTCGAACTTACCCTCGAACACAACATGCTCTATGTTTGCCATACTTTTTGCGAAGAACAGAAGAGGTCCGATTTGGATAAGCTTCGTGAGGACAATGGGGTTTCTGAAGACTTGCAGCTTACCCTATTGAGTGCTACTCACAATCTGTTGATGCCTCTGCAAGGGTACATTGCCTTGCACAAAGGCATGTTCCAAGTAGGGTTTCGCTTTCTAGTTTCGGAGGATATTTGGCACTTCCTTGCGCACCTTCGTATTCCTTCCGCTCAAATGGCACTTGATGGGTTTAGGACTTTGATCGTTGTCCTTATCAAGGCCATGCTTGCTGGCCATCTATTGACTTCATGAATATTCCACTTGCCGACCTCTCCTCGTCTTAGTGCCCGTGGAGTCTATTGGTTGAGTACTCCAAAGTGTTTGGGAAAAAGAATTGTTTTTTGGCTTCTTCTAATTCCCCGTATTTCAAGGTGGATGGGTGGCCTCTCGTCCGATAGTTCAAATTCGATCTTAGTGAGTACAATGCTTTTTTATATTTCCATGAGCTTTCCCAAAAACTGACAAGTTGTCTTACTGTCCTGTGCAGATAAATTTGTGGCTCCAATTCTTACTGAGGAGGAGTCAGTGAAGAGGGCGTTTAATGAGCTTTCCTTGATTGTTGTTGAGGAGGTCATGGTCGCAGACAACATCGTGCGGAGTGGATATTTCAGGTATTTCAATGCAGGCCCTACTGTGCCTAGGTCATCGCCGAGGGAGACTGGTGGTGGCCATTCCAAGAAGAGGAGGCTCACAATAACTAGCCCTTCGAAGCAGGCTGAGTTGGAGGTGACCATGCCACTTATCGACCGTCCCAGGAGAAGGTGATTGCAGAGCAGTCCGCTACAGAAATGGCTCCTGGGAGTTGGAGTGTCTGTCTTGAAACTCCTGCTCCTTTAGGTATACTAAAGGGGAATGGTACATAACTGATAGATACTAACAAAGTCAATGTCAATCATGATGATCTCCGATCCATTGAGCTTGATACCTTGATAAGCGAACCTTCTCTCCCGCCCCCAGAGCCTGATGTTGAGCGTCGGGCTAATCTCCATTCTGAGAAGTCTGCTAGGCTGGTGTCTCCAAAAGGTTCCTTGTCGTTGTTTGTTAAGGGTAATCTACACCCTGACGCTCATAGTACAGTTCATGCTGCGGATGAGCCTTTTGTGAAACTTTGCAGGTCGTACTTGGACGCACTTTATAGGTTGGGCCTCTTAAGCGAGCAGCTGTAGGGGTTGGCGGGCAAGGTGCAGTCTCACAAGTCTTATTAGGTTGCTTTACGCCTAGAGTTTGAATTTGATCTAGCCGGTGGGCGACGCCGAATTCATGAGGCCTAGGTTCGGGCTGCGGACGTTCTGGCGGAGCTAAATTCACTGAGAGAGCGATTGGCCGACGAGGATTCTCATGTGGTTGTGCTTTCCTACAGACTGTATGAGGTTAAGGCAAGTTAAGCAGAGCCTAAGGCTCAGCGTGGAACTTCAGGATCTTCTGATATCACCTGTGGTAGGCTGGAACTGCTTGAACTGATTGAAAATGAGAATCCCCATTTGGAGCTTACTTTGCTCGATACCGGAAGGTTGTTTTCTTGAAGATTGATGAGGCAAAAATTTTCGATCCAGCTTCCACGACTGGCAACTCAAGACCGGCTGCAGATAACATTGTTTAATCCCCGTAGTTCCTTCTGATGTAAGTGGCTCTTCGACCTCCGGAGCAAGTTTTCTAAAACAACTGTAACTTTTGAAGTAATTTAAAGAGTGTTTAGCAAGTAATTTTTGTACCTGTACCCTCTGTAGCTAGATTGTGTTATCGTGTTATGCACCAATGTGTTGCTTTCATGCTTGATCTTGACACTTTGCACTTCTCTTTTGTTGACCTCTTTTGACTTTCTTAATTACTGGGTCATGGCTTCGGTCTTGATCTTTTTTCAGCAGCCGAAGCTTTCCAAATGTTGCTCTTGAGAGTACAACGATCCATTGGGCGATGTCAGGTTATACAATGTTGATTGTACTACCGTATTTATTGTCGTTTGTTATTTGCAGGCGAGATGTTTGAGCGATAAGGTTCGGCGGTCATTTTCTTTGGAGGGACAATGATCCCTAGCAAGCTGTCTTCGCTAGGCTACAAGAACACTGACTAAGCTCCCACTTTCTAGATCATCGTCACCAATGCTATTCGAACTAGGCTTCGAGCAATAAGTTGGGCGATTATTATCTGTAGTTGGACAATGATCCCTGACAAGTCGTCTTCACCAGGCTACATGAGCACTGGCTAAGCTCCCATTTTTTAGGCCATCGACGCTCGTTCTATTCGGTCTAGGCTTTGAGCAATAAGTTCGATGATCATTATATGTAGTTGGACAATGATCCCTGGCAAGCCATCTTTACCAGGCTACATGAGCATTGACTAAGCTCCCACTTTCTAGATCATCGTCACCCGTTCTATTCGGACTAGGCTTCAAGCAAATTATGCACAAATCTGACTATGGCCGTTCTGGCCCAGTCAATAAGTCTAACTTGGAGGTACTGACTTATGTATAAAGAGTGAAAGCCTGATTGTGGTCATCCTAACTTGTATTCATGGAGTGCAAGCCTGACTGTGGTTGTCTTGACTTGTGTGACAAGTTTTACTTTGGTTGTCCTGACTTGTGCGACAAGTCCAACTTTGGTTGTCCTGACTTGTGTCTGAAGAGTGCGAGCCTGTGGTCATCCTGACTTGTGCGATAAGTCTGAATTTGGCCATCCTAGCTCATTCAATAAGTCTTACTTTGGTCGTCCTAACTCACTTGATAAATTTGATATACAGTGTAACCCTGACTGTGGTCGTCCTAACTTACTGTGCAAGTCTGACTTTGGCCATCCTAGTTCACTCGATAAATCTAACTTAAGGGTCATGATTTATATATACAGAGTGCAAACCTGACTGTGGCCATCCTGACTTGTGTATGGGAGTTAGATAATGGAAGACTAGTAGTGGGATTTTAGCAAAAACAAGTATCCTTTATTGATAATACTTTTTAGGGTGTTCTACATCCCATGGCCACATGAGGTTTTTACCCATTTTCCAACCAATACGTCCTTGGCCTGTTGACCTCGGTCACTTTATAGGGCCCCTCCCAATTCGGGTTTAGCTTTCCTATTCCCGGTTCCTTAATGTTCTGCTAAGTCTTTTTGAGTACCAATCCACGACTTTGAATTCTCGTGGCTTGAATTTCTTATTGTAATACTGAGCCATCTTTTGTTGGTAGGCTGTTATTCTAGTAGAGGCATGATTTCTCTTTTCCTCAAGGAGATCTAAACTAACGTACAAAGCTTCGTCGTTGTTTTTCGGTCTGAATACCTCTATCCGAAAAGACGGTATTCTAAGTGCCACCGGGACCATCGCTTCTAACTCGTATGCTAGGGCGAAAGGTGTTTCTCTGTAGGGTGTTCTTTTGGTAGACCCATTTCCGTAGGGTGATGAGACCCATTTCCCTTTTGGTGCATCGAGCTTCCTTTTGAGTGCCAAAAGATGGTTTTATTGGTAACTAGTTCCGCCTGGTTGCTGGCTTACGGAAGCCCTGGCAAAGAGAAATGTTGGTTGAGGTTCTCGATCTTGGTGCCTTGAAATTGGGTTCTGTTATCACTGACTATGTCCTTGGAATATTTAATCTTCAGATGATGAACGATAGATGTCCATATGAATTTTTCAATTTGATCATATCCTATCTTGGATAGAGCCTCAACTTCAACCCATTTGGTGAAGTAATCAACTGCTACAAGGAGAAATTTCTTATTTGTTGAGATCGGGAGCGATCCGATGATGACCATTTCCCACTGTGCAAATGGCCATGGGCTGGTCATCGAAGTCAAGTGATGAACGAGCATGTGAGTATACGGTGCAAACCTCTGGCACTTATCGCACTTGTGGATGATGTCTTTCACATCCTGCTACATTTGCGACTAGTAGTACCCCAGAGTCAGGGCCTTATGGGTCAGGGTTCTGCTTGGGTGATTCTCGTAGATGTCATCATGGATGTCTCTATGGATGTGGTTTGCCTCCGAAGAGGCTAAGCATCTGAGTAAGGGACCCGTGGTTGATCTTCTATAGAGTTTGTCATTCAAGAGGGTGTACAGTGTTGCCCTATTTTTCAATTTTCTCGCCTCAGATTTTTCTGTCGGGAGGGCCAGTCTTTGATGTACTCATTGATGGGATTCATCAAGCTTAAATTCACTTCAACTGCGTAAAGCTCATTGATCTCCTCTTTTTCCAGACTCGACTGTTCTTGGAATTTGATAAGTCCATTAGTTATTTTTGCAGTGGTTGAGGCCTGCCTTGCCAGTGCATCGGATTTTTGGTTGTCATCTCGCGGACATTATAGAAGTTCAAATCTTTTAAATTGGCCTGTGGAATTAATGACCTTCTCGCGGTAGGCTATCATCCTTAGATCTTTATTGTTAAAATCCCTTATAACTTGGTTGACTACCAGACGTGAGTCGCTATAGGCGGTTAGCATGGTTACCTCGACTCCTTTTGTTAGCTTCATGCAACCTGAGGGCATTGTATTTTGCCTCATTATTCGAGGCTAGGAAACCATATTTGACCACCTTTTCCAAGACGAAGCCGCTTCAAAAGTGGAGTGTGATACCAGTACTACTGCATTTATGCGTGGTTGACCCATCGCAGCTCAGGATTCACCCTGGCTCATCTAGCCTCTGCTCGGAGTTGTTCAGCCCATGTTCCCCAACACTAGTAAACTAGGCGATGAGGTATGCTAATGCTTGGGCTTTTATGGCAGTTTTTTGAGTGTAGTTGAAGTCAAACTATTCCAGTTCCACTGACCATTTAACCATTCTGCCAGATAATTCTGGTTTGTGTAGCACTTTTCAAAGTGGGTGTTTGGTCAGAACTGTGATAGAGTGGGCTTGAAAATAGGGCCTTAGCTTCCTCGAAGAGATGGCCAATTCCAAAGCTAGCTTCTCTAGATCATGATAGTTTTCTTCGGCTTCCACGAAAGTTTTGCTGGCGTAGTACACAAGTCTATGTACCCCCTTATCATTCGGTACAAGAGCTGAACTGACGGCCTGACCCGAGGCGGCTAGATACAAATAAAGTGTCTCTCCTGGGGTTGGTTTTGAGAGTAGCTCGGTACTTCCCATATATGACTTTAGGTTCTCGAAGGCTTGCTCGCACTCTTCGTCCTAGCTGAAGGCCTTGCTTCCTCAGAGGATCTTGAAAAAAGGGAGCCACTTGTCTGATGACCTGAAGATAAACCTATTAAGTGTTGCCACCCTTCCGGTCAAGCTCTGAACTTCCCTAATGGAGGTCGGGGACATCATATCGAGAAGAGCTTGGGTCTACTTCTATTCCTCTTTGGTTCACTATGTAACTTAGGAACTTGCCTGACTCGACCCCAAACATGCATTTCTGCGAGTTAAGCTTCATCCGATACTTGCGGAGTTGGCCGAATGCTTCGGCAAGGTCGGATATGTGATCTGGGTTGTGGAGGCTCTTGACCAACATGTTGCTTATGTAGACCTCCATGTTCCTTCCAATTTGGCTTTCAAACATCAATTTACTAGCCATTGATATGTAACGCCCGTGTTCTTGAGACCAAATGGCATCACCTAATAGCAATATCTCTTTTTCAATTATGAAGGACGTTTTCTCTTTATTCGGGGATCTATATCTGGTTATATCTGGAGTAGGCATCCATGAAACTTAGGAGGCCGTGTCCAAAAGTGGAATCTACAATTTGGTCGATGTGGGGAAGCGAAAAGTGTCATTCGGGCATGCTTTGTTCAAGACGGTGTAGTCTATGTAGATTTTCCACTTTTCATTTTCTTTTTAACCAGGACAGTGTTTGCCAATCAGTCTGGGTATCGTGCCTCTTTGATCATATCAGCATTTAGTAGCCTCTACACTTCTTTGTTTATAATCTAGTTCCCCTCTGGGGCCACAAGTCTTTTCTTTTGTATGACTAGTTTTCGTGTTGGGTCTACAGTCAGTCGATGGGTGATTATGGAAGGGTATATTCCCACCATGTCCCTCATCATCCAGGCGAAGTCGTCTTAATTCTATCGCAGCAGTGTTATTAGTTGTTCTACAAACTCTTTGCTTAAGTTGGAACATATTTGGATGCCTCTGCAGTTACTAGGGCTGTCCAGATACATAGTTATAGGTTCTTCTTTGGGTTGATTGACATTAGATCTTCCCCTCGGGTTGACAAGGGCCTCCTAATCTGGGTGGACAGAGTCCTGGCTCAACTCCGAACGAGAGCTTTGGGGCGCATCAGTCTTGGTCTCGATCTGTAATTGATGCCTATCGAGCCACTCCAGTTCTGAGTAATGACAGTCTCTAGTGGCCGTTTGATTTCCCCGTATTGTGCCAACTGTTTGACCGACAGGGTACTTGATGCACTGGTAAGAAGTGAAGATCACCGCCTCCATCTGGTAAAACCAGGGTCTCCCCAGGATGATGTTTTAGGTGGACGACGCATCGATCACCATGAACTCATGAAGGATTATTTTTTTAGTCGTGGTTCTCCTGCCACTACTATTAATTTGATCCTTCCCAACGGGAAGTACTTCTCTTCACTGAGTCCGACTAGGTATGTGTCGAGGGGTTTAGTTTTTCTTCCTTCAATTGCATGTTGTGGAATGTGTGCAGGAACAACACGTTCGTACTGCTTCTATTGTCTACTAAAGACCTTCTCACTTCCCAGTTTGCTATGGACACTGATATTACCAGGGCATCATTATGTAGAGTATGAACGCCTTGGAGGTCCTTGTCCATAATGGTTAGGAACAGGAACGGGCCCTGGGAATGAATGCAATGCATTTGTTGGTCCTCGTAGGCCAATCCAGTCCATAGTTTGCAGAGAAACTCCTTTCGGGACCGGTTGGAGCGCTCGATTTCCGAGTTTACTTCGTGCAAGACGCATACTTCATTGCACTGCTCCTTGCTTTTTGCCTCTTCTCCATCCCTAGGGACAGAGGTATTCTTTCCGGATTCTGTTTTTTTTCTTTGCGATTAGTTTCTCGTTTAGGACGATGTAATTCTATGTTTTTTTTAGTAGGTCCGCCATATTCGACAGGGTCCAAAGTTAAGAAGTTATAGAACTTGTCGTTCCTCATACTGTCGGTGGAGGTTGCGATGGCTGTTGCATTGTTACAACCATTGACGAGAGGTGACTCGTCATTGAAGCGTGTGACGTATGCCCTCAACATCTCATCCGGCTTCTGCTTTATTGGTTTGAGTATCTTCAATATTTGCAAGATTTGTTGTATATGAGTTGACAGTAGATTCACCTTTGGGTCTAAAATGGCTACCGTCGGTATGGGGGTTTGCAAAGGTTCCTCCCATGGTTGCGGCAGCGTTAGAGCGGGTGGTGCTCTGCTGCTTCGAGCATTTGAGGTTTTGTCGTGTCTCCATTGTTGAGAGACATTGTTGTCACCATCTTGTTGATTTTCTAGAAAAGTTGGTACTCTGTTCTTTTTGAGGAACTCTGTCGTTCCCCACGGACAACGCTAAACTGATATAGTCGATTCGTGTCCTCCTTCATCGCTGCTTACCTAGACCGTGTGGTGGCCGATGACACTCTGATGCTTAAGTTACATAAGGCTTTGAAAAGGCTTAAAGATGTAAACTGGGATTCTATAGTGTACCTCTAGTTCATCTACCTTATCTTCCTTTTATAGAGAAGGGATTCATTGTTTGGCTAGGCCTTTGGAGGTGTAGTTTAGGGAAAGATGTCTTTTTGGGGAGATCCTTTCCTAATTGGGAGCTGTCCATGTGGGATAGTTTCCTTACACTACTTGTGCTCCTAGATCTGTGGGAAAGGTTTCCCTGTTTGAGTGTTGTTCTTGCAAGGAAGTTTCCTTGCTCGACTTATAATTTAATATATGTTTCCTAGTCAGATCCATTGTGTTGTTTGCTTGCCTATCTTGGGTAGATTTCTCAGATACTTGCCTTAGAGGTCTTACGAGTATTGGGCCTGACCAAGTGACGTGTGGGCTTACTAACTCATTGCAACTCAAATCTGACTGTCTGGATCTTACCTAATGAGCTTAGTGTTGTTTGGGCCTCACTGGATTGAGCCTTTAATCAGGACTGCTTTGTTCTGTTGACGAGATCATCACGATACATATACAGTGTTAATCAGATTACGATTTGGTGTATCATTAGAGGGTATGAAGGAAATTTATCATAGAGCCATATAGGCACTTGATGATACATAAAAGCAGTCAATCTTTAAGCCACACACGTGTCATGATGATCTCGAGGAAACACAGGCCCTAGTGTCAGCCAAACACTAAACAGGCCCAAGCGATTATAAGCCCGCTTAAATCAGTCTGCCAGGACCCGAACTCTCACAACATGCTAGGCCCATACGTCTCACAACTATCCTCAATACTCATAAGCCCTATTTAGGCAAGTATCTTGAAGATCAGCTTCGAACGGGCAACTACCTATGCTCTCTGCTGCCAACTAGGAAGCAAATAGAAGAGTACATTCTACACAGGGAAACTCTCTTCGATGAATTACTCTTGCATTGGGAATCATCTCCCGCGTATCTAGGAGCACGGAGCTAAGAGGGAACTTCCTTCCTACAGCACGACTCCTAATTAGAAAATGATCTCCACGAAGATCTCCTTCCTAAATTACGCCTACGATAGCCTAGTAGAACCAGGACTCCTTGCATTATAAATAAGACATAAGGTTGGTAAGCTAAGGTACGCTACAAATTCCTTATTACTACATTACACCTTCCTCATATCCCTGTCTGACTTTAGCATCGGGGTACCATTGGCCACAACAATGGTGGTCCATGGCTCACGTGTGCTACTTGAGAAGGTCAAAGGTCAGCGGGAACAAGGTCAAAGCAGAGAGTGAAAAATGACTGCATTGGTTTGTCTCCGTCCGTGGGTACAAAAAATTTCTTAAATTTACACTAAGCATCATCTACTTTCAAAGCAAAGAAAGATGGTGACCCCTAGGTCACGCAAAAACGGAGAACCAGAGGACATGTCGAACGCTCAGGCTGTCCCTATACCACCTCTTCAGTAGCTCCTATCTTGCACAGGCAATGACAGATCCCAAAATCGATACGCTAGCATCTCAAATATAGCGGATCGCCAAGGCGGTAGAGACTCTCACACGACAGAATCCACCAACCGCTAATGGAGACCCGGAGCAGCACGAACCTCCTTCTCCAGAAGATGATAGAGAGCAAACGCAGGAAAGCCAAACATGTACTAGTTCTTATTGGACTAAAGGTGGTTGCACGGCTAACATTGAGTTTAATGCCTAGACAGAGAGGCTTAGCCCTGGGAACCCCCTTCGTAGAGGGGCGCACAACCCGGACATACTGTAGCGCCTCTCTATCCCACAATTTGTAGATCAGATCATAAATGAGGCCCTTCCGATAAAGTTCACTCCCCCGAAGCTCGACTCCTATGACAGGACCACCGATCCTTTCGACCACCTACGCCATTACCAGCACGTAATGGCCCTTAAAGAAGGATTCGAATCCGTCATGTGTAGGACCTTTTCCTACTAGTTTGAAAAGCTTAGCACTGACGTGGTTCCACATCTTTCTGCCGAAGTCCATCGACTCCTTCAAAACACTGGCAAAGGAACTCCTCACGCGTTTCATCGGGAGACAACATTTTCGAAAAAGCCCACACTACATACTCTTTCTGAAAAAGAAGTCCGGCGAGACACTCTGATAGTATGTCATGCACTTCAACAACGATCTGACCTTCATCGATGGGTGCAGTGATGATACAGCCTTGACGGCCTTCACTGTGGGCCTCAAAGAGGGAAAGCTCTACGAGGACTTCACCCTAAATATGTGGACACAATCCATGGATGAGGACAGCCACATCTCTCACTCAATGGTTCAGAGCCCAATTCCCACCTTGACCTTTACGAACAAGGATCTTAAAGGAATCTGAGCGCCACATAACGACACCGTAGTCATCTCAGTTTCCGTAGCAAGGTGGGAAGTAAAGAGAGCCCTAGTTGATACAGGAAGTACACTTAACATTCTGGTCTACAATGCGTTCCACGGCATGGACCTCAAGGATGTAAACCTAACATCTTTAGAACACCCGCTGATTGGATTCAACGGGGAGAAATTTCTTCCCCATCGAAAAGTTAAGGTTAGCTATGGTAGCAGGAGATCCGCAGCTGAGGAAGGTCTTATTTCTGGACTTCATGGTGGTAGAAGCATCATCATCTTACAATCTCATCCTCTGAAAACCATGGCTCCACCCTTCACCAGTGTGTTAAGTATAGTGTTAACTACTCCGAAGGAATAATATGTGGAGACCAACCTACGACACGAGGCTGCCACTACGCCGCACTGAAATAGATAGGGTGCTCCCAGATTCAGCTACATAATGCATAGTAGCCTGATCCAGTGCAAGGATAAAAGACGACAGAGACATCATTTTCGAGCTACAGGGGCAATAAGATCTTTTGCCCAGTGAGTCGAAAAGGCCATGGCAAGCGGGAACACATCCACCGACATTCCGTTGGCGAGGAGATATGTTCCTGTGCAAGGTTTACTCTTTAGTAACCTATGTAACGCCTCTACAGTCCACTGAATGATCCATGAGAGCAACCGAATTCACTCCAAGGCCAGGATCAATTTCTCTCCTTCAACAGTTAGTTTGCTTTAAGTTACACTACAAGAAAAATTGTGATCAATAGCGTTTAAAAATCGCTATGGTAGGATACCATAGCGGTTTAGTAACCGCTATGACAGCCGGCGCTATAATAGAAACAGGGGATATCATAGCGTTTTTAAAACGCTATGGAAGGTGGATTCTTTATAGCGTTTCAGAAACGCTATGGTATAGTCTACCATAGCGTTTTTAAAACGCTATTGTAAACCATACCATAGCATACCATAGCGTTTCAGAAACGCTATGGTAGACTATACCTGGTTTACAATAGCGGTTTAAAAACGCTATGGTATGGTTTAACAGTTTTTTTTTTTTTTTTTTTTTTCTTACCATAACAGTTTTGATCGAAATGCTATTAATCAACATTTTTCTTGTAGTAGAGCTAGTTCACCGTAATCTGGAAACTTAAAAAGGCAATCTAGAAACTTGAAAAGGATAGTAACTAGCTATCAAGACACAAGATTATGGAATACATTTTATTGACAGCAAATTTTAATAATAACTCAAAAATGTACCAATACAAAACCATTCATGGTGCACAATAACTCTCGAAAACAGGAAGGGGAATAACTAACTACTAAGAGTGCTAGCATTCTCACTTCCTGAAGGATGTTCAAAGCCCACTATTCCCAGGCTTAAGTCTGGTTCAGTGGATGACCATGCAGCAAATTAAACACTCAGTTTTCAGCTACTCAGTCAGGACTTCTGCCATCCATTGCATCTTCTCCCCATCCAGCTGCAGTTGTATCCAGTTGGTTTGACATGAATGGTTGATACCGTGGTGGGTGGTAAAACTGCTGCGAGCTCAAATTGTTTGGATTAAGGCCCGTTGTGCTTGGAACATGATGTAGACCTCCATTTGACTTCATTATTTTAGGGGTTGTAACACTGTTTGGGTACCATCCAGCAGTTCCAGGAGGAGAAGCACTGACACTTGTGACTGGAGGATTCTGCTTTGCATTGATTGATTGAGAACAATGCATCATAATAACCGGTTCCTGCAAAGTACCAGTTTGGAGGTTTTTAACTTCACTCCCAACAACAACATAACGAGCTTGGGGAGGTGCAGACTGTTCAAAGAATAGAACCAAAATGACAAATTGTTCAAAGTAAATCAATCCTACCAATACTTTAAACCAAACTGTTCAAAGAATAGAACCAAAATGACAATGCAACAAGAACATGAACAGGGATGTATTATCCTTTACGCAATTTAGCAAAAGACAAAAATAATATGATTGTCAATCCTAACTGAACCGGCGCTTTAGATTTTGCCAAACTGCGTAAAGACTTCCATAAGCTTCTTAATGATACAACAAACATGAAGTGGAGACAAGAAATAGGAATTACCATCTCAATGCCATCTTGATTGGTGTAGTGAGACAGGATGTAAACACATCTGCAGGAAACTCGGCACTCTGTGGAAGATTTTCATGCGCTTCACAGGCAGCAAGTAAAATGCAATCTTTCAAGGATGATCCAGATGAGCTGGGAGAGTTCCAATCTAAGCACTAATCAAAGATAAAAATTAATATTAAAAGAGGAAGCATGGAGAAAGAAGGCGCACATAATTCCAGCAGAACATTTTGCTCAAAAACTACATAAAACTATCAAACAGCTCAAGAAATTACTGTGAACCTCTATAAAGGCATTAACAATCATCCCAGCAGCGGAGCAGTCAAATACATATATTGAGGGTGTCTTCAGCCAGGAGTCCAAGTCATTGATGGGCAGCGGTATGTACTGCGTATAACTCTGAATTCAATGCACTATTATTAAATCACCTGCATAAATACATATATTGACTTTAATGTTCACTTCACTTCCATAAAAACACCTGCATAAAAACACACTAGGGCATACAGAGGTTCACTTAAGTTCACCTGAATAAAAACACAACTTTTGTTGTGACATTTACTTCACTAGAGCATACAGAAGTTCCAAACAAAGTAAAAGTGATAGCAAGTAGATAACTAGCGATACAGATGTAGTAAACATAGAGTCATGGTAGGTCGCTGACCTTGGTTGAGCACAACATATGAAACAATCTCTTTCTACCAGAACATGTGAAAGATGAATCACACAAATCCACTTCCATTGTAACAAATACATCCAATTGAAGCTGAAGTAGAAAAGGTTCAACACACCAATTCTTAAATCTCACAGAAAAGCATCAAAAAGTGAAGTAATATTACAAAAAGTACAGAAGTATTCAGATTTAAGTAGGTTAGCTCATAACCATGCACATACCTAAACAGTCGAACTTGCTGAACCAACTGCAAGCTCTTACTTAAAGTACAAAACTCATGCAAAAAAAGGACCTGTTTCATGAAAAAGATTTAGATCCTTGCAATAAATCATGCAAACATACACACAAAGAATAGAATGTATACCTAAGACATTGCCACTTACAACAACCACATTTTTCATACCATCATCACGCGGAGGGAGGAGGCAAAGTACCTGAATAATGAAACTTGAACTGGTTCTAAAATGCTCAGCGTGTACCTGCATAACTCTCCCCTGCTATGTAAAAACTCCATTTTCTGTACATGGGATACTTGAGGAACCATTTTCTATACCTGCGTGTACCTGCATAACTCTAAAATGTTCACTCGAAAGTATATAACCTTAATCTGGCAGAAAACTACATTATTAACCAACATATCATCATATGACATGCTCATGCATAATTAGGCAGGTCATGATCTAAAGTTGGTTCATAATTAGGCAGGTCATGATCTAAAGTTGGTTCATACCTGACTGTGAATATGACATCATGCCTGACAACTTCCCAGGGGCTGAATTTCTGCACCATACAGATTACTGATTACCAATTGAAGTCACAAACAAACGAGGAAGAATACGAATATTCAATGATTTCAGCTAAACCAAACCTCTAGCCAGTCTTCAGCAATTTCTTCTTGTCCCTCCAGCTAAATCCCAAGGGGTATCCAAGTCTCCTTCCACTACCTCCATCTCTCCACAGAGTGAACCATCAGGGAAGTGCCATTGCGCAAGATCCTGACGTTCTCGTGCATTCCTGACACGCCAACAGCCATCAGGCTTCAGATCTATCTCATTTACATCTTCACCACAATCTCGCATCTGTTCCACCACATTAAAATAGTTCAGAATTTGAATGAAAGATTAGCATCAAGAACTTAAAAGTCATTCAAGTTTCTGAAGGTAGTACCATAGCCACAATGCGATTGAAATAGGGATCAATGATGATATTCTCCAAGGAATAGTTTTTGACGCATATCGGGCACTGCCACTGCATCCAAAGTACACATCAATCTTCTTCTTAATATATATAAATAAAAATAAAATAAAATAAAATAAAATAAAAGCAGGCTCAAGTAACCTTAATTCAAACCTAAACACCAATACAAAGAAAACCCAAGATTTAAATACAAAGAAAATCTTCAAACTTAACCACACACACACACCACCACCACCACCACCACAAAAAAGGTGAAATTAACAAAACTACACCTGAACAGGATAAGGATTAGCAAGCATCATAGAGCAGGACAGTATCAGAGTAGACACTCTGGAGATCAGCAGTTGACCAGTTTGATCACAAGTCTCTCTTGCTACCTGACCTCCCAAGGGAGAAGGGGGATCCTTTCCAGGTGGAACTAGGAGCCTCATAGCTTCACTAGATCTGGTTTCTGCAGTATAGGAACATCATAATCATAAGAACATAAATAAGTAAATATATAAAACCATGCAACAACATGATCCATACCTTCTTCCAGACCTTGGAAGGCATCATTAAGGTGAATATTTATTGATATCAATATCTTTTGCATCATTAAGGACCAGCTATCATCATCTCCTCTTGCCTTTGGGAGAAAATTTCTTAACATTGAGTAGGAAAGCCAGGTCACAATCTAACCAGATGAAATCGAATGTATAATGAAAATTTTCCTACAATAGCAACACAAAGTTTTTATCTTAAACAACTAGAAATATCAGTCACCTTTAACACATTTGTACTGCATTTCCCCGACATGATCTTCGAAACAATTACAGCTTCAGCCTGAGAAGAAACATATCAACATCTTATCATGTATGCATTAGCCTGAGCACTCGAAGTTCATTGTGACAAAGACAAGAAACACCATGTTGGTGATCAAGCAAAAGAAAATAAAATGTATTATTTTCACTTCCTTTTGCTGAAAGAAATGTTGAATGATCTAAACATTTTTGTGATGATGAATGTACATAATGTTTCAAGGGAAAAAAGGGAACGAAAGCAAGAAGAAGAAGAGCAAGAAATGGCAGTAAAATAACCAAATATAATCATGTCAATGGTAGTCATTGTCGAACACCTCGTAATCCGTCTTGGACACCGACACACATGTCGGTGTCATTGTTACATAGGTTTTCACTTGTCAAAAACTGAGGTGTTAGGGCCAGTGGCTTGTACTAAGCAATTAGTTAAGTGATATCAAGTTGAAATGAAACACATAAGTGTTTAAGAAAATAATTGAGAGTTAAAGAAAACTCCAACATAAGGGCACTTCGAAATTTCAAATCCTGCAAAGCAGGTAAATGCCAAAAGGCAGCAAAAACAGACTGAACGCACTTCTCGCTATGACTTTTCAAACAAGATTAGTGAAGTTTGACCACACTACAATATATCATGAAGCTTCCCACACTGAAAGAATACGCTACAAACTTAGAAGCAAACCTTAATATAGGACTAGAAGTATTCAAATGCAAAATATATTTCAGATGAGTTTAACCTTAAAAGAACAAAACACAAGACAAACAAGAGATCTTACGAGGCAATTAACATGCAGGTGATCCCAAGCAGTTGAAGTCTATGTCTTTCAATGTAATTTTGAGAGAAAAAACGATCAATTATGAGACAGACCGAGGTGAAGTGTATCTGGAGCCAGCTTATATTCTTCAGAAACCTGAAAAAGTAATAATAATAAATTATCAGTACCATGTAACTATGGCATGAAATGAATATCCTTGTCCATTATGACAAAGCATAGTTGAAACTAAACAATTCTTATAGATGTAAGAAGTAAATATAACTTGTAATTTCTAGCAAATTCACAGTAGTCTATAGATATATCATATATGATCCCAATCATAAAGCCAATAAACAGTTTATGGCTATGGATTTATAATGCAAGAGAAAAATCTCTTATGGAGCTGCATGGCATTTTTTTGTTTCCTTAAGATGCAGTTCAAAGCTGAAAAAGCATGTTGATCCATTACTTCATTTGCGGTAAAAGTCAAGCACACAAGTAATTCAGCGGGAGATTAGGAGTTATGATGTTGCAAAACTGAGAAATTCATTGATTGAAAATTCTTCTATGCATCCAAAAGCATGGTGCACCCAGATAACTTCAGGTTTTAAGATTGGTAAGTTTTGTTAATTTGGTTGCAACTTAAGTGAGTAGTAACTTTTGTATGCCATATTAGTTACTAAGTGAGTGATAACTTTGGTCACATGAGGGTAACTTTGTGTATATCAAGTAGTAAGTTAGTGTACATTGGGTGGTAACTTTTTGTGGATGTACCATACATCCAAATTTGTGTATGTATCGAAGCATTGCTCTCTTCATTTATTTATGTTCTAATTTGTTCTCACATTAAGATAGTAAGCTAGATCTGCAGTTCTATATTGTTTGAAACTGAACTCTTCTTTTTTAATTTGTCATTTTCTTTCAACCACTTTGAGAATCTGATATGTGCTTGATATTCAGTTAAACGACACTTTTCAATAACAGCATAGATTTCAAGTGTAATATTCATTTTATAATGAAGAGATAAACATATTTTCCCCCATATTCTTTTACTTATCTTACAAAATGAATAGCATCTTTTAATTACTCATTTCATATTTTTAGGAACGTCCAACTTTATAGTCGCTTTAGAAACAGAACAGACATTTCTATATGGTATACAAGTTACTATGCTGTGATAAAATGGATTATTACATGGTACTTATAATTTTAGTTCTACATGACCAACATTAATGGTGTAAAGACCAGGAGCATTGTTTTCAACTTACTAATTACTTCAATAAATTTTCAAATATAATACTCGTAAAGTGGCAATGTTCAGTGAAAGACCCTAAAACTAACCTCCACCAGCCAATTAATCAAAATTCCTCTTATACTTTGAGTGATCTCCCTTTGTACAAGTCTCCATGAAATTAGAAGGCTTTTGAAGGAGCTGAAACTAGAAAGGGCATTACCATAATCTTTCATGAATAGCTATAAAAAACAGAACAGACGGTTAAAAAGGATGTTCCTAGCGAACTATAAATCACTTCTTAGACCACATAATATTTGTCTTTGCTGAATAAGAATATATAACACTCAAACATGGATATACAAGCACTAAGCTAGAGCATGATTAATCTTAGTATCATATCATATGCTCAAAATTTGATGAAATAGAAATAAACATAAAAGTATGCCACCAAAGTTTTCCTTTATTCACGTCCACCACTTGGGTTGTTAAGATATGCAGGTAGAAGGTCTTACTGGGTCTTATAGGGTGGACGTCATCATGATGAGGGAAGAAAGGTTATTCTGAAACAAGATAGCCAAGAAATGTTATATCTTTGACTCCTTTGAGAATATTAAGATCTTTCCTAAAACTTTTGTTTCTGCATACTTGCTACATTTGCAATTCGTCTCGGCCAGGATCATGCAATGGTACTTAGTGTTACATGTAAACACGTACCTAAAGTGCATATGTTTATCGGATATTTGAACTTGTTATGATAACTATTTTAAACTTGTGCCTTACATGCATAAAGTTAGAAAAATAGGAACTAGTTACAATAAATCTTTTAAGCTATTTCTTTTTCTTAGTTAGTGTGCCATTTATGAATATTTCATACAGAATATCCACAGCATGCTTCACGTTATATAAGATTATCACTTCATTTATTTTACAATATCAAGCCTAATGAGTTACAATAGGGACAAACAAAACTATCTACTGGATGAAACCGGAGGGGAAATGACAATCAATCAAGCCATAAGGACCACAAAATAATGAAGAATTTCAGATAGATGAGGTCCTGTTCCAGGATGATCCCATATTACCACAATCTCACCAAATCCAAGGGAAATAACAGAAAAGGCCAACGTAAAAGCAGGGAGTAGATCCAACCATCTAATGAGAATGCACGAGAAATAGTTCGATGTTGAAATATCTTCCCTGGAAATTTTTTCTTTTCAACTTAAAAAAATAAGAATATGCAGTTCAATGCATGTTGAATGACACATTGCAAAGTCTTGAAAATTTTAAATCTTGAAACAAGAAGTACCTATATGGTGGAATCTTATTGCTAAATGATAACTAATGTTCTTAATCTGCAGTTCTACAGAAATCACAAAAAGTTGATCCACATGCACTCATAATTCTGAACATAAAGAAAGAACTTCCAATTCATCATCAAAGATATTGACAATAAACCCATTTCTTAGAGCGTGAGTGATTGCACCACTATGGTGTAAAGTGATTCCACCAACAACCTGTGTTAAAAAAATTGGTTTGTTTAAAACCATTGGAAGTTAATATCATCAGGCTAGAATGATATCCTAGAAATAGGACTTACTTTGCAATTTTCTCTGGTGCGACATATAACAACTTGTATTTACAGTGATCAGAAGCCAGTTCTCTAAAGATGTCCTGTTGTTCACTCCATTCCATATTAGCACTCAAGTAAGCAGTTGGGATGTTTGCCTAAATTGCAAAATCAAATGAAAACCTTAACAATGAATGACAAAATTAGACAAAACAACTGAATCATCCAAAGAAATAATTGCATTACCAGCAACAAGTGCATGATTTGGTCTTGAATGAGTGAAACAAGAGGAGACACAACTAGAGTTATTCCATTACAAATTAGGGTCGGCAGTTGCAAATAATAAATATGAGTTATACAAAGACTCGCATGATCTTACTAAAGTGCAAAGAATTCTCAAAGTGACAAACAGATGAAAAAATACATACCAACTTATAACTGTGTGAGATCTCAGATTCTGAGTT
The DNA here is from genome assembly GCA_963556465.1 of Berberis vulgaris. Lineage (NCBI taxonomy): Eukaryota > Viridiplantae > Streptophyta > Magnoliopsida > Ranunculales > Berberidaceae > Berberis > Berberis vulgaris. Next base: position 14,416,294 of record OY747129.1, on the reverse strand, counting down.
ACCTCAAAATTTCACTCCAAGAAAAAGGGGAAGTTTTATTTTTCGACGGACTCGCTTCTTCTTCGCCCCTGATTTCGTCGTATCTCTCTGAGTGAGATAGAATGAAGAGGAAATTATGCTCTTGTTGGCCTTATTTGATCATTCAAAAAGAAAAGAAACCTAAACCTTCACTGCCCCATTCTCCCCAACTTTCTCCTCCACCCCATGTTAGATGAATCAAATTGAGAGAGAAGAGAAAGTGATAGACAGAGCGGCGAGAGTGGCGAGAGCAACAGAGAGAGCGAGAGTGGTGAGAGCGACAGAGAGAGCGAGAACAGGGAGCGAGGCGAATGGCAGAGCGAGGGAGGGAGGAGAATCGCAGGGCTGTGTGTTTCATTCTTCTTTGTAGGTTTTAAGTTGGAGGAGAGAGTGAAATATTTTGGCGGTCAAGCGTTTTTAATCTCCCGCTTGATTCTTTAATAGCGATTTGAGATTACAATATACTAAAATTAGGTTTTTTATAGCATTTGAGTAAAAAACGCTATCCTCAAATGCTATTAAAGATCATTTTTGTTGTAGTGTTATTTGTTTCCCTTTCTATGGTCAATAGTGAGTTTTAGTTCTTAAAGGCTTATGTGATTTTCTATCATTTAAGAAATAAATGAAGAATTACGAAAACAAACTCAATTGATTATTGGAAAGATGTAACAGCAAGCACCTTGAGGCAGATACAAAAAACTGAATACTACAAGCATCTGAATACAGTGCGAACTGTAGTAAAAGACTCGCTTAGACAATTCTGTTACGGACAGCATCTGATGAAAACTTGCAAACCCTTCGATGTGACCAATCTGCAAGTGACAGTAAAGATAAGATAACGGGATACACTCAACCCCCTCCCAAGATAAATACAAAGTGGCAGAAGGGATTGAAATGACTGAGCAGTCAGACTGCTCCGTCAAATCACTCTGCAAAAGTGCTCGTACTACAGCATTGTAGACCTCACAATGAGCTGCTAATTTCCTCAAGAGACATTGACCCCCCTTCTAACTTCCTCAAATAGGTTAGAAGAAGGCAGATGAGGATGGCCACAAGGAGCGACGCATCTACGGTCTCAAAATGCTATCAATAGAAACCACTTTTCCCATATACGATGGCAGATGTGACTGAGAGCTACCACACCCGGAGACATCGCACATCGACTAACACTTCGATCAGCCATTGGTTAACAATGGGATTCGAGCACACGAAGGAAAAAGTGGTGTTGTGTAACACCAAGGCATCTCCCTTGATAGGAAATCCATACTACTTCTCCACAAGAAATTACGAGACCTCGGCGGATCAATTACGTGCTCACCCATAACAGGTGACCAAACATAACAGCAACTATCGTTATGCCTGATCGATGAAAATGTCAGAACGTCCGGAGAATCCATAAAAGGAAACCCGTCTTCAGCCTTTGGAAAACTCAAAGCATTTTCTTCAGCCTTTGAAAAACCTAAAGCATTATCTTCAACCAAAAACATTACTAGAGATAAGCTCTGCGAAAGATAGAGCCTACAATGATTGGAAAACACCATTATATAGACATGATGGTTCACCAAGCGGGCACTCCTGCATTAACTGCCAAGCATTGAATACGGTATGGGAAACGGGGAGACGACGGGTCCCAAGGAAATTGCGCAGACCACGTCATTCAAATTGATGGCGCTGCACGCAACCCCATCAATTGAAGGGGAGTAACCAATACTCAACCGTCACGCAGCCCGCGCCATGCACGTGTTACCGAGTGATTTACGTTGCACACACATCGCATCGTGCCCTAGTTCTTCCTCTGCGGGTCCATGGGCTCAGCATATTACTCGAACAATATTTTGTCAACATGCTTGGCACGAGCACAAGAAATCCTAGTCAACCCTGACATACAGATTGTACTTACCGATCACTAGCTGATTTAAGGTAACTTTGTCCACCCCATGCACTAGGCAGATGGACTAGGTTCGCACTCCCCTTAGCAGGCGAAACCTTTTTTCAAACCAGGCAAGCCTAGTCGGCCAAAGCTGATGACAACGGCTTCTGGTTCAACCCGACACCTATTGAGCTTAGCGTGGGAATCGGCGATTTAGGAAGTGGGAGTCTAATCAGTGCTATCACGCCTGGTGACGATGACTTGCCAGGGATCAATGCCCCCATTCGCAATCCATGATCGCCAAACCCAATCAGGTCAACCTAGCTGGTGACGACTGGCGACGAAAGCTTCTGATCAAAGCCCAGACCTGTAGCCTCCAATGCGCGGGTGTAGATGGCTTGGAAGGTGGGAGCCTAGTCAGTCCCGAACTTATTCTGACGGCTCGCCACAGGACCACCGCTTTTCAGCATGGCTGGCAAATTACCAACCCTGGACTTATAGCCCCCACTGCGCGGGTGTAGATAGTTTAGAAGGTGGGAGCCTAGTCAGACCCGAACTGATTCCGATGGCTCACCACGGGACCACTGCTTTTTAGCGTGGCCGCCAAATCACCAAACCTGGACTTGTAGCCCGCCCTGCGAGGGTGTAGATAGTCTAGAAGGTGGGAGCCCAGCCAGCCACGACCTGATTCTGATGGCTTGCCATGGGACCACTATTTTTCAGCGTGGCCACCGAACACTCCCAAATTTGTAGTCGACTGCACACATGTATAGATAATTTGGAAGGTGGGAACCTAGTCAGTCCTGAAATGATTTCGATGGCTTGCCATGGGACTACTACTTTTCAGCCTAGTCGTCAAACTCCCCTCTCGAATTCATAGCTCCCACAGTGTGAGGAGGGTGTAGATGGTTCGAAAGGTGGGAGCCTAGTCAGTCTTGAACTGATTTCGACAACTTGCCACAGGACCACTGCTTTTCAGCTTGGTCGCTAAACTTTTACTTCCCGAATATATGTTGACTTTACTTGGTCATAAACGATTCGAAAGGTTGGAGCCTAGTCAGTCCTGAACTGATTCCGACGTCTTGCCACAAGACCACTACTTTTAAGCTTTGTCACCAAACATGAATCTAGCTAAGTCAACGTCTTCACGCTCAAAGGATAGACATCCTAATATTAGCGAGGACCGTTCACGCTGATACAGAGAGCATAAAGCCAATGCCCAAATAAGAGCTACTTAGGATGCAAACTCGATCTTACGGCGCTTGACCAGACACGAACACTCTGACACATAAGCCATCGCAATTTACTCATAGCAGCAGCTACAACCGATCAGTCATACAAAAAGGTGAGACTCAAACAGCTTAACTTAAGGACATGACATAGCTCGAGCAATTAAACCCCCAGCTAGATTGTCCGCAACATGACTACGTAGCAATGACCCTGAGTCATTCACAATACAAAGCGGTCAAGCTTTCTATCACAGATAGACAAGTCAACATCCTATTGGTTTGACCAGCCTATGTCAAAGCAATATGACAAACCAAAACGAAAAACATGCAATAGAGACAACAAGCATGAAACTGATAAAAAAAATTTCATTAACGGTCAAAACAAAAAGGGATATAATTGCACCAAGGTTACTCCCTATCAGGAGAAGGTATAGAAACATAAAAGCTAAGCCTAATTGAAGATGGAGCAGGAATAACGTCCACACGCTCCACGACCTGGGCATCAGGGCCCACACTGTCTTCCTCATTCGATGACGCAGAGGTAACAGAAAAGTCTACATATGACATCTTCTTATAGCGGCCAAGATCTCACCCTGAATGTTCCTCTTTCATCAACACCAACAGCTCCAGCCGGCCTTATACAACCCAGCGAAACTCACACTTGCTTGCTCCTGAAGAAGCTCTTCCTCTCGCACCTTCGCATCAACAAGTTCATGCTCCAGTAGCTCAAACTTTCCAGTCAGTGCATCAACTTGAGACTGCTCTGTGGCCAGACTGCTCTTCACATCACTAAGCTCATGCCACCCAAATTCAAGCTGGTCTTCAGCTTCTTTCGCCACCCGAGCATAGAATTCCATATCGGATTTCAACTGTTGCTTCTCAGTAGCCCAGTCGGCCTCCTTCAAAGCACTATCTTCGGCAAGAGACCGCAGTTCAGAAAATGTTTTAGCCGCAGTTTCCTATCGTCCCTCTCGGACATCACCTCTGACACGTTACGCTCAAGGTCTTCTAAGCAAGCCCCTTGAGTCTCAGCGGCCACGGTTGACTGATCCAGCCTCTTCTCCTCAACGTGCTTCTTCAGCTACCATTTTCATAGAGCACATCAGAATACAACACCTACAAGTGCAAGAAGACACGCTCCTAGGTTTATTCCCTCTCACGAGCTGCCTCGACTTGTGTCCCTGCAATGGCCACGTGGCTCAAATGAGACATACCCACCAATTGCCCCCTTAGCCATACAATAGATCCTCCCCTACGTTGGACTCTTATATGCTAATTCTCATTAGTTTCTTGCAAATATGAATGATGTTGTATGCTCGATCCTTGACATGCGACGTCAAAACAGTTGCCAAAGAGAATGGAAAAGGCTTTAATCTGGATCTGATTCCACCCTTTACTGGGATCTACTTGTAAATTCAGTTTTAGTTTATCATACTAGACTTCAGATTGCTTTTGTCAAGTTCATAAGGAGGAATTACAAGAATAGTAATGTGATTGATCTTATCAATCATAAGTTAAAATGAAGCACTAGTGTTCGAGAAAAATACTGACCGTCTTTGACCAAAACCTGTGTATATATTGTGCGAGATGTCCTTAGTTTATAGTAAGATTGTGTATAGTAAGTATACCAACAACAAAAAATTTAACAACACTAATCACTCCCTTACAAGATCAACTTATCCAGACAGCAATTTAGGTCAAATGGTTGCACTATAACATCGACATATACTACTTATGGTAAAATGTAATCAGCACAACGAAGCAATATATTCGTTAGTTGTCTTGAATACTTAGGTTTGTTGAATTAGAATTGCTGAAAATCAAACAAAGCTTAGGTTTTCTCATAGATGAATAATATAATGTTTAAATTAATAATTGTCCACTGGTACAAAATAAACAATCTGAACATGCAAATGCATTGGACAGAGTTGACACTGTTTAATTACTCAATCTCTACTGCTATAATGATTTCCCCCCAAAATGAATAGTAACAATGTAGTTGTCCTGATTTTTCATTCCCATTTTGCCCTTCAAGTTTCAAACATTTTACAAACAAAAATCAAAGGTAGTTAAAAAGTCACAATGATTTTAATGTCTTTTCAAAATAAGTAAAGAATACAAAAACAAAACTGCAAAAAGCCAGATCCAGAGTGGGCTTAAAGGTGGTTTGGCTAAAACATTTAGCAAAAGGCCCATGCAGAATTGGCCCTTCATATTTATGTTTTGTAATAAAATGCCTTAACTTTATTTTAAATTCAAAGTTTTCTTAGTTTAAAGAATTCTCTAAAATTTTAATTTTTGTTTATTGATTTTTTTAAATATAAAATAAAATACTAAATATATGCGCACGTAGTGCGCTTCCACCCCTAGTCCTTGTAATGAAAATGGTCATCGTGAGAAGCATTTCACAATAGTACATCCAAGGGTTAGTTCTAAATGTTCTAACCATGCTAATTTTCATTCGCCACCGCAGATACATCCAGATATATGCCTATAAATTGTCTATTAGTCATCTAAAACGATGTTTACATTAAAATATTTTAGTACCTCTTGTACATTGTTTCATCCTACAAATACCCTATCACTCAATTACAAGTCATCAACAACACAAGTGTCGTCTGTCACTACTATAAGTTAAAAAGAAAGGGATATGGCTGTCAATAACCATATTTAAGTGTTCTATTCCATGGTTACTGCCAATTGTGGCCAGTGCTCCAACCCAAAACCAATTCCAACTCCCACACATTCTTCAAGAGGTACTTGTCCAAGGGATACTTTAAAATTAGGTGTATGTGCCAATTTGCTTGGATTGATGAATGTTGTGGTGGGCAGTCCACCAACTCTACTTTGTTGCACCCTCATCCAAGGCCTTTCAAATCTTGAAGTAGCGGTATGAACAATGAAGTCACATGTTTGGGGGGACCAAGGAGTGTGATTCTCATGTTCATGGGACTTTTGTTCCCACCATTGATCACAAAATCTAAAGGTGGATTGGTGAGTGAACCTCAAATTAGCTTAGTATTAAGTATTCCCGTCATGAATTCCATGCAACCAAAAACACCCTCAGTTTGCTTCTCAATACCTGTGGCAAGAAGCGTCCTTCTGGTTTCAAATGTTCCTAAGCAATACTAGTGAAGCGCGCTACAAGAAAAATGTTGATTAATAGCGTTTCAAAAACGCTATGGTAGGATACCATAGCGTTTTAGTAAACGGTATGTCAGCCGGAGCTATAATAGACCCAGAGGCTATTATAGCGTTTTTTAAACGCTATGGTAAGTTTGGCTGAAATGCTATGGTAAGTATACATAGCAAAAAAAAAATTTGGGCCTGGCTCTTAAGAAAGACTCCGATATGAATGATATGCAATTCCATGCAGGCCTGATAATGTATGTTTCAAATAATCTTCTCACATATTCAAGAAAGAAATAGGCCATTCCAGACACTAACCATGTTATCGGTTTTGTTCTTGACATTATGTTCCGTGTAACTTTCATTGTTCCAAAACATTCTCCCTATGTTGTTAAATATACTACAGAAAGGTACTTCATAATATATGGCTGAGTACACCCTTTACAATCATATTTTTCCAAAGTGGAAACTAACATGCACGCAAAGGCTTTACTTTTTCCCACATTTGAAGCCCTTGCAAACAGAAAGGACGATTATGAGGATCAGAGCAATCAGAATTCCCAACACAATCAGCTTGATTTTCATATTCTGTAGCCACATCTTTCTTCGGAGAGTCATTCCTCCAGTCCTGAAATCTTGTGCCTGCAGCAGAAAGATTGAATCTATGAGCATGATACCAGACAGGAGTTGATAAGATAAATTGAACGTGCAAATCCATATTTGAACAATCTGAAAGGATTTAGGAAATCCATGAGAATTGAGTGCCTCAGTCACCTGATTATGGAGAACATCAGTTTTATGTACTAGGACTTCAATCTTCTATCCCCTATCCAGAACCTGTGCAAAGCCACAAAAAGAAATGTATTTAAATCTCATAAAATTAGTGAATGATTAGTGGATTTGTGTTTGGCTGAAATGCAGATCAGCTTATTGCTCAAATACTTTTTTTTTAATTAAACTAGTTCTCCAAGAACTTTATTACATCAATATTAACCGACTCAAGAAAAGCATGCAACGAGTCGCACTCTCTAACACCTTCAAAATATTTGAGTCTACATTGGTCTGTGGACAGTGCAATGAGCTAGCGGTTATCCAAACCATCCTTGAATTGTACAAATCCAAGCAATGATCAATCCTAGCCACATATTAGCGGGAAGGCAGCAATTTAAGGGGATCCAATTAGGAATGGTTTAGTGTTGCTGTATGCAAGACTCCAGTAGCAGACAGTCATGTCTTGTCCCATGGAAGATAAAGGATATCTAGCATGGATTTATACTTGATTTATTGTGGATGGATACTCACCTATATGCATATGTAAAACTGTGGTGCTCAAATCAATTGACGCTAAAAGGGACATTTTTATCTTTGTTTTGTCGGATGGAATAAATTACTAAGAAGAAAAGGATTACAAAGGTTTATAAGTTTTATTTCTAGAATAATAAGGTTTGAGTTTTCACAACTATCCGGAAGCAATCACAGAGGTGGATGTCGAAAGGAGATGAAGGAAAGCACAAGCAAGCATATACATAAAGCTGGCCAAAATACCTTTGAAATCGCACGCAGTTGGCTGCAAGTTTCAATGTACAGCTTTTCATCTAAAACACGCCCAATGCCTGGAAGTGCTTTAATTGGAAGATCATCCAAAAAGCTTTCCACCTGTTAAACAAATCAGGGTTAAAGGTTAACAAATGTAAATGCCACAGTTTTTAAACAACAACTAACTTAAGTGAGCGATTAAATAACTGCACATATACAGAAGCAGACACTCTGATCAACAGATTGATGATTTTGAAAGCACTTAACCTCCAGTAGTTTAACTAATCACTTGGTACAAAGCCATTAGCTTATCTTTCAAAAAGTCATTGCAGAAGTGAAAAGGGGCTTTCAAGCAACAGTGTAAAAAAGACCACAACAACAAACCTCACCTTCTCGGGAGAGATGTAGCATTGACCATTTGGTTTTGCAGCTCTGGTGGCTAGACGAGTTATAGCCCTCACAGAATCCCGGTACCTTTGTGGCAAACCTGCAACACAGTTGATCTTTCTGTCAGGATAACATGAGATTAAAAATATCGACAGGGCAACCTACAGAAACAAATTCAAATTCTAAGTCTTACCAAATAGATGCCGTTTCAGATCTTCTTGCATCGTGTCATTGTTGCACACACAAATGTATTCTCCAAGCACCTCATTTTGTGGAAGCATCTCTGTTGCAGGTAGGGTCTTGAAGCGTTTGTCAAGAGCAGTGTTGTTATTGTTTTCATTGTTATTGTCAAGACCATTCTTCAATCATTCATACCTGTCATATGATAAATAGACTTCCCCTTCCTACGACTGTTCCGTACCTTGCAAACACAAATCTGCAAATAGTGGTAGCAATTGAGATTAAGCACATCAGTAATTTTATAATATAATAACATAGTTAAAAGTTTTAAGACAGAATCCACCTGCACTAGATCCAGTAGTCCAACCTATTCATCCTGAATACGATGAATAATAATCCCATTGTTACATTTAATGATGAAATGTGCACTTCCACTTATTATCTTACATATTAGGAGATTTACCACTACACCAAAAGGCATGTTTAGCTACGCGGAGATGGCCACGGTTCTAAACCGTTGGTTTATTTGCCACGGCCAAAAACCGTGGCTATAATGACCAACGGCCTAAAACCGTGGCTAAAAAAAATGGCCACGGTTCAAAACCGTTGGTTTATTTGCCACGGCCAAAAACCGTGGCTATAATGACCAACGGCCTAAAACCGTGGCTAAAAAAATGGCCACGGCTCAAAACCGTTGGTTTATTTGCCACGGCCAAAAATCGTGGCTATAATGACCAACGGCCTAAAACCGTGGCAAAAAAAATGGCCACGGCTCAAAACCGTGGCTATAATGACCAACGACTCAAAACCGTGGCTACACTACAACACAAATGAAAAACGCTGAAAAAAATTGGGCGGGCTTTTTGGCGCTCGATTCTTTCCCTCTCCTTTTACTTGGCGCTCGAAGCTCCTCATTCCCTTCTCCCTCCACTCGACTTCCACCTTCCCTGCTCCCTCCACTCGACATCGATCCTCCCTGCTCCCTCCCTCGACTTCCCTGCTCCTCCCTCGACTTCCCTCCTCCCCTCCTTCCCTGCTCTTCCCTCCTTGCTCGGCGTCTTCAACCTCCAAACCATTTTGCAAAATCGATCAGCGACTGCAGATTCTCTCATACAGGTACTCTCTCTCTCTCTGCTTTCTTTTTGTGTCTTCTATCTTAGTTTTTATGGGGTGCTAAGTGTTTGATTAAATTTTTGAAGAGTGAATTGAAATGTGTTTGTATTTCTCACATCTTATGCTTTTTGCTCTCCTACTCATATGTTCATAGATTAAGTGTATCTGAAGCGTGAATTGTTTGATGAAATTAGGGTTTCTGAATCTAGAGTTTTTTTATTTAGAGGTTTTGAATCTCTAGGGTTCGAATTGAAACTGTATGTTTTTTGAAATCTGGATTCATTTATTGATGAAGATAGAGAAGATGTTTCACTGTCTTAGAACCTAATTTGTTTCAATCTCTGGAAGCTGAGTTGCATTATTACATTCCTGAATTTGGGTTCGTTTATTCTTTGAAGATTGTTATAATAAAAGCGTTTTTGTGAATTCATGGACATAACTTTGTTAAGCAAGAGTCAAGTGCACCAATGAGGTAACAAAATTGAGGAGAACTTCAGACTCCATAAGTTTGAGTATTACAACTATAAAATTTGGGGTTTGGGGTGTCCCATTTGGGATTCAGATCACATTTTTGTCCATTAGGATAAAGGTTTGGTTAAAGGATGAAGATTATTGTCCATTAGGATAAAGGTTTGGTTACCACTTATTACATGTCTAGGACTTCCAACTAGAGGTAACCTTTCTTAGTGAATAAAGAGCTTTTTGTTGCTCTATTTGATGTCTACATACATTGAATTCTACAAATGTGTTTGAAATAATCAATACAGATTAGAAGACTTCATTCTAGAGTCATATTCCTTGGTTATTTTAGATCGACTTTCTCCCAAATGAGGTCACATTTTTAAGACAATTAAGATGCTTGAATTAAAGTGTTGTTGATATAACTGTCCTTAATACATCTATGTTATCATATCAGTTGTTTCATTTTTTCAGATTTATGAAATGTTTTGAAGTCTTTACATTGAAGAGTGTTTATATTTTTCGATTTAGTTTGCTTGAGGTCATTAGTCTTTACATGTTTCTCTAACACCTATACTTATTTTTCAGTGAAAAAACAGGAAGGGAAGATAAGGTATGATATAGTACGAAGCTGCAGTCCATTGTGCTGGACAGAGTGCTGAATTTTTGCTGTGTGCTGTTGCTGCTTTGTTACGTGCTGGTTTGTGGTCAGGGTGTTTGTTATTACTAATATTATTATTATCATTATTATTTTGGGTGGCCTTCTTTTACTTGAACATATATCTAGTATGGACTGTATAGTAGACCTTATACATGACAATTTTTATGTTTTTCAAAAACTCCCTTGAGATTAGTCTACTAAAATAGTAAGCAACTTTACATTAAACTTAAATCCTAGAAAAAATTAAGCTATGAATCATGTAACCCTTTGAACATTGCCCTGTAATATTGAAACCTAACTTGTCGAACCAATCTCACGCAATCTTCAAGGAGCAAAAATTGCAATTACACAGCTGGACTCCTCAGGATATTAAATCTCTGATGAACTGAAACTGATTGGAAAGATGGAGGTAGTGTCAATAAAAGCATATTTTTATTTCTATTTGTTTTCTCAAAACAATTCTAAGAACAATTCTTGGATGAACACCTCGTTATACTAGCGGTAACTTAGTATCGGCACCGTTCTCTTGAACTGTTCAAAGAATTATCTTCAAATGATTATTGTTATTCTTGTCTATTTTTATCTGTGTGTTTTACTATTTCTGTATATATGTTCTTTCTCTTGTGTTCAACTATTTGTTCCATACTGTAAGTTTAGTTTGCTTTCTAAAACCTAGTAGTCCTGGGTGCAAAATTGGTATCAGATGAACTGAAACTGATTGGAAAGATGGAGGTAGTAGGGTACTCCCATGTATTCCATGTCTATTGAATACTAGTTGATTAAGCAGACACTCTTAGATATTATTCTAGTTAATTATCCTATTTGGTTGAGACCAATTATTTTGTCTTTGTTTCTTATTTTGACTTTTGAGTTGGGAAAGGGAAGCTTTGTAGCTAAGTATTCAGATTGGCTTTTCCAATGCTTTATAAAAATCTATTTGTGGTGATATGTTGTGGAAGGAAACTATCTATAAATGTAGTGTATATAGTTGTTTCTTATTTCTTTTTGTTTGATAATGGTTAATATCTATAATGTCATTGATAGAAATGGGTAGTACTCGCGGCAATCTCTCCACCAATGATGTCACTACATCTACAAATGATGACAGTGAAGTTAAAAAGACCATACAGTTCAATGTCCATGGTTTAGCAGTTGGACCTGGTGCTAGAAATTTCAATAAACACATTGGAAAGCTTGTTGAAACCCTTGTGCCCATCAAATTCAAGGGTTGGCACCATGTTACTGACAACTACAAAGAGGATGTGTGGAATGGCCTCAAGGTGAGATTTTACATCATTGATTTTCATAATGTCTTATTTTATTGTCAACTTATATCTCAATGGCTTATTTGCAGCGTTAATACGACATCCCAAATTATGTGAAAAGGAATGTGCATTTGAAAATGCCAGAATATTTCAGAAGGTTCAAGGCAGATCTTAGGAAGGACTATTTGGATAAGTATCCTACCATTGAGGAACAAGAGAAGCATGTTCCAAATGGTGTAAGAGAGGAGGATTGGAAGGAGTTTGTTCGCTATGAGAGCACCCCTGAAGCGAAGGCAATTAGAGCCCAAAATGCCAAAAACAAAAAGGCTTCAAAGTATGTATGGGGGGTGGCCAAAAGAGTGCTGCAGAAGTAGAGTATGAAATGGTAATTGAGTTTCTAGCTACTAGTACAATAATAACCATTTAACTATATAGGCTGAGACTAATCTTTCAAGTATATAGGTTGAGAAGAACCCTGATGGGGAACCAGTCACACGCACTGATATATTGATTGCTTGTCACACGAGAAAGGATGGAAAACCCACGCATGGTGCTGAACTATATATGGTATGTGCCCAATGTTGTCTTTTATACACAATTCTTAATTTACTTTGTAGTTGTTTGAATATTATTTGTGTCCTGTGTTATTTTATTTTATCATTCTTTTGAAGGAACAAGTTAAAGCAAAAAAGGCCGCCTTGCAAGAATCTTCAACCCAGGGTACCACTGACCTCACTATTGATAATGATCCTCTAAGCCAAGTGTTTTTGGCCAAGAAGAAAGGGGACGGGTTCGTTGTGTTGGAACCACCGTCTCTAAAAGGTAGTATGATGCTTCACTTCCCGCTCGTTCATTGCTTTTTGATACATTACCTCCATCGACAAGGCAAGTGATAGATTGGAAGAAAATGTTCAATGGATACGAGAGAGACTTGAAAATGGAACTTATGTGAGACCATCAACAAGTGAGGGAACACAAGGAGGGACACAAAGAACTGAAGATACATTACCTCCATCGACAAGGCAACCAGAAAATCCATTACCTCCATCTCCATTACCACCATCTTCTCAAGGTGTTGCGAGGTTTCCTTCTCCAAGCAATCTTGTTCCTTCAGTGTCAAGGACTTACAAAGTTTGTGATTGGCATAAGAATGTCATTGCGATAGCAATAGAGGTTGTAGATCCTATCCATCGATTCTCTTGCGATTGCCATGGATCATTGAACCCTGCAACAGAGATCAGACTTTCCTTATGCTTCAAATATATGACTGAGGTGAAACTTTACAAGAGTGGTCCAAAAGGAGACATGATGGGGGATTTGGACGTTGGTGATTTCTTCGTATGGTGTAAAAATCATGTGGAACTTGATGATTGATAGTTACAACTATGTTGGAAGCAATGTAATGGTGGCAGCAAAAGAGGAGCTGAGTAAAATACACTACGGGCACGTGATTGTTCATTTTAAGGTAAATTGCCCCCTTCTTTCATGGAGTCTACGCTCTGAATAAAAAAAAAGCAGGAAATAGCTTATGAATTAATTCATTTGATCGTATATGCAGGATCACAAGGACAGAATCTTGCACTGAACTATCTCAAAGTCAGGAAGCACAACTGCAGAACCTGCTGCTCATGTCCATGCTTCCTAAGGATGATGCAGATGAAAGGGACTGCATTTTGGAGGTGAGAGCAGATAATACATGAGCATCTTCTTTTCTATCTTAATTTATAAAAAACAAAAAAACAAACTTATTCAGGACGCGCGTATGTGGTACGGGCGTATGTGAATACTTTCTTCCTTCCTTCACTTTGGTTTTGGATAGATAAGTTATCATGCATGAATTTGCTACAAATCAATTTGTCATGTTGGTTTATGGAACTGGTGCTTATAACATTATTCTGCTGCTCTGGTTGCTTACTACTGCTACTTATACTACTACTTTTGGTTTAGTAAATGGATTGACATTTTGATTGGAAGTGTTTCTTCATTCAATTAAAAAAAACTAACTTATTGTTTATTGCAATCTGAAATCATATCCCTACACTGAAAATGGAATGAATTGTTAGTGATCATGGTGAAGGTCACCACACTGATTTCATTCTAAGTTTCACCACCGGATCTCGCCACCAAACACCTCCACCACCTCAGATCATCCATCTCCATCGCCACTCATAACTCAGTTGCTTGTATCAGTGTCCTCCCTAGTGCAATGGAGAGGGCTATCAAGGATATAATGGCTCCTATAGTTCAACGCAGTGTCATGATAGGCCCCTAATCAGATTTACTTATACAAGGAAAAGGCATAGAGAAACAAAACAGTGAATGGGGAGTAATCTGTTGATTGCTCTGTCAGTGAAGGGTGCAGTTAGTTGCTCTGTTAGTAAATCGTGGAGTCTGTCAGTTAGTGCGCTGTTGTGTTATGGTTGCATTTTTCTGACTCAATGTATTCTATTGCTTATTTTCCTTGTCTTTCACTATGATATCAGGAACCTGAGCCAGATGAAGGAGCAGAAAATGATGCAGATGTCAGGTTTTACTTCTTCTGTTGTACTTTATTTAGAGTTTTAACCAAGGGTGGCTATTGAGATCCTGCTGTGTCTATCAGGGAGCCAAAGAAGAAGCGTCTAGTATGTCTAGGAAAGCCTGTGACATAAAAGAAAACCAAAAAGAAGGTTCTTTCAAAGTTAAACAAATCTCCAAATGAAGAAAAGCCTTCCAATACAGAGCAACCTAGTCCCTCTGATCATCATGACGAGTTAGAAAGTGAAAGAATTGTGAGGAAGTCTACATGAACTTCAGTCATTGTATAGATTGTGGAATGCAATGCCCTCCCCACACTCATCCTAATGCTTCGGTATGAGGATGCTGCTATACATTATGAAGCGGTAAGTTATTATATCTGCACATTTTTATGATAGGCAGAAGTTGCACCACTGGGTAATCTGGCAATGCGTTTAATATTCTTTCCTTGGTAACATCAGATGATATTTATGTTTCATTTAGGTTGGTGTTATTGGGAATCTAGTCCATTCATCACCCAATATAAAGAGGGAAGTGCTTTTAGCTGGAGCTTTACAACCTGTTATTGGATTATTGAGGTACTAAAATTTAATTTTGTTTATTCCCTTCTTTATACTGGAATAGTGGAATGCAACTTCTGGTTCTTTGTCTTGTGTATCTTTCATGTCGATAGAAAGTTGCTTAAAACATCTTTCACCCACTCAAGTTCTTTTGTTACGAGGCAGTTCTTCTTGTTCTGAAAGCCAAAGGGAGGTAGCTTTGCTACTTGGGCAGTTTGCTGCTACAGATTCGGAATGCAAGGTGATCTCAAATGTTGCTCAATTATTCTGAATTGAGTTGTTGTTGTATAATGGATTTTGGATCAGATGAGTATTCATACAGCTGAACCATTGCCCTAGTTGACTTCCATCTTTCTTTAATGATTTATTTTTATGGTTGTTGCAGGTTCACATTGTACAGAGAGGAGTTGTTCGCCCTTTAATTGAGATGCTCCAGTCTCCAGACATGCAACTCAGGGAAATGTCAGCCTTTGCATTGGGGCGGTTGGCACAGGTTAGTTATTTCCTTGACATTTTGTACAATGATCTTTATTTTAGGAGGGTTGATACTATTACAATGATTCTCGCAATTAACCTCTTTTCTTGTAAAGTAGTTTCTAGTTTGCAAAAAAAAATAAAAATAACGCTCAATATGTAATCTCCTGTTTTGAGTTTTATATTAACATTTTGTTAAGGAATTGCTAAGGTGCATGTTTGCTGGGAAAAACAAAAAAAACTCAAGTAGGTAAATGTGTTGTTCTTGGTTTCTGTTTTCCAGGATTCACATAACCAAGCTGGCATTGCTCACAATGGTGGTTTAGTGCCATTACTGAAGCTTCTTGACTCAAAGAATGGTTCTCTGCAGCACAATGCTGCATTTGTTCTTTATGGACTTGCAGATAATGAGGTATCTTAGTTAGCATGTATTCAGTTTAGAAGTTGTGTAGCACTTGATCATGAAGTAACCAATTGTCTTCTGGTCTTCCCACTATAGGGTAATGTTTCTGATTTTATTAAGGTGGGAGGTGTTCAAAAGCTGCAAGACGGAGAGTTCATTTTTCAAGTGAGTCAATTTTTCGTGGGTTGCTTATGAAGTTTCTTAAAGTGGGTGCTATGTTCTTTAGGTTTAGGCTGAACTTTTTTAAAGTAGAAAATGTTATGTTCTTTAGGTTTAGGTTATTTAACAATTATTAAGTCTTGTAAATGATCTCATTCCATGATGTTTTTTGTTGATTACGCATGAAGTTTAATGCTATAACTTCCATACAGGCAACCAAGGATTGTGTGTCGAAGACATTGAAAAGATTGGAGGAAAAGATCCATGGGAGAGTGAGTGTTTTCTCATGGAATGTTCACTCATTCTGTACTATACACAGCTTTTTATACCTGATCCATGCCCCGCCAAATCTTACTAGTCCTAGTTTTCTTGTTCTGATAGGTATTGAGCCATTTTTTATATTTAATGCGCGTACTAGATAAGATTGTTCAACGGCGAGTGGCTTTGTCACTTGCCCATCTTTGTTCTCCTGATGATCAAAGAACAATATTCATTGATAACATTGGTAACATATCTTCTTACTTAATAGTACATCTTTTTGTCTTTTTCCTTGAATAAGATAATCTTAGTTTCACACGAAAGTTCAGTATTGAACTCCGTGATTGTTCTAATTTTATTGTCCTTGTGCAGGTGTGGATTTGCTTTTGGGGCTTCTTGGTTCTCCCCACGCAAAGCAGCAACTGGATGTTTCAGTACCCTTGTACAAGTTGGCTAATAAAGCTTCTACACTCTCACCTATTGATGCAGCACCACCATCTCCAACACCACAGGTCCCTTCCTAAATTTCAATGGCACCTTTTCTTATTGTAAACTCATGCCTGTAACGACCAACCCATATTTCTTGGAACCATGCTTAACTTCCCTTTTTTGACAACAATTTGCTGAAACTACTTTTCCATTATCTTATAATCTCAAAATCTATCACTCTGTGAACAAAACCAGACACTGAACTCCGGAATCACAAAATGTGATTGGGGATATCTAATACACATCATATTTGCTGAAGTCACGAGGATTGAATTCGTGATCTAGAAACTGGGGACACAATTTGGGTAGAGCACAATCAATGACATCGGAAATTAATTGCAATAACAGAATATTCTCTTGAAGATTGTAATTCTAAACTGCTAATATTACATTATCTAGGTCCACATGCCATGCTTTATTTTCAATGCGGTGGTAAATGAACAGCAACATGAGATTATTTTCCACATCCAAGTTTCAGTGGAATTTAATGTATCGCCTTCCCCTCCGCCCTCTTATTTTCTTTTATATGAGTGCAAATATTCCTTGTTGTAATCACATCGTTTGTGATACATTACAATAGCCTGAATTTAATTGTTGTGTTGTGAGACTCCTTCAATGCACTAATAAGCACTGAGTGGTAACTCTTAAATGTTTGTCCCCTTAAATTTTAATAACATGCCTCCAATTCCATGATGAGACTATAATTTCCTTGCTGCGAGGATGTGAGATACTTAAGTTGGTAGTCCTTAAGCTTGTTCATGCAGTGTCCTTTGTGGGGATTATTCATTTGCTTGACTCTTTAGATGTTTGTTTTTGTTAGATGTATCTATATACGTAGTTGAAGTTGTTAATTTATTTCCCATATAAGCACTCAATAACATCATATTGTTTTTGATGCAGGTTTATTTGGGCGAGCAATATGTAAATAATTTGACACTGTCTGATGTTACATTTCTAGTTGAAGGTTGTAAATCATTCTCTTTCCATCTTTTTCATTTTTTTTTTACTTTATTAATTTATAATTAAGGAATCTCTGTTGTGGGCAGAAAGTTTTATGTGAGTGACAGTTTTTGTTGTGTTTCTCCACTTTGATGGTTGCAGTCATTTGTAATTTGTGTGAGCCAATGACACTAACTGTTTATTTCACCTGTCTTTACAAAGAGCTGCACGCTAGCTTGCTTTTGACATGATTGGTATTGCCTTTCTTGTCCATCTAAGTGTGCCTTTGTCTTGTGCTTCTGGCATCACTGTTTCACACATTTTGATATGTTTGAATACCATATATCCTTGTTTCATAAGATTTGGTATATTTTCATTTATCTGACATTTGTTTTTCTAACAAATGATTTCATGAAGTACTAAAATCTTTTATTACTCCACATGGAGTAATTTCTTTCTAAAATGTGTACACCCTTCCTTTTTTTTTCGCAGGCTCATATTATTATTGCTCCTTTTTTACTTTGTGACATTTCCCTCCCCTTTTATTCAATGAAATAACATTGAATTTGATGAAATAACATTGAATTTCAAGCACGAGTGGTCGTAGATTTTAATTTGCTTCTGCTTTGTTATATGGATAGAGGTTACATCTCTTGATTGGGTTAATGGGCTGTGTACATTTCTTTCTTGTTCAGTGGTTCATTATAATCTTAGCAAATTGTCATGTCTTCAGGTAGACGGTTCTATGCTCACAGAATTGCTCTCCTTGCTTCTTCTGATACGTTCTGTGCAATGTTTGATGGTGGTTACAGGGTAATTTTCCTTTGAGAGAAATAGTTTGGACTTCATTATTTAGGTTTTTGCATTTGTCGACAGAGTACAGATTATATCTGTGCACTTTCTGGTGATTATTACCTCCATCTGGAAGTAAATTCTATGTTTAAGTACCTTTAATTAAATGAAGCTATTGTTGATGTCACAGGAAAAAGATGCAAGAGACATCGAGATACCCAATATAAGATGGGAGGTGTTTGAGTTGATGATGAGGTTCGAAGGTTTTCATGTTACTTGCTACTTTTGTATGGATACTTGTGTCCTAGATGGTTTTATAATGGTCGCTTTCCCATCTTCACTGTGACAGATTCATATACACAGGATCAGTAAATGTCACATCAGATATTGCGTAGGATCTCCTCCGAGCTGCAGATCAGTATCTTTTGGAGGGGCTTAAACGTCTATGTGAATATTCCATTGCACAGGTGAACAAAAGGAGCTTACTCCTACAAGTGTTTATGTCCAGACTATCTGCAGCAATTCAGGCTGCCAGGGTGCTATGGTGCACTCTGTTTATGGAGATGCAAGGCACTCTGTTTAGTGCGGTCTGGTCGGGTGTTGGGGGCAAGCTTGGAGCAGTTGATTGCTCATAACTGAATGGCCCTAGTCGAGGCTGGAACTTGGCGAGGATTGCAAGCAATGGACGTGATATGCGCAGGCTGGAAAGTGGCTGGATGTATTGCGGTTTGGAACAAAACATGGCATTGCTTTTGCGTAGGCAGGTGTGCTGCTACTGGGTGCAAGGCGATGGCACAGTGTTAGGCAGTGTTGCTTCTCTTTCCTGATATACAAACTGCTGTGAGTACTCTGTTAGGAAGAGTTACTGTTAGAATAGCTGTCAATATTGTTAGTGCTATAAATAAGTAGTCTATCTGACTTCTAACATTCACTGTCTTATTTGTAATTCTACTTCATACTTATTTTGTCCATTTTTATTTGGTTTTTATACGGGTAAAGTCGTAATGTACCCCCGTTTTGATTGTAAATCAATTTATTTGATAGGTAATAAAGGTCTGGCATCCCATAGCTGCCCCTCCCCACTGGAGGTTTAACTAAAAAAAAAAGTGTGGGGCTGTGATTTTGCTGCAGCAGCAACAAAAATTTAAATTTTTTTTCGATTATATTATTTTGCAACGGTTTCAAACCCTCGCAACAAATCAAATTTCTTTTTTTTTGAATTTTGTTTTTACTGCCCACGGCTTAAAATCGTGGTAATTCATGCTTGCCACGGCTTAAAACCGTGGTAATTCATTCTTGCCACGGCTTAGCACCGTGACCAGTACTTTCCACGACTTAAAACCGTGGCTAACATTATTGCAACGGCTTAGAACCGTGGCCATAACTTGCCACTGCTTAAAACCGTGGCTAAAACTATTGCAACGGCTTAGAACCATGGCCATAACTTGCCACAGTTTTAAGCCGTGGCTAGTCCTGGCCACGGCTTAAAACCGTGGCTAACATTTTTGCAACGGCTTAGAACCGTGGCTAAATCATCAACCGTCCTCGATCATAAAACCGTTGCTAATATATTTTGCCACGATTTGTAGCCGTTAATGGTGATTTGGCGACGCCTCTACTGCCCACGGCTCTAAGCCGTGACAATTGGTTACCCCCACGGTTCCAAACCGTTGCTGATGGTATTTTTGGTGTAGTGATACCATCCCATTGGTGCATCAGCCATTAGTTGAAATTGATAGGATAAAGAACACCAGAAGGGTGAAATGAAGGAATCAAAGAATCTTAAGTTATCCCATCTTACCTGCCTAGGATGTGCTACAAACCAAACATGACAAACATGATGTTGCAAATCGCTTAATCTTTGTAAGCATTATGTCTCAGTCTTGTTACCAATGAAAATGCAAAAATATTATGTTCTTCAAAAATTCCTGTACCACAAAAATCCCAGCCAAGAAAACCGCCTCTGGGCTTTTCCTCAAAGAACTTAGGTCCTTCAAATCCTAACAATTTTGATGTGGACATGCTGGTGTAGTGAGTTCCAACCGGAATGAGACCTGAGGCAAAGTATGTAATCAGCTGTCCTTTACAAAACAATTCTGGCCTTTGTAAGGGTAGCATCACCAATTCACTCAAACTTGGCAAGACACGAGTGACTACCTATAATTCTTTTTAGGTCTGACATCACCCTTGTTTGACAAAGAAAACAAGGTGAAAGCGAAACTATGCCATCTGACTTTGATTGCAATGTCCAGGGGTATGTTCAAATCAAGTCCAATGTGTGGGGAGCTATGGAATTTACTAAAAGGAAGCTGGGGTCTGCTGTAAGTTGAGAGATGATAGTGGGCACATGCAACTGCGTACCTCCTTGTGCCTATGAAGGGGCGTTCGGTTCAGGTTTGATGATTGTTGTGGTGTCAGACTGATGCGTATGGTAGATTGCGCTAGCCAAGGATACTGGCATGATGCAAAGTGCCTTAGATTGGAGAAACTGCATGGCAGCTCCAACGTCTTCTTCCATGAGTTTCGCTACTTGCTGTTCTGTGTCGTCTGATGACCACTTCTCCCATGTTGTCTGATTGTCTCCACCTTCACCGCCTCCACCCTTTTTTATGCAAGAACACACAAAAGACAATTAGATGCATACAAAACCATCCTCTATAGTTGCATCCAATATGGCACCTTCAAATAATAAATAGATGCACCCACTACAATAAACTTTTTAAAACAAAAACAATCGTGAGTTCAAACCAGATGATGATGAGATATACATGGATCATAACACAAAAAGTTCAAAATTTAATATAAAAACCAAGGAACAGGTATCCAACATATATGAATTTAAAACATAGAACAAAGGGGAATAAAAAAGCACATGATTGATTCATTTTTTAATTTCAATTACCTCAACTGATGAAAGTGGTACATCAGCAACAAGCTGTGCCACTGCACCAGCTCTACCTAGTTTGCTCATGCTGAGGACCTGGTAAGTTCACAAACAGTAAAATTACCACAAAATCAAATCTTGTAATATTCAGCAGATACATAATGCTTGGAAAATTTCTGACATCATTAATCAGGATTTTTTCAAACCACTTGGAGATAACTAATCATAATAAAACACACTTGAAAATTGACATGAATTAATCATAATAAAAACACACTTCAAAGCACACTATACTGTGTAAGAACTAAGAAGTTGCTCCATAAACAATTGTTTCTCATAGAAGGAAAATGAACAATAGGAATCCTTACTGAAAGATAGACTCGTTCTGCTGCCAATCAGATATCACCAAATGGTTATCTTTTACTCCGCAGACCTGCACGTAACCACAAGTTACATAAATTCATGACAATTTTCAATTGGAGATCACTAAAAAAACTTAAAGGTTATCAAACTAAGTTATAAAGCTTTCAAACTACCTAACCTCATTATGCAAATAGATAGACTTCAGAAACCATATATTAACAGAAGCATATATTAACACTTTACGACTGAAGCTAACAAAATATGAAATGGTTGACTTTGAAATACTAACAAATATATTAAAAAAATAAAAAAATAAACTTTGCCAAGGGATACCTAATATCTCATAAAGTAATGAAATGCATACAATTGAACTCTAATAATAAGCTTACCCTATTAAGAAATTCAAAACCCACGTCATTCCTCATAGTTTCCAAACTTGGAACTATATATATATATTTTTAAAAACTCCTAACAAGCATACAATCAGGAAATGACTAGCTTCATGCTGCACAAAGAAATCCTGAAATTTACTTCCTGGAAAATTAAAAAGAGAAAAACTTTCATTGAAATTCTGCCCCATCCTGATCCAAAAATTCTGATGGGGGTAAAATTTTGCCCCTTCCTGATCCAAAAATTTTGATGGGGGTAGAATTAATGTTAGGGCTTAGCTTTTCCAATCTGCTACAATATCCATGCTTCTTTAAGCACTTCCTTTCCTAGATACCCAAAGCAAAGTAAAATCCTTTCCTAGATACCCAAGGCAAAGTAAAATGAATGAAAGGCAAAATCTTGAAGAGAAAACAGAGCTTGGTAACACTGATTAAAAAACAATCATTAGAGCTTTTCCATTTTATTGAAATCATTAGACAACTAGGAAAAACATTATGTATCAACTAACATGACCGGTAAACGGCATGAATTATTTGGGCATCCACCATTTAGAATATGATTATTTGTGATGCTTAGTGCTCCCCACACTTGCAGTATTGCTAAAGGTCTTACCAGGGAAAGCATTTTGCCTGTTGCATGAGCCTCTTCCCATTTCCACCAAGTATGGACCTATCCAAAGTACAAGAACATTATACTCAAACGAAAAACTTTAGAAACAAACTGATTGAAAAAAATAACGCTTTAGTAATAGTCAAACAACACGCAAAAATTACAATGACAGTTCTGCAAAAATTACCACCCAAAAATTCATAAGAAAAAACGAAAAACTAAAATTGAAGAGTGAAAATGGGTGCATGGGATAAACAATCATGACAGTTCTGATGTTTCTAGCAAGCGAATCCTGCCAAAAGTTTACAATGAAACAGAGAAATTACAAGGAGAAAGAAAACATCCTTAGTAATTGAAATACTTTCACTAGTTAATATTAAAAAATACCCTGCTCAATGAAAAAACAGAAAAACAATGTTTCTCCACAGTGAGCTACTGTTCTAGCATTCCTGCCTTTTTCTAAAATTATTAAGAATAGGAAAGCAACAAGAGCTAGTTCATACCTTGACATAATTATTGATACAATGGAAGGAGGTTCAACGTACTTTAACATTAGCTGGAGTACAAAAACTCTTTCTTATCGAAGTATCAAAAAATTATATAAAGAACATATTTATAATATAAAAGTTCCAAGTATTAAAATGACTTATTAAATACACATTAGAAAATAATGTTACCAAACCTCATTTGCCAGGATCATAAGTTCATCAACATCTTTAACTAGGAACCATCCACTCTTGCAAGCATTCTACCAGTGCAAACAAAAGAACAACATCATGTCATATTACGAACAACATCATGTCATATTACTTTAATGCAGTGGTCTCAGAAATGGGTTAAAAGAACACAAGGAAGCCCCCAACAAAACCATGAAGGTGTTAAGAAAAAGGCTCTAGCTTAATCTACATGAAAATAAAAAAACAAAAAGTCAGGCTGACATGGAGTGAGTTAAGGTGTTTCAATTTCCTTTTATTTCAAGGAAATGAAGGAATAAGCCTCGCAAGCATGCATTTGAAACCTTCGGATCACCTACGTTGTAACAAAATTCTAGCAACGAGAACTCTAACATTTTAGTTGCTTGATAGCTCATTATGAATATGAACAAATACAATAAAGACCTAGCAACTGCTTATGTGAAACAAAAAGTATAAGTAAACATCTGATTAACTGATTTCAAGGACTGGCAGATAGAATCAAATGTTTGATATAATAGCATCACAAAGGCATTGGAACCTAATTTCTCAATAGCCTCGACAAACATATAAAAAAGGGAGTATGCAGTTTATTGTAACCGCAAACTTATTTGAAAGAGATTCACATGCTTTTGCAATACTTAGTAAAGATTCAAAGAGTAAAACACATAAAAAAAACTTGCAATGGCAATTCAATATACCATCAAACTTCTACCACCAGTTCATTTGCAACAAGGAATAAACACAAACCATGTTCAATAATTTAGGGGGCTGACCTAGCATGAAGTCAAAATCATTTTTCCTAATCATGCTGGGAACCTAGGCACATAACACATTCAAGTATAATAATATGAACCATTTTATAAACACAAAATCAACAAGTGATTGCTTTTTATCGATTCTTACCTCCTCAATACCAAAATCAACCACCTTCTCCTGAAGAGAGCTGACATTGTCAACACTGAACTTGTTGAAGAGATTAATGCTAGATTTAAATCTTAGTAAAATCACGAGCAAATTAAAGATGCCCAAATCTAAAACTCAGCAACATCAATGAAGTTTAAGATACACAGATCTAAATTATTAACCAAACAACATAAATGCTCGACCTTAGATCGATAAATGTTGATCAAATGGAAGATCTAGCTTACCCATCATGAGAGTAGACGATGACTTTTAGTTGTTCTTGAAGGAATTGAAAGCAGTGGAAGTGTTGATGCGATCATTGTTGTTATTGTTGAGCTTTGGCGCTGCCACCACCCACAAGAGTGCCCAAAACACCAGGAAGTAGAAGATTTCCATCTTTTCTTCTTCTTTAGATCGATTGATCCAAAAAACAGAGTGGAAATGTTAAATGGGTTTGTGCTCTCTCTGTTTCTCGATTTCCCTCGCTCTCTCCATAGAGCTCTCTCTCCCTAGATCTGGATCTAGATCTCTCGATCTCTCTTTCTTCCTGGATCTCCCACGATCTCTCGTTCTCCCTAGATCTCCCTCTCTTTAAACTAAACGTGCTAATTGGTTAGCTCTATTACACATAAACAAATACACAAATGAATGAACTGTTTTTTCAACAAATAATTACCTCTCCTTGGCGAATAACAAGATTTACACCCTTGGGAATCTGTTGCTTTGACTCTGCAATCACAGCAGTCAGATCCTTAACTTGGAGCAGAACTTGTGGAGAAGACTCGTCTCTTTTAACACTATCGTTGTCTGTGGGAGAAAAGGCAAGTGCAGAATCGACCGCAAAGAGAGAAAGACGAAAATCTTCAGATGCAGGAGGCTTAACCTTGAATCAGTGAGAGATGGAGAGTGAACTTCATTGAGAGAGATGGAGAGACTGAATTTGATTCAGAAGATCGATAGAAATGGAGAGAGTGAAGCAGTAGCGTTTTTTATTATTTGCTCACACAAACCAAAAATGAAACCGCGTCCGTGAATTCATCCAGTTCCGCCTTTATTTTCTAAGTTCCCGCGCGCTCCTTTGGTTTATAGCGTTTTGAGTTTTAATTGTCCATGAATTTAGTCAATCATAGCACTTTGGACAAAAATGCTATAAACATATGCTATAAATGAGGACTGTTCTTGTAGTGGCGACTGATGCTTATTTGCTTTCCAAGTATTTTAAATTGCATGTTGATAAATCCAAGAGTTTAATTATATGTAATTTTTTTTCTTGTCAATAAAACTTTGGTTCCATCATTCATAACAATTACACTCCCGTCACTAGAATATGCCATGAGATGTCGTTGTGATATCTCTTTTGCACTTTTGATATCACTAGCGTACAAACAAACATACCATTATATGAAGACTTGAGAATTTAATTATTTTCTAATTATTTCGGCACTCATTAGTCCTCAAGACTATTTGGATATGATTTTATTTTTTATAGCAATGTTCCTAATGCGTCCAAATCCATATTTGTTTATTCCTTACCTACAAAATGAACAACAGTGCATACAAATGGTTGTGGTGTTTAGATGCACTCTAATGATAAAATCAGGTGACTGAGTAAGGATGGATGTAGACTGTAAAATTGGGTTGCAAAAAATTGGGTTGCAAGTGCATACATTTCTTATCCCTTTTGTTCTCCTTATATAACAAATATTTCACTCCTTCATTGACTCTAATGTCAAGGTGTGGATAGAGGGAGGAGATCTCGCTTAGGATCTTACCTATCCATGACTGAGTTCCCTTCGACACTTGATTTTGTTTGGGACCCAATACTTGATTGGATCAAGAGCTGTGCAAACATATTTTAGCCTTGGAACAACCCAGAGATCTGTGTTCGGGCCTTATTGTCCTGGGCCAAGCTCCATGATTTGTACCACGTTGGGCTCGCATAATTTAGGCTTGGGCACCTGACTTATGGGCCAAACAGTGACTAGGCTGAGCCTGGGCTAGACCATGCTTGGGCCTGCTTGAGACCGCGTTGAGGCCTCTCCGTATTAGGGTTGACTTGTGCCACGTGTAATGCTGTGATCGGATGATTGTTTTATGTCTAATCAGTGGGGCTGCGGTCCACTAACTAACTTTGCCTGGGGGATTGTGTGATGCCTTGATGGCATATTTCGACACCTTTTCGGCTTCTGTGCTGCAGCTAATGCTCATGTAATGGTTACATAATTACTTCTCCCATACACCAATCCTATATAAGCCTGCTTTGAGGAGTTTTACCTTTTTACCTTCGAGAGCTTCCTCTTTGTTTTTAACTATTCTAGTTTGATCAAGCTCGACCCTTCCGTCAATCATGTTTGCGTGACTTCATTATTCGCGTAAGTGACATGTGGCTTGCTTTGACTTCTTTAGGGAGCCACTGACGTCAGAGAAGGATTTGGCCGACCTCCATTGATGGTATGAAATTCCTGACGATCCGAGACTGTCGCTTATTGCGAAAGGCGAGTCTCAGACTATTATGAGGGAGGGGTTCATATTATTGTATAAGGCCATGTTCGAGGCTGGCGCTTCCCTCTTTCTTGCATCATTGGCTATCCTATCTTATCAAGGTATTGCCCCCGCCTAGATGGCGCTGAGCTGGTGGAGTATATTGATTGTCATTCTGATAATGGCGAAAGATGTATGGTTCCGTCTTTCGACGAAACTGTTTCATTCTCTGACTTCCATCAAGATGAATAAGCAAGGCGTATGTGCGAAGCCCTCTTGTCTGGGTGGTCAGTTGGATGACACGAAAGAATGACATTGTTTCATCCTACAAATACCCTATTACTCATCTTCAAGTCATCAACAACACAACTTTCGTCTACCACTACCAATATTTTAACGAAAAATTTATAATTAAAAAATCTAAAAAATTGAAAAAATAAACACAAAATTGTTTCATTAAAAAAACGTAATGGTACATGTAAGGGTTAAGAAAGTGTAATGGTACGCAAGGGTTAAATTTGAAATTACAATAGCCATCAAATCACACTGAAATTAGAAACATTTTGTTTCTTTCTCCGGGTTAGCTTCTAGTCTTAGTACCAATGTACATAGGAATTGTATGCATTTTTAGTGTTGCAATTTTGATGTTCCAATTGTGGTGTTCCTAGTATATATCAAATACTAGGAGATGTTCCTATCCAATTCCTTGGTGTTGGTCTGTCACAATTCAATAGAGCATGGTAAATGTTACTGTCCAATTCTCCAACTAGTTTATGGTGGATTCCATCAACAAGTCTTTGGTGAAGGGAAACACTCTTACTTTAGCATAGTTCATAATACTTTGTGAGTACACCTTTTGAGAGTTCCAAGTCTATGTTCACACCGTTCACAACAACACTAAAGTCCTTAAGATTTTTCATCTCTTTGATAATACTTTTTGCCAATCTAGCACCTTCCCTAACATCCAAGTCAACCTTTTTCCTACTTCTTATTGGTGGTCCCTCCAATGTGGAGGGCTTATTACTAATTGGCCTAAAACAATTAGGGACCAATTTGTAATAAGGAAAGAATTGGTGAAATAAAAAGAGGAACCCAAATCGTGGGTTAGGTTGAGGAAAAGAGAAAAGAAAAGAAAACCTTCTCTTTGTTCATCTCTCTCTCTCATTGTGGGTTGGTTTGAGGGAAGGTTTGGGGGTTTGTGAACTCCCATTTTACCTTGTATTTGGAAAAGAAGATTGTGAAAACAAGGTGTGCTATTGATCATGGTGTTTGTGAAGGCTCAACCACAACATCCAAGTTTCTCTCCTCCAATGGTTTTCTAGGGTTTTTCAACCCTAGTGTGTTAACAATTTATTTTATCAAATTGTTGTTTGAAATCTACCTATTAGTAGGTAAGGAATTTAGTAAACCAAGATATTGTTAGCTCTCTTAAGGATTGGTGAAACCCCTAATTTGTAAGGGAGGTTGTAATCCCATTATTGTAGTCATAATGGAGTTTTTCTGGACTAGGTCCCGAGGTTTTTCTCTTCGCTTTTGAGAGTTTCCTCATTAACAAATTTCGGTGTCATTTTTTTTATTTCCTTTGCTTGCATATATCTTATCTTTGTGATTTAAATACATGATTTGGGTGTTAATATCCAACAGTGGTATCAAAGCAAGGTTAGGTTAACAGTGTGCTAATCATGGAGCAGAATAATAGTCGAACGGTGAGTTTCAATGGAAACAATTGGACTATTTGGAAATCAAAGATGGAGGACTTACTTTATTGCAAGGACCTCTCCGAGCCCATTGTTAATGATGGAAATATACCGAAAAACAAGAGTGATGATGAATGGATGAAACTTGATCGAAAGGCTCTTGGTTATATTCGACAATAGTTAGATGATAGTGTGTTTTACCATGTTTTTACAAAAACTGCCGTCTATTCTCTTTGGAAGAAATTGGGGGAGAGTACATTAGCCCATTTGAAGAGTATTGCATCAGACATGGTATCAGACATGAGCAGATAGTACCCAAGACTCCACAACATAATGGTGTAGCAGAAAGGATGAACCGTACCATTGTAGAAAGAATTAGATGCATGTTTTCTCACTCAAAATTTCCAAAAAGTTTTTGGGGGGAGGTAATGCACACTGCATGTTACTTGATTAACTTATCTCCTTCTGCGCCACTAAATGGAGAAGTTGCAGATAGGTGTGGAGTGAAAAAAAAGTCGCTATGATCACCTAAGGGTGTTTGGTTGTAAAGCATTTGTGCATATATCCAAAGATGAGAGATCTAAGCTTGATGATAAATCCAAATAGTATATTTTCTTGGGTTATGTAAATGACAAGTTTGGGTACAGGTTATGGCATCCAGTCAACAAGAAAGTTATCAAAAGCAGGGATGTGGTCTTTCTTGAAGACCAGACTATTGATAATTTTGAAAAGGTTGACAAACCTGTGCATCATGTTGATGATTTGATTGTTTGAATCCAGTTGTTCCTTTTAGTGCACCTAGTAATGATGATACAGATGTACAGGGTTAGGAAGAAGAAGCTCATGGTGATGTTCCATAGAATGATGAGTTTCCTATACGAAACAATTATGATGAACAAGGGGATTCCCCACAAGAACCAACAACAGAGTTGAGAATAACCACTAGAGCGCGCCATCCATCAAAGAGGTATTCACCTCATGAGTATGTGATGATCACAGATGAGGGTGAACCACAATCAGTTAAAGAAGTCTTTGATGATGAACAGAAAAGAGAATGGTTGAAAACTATGCAAGAAGAGATGGATTCCTTGCATAAGAACAACACATACGAATTGGTTGAAAAACCAAAAGGGAAGAAAGTACTTAAGAACAAGTGGATCTTCAAGATAAAAACTAAGAACAAAACTCTGAACAAAGGTACAAGGCGCAGATGGTTATGAAAGGAAATAGGCAAAATGAAGGTTTTGACTTTCAAGAGATATTTCCACTTGTGGTGAAGAAGACTTCGATACAGATTGTATTGGCATTGGCAGCAAGCATGAACCTTGAGATTGAACAGTTGGAAGTAAAAAATGCATTCCTCCATGGTGAATTTTAGGAAGATGTGTACATGGTGCAGCCAGAAGGTTTCAAAGTCAAAGGAAAATAACACATGGTGTGTAAGCTAAGGAAGAGTTTGTATGGGTTAAAACAAGCTCCTCGGCGGTGGTACAAAAAGTTTGAGAGTCCTTTATGGTAAACCACGGGTATAAGAGAACGACTTCAAATCATTGTGTGTTTGTTAAAAAATTATCTGATGGTGATTTTATTGTGCTTTTGTTATATGTTGATTGTTGGACATGACACTAGCAAAATTGTTAGGTTGAAGAAGGAGTTGAGTAAATCTTTAGCCTTGAAAGATTTGGGTCCAGCTCAACGGATCCTTGGAATGCATATTAACTGTGATAGGAAAACTTAAAAGTTTTGGTTGACACAAGAGAGATACATTGAGTAAGTTCTTCAGAGATTTAACATGGACAAGGCGAAACTGGTTAGTTGTCCACTTGCTAACAATTTCAAGTTAAGTCGTGAACAATGTCCTTCTAGTGAAAGTGGGAAAAATGAGATGGAGAGTATTCCCTATGCTTCAACAGTGGTGAGTTTGATGTATGCCATGGTGTGTACAAGACCAGACATTGCTCATGCAGTTGGTGTTGTTAGCAAATATCTTGCCAATCCTGGCAAAGAGCACTGGGAAGCAGTGAAGTGGATATTTCGGTACCTCAAGGGTTCTTCTAAGGCACGTTTATGCTTTGGAAGTGGTGAACCTATGCTAGTAGGCTACAAAGATGCAGATATGGGTGGTGATGTTGATTCCATGAAGTCGATTTCGGGGTATCTATTTACATATGCAGGGGAGCAGTGTCGTGGCAATCTAAGTTGCAAAAGTGTGTGGCTTTATCCACAACAGAAGCATAGTACATTGCAGACACTGAAGGTTGCAAAGAGATGTTATGGATGAAAAGGTTGTTTAAAGAACTTGATGTGAAACAAGACAAGTTCGTTATCTATTGTGACATTAAGAGTGCCATCCATCTTAGCAAAAATCCAAATTTTCATTCTAAGTCCAAGCACATTAATGTGAGGTATCACTGAATTAGGGATGTACTTGAAGAAAAGTATTTGCAACTTGAGAAAATCCATGCTGACAAAATGGCTCAGATATGATGACAAATGCATTACCAAGAAGAATCATGATGTTTGTTGCAGCATTGCAGGTTTGGGTATGGTAGATCCCTCCTCATGATCAGGAGGGGAGATTGTTGGTAGTCCCTCCCATGTGGAGGGCTTATTACTAATTGGCCAAAAACATTAGGGGTCAATTTGTAATAAGGAAGAAATTGGTGAAATAAAAAGAGGAACCCAAATCGTGGGTTAGGTTGAGGAAAAGAGAAAACATAAAAAAAACCTTATCTTAAAGTATTATGAAGAATTAGGATCACGTATTTTCTGAATATGAAATTTGGACACCGGGATCATATTACTTGTCCAAAGAAAGTAAATACATGTTACATGAGTTCTCCAAGAGAAGAAAGTTGCTCACTTGAAGAATCGACAGTCAGTATTGATTTAAAGGCTTGTGTATCAAAAAACATTATCCAGCAGCAAGTTTCAATCAGAACCCATTTCGACAATATTAGCAGCACCAAATGATTCAACTTCCAAGATTTCGTAGTTGTGAATCAATATGCATGAAAAAATATGTGGTACTGGTATAGGAATCCGATAGAAGATAAACTCTGATCATATTGATTCCTTGCATAAACCTCCATTTTGATGGTCAAGTTCATAAGATTAACCTTAATGTTCGGCCATTACAAGTTTTAATAGCTACCAAAAAAAAGTCCAATACATTTGCACTTTATGCAATTTCTGTATACTCAATTCAGTGGACAAAATTGATTTAAATGCACAAAAGCGAACAAGTGCCATAAGCATAGTATACTTCCTACATGCCATCAAGTATTTACAATGTTTTCAAGAACTCGAAGGCTATATATAAGAAAATTTTGGTGTATTTCTAATTTTTTTTAAAAGCAGGAGAATCTTTATTTCAAACGTTAAAAGTAACAATAAATAAATTAACCAAATGTACAGTGTCTCAAGCTCCAGCATACAAAATCCCATGACAAGGTACATGATACCAATAAATGTAAGGAGGATGCTGTAAAGATTTCTCGGTGAAATCTTTTTTATTTCATCAAATCCACTTATTATATGAGGTAAAGGAAAAGGTATGAAAAGGGATCTTGAACGGATTATTCGATCTACACGATTCAACTTGAACTGAGTTTTGTCCAGGTTTACTTCCTTCTTCAAACAAAGTTGCTGAATTAAGCATCGAAGTGTCTTCGGCCACCAAAAAGGTGGTTTTTAGCAGTCTAACATTTGTTTTGCAGGTCAAATCTACAGGAGGATGAGATTTGGATGCATCTGTTTTGTAGGTCAAATCTATAGGAGGATGAGATTTGGATGCTATTACCAACAACTCCAGATCTCAAAAACCCCTCCAAGGGCAATGTTCTTCTAATGGATTGCCAATCATGGAATAATACTCGCCGTTGATAATTGTAACGACCCGGTCCACATGACACCATATTGTCCGCTTTGGGCTACCAACCGGCCCGCACGGCTTTAAAACGCGTGTTGTCATGTAGAGCGACCTCGCACACTTAAAACACATCCCCATCCCTCACCCGACGATATGGGACTATGATTCCCCTTGTAGCTCGTCCAACCCCTCTCGGCCTATTGGGCCTGTTGGGCCCTCTACCCTCACCCTCACCCTCACCCTCACCTCAGGTCCGCCCACTTAGGGTCTCACAATCCACCCCCCTTAAGCCCAAACGTCCTCGTTGGCCACACAGGCACCCACAACATACACGTCGCCAGAGGGCCCACCAACATGTGACATACTTTCGGCTGGGTCAGGCTCTGATACCAACTGTCACGACCCGATCCGCACAGTAAGATATTGTCCGCTTTGGGCCCAACCGGCCCGCACGGCTATAAAAGGCCTCTTTCAGAGTATGCACAACGGACACTGGGCCCCTCTCTGGCCCTACTCATCCAGATATTGTCCTCTTTGGGATCCGCAGGCTATTGAGCACCAACCCTCACCCTCCCCCTCAAGGTGTTGTTGCTTCCACCCACCTACTGGGGCTCCACGTACAGGCCTCTTTCCATTGGGAAGCTTGAGCTTCTTACAGTTTTCTTTGTTCACCAGTAATGGGTTTTCATTAGATGACATATAAACATGCTAACAATGGTAGCATTGTTTACTCAATTAGCAAAAGTTATACCAAATCTAAATACTAAGAAATGAATAAATAATCGAATCTAACAACCTTGACAGCATCAAGTTTGATTTCCAAGCAATACCATATTAAACACTAGATGTCAACAAAGAACCTAATCAAGAATTTTATGACATAAGAAAAACCCAAAATGGATGGAATCAAAATCAATACAAAAATTATAAGAAAGAGGTTGAAAATAAACTCACAAGAATTTCAAATCGCAAAAGGATTGCACAGCCAACGCAATCGTCCCAATGCTTTTAAATCTTATGGCGTCCACACCATTGCAACAGCTCTTTGATTCAGAGCTTCAAAGCTCTGCTGTGTATTAATGTCGACACCTGAAAGCCAACAACCAAATCCAGGATGTGAATGATACCATCCCACCACCATCTCGGGTCTGCCAGTCTGCTTGAGCATATCAAGCATATTCGTCTGGAAAACATGATCAACAGCCTCAACACTAACGCCAGTCCCATTCTGCGGCATGGCGAACACATCTACAACACGAACAGTATACTCATCCACAAAGTCACTCAACATCAACCCATCACTTCCATGGGTACCCCAGCTCTTCCGTGCTTTAGCATCTTGAGCAGGGCGAGTGAGGATATGTAGACCTGCTCAGATAAATCCGTGAGTGGAGAATCTGGTGGTGGCTGACCCATCCCTCCTGCTGGCACTGCTACTCCCTCTGCTACAGCAAAACAATAAACCCAAACCACCAAAGTCTTAGACTAACTCGGTCCAATGAAGGTATATAGAACTGGGATCGAAGCCAATTGCTTCAAGGGATAAGGCTTTAAATGCAGCAAAAGAAAGACCCTATACCCATCCCAATACCTGTCTGCATTGCATTTATATCTCCCATATTCTTTATCTCCATTCCCAACAACTCAACTCATCAAAGATCATCACATAACATGGCTCAGTCATATACATCTCATGACATCTTTCGGTGAATTCAATCTCATGTACCCAACTTAGAAGAATAAATCAAATTTCTGTAAAGAGAAAGAAATTACAACACTTTTGAGTCTGATCGATAGATTGGAAAACTATTCCCCCAAAAGTCTCCAACAACATTTCATCTTAACTCGTCTTAACAACCCAACTTAGCCATCCAAACACAATAACTATGAAGAAGAGTTTAGTAAGTTAGCATGTTTCTATTTGTCTGTCCATATCTTCAAATCTCAAAACTCTCTAAATTTCATTTCATTACAACATATTATAGCTTCACATCCCATCTTCTCCTGATCGCAGTCCGTCTCTCCCAACTTTCTGTGCAGATCTCGATCTCCAGATTCAGCCGCCATCGAAGAAGAAAACATAGAGGAAAAGATGAAGGAAGAAGGAGAAAAGAAGGAGGAAGGAGAAAGAAAAGAAAAGAGGGTTTTCTCTTTATAGGGTGGGTGGCTATTCACCCCCACTGAACTTCTGAAAGCACCCACCTTCTAAACTCACCAAATAAACCCTAAAATTTTGAAATTCACATTCAATTAAATGTAACCCTATTTTATTTAATTCAAAATAAAATAAATTAGTTTTATGAAATTCAGGGGTGTTACATTATACACACGTTAAATGGAATCTCGTCCCGAGATTCGGAAGGTAAGAAAGTTGACTGAATTTCGAAAAATACTAGTTGTCAAACAAAAGAAACTTTTAAAACACAAATTTCAATTGAATTTTTGAAACATAAATTATTTATTGTTATTTGAAAAGTAGGGGTGTTAGAGGAGAGGAGAGCAACAATGGTAATGTTGGGTGTGGATGAAAGGGTGTCTAGTGCAGCTATTGAAGCTCATACTGCTGTTTGTACAGTGAAGACTGAGCCAATTGAGGATGGTGGAGCTGTCATGGGGTCTAACGTTTTCAATGGGTTTGGTGCTAATGAAGTGGAGCCTAATGATTTCAATGGGTTTGGTTCTAATATAGTCAAGATGAAATGAACAACATTGGGATTATGGATTTGAATTACTTCGATGGGTTTCGTCCTACTCAAGAGAGATTGCAGGAGTTGTGTGTTGA
The DNA here is from genome assembly GCA_963556465.1 of Berberis vulgaris. Lineage (NCBI taxonomy): Eukaryota > Viridiplantae > Streptophyta > Magnoliopsida > Ranunculales > Berberidaceae > Berberis > Berberis vulgaris. The sequence continues at coordinate 14,381,181 of OY747129.1, read as the reverse complement.
TGACATGTTTGATGTAGATGAGCTTCTTCAAACCATTTATTCATCTGGTGGCAACAACAACAATTTTGCATTGAAGGATGAGAATGGGCTACAAATGGGGTTCTCTGCGAATGATCAAATTAGGCGACATGATGGCACTAGTGGGAGTGATGTTGGTCCTACTGATTTGTTATACCAACTGCAGAACTCCGATGCAAAGTTGCTGGGAAGCTTGCAACATATGGAGGAGGTGTTGAATGGGGTGGACGCTATAAGATTTAAAATCGGTGAGTTTTCTTCATTTCTTTCTCTTTTACTGTGAGTTCTTCCTTCTTCTTGCCCTTTTTGAATTTTGGGTGTGTTTCCGCATTTGCAAATATAATGATGTTGGGATGATTTGGGTTTATGGGGTTTTGTTGGATGGTTTGATTGTTGATTGGGTGGCTGGTTCATGTTGTTTCTTGAAAATAGAATATCCCCAATTTACAAAAATAGAATGGGTTTTACCTATGAGAATGGGTTTGCTTTCTTTGTGCATTTTGTTCGTGTTTCTTTGCAATGTTTGTGTTTGAATTCTGTGATGGGTATTTATGGTTTTGGAATGTGCAACATCGAATAGAGTGTTTGTATTAAAGATGGGTTACGAAGGGTTGCCCTTGATATGAGTCAATACTTGATGAATCTATCGATGATCATAAATTTGTTGTAAGTCATTGGATAAACTTTGGCAAATAGTCACAATGCAGTGTTCTTGCGTAATCAAGGACCTGTCACTCTTTTGTAAGTTTTGTTTGTGAACAAGTAATTTAGTACAAGAATAGGAGTGGGACAGAGAGGAGGATTACACGTTTTTGAAGCTAAAACTCTATTTTACTATTGTTATTAATATATGATCAATATTATAGTGTAGTTCATTGTCATCATGTCGCAAGGTCATGATAAGTGGTTAGATCTTCTAATGGCTACTACTAAAGTGTGGCTAGTTTTCTATTGTACAATTACTTCTTAGTAGGACTTGATTATGATGTGAGACAATCTCCCACATTTTGTCGAGCATTTGGTTAGCCTAGGCTGGGGTAGAGTCTAGGTGATCCTCGGAATGTTGATATGGGTGTGTAGGAGTGTAGAAGTCTTAAGGATAAAGTGACAAGGTTGAGCCTTGAAACTTTAGTATTGTTTCATTTTCTCCGTGAATCTCATGATGAGGTTTCATTGACTTGTGTGTGCGCAAGTAATCTTATTTATAATGTCGATATTTGCGTGACTTTATTCCGTATTGTTTTCTTTTTAGGGGTTTTGATATCCGTAGTGTTCACTTACCACTTTCCGTGAATCTCGGGACGAGATTCCTTTGGAGTTGTATATAATGTAACACCTCTACTTTTCAAATAACAATAAATAATTTATGTTTCAAAAATTCAATTGAAATTTGTGTTTTAAAATTTTCTTTTGTTTGACAACTAGTATTTTTCGAAATTCAGTCAACTTTCTAACCTTCCGAATCTTGGGACGAGATTCCATTTAACGTGTGTATAATGTAACACCCCTGAATTTCATAAAACTAATTTATTTTATTTTGAATTAAATAAAATAGGGTTACATTTCATTGAATGTGAATTTCGAAATTTTAGAGTTTATTTGGTGAGTTTAGAAGGTGGATGCTTTCAGAAGTTCAGTGGGGGTGAATAGCCACCCACCCTATAAAGAGAAAACTCTCTTTTCTTTTCTTTCTCCTTCCTTCTTCTTTTCTCCTTCTTCCTTCATCTTTTCCTCTATGTTTTCTTATTCGATGGCGGCTGAATCTGGAGATCGAGATCTGCACAGAAGGTTGGGAGAGACGGACTGCGATCAGGAGAAGATGGGATGTGAAGCTATAATATGTTGTAATGAAATGAAATTTAGAGAGTTTTGAGATTTGAAGATATGGACAGACAAATAGAAACATGCTAACTTACTAAACTCTTCTTCATAGTTATTGTGTTTGGATGGCTAAGTTGGGTTGTTAAGACGAGTTAAGATGAAATGTTGTTGGAGACTTTTGGGGGAATAGTTTTCCAATCTATCGGTCAGACTCAAAAGTGTTGTAATTTCTTTCTCTTTACAGAAATTTGATTTATTCTTCTAAGTTGGGTACATGAGATTGAATTCACCGAAAGATGTCATGAGATGTATATGACTGAGCCATGTTATGTGATGATCTTTGATGAGTTGAGTTGTTGGGAATGGAGATAAAGAATATGGGAGATATAAATGTAATGCAGACAGGTATTGGGATGGGGATAGGGTCATTCTTTTGCTGCATTTAAAGCCTTATCCCTTGAAGCAATTGGCTTCGATCCCAGTTCTATATACCTTCATTGGACCGAGTTAGTCTAAGACTTTGGTGGTTTGGGTTTATTGTTTTGCTGTAGCAGAGGGAGTAGCAGTGCTAGCAGGAGGGATGGGTCAGCCACCACCAGATTCTCCACTCACGGATTTATCTGAGCAGGTCTACATATCCTCACTCGCCCTGCTCAAGATGCTAAAGCACGGAAGAGCTGGGGTACCCATGGAAGTGATGGGGTTGATGTTGAGTGACTTTGTGGATGAGTATACTGTTCGTGTTGTAGATGTGTTCGCCATGCCGCAGAATGGGACTGGCGTTAGTGTTGAGGCTGTTGATCATGTTTTCCAGACGAATATGCTTGATATGCTCAAGCAGACTGGCAGACCCGAGATGGTTGTGGGATGGTATCATTCACATCCTGGATTTGGTTGTTGGCTTTCAGGTGTCGACATTAATACACAGCAGAGCTTTGAAGCTCTGAATCAAAGAGCTGTTGCAATGGTGTGGACGCCATAAGATTTAAAAGCATTGGGACGATTGCGTTGGCTGCGCAATCCTTTTGCGATTTGAAATTCTTGTGAGTTTATTTTCATCCTCTTTCTTATAATTTTTGTATTGATTTTGATTCCATCCATTTTGGGTTTTTCTTATGTCATAAAATTCTTGATTAGGTTCTTTGTTGACATCCAGTGTTTAATATGGTATTGCTTGGAAATCAAACTTGATTCTGTCAAGGTTGTTAGATTCGATTATTTATTCATTTCTTAGTCTTTAGATTTGGTATGACTTTTGCTAATTGAGTAAACAATGCTACCATTGTTAGCATGTTTATATGTCATCTAATGAAAACCCATTACTGGTGAACAAAGAAAACTGTAAGAAGCTCAAGCTTCCCAATGGAAAGAGGTGTGTGAGCCACTAGGTTATTTGTTTGTTCAAGTTGCTGAGATTCTAGTAAGGTGGTTCGGGTGTTTTTATGTGCTTTCCCTTTCATTCGATTAGGGTTTCTGCACTTTGGATGAAACATTGATCATACAACTTGGGGGTTCCTGCACTTTGGATGAAACATTGATCATACAGTTGGCTGTGAGTGTGTTCTCCCATTCTCCATTTTTGTTTTTCTCTTTCTAGTCTTGTTGGGTGTTTGGGTCTCTTTTGGTTTGATTGGATTTTCAAATTTATTTCTAATTATGGCTTGAATTTGTGGTTTTGAAAATGTTCTAGCATCTCACATGAATAGGTGTATAGAATATTATGGGTTGGAGTTGTGTTATTGTTCTGATGTGCAAACATACATTGAGTGTTTAATAGATTTGTTAAGGGTCTCATTTGAGTGTAAGTTAGAATCAAATTGCATGTATGGTCACGACTTAAACTGATTCATTGGGGAATACATGTGTTGATCTTGCTTAGTTCAGCATATGGGGAGAGATATTTAGGGGTGATTTTGTGGCTGTCTGTGAGTGACCCCACATCCCAACATCTTGGTATAATGCAAGGGAACATGCATGCACATACTATGTTACATATGAATTTGATGATGGAATTATATTTAGTAGTGTACATCTTAATCAAATCGCCGAAAGAGAATGAGATGAAATTGGATGAGTGGAGTGGATCCCACTGTATGGATTGGATGAAATGATAGTGACCATCCGTCGGGTTGGATGTAGATGTGGTTGGGGCTGGACTGTGAAATTTCTGCAATGCCATGTACTGGTGACTTTGATGATGGTGTTATTTGTGTGTTGTTTATCAATGGTGGGAGTGGTGGTCTTAGTACAAATATCAGAAGTGGTGATGTTTGTAGTTAGTTAGAACAGTGACTTTGGTGATAATAGTGACGATAGTGGGATAACTTGGGTCACCGATGGAAGTGTGTGGAAGCTCTTGAAGCAGCTATATAGCATTTAAGCTTGAGTTATTTGGTGTTAACTAGAAATTAGTGGATGTTTTCAAACAACTTAAGTTATGTGTGCTGTACTGGGATTTGGACGGTTGCTTTGGTATAAGCTAGTGTTCACCCATGATTGTCATGCACTTTCATGTTTGTATTGAAATTGTCTTTTCGGAGAATGCATGTAGTGGCTTTGTTGGATTCAGCATCTGAGATACTTTGTGTCAAACTAGGATGTATGTGTTATCCTTAAAATCCCATTCCTATGGTGAGCACTATGTGAAGTAGTGTTTGATTGTGCACTATGGTTTATTTTGTTTTAATTATATTGATGTAGGACCATTTAAGATTAATGGTGTTCATCTGAATGTATCTTGAAATGGTTACGTTCTCCTAAAAGAAGGAGATGAATTTCATTGTTAATGACAAGATGTCACTTGATCACCGTGTTATTATAAAGCATGATTTATGAATATGCTATGTTTTCCCCAAAAATTTGGGTGGATACGATTGTGAATCGACTTATGTATGACAAAATGTCATTGTGGAGAAATTCTGAATTATCAAAAATAAATGATATTGGTAAACCTTGATTTTTGAAAATATAAACCACTTGGACTTGTATCACTTAGAACTACCACATCTCTTTTGTTTATTATTTCCCCTCTTACTAGAGAAACTAAATGACCAGTGGGTCGTCTTGCGGAGTTGGGGCACCCATTTCTTACTAGAGAAACTAAAATAACCTTCGGGTTAGTCTTGCGGAAATGTGGTGAATTTGTATGCCTAAAATAGGCTTTGATATTTATCCGTAAAAAATGTGACGTGAGTTTATGCGCATTGATAGCCCAAGGGTGGCTTTTGGTACTCATATAGTTAGGAGTATCCGCGATGCATACCTATATGTGATGTCCCCACTTAGGCATGGATGACGGAGTAGTCCTCCTTTATATGAGAGAGGCATACGGGCATGTATGTTCGGCACGGAGGTGGTGCGAATGTGGTATCGTCTAAGTGATCAATCCGTTAAAAAGATGAACCTAATTCAAATAAAAAGGAATAAATTATGTTGCATTGTTTCTAATCCTTTTTATGCAGGATGGCAAGTCCACTAATATTTCTGCAGGTCCGACTTGCCATAGTCAACTCCTATAGGGTAAATACAGATAAATGCAATTTTACTTAATTGGAACGATGACATGATTGCCTCGTTGAGGAACTAAATTCTTGGAACTGTGTTTTCTTGCATCACACCTTTGCCTCGTTGAGGAACTACCTATTGGTGTGATGGTTTGTTGTTTGTGTTTAGCTTGATGTTTATCACGTGCGATTTTATTGATTTTTGGGATGAAGATTTCTCACACCAGCTTTATTGCTGACCCAAGTGAGCTTTTGCTTCTTGGGTACATTCCTTTGGGAATGTAGCCGATTAGCTTTTCAGGTGTAGAGACTTTTGAGCAGCGTTACGGGAGTTCCGCTAGTGGGGCTAGCGACGTCGGAATTTCCTGGTTAGAGTTTTGTATAAATTTTAGTTGGTTCCTATTTTCTAAACTGTATTTTTGTCTTTGCTGCTAAATGTTTCTGTTGTTATTGAATTTCACGTCCCGAGTTTTGGGGAAACGGATAATCCTACGTGGATTTTAGGATTTTCGTTTTCTTCGAAAATCGGGGCGTGACAATAATCCGGTAAGAATAGGTATTAGGTTCATCAGTAGATGGTATCTCTATGATTGGTAAATTGGATCAAAATTTAATGATTATCGACCACATAGCAATGCCAAAGAAAGTTTCCATGATAAATTTAAATTGTCTATTGATGTAGTCGAATCGTGCTCTCCTTGACCTTGACGTGGACTTGCACAAGGAATGAACGTGAGCTAAAGATCACCGTTGTAGTGGCCGATGACACTCCAATGTTAAAGTCATACAAGGCTTGAGAAAGGCTTAAAGATTTAAATTGGGTTTTGTAGCGTATCTTTCTTCATCAACTCTGTGTCTTATTTATAATGTGAGAGTCCTCGTTTCGCTAAATCTTTAGTAGTGTAGTTTATGGAAAGAGATCTTGCTGGAGATCCTTTCCTAGTCGAGAGTCGTTCATGTATGAGAGTTTTCGTACACTACTTGTGCTCCTAGATCGACGGGAGAGATTTCCCTTTTGAAGTGTTATCCACGCAAGAAAATTTTCATGCACAACTTATACTTCGGTATATATTTCCTAGTCGAAACCAATGTGTTGTTGGCCAGCTCATCTTAGGTGATCCCCCATATACTTGCCTGATTAGGCCTTACGGGTATTGGGCTTTACCATGTGACGTGTGGGCGTAGTAGGGCGTTGCAACTTGGATCAAATCCTCTGGATTCTGCCGAATTGTGCTTAATATTGTCTAGGCTTTGCCAGATTTGGTGAGCAATCAGGCCCGTTCTGCTGACGAGGTCATCGTGACATGTGTACGGTGCAAATTAAAGGACGGTTTGGTGTATCATCAACTACTCCACCCGAGTTGGTGGGCCAGTTCATTTGTCCATCAAGTCAATCATAGAGGACATGAGCGGTCATGATTGGTTTGACTCTGAATCGTCTCCTTGAGCGACACACTTCATTAAATGGGTATACGTCTGCTAAAAAAATGTGGAAATTATGTTCTCTAAATAGATCCCCTTCTCTGCAGAGTTTATTTTATTTATTCTTCGATCTTGGAGACTCTGCTTTGTCACTTCACTGCCCGTGTTTTTGACTTTACCTAACTTTCATGATCGAAAGTCTGTACATCCTTCAATGGCAGGCCAGAATCAGATTTCTTATGAACTGTTTGCTAAGGGCAGTAAGTTCTTCGAGGAGAGGTCACTCTCTGAGTCGAATCTGAAAAGCCTCCGTGAAATGTATGGGATCCCTAATGATCTGTTGCTTTTCACATTAAGCATCGGTCAGATTCCGCTATCTCTTCCGGAAGGATTTATCTATTTGCACCATGGTATGCTCCAATTGGGCGTCCATTTTCCAATCATCAAGGAAATTTAGAGCTTCTTGGCATACCTTGGTATTGTGCCAGCTCAAATGGTGTCGAATGGGTATAGGACGATGATTGCCATTCTGATTAGGGCGAAAGACGCTGGTGTTCGAGTGTCAAGGGTGATTCAACTACATACTTCTCCTCGGATAAACGAGCACGTTTTGTGTGTGTTGACGTCGCTGGACTGCTTTGGCAATCAACCTGATAACTTCAAGTTCTTGGAGAAATATTATGTCATGGCCTCTGTAGACTCAGTATTTTAAACTTGTTAGTCATTCGATCGAGCGAGAGTTTCAGCATCTAAGTAAGTTTAATTCAGTTTTCGATTCTGTCAGTGTCAATTACATATTGAAATGCTACTTGTACTTTCTGTAACGAGGTTCCTGACTACGCCCCTTTTTCTGAGGATGAAGCAACTTTAGATAAATTTCGTGACATGCCCCGAATGCAGGTGGAAAATGTTGTTAAGTCTTCTAACATCAAGCGTAACTAACTGTGGGCCTATTGGCATGAGACTCCCACTCTTTTCAGAGTTCCGAAGCCAAAATCCAAAGGCGAGCCCTCTTTGAACCCGTCAAGGAGGGCAAAGCTGAATGAAACACTTTCTTTTAATATGCATTCCAAAACGCCTTGTGCTGCCATCAAGCACGCTAGTGAGCGTTTGGCCCTTTTAGAGAGACGCCAAGCTGTGTTGCAGGGTGGATACCACTACTTCCATATGATCTAGCCAGGGCCTTCGCAGAATGATGTTGTAGGTGGACAGGGCGTCGACTACCATGAACTCTTGGAAAAGGTACTTTTGTAGTTGTGGCTTCCCTGCCACCACCATTAGATTGATCTTCCCGATGGGGAAGCAATTTTCTCCGCTAAATCCGACTATAAGGTGGTTGGCGAGCGTTAGGTCCTTCTCTAGTAGCTGCATGTTGCAGAATGCACTGAGGAACAAGACATTTAGTGAGCTTCCAGTGTCCATCAAAGTTCTCTTTACCTCCCACTTAGCAGTAAGGACGGAGATGACCACGACGTCATTGTGAGGATAATGTACCCCTTGGAGATCCCTTTCCATAAATGACAGTGATCGAATCGGGTTGTAGACTCGTGCATGCTACACTTGTTTGTCCTCACGTTGAGATGGTGTTCGCATCTTGGTCAAAGTCCTCTTGCGGGATCTATTTGACTTATCTCCTCGGGACCGACCTCGTGGAGGACGTAGATGACGCCAGGAGCTTTTCTTCGATCTTCTTGACAGCATCCGCTCTTTCCTTTGCTTGTCCCTACCTCCTGTCCGAGCCTAGGAACTCCTTGAGTTTGCCTTTCCTTATCTAGTACTCGACTTCTTCTCTGAGGTTTCGGCAATCCTTAGTATCATGTCGCACCTAGCAGGGTCTCCTCGCTGCTTAGGCGGCCACTTCAACTCTTCCTAATCCTTGATGGAATCAAGAATGTCGGACAAACTGGTGTTGAGAGGGGTGACACACCTGGACCCGACGTAATTCGAGGCCTTGTTCTGCTTTAGATGCCCTAAGTCGGTCTTGCTGTCTATTTGCTTCCTCTTGTTACTGTTATCGTCATTTTTCTTCCTCCCCTCTTTCCTATCCTTCGGGACAAAGGGTTTCTTCTCTGACTTCATCCTTCTCTTGGCTACCAACATGTCATCTAGAGTGATGTATTTTGGGAAAGTCTGTCATATTGGCTGGGGGGTTCAGGGTGAGGAAGTCATAAAGCTTGCCTCTTCTAAGACCCGAAGTGAAAGCCATGATGACGGTTTCATCACTACAGTTGTCGATGAATGTCAGCTCATCATTAAAATGAGTGATGTCTCTCAACGTCTCGTTCTATTTTTGCTTTAGGGTCAGCAAATAATGTGGAACCTTCCTGAGTCATTGGCTACTCACAAAGCGTGAAAGAAACGCCAACGCCAACATCCGGAATGAATCAATGGATTTTAGAAAAAGGTTGTGGAACCACGTCAGTGCTGACATCTTCAGGCTTGTAGGGAATGATCGGCATATTATTGCATCAGACCTTTCTTTGAGCGCCATAACATGCTGGAAGTGGCGCAGTTGATTGGTCAAGTCTTCTGTCCCATCATAAAACTCCAACTTCAGAGGGGTGCATTTCTTGGGTAGTGGTTCGTCCATGATATATTCCATGAACGGAGGGACCGTGGGACTAAACAACACATCTGGGCTTGTGGCCCTGTTGCCGAGGGGGTTGTGCGAGACGTGCCTATCATCTCTGAGTGTTGGGTCTCTATTGGTCGCGCCTCCGCCTCTTGTCCATTGAGAAGTTGCTAGGGCCACACGACTCTCTTGAACATGCTCTCTAGAACTTTCTGGGGAAGGAGCCCTTCGCTGCTCACGGCCTCCTTCTACAGGTGGAAGATTCCGCTGTTTGAGAGCCTCCATTGTCTCTGCGATATATTGCATCTGTGTTCAGAGTAGGTCCACCCTCGGGTCTGCTGTGGCCGCCACTGGCGCGGGGGACTGAGGAGGTTCTGTCCGTGGCGATGGTGGAACATGCGACACTTTGTCGATTTGAAGGTTTGAATGCTCGACAACATTTCCATTATTGTGAGACCTTGTCGTCGCCATCTTGCTTAATCTCTGAAAAGGTGGAACTATGGTCCTTTTTGAGGAACTTTTTCGTTCCCCACAGACGACGCCAAACTGATATAGTCGATTTCTGCTCTTCTTCCTCGCTGCTTACCTAGAGCTGCACAGGTAGCAAATGTGAGCCAAGGAAATGTTGGCCGGTGGCTTTCCGTTGCTTAAGTTTGATAAGGCTTTAAAAATGCTTAAGAATGTAAACTGGGTTATATTGCGTACCTCTAGTTCATCGACCTTATCTCTCTTTTATAGTTAAAGAATCCTCGTTCAGCTAGGCCTTTGGTGGCGTAGTTTAGGGAAAGTTATCTTTTTGGGGAGATCCTTTCCTAATTGGGAGGTGTCCATGTGGGATAGTTTCCCTACACAATTTGTGCTCCTCGATCTGCGGGAGAGATTTCCATTTATACGTGTTGTTCATGCAAGGAAGTTTCCTTGCCCGACTTATACTCTAATATATGTTTCCTAGTCGGATCTAATGTGTTGCTGGCCTACCTGTCTTGGGTAGATCTCTCAGATACTTGCCTTAGAGGTCTTACAAGTATTAGGCCTGACCGCGCGATGTGTGGGCTTACTGGCTCATTGCGACTCGAACACGACTATCTGGGTTTTGCCATCCTTTAGATTTTTCATTTCTTCGATAATACTTTTGCCAATCTAGCACCTTCCCAAATTTCCAATTAAACCTCTTTCATACTTTTGTAATTTCCTCCTAGTCGTCCTTGAAAAAGTGTGGGTGTCATATTGGTATGCTTACGACCTGCAACAACCAATCCATCAAACAAAATTTTTGAAAGCACTATATGCTAATTAATGAAAACATAAACTTGATTAATCACATATCTCAACCATTGCAGTAGTCAAAAATTCTCTTTTGTGTCATACAACTCTTGAACAATTATTATTTTGGCGGAAAAATATCTCATTTGTGGCGGATGATAAGTGCCAAATAAAGCCTATTTCAGCGGCGAAAAAAGCTGCCAGAAAAACATTGCAGTGGCGGATTAAAAAACTGCCACATATATAAGTGCCAGAAAAGGTCATTTCTGGCGGATAAGTATCTTAATTCGCCAGAAATACCTAAAATTAAAATCCGCCAGTTATAGTATTTCGGGCGGATATAAATGTCACTACACTCACATTTCTGGCGGATATAAGTGCCATAAATGCTTCATTTTTGGCAGATATATCCACGACATTTGAACATATTTGGTGCTTATATATGCCACATCTAATACAAATATGACCCTTATATCCGCCACATTTGATTATTTTCGACACTTATATCCGCCACATTTGATACATTTCCACTACACCAAAAACCCCCATTAGCAACGGTTCTATGCCGTGGGCGCAAGCCATTGCCACGGCTAAGAGCCGTGGACTACAGGGGCGTCGCAAAATTCTTTGTAACGGCTATAAACCGTTGCTAAACATTGTAGCAACGGTTTTATACTTGAATGGGGGGCGTGATTTTCAGAAATTAGCAACGGTTCTAAGCCGTTGCAATAATAATAGCAACGGTTTTAAGCCGTGGCACAAATAGCAACGGTTCCAAGCCGTTACAAAGTGTAGTTATTAGCAACGGTTATAAACCGTGTCTGACAAGATAGCAACGATTTTTAGCCGTGGCTAAACCTAGCCACGGTTATAAGCCGTGGCAAGGTAGCCACGATTTTTAGCCGTTGCAATAGTTAGCCACGGTTTAAAACCGTGGCAAATTTTTTTTTTTTTTATATTTTTTTTTTTTTTTTTTTTTAAAAAAAAAAAAATTTTAATTTTTTTTAAAAAAAAAAATTTTTAAATTTTTTTTAAAAAAAAATTTTTTTTAATTTTTTTTTAAAAAAAAATTTTTTAAATTTTTTTTTAAAAAAAAATTTTTTAAATTTTTTTTTTAATTTTTGCTATCAAATGACTTTGAATCATTGAGTCAAAATCTATCAAATAATAGAGGCAAAGTAATGTAATTAATGGAGGCAAAGTAATGTAATTAATAAGAAAATGTATTACATTGAGTCAAATAATATCTCAAATACAATGACACACACAAACTTAAATATCTCAAATACAAAGAAAGTGGAACAATGCTGCTGCTACGAGAGACGCAATGCTGAGTTCTGTTATTGCTTTAGCAGCTTCAAATATCACCATTTCTGCTTTGTGTCGCAGACAACTCTCCAGGTAATCATAAAATGGTGTGTATTCATTCTTTCATTCATTAAAAAATGTCAACTTCACGAGCCTAAAAAAATTGGAAACAAGAAGGTGCCGTCCTGTGAGATGTCTTACAATGAATTATAATCAAACAATGATCACAATCAAGAAACAAATCAAGCCAGAAAATGAAGTGAAGCAAGCTAATCAAAGATCAGTTTGATCAGTCATATTCAATATTCAAACAAATTTAGTCAATCTTGTTTCATGTCTCTTATCCTTCAAGGTTTGGTCTTCTTGACATTTGGGTTACGTGCTAGTAAATTAATTAACAAAATTCCAAATATTTAAATCGAACAATTTACTATCATGAAGGTCTTCCAATAACTTTTTGAGTTTTGAAACATGAAACCTTTCGTCAACTGATACTTTCAAAATCACATTAAACAACTAAAAACCTAAGGGAAGTTGGCACTTCCAATCATGAAGAGGGACAATTTTAGATAAACGTGAGCTGACAATGTGTTAGTTGTTGAGATGACTCACTGGGATAGAATCTAAATGAGGCAGCCGCCTCCCAAGTCCACCGCCCTCTTTAACACATTCTTCTGCCAGGATACTAGCAATGGTCCTATCTTCGTCTGTATCTTGAAGGCTGCTATTTAAACTTGAGCTAGAACTTCCATATGAATTACTATGGATTTCATTCATGTAAGTGTAATGAAAGCTCCTACCATATATTACCTGTAAAGAAAGAATGGGAGACATAAGAGTCAACTCCTAGCATATATGAAGCTAAAAGACAAGTGCTGGCCTTAGATAGTAGAGCCCAAAGCAAAATTGTAAAATCAGCCTAGATCCATACAACAACAACCAACCAAAAAAAAAAAAAAAACAGACCACATGTAACACTTCAATGGGACTCTAAAACGGTAAAACCTAAAAGTAGATATACACTGAGATAGTGAATAAATTAGAATCCTAAATGATTTAATGTAGCCATATCAGTTCAAAAATTATAATTCACTAAACGTTAGAAACTACTATTGATCATATGGTAAAAAGACTCCTCTAAAATCATTGAAACTGGTTAGAATGACTTACCCACAACAGCCCACTGTGGCAACTCACCAAAAGATGGGTGCAACAAAACTTTCCCAAGATCTGCACATACATATGTACACATCAAACTCACACATACATACAAACAATGTAGTGATGCATGTATTATTGTATGGAAAAGAGAAATAACATATATATACCATGAATGAGGGCAGTGAGATGTCCTCACAACAGACAGATATATACCATGGTTAGCATGAAACATTGCAAATGGTGATTCCTGGAAGCAACAGAAATTTCACAAAATCACATTCCTTGGTTGATACTCCTGTTTGATCAGCTACTAAATCAGGCAAGTTCTCTGTGGCAAAAGGTTATAGATTTTTTCTATAAGCTAAACTCACTAAAAGACCCATCTACATCAAATCCACCTCTTAATCTCTCTTTACTTCCTAGAATCTGGAAAGCTAAAAATTCCAGAAAGAGTCAAAATACTTCTATGGAGGACCTTCTACCCACTGCCTCCAAATTAAATAACCATCATATCTCGGTGGATAATGTTTGCAGCCTCTGCAAGCATCCATAAGAGAATCCAGTGCATCTATTTTTTTAATGCCCTGCTCCTCTTCAGTTATGGATGTCTTCAAGATCACAAAGAACCAGTTCTAAGAACCCGGTTTATCTGTCTTAATGAGCAGGTGCGGATTAGAGTCTGTTGCATGAAGTGCTTTAGAAACAATGCTTAATTGGAGCAGAGATAACCAATGGCGCCAAGTTTGGGTCTAGAGAGTGTTAGGTTCGGGAGTGAAGCAATCGAAGCCTCCTAAAACCACTTAACAACACACGAGATTGCTGACCAATCACTACGCCAAAATGGTTGTTTTGTAACACCAACCAAAATAATTCAATAATCAACATGAAAATCTAATTCAGGATTATGTAAGAACAGACTAATTTTTGTGAAGATGATCTTCATTGTGGAGAAACCATCATATTAAAAAAAATCAGCCGAAAACTCTACTACTTGTGGGCAACATACAACATAAAAGAGATAAGTCTTTGGTTTGACATGCATTGTTGCAGTTGGTGCTTTGATCAATCTGAAAGGAAATGTAGAAAACATGCAAACTGAAGTCTTTAAGGGAAAATTACTTGGATATGCTCGTCAGGACTTGAACCTAAAAGAACAAACTGCCCTCCTAGCTCCATTGTTCGAAATATTGCATGCCTAATGAGATGGACACCCTTCTGTGGAACCAACCTTGTTATGCACCCAACCTAGTTCAGCATACATCAAAGAATTCAAGTAAGAAGTATGAACATAGTGAAAATTTAAGAATGATCAACTGCTTAGAAACCATCTGTAGAGACTGAATGTTTATCGTCATGTAAACAATCCAGCCTCAAAGACAAGATCATAATATCATGATTTATTCTAGTCCATAGTAGAAACCATCGAATTTAGGACAAGATTACAATATCATGATTTATTCTAGTACATATTTCATAAGACACGCTTCAGTATATAGTCCTCTCTCTTATCTTCACTTTTAACCCATATTCATAAACAGAATGTTAAGAACTGACCTACTTTGTTCTTGTTTCTGCAGAATTTGGGGTTCCAAGCAATGCAAGATCAGCACCAATGTCAGATGTGGATAAATCTCTGTATATTGTGGAACCAAATCTTGATATGAGCTGCCTGTTTCAGTTCCAGAATCTGACAAAGACTGAGATTATGTAATACCAAATAAGTTCAGAAGCAGTAATTCATAACCAAAAGATGTAGACAGAGAAACTATGGAATGTATTAGAATTGTTGTAATATGAACCAGTTGAGAGGAAAGTTACAAGTAGGCTATTCGAGTGGCCATACACTCCCAAGAGCAAATGCTCTGATGTATACTTCTATTACAATCAATGAATGCCTACTTTCCTTCCTAAACTATTATTTATAGCAACATACTACACTGACAGTAAGATAACAGAGTACTCATCTAAGGCTATTTGGTCCTATCATTTAACTACCATAGGACATCAGTTGAAGATAACTAAACACTCCAGAGGGGGATCTTATGCAGTAGAATCAGTTGAAGATAACTAAACCTTTCCAGTTGAAGATATGTATGAAAACATACCACTTTCAGTAGCAAATGTTTGTCACTAGTGTCTTCTAGATGTTCCTGGCTGAGTATCACTCGAAGTGAAACCTACATGTTACATGTATGTTCGAAAGAACTCGTGAACTACTCACTAAGAATTGATATTGAATTAAGCATATTTCTATAAGGAATCGACAATTGAGAAATCACCACTACTCTCCATTCAACTGTGGTACCCTACACCTTCGGGAGAAAATAAAATTCTATAAACAAAACAGAAAATGAATCGGAGTTATTACAGATGATAGCATAACTTACATGTTTCGTGTCACATATCCAATCTCATACTAGATACTACCTTAATTAATACTAGGGCAAGGCAAAAAGTGGACAATATATCATTCTTTTCTTAAGCTGCCATATTGGTGTTTCAAGGTACCAAAAAAATCACACGTAAATACCCCTACAAAACCCAAAAACATAGAAAAAATACCAACAAGAAGAAGAACCTAATCTCAGTCTTTAATAATTAATAAGAAACCAAAGGAATATTAACCTCGGAATACCATGCTAAAAAATTTGGAAACATGATAGCAATGGATTATTGTCAATAAACTTAATTGTCTAAACTTAAACCAAAAATGACATGTGAGAATATGCCATACCTCAAGATGAAAGGAACTGAAAGGCTTGAACCAATGTCCCCAAAAATATCTGATTCATGGGCCATCCTAAGAAAGCTGCCTGCACTTTCTTTAAGTGCAAGCGGGCCACTAATTCAGCTGCTTGAACTGCATCTTTTCCTGCTGCCAACTCATCTGTCAGCTCAATAACGTCCTGTCGAAGACCGTTAATAATTCATAACAGAGAATAAAGATAATTCAGAACCATAGTAAAATTATAACCCAAAAACATTATCAAAGGACAAACATGAAACCCAAAAACACAACGAACACAAGGTGTATGGAACCATCACCTGAACCATCACCTGGCCGATTGCATGAGACTGCTATGACGCCTCATGTTCATAATGCTGCCATGGGAAGCAGGAGGAATCATGTCTTTCTCCATGCTTGTGGTTTGACGTGAGAGCAATGGGCTCTGTAAATTGTCATCAGAATCGTCGCCAGCGGCATCAGATGTGTAGTCTTCTCCCCCTCTATGCAGGCTCTCCTCATCCCATTGTTCATGTTTTACATTATTCTCCGCCACACTAAACATACTGCCAAAGTTGGGGAAAAGCATACTTCGCATGCTTCCAGACTCTGGGAGCTTCTCACGGACACTACCAAAGAGTGTAACCAAAGGATCCATACCGGGAACGCTCTGGTTCACCATGCTTCCATGACGAGAAACGAGACCAAGAGCACTTTGCCCAGTCACAGGTCTTGCTACCCAGGAAAGACCCTCTTCATGCTTCCATAGAATGTACTCTTCTATAGATGTTTCGCCACCTACTCCAAGACCTTCAACCAGCAAAGCCATCTCACCTGAAAATAGTGGAAGCTTCAAGAGTGAGACATCGAGTAAATTATGAAACATGCATGACACAAGTAGGTCAACATGATCACTTCTTTTCTATCCCAAAGTAGAAGACCTAGTATCTATTATGATGTTTGATCAGAAGAATAATAATCGTCTACGATTAGAAAGGGAAAACAAATGATGTCTCAATTAAATATTTGAGATAAGTTCTGCAATATGGATTTTCATATACGAATGTATAACTATGGTCTTCAAATGCCATACAAAAATCTTTCTTCTTAACTTGATCTCTTGATCAACTGAACCAAACCAAGCAACATAGGAACTTCTACAAGACCATGTACAAGAAAACAATAGCTATAACCATGACAAATTAAAAAAACACACACACAAATCACTTCACTCCCAACATTCTTGAGAAATCCAACATTCTTGAGCAAGATATCAAGTCAAATTGACACTGTAAAGGTGGTTAAGAAAAGACCTCAGAACCTACTTACGACTTCTAATGACAGAAAATGTGAGAACATACCTGCTTACGGCTTCTCTTTCCCTTCCCCAAAGCAGTAGTCTCTTCAATTTGGTGAACTTCTATGACATTTGACCTATGACATTTGACCAGAATTCATCAGGAAAAGGAAAGAAAATAAATTCAAGAATAGAACTTCTACAAACTTCAACCAAAATAAAGAAAAGTTACTCATCTGCAACATCACTGATTTGTACACCATAACAGAGTGCTCTCTGCTGCAAAACAGAGTGCTCTCTGTTTCCTGCTGCTGCTGTTCTGACAGTGCGTGTTCGTAGATGATTTGCAATGTTGCAAATTGACAATGGCGTTATTCTGTATGAGTTACGAGAGTTTTTTCAAAAAAAAAAAAAAAAAACATTAACAAAACACTTTATTGCAAGTATAAGGGCAGCCTACATATACAACACAATGCAAGAAATAGATCAATGTGATTTACGACTTCTAGAAAGCATGCAATGAGTTTGATATGCAATCTACCTTGGTGCATTAGAGTGAATCATACAAATACACCCTAACAAATCTCTGAAATTTCTAGTCTAAAAACAATAATCATTAAAAATGGGCCAAAACCAAGTAGACTATTGAAAAACTTTGTGTTTTAGAAATGATCAAAACTTTGTCTGCCAGTTATGTGTTTTAGAATAAAATGTGTGAACTGATCCCTTATCAAATTGAATGCTGCATGCCCTATTGTTATTTGACACAACCCAACAAGTTTACTCTTTTTTTTTCTCTTTGACTTGTTCTTCAACATTGGGTATATACATGTACTGCAATTTTTATTGCTCAGATATTTGTTAGTGTAAATTCTGCTAGCTCTCTTGGGGTGTAGAGTTTTGACAATCTCACCCTGATGTGTATCTCGTGGCGGATTTAATGGGGTTTGACTCTATGTGCTGATTTTTAGATGTTTATAATGCTATACATCATTGGTAGGATCATGGTGTACACTGTTGGATGAATATTGATGCACACATTAGTATTCATCCATTGGTAGGATCATGTACTGCAATTTTTATTGCTCAGATCCAGGGTCTATTATTGCTCAGATCCAATGAACCCATTTATGTAGTATAGGACTAAATTCTAATCAAATTCTATATGTTTTCCATGGATTCTAACATGGTTTCCTGCATTTGTGACTCTTATTTTCTCTATTTCTCTTCTAAATGTATGCATGATCATCATTAATATTTCTATGCAAATAAACAGAACACCATGGCAAACAGGCAAATAAATGTATGCATGATCATCATTAATATTTCTGAAATGCCAACATTACATAAACTGATATTAAACCACTCATAGCCATAGCCAAAATCATACTCCAGAAACACCAATCAAGACTGGAATACACGTAAGAGAATAAGGTGAATAAATCCTACCTTCTCCAAGACAAAGTGAGGCTCGCCAACAACATAAGGAGGTGGATGAGCATCTCTCAAGAGTGGAAGCAAAGTATCAACAGAATGAACAGTTCAATGACACCTGGCTTAAGAAGTCGATGTTAGATGCCTACAAAATCAAATCACTAGTTAAATATTCCAGCCCGAACAAATGCTTCGCTAAGAAATATGTTGATTTAGTGATTCTGAGTTGGACTTTTGCACTATTTAATTTTCATTGACAATTCCATGTAATCATAAAATTGCACTACTAAACTTACTCGACTTAGAACTCTTCCTGAAGGTGTGGTATCAAAGAATGACATAGGAGCATGTAAGATACTATGAAGAATCTGTCTGAAGAAAATTTGAGCAGTCTTGAGGCCAAGTACTGTAATAAACAAGTCTTTAATCAGCACCAGCACAATAGAAACTGCAGCTAAGATCGCATAGATGCCAATGAAGAATGAAGCATCAAATGAAGCTGCACGTTTAGCTCCAGTCTCATATGCCAGCCAATAGTCCCCTGCCATAACGGAGAATTGCCACAGAATCGACAATAACAACACTACTACCACACCCCACCACCCATAAGCCTCAGTACTATATGCCTTGTAAACTTGCCAGCTAACTTGTCCAGTTTCTCTCTCTTCATCTTCAATGAGCTTAGAGGTTCCACTCTCTGAACTGGGTACATTTGTAGGCATAGGTTCACCGTTGGCCACCCTGGGAGAAGAGGATTTTGGTGAATTTGGTGACTCTTCTGTATCATTGTTACCTTGCTCTACTAGTTCCATAGAGGTTTCGTGAGCAGCAACAAGAGCTTTGAAATCCAAGCCAGATTCAAGAAGTTCATTATACTTTCCAGATTGAACTATCATCCCATTTCTCATTACCTGAATTGGATACCAAGAAAGTAAATTTGAATTGCAATTTCACTATTGAAACAAAAGCTCAACTATACAATTTACTATTGACATCATCACCAACAACAAAGGCTTATGAAAAACGCCCCCATACTTCACTGATGAAACAATTCAACACAAACTGGCGTTCTCTTCAAGAAAATAAATAAGATCTCATGGAAGATCATTTTTTACAAGAAAGTTTTCCCTTGAGAAGTCAATTTTTCAAAAAAAATAAAAAATCTTTTTGCTTTTTGCATGAATAACAATCAATGAAAAAGGTTTTCTCATATGCTTCATAGTGGAGGAATCAAGCCCAATCCCGTTGACAGTTTTTCACCAACATATACAATCAGCCATAATGAGTACAACTTAATCCAAAGGCCTAATACATAATTAAGTTGTGAATTTTTAGACAACAATAAGAACGACATAAACAAATTTCATTCCAAGTGGTCGGGTTTGATAAGTTGAAATGTATTAATACATTCTTCTACCTCGCTCTTACAGAAGTGTATACGTACCAATATGAGATCTGCATTATGCAAGAAGTCAACTTGATGTGTCACAAGTAATACGGTCTTCCCCTTCAAAGCACCCCTTACACAGTCCTGCAATATCAGTGTTAATACTTGATAGCTATGATACATCACTGCAAACTGCTAATGCTATTAAAGCATTAGAAACTGTTAATACAAGTTCATGGCAGACTTACTTGTACACTGGAAGAATGCTTCCGAGAAGGGAGAGAAGAGAAAAGGATTTCTCTACACCCTTGGCGGGCTTTGATAGCAACAAGTAAGAGACAGGGCCTACAAGGACTGGGACGGTCTCAAGGCCAAGCTGCAAAACAGAAAGAAGGAAAGATTTAAGGAGACTTAACCATTACCAAGTAATATCAACATGGCATAGCTCTACCATTACAATTCGACTAATAATAAAATTCCTGAGTGCACATACCGCCTTGGCCTCTTTGTATTCATTCACTGCCTTGTGGGAAGAATAGCTGAACTTGGTCTCTGGTCCCAACTCAGGGACAATGAAATGGCTGCATCAATTAGAACCCAATTAATACACAAAACTCCATGGATCAATGAAACTTGTTTGAAATTATGAAAAAGGATATCATCACTTACTAGTTGGTGTCAAACCACTTGGTCATTTCCATAGCAGGTACAGAGGCATTTCCTCTGGCCATGGAGAAGTAGGTGTCAAACCCAATCTCACCACCAGTCCAGTTGTATCTGGAAGGAACAGCTCCGATCATCGCTGTAGCGTCAAGCACTTGATCATAGTATGAAAAGGTGTTGCTGGGGATGTACTTGATCCCGACCGAAGCCATTTGCTTCCAAATGGAGGACCTGAGATCAGCAGAAACCTTCTGCAAATCCTTGGCAGTGGTCTTGCCATCCCAAAAAGATTCCAAGGCGAACTTGAGCTCTCTTTTGGGGCCCATGCGAGGATATCCAACAATATGTGATGCCATTTTTTCTGGTTCACATCAAGAAAAAAAATCAAAATCTCATGGTACCCAAACAAGTAATTGCAAAGAAAATGTTGCATACGAATTACCCCCATATATATTTTAATGATTTAATCTAGATGTGAATGCGCGTGTGATTGTTATAACCAAATTCAGTTCAATTGAGTTTCTCCAAAATAATGAAAATCAAAGAGTTGAGTGGACGAGTATCGAATGGGGTGGGTGTTTCACTTGTATTAGTACATTATAAAAACTGAAAACACATGTGGAAAGCACAGGAGATCCGCAAAAACAAGTTTGTAGGAATGAATCTAAACAAGATCTCCATAGATCTTTAGTAACTGAATGAAAAATAAGAGTTTCAGATCCATCTCAATCTCTATCTAGTAAAGTATGTGTGATGCAAAGAAGAAACTGAAGGGGATTTAACGAAAACAGATGTTGGAAACCTACAATGACAAGTTGGGTGGGATCTCTGAGTTAAGATCAGATCTCAAATTGTTCAAAAAGATTACACTAGCAGCATTGCTGAATTGAAAATCTTTTCTGACATAAAGATGCAAAAATGTAAAGTAGTTCTAAAATTACAAAGAGTCTCTCTAAATTTTTAGAAATCCGAAACTTGCACAAATAAAGCAATGCCAATCAATCCATCGAAACAAACACCGAAATTGCAGAGATTGAAACTAGAAAATGTAACAAAACAAGAATGAAGAAGGTGTTAGTTAAGCAAACCTAAGTTGTGTCTTCATTTCATTCAAGCTAACTAAAAATTAGTACAAAAAATCAGAGAGAGAACTCAACGATTGATCGTTCAGAGCATTGATTGAACTACATTCACTTAATCGAAGCTAAAAATCACACACATTAGAGAGCTTAAGAAGGAAGATCTAAACAAGCAGATAGCGATCTTTCAAAGAAAACTTACGAATTCTAGGGTCACAGATTGAAGAACCGATCCCTAGAAGAAGAAGCTCTCTCTGTCTCGCCTTCTACACTCTTCGTATTGCCTTCTCGACCGACTACTGCTCCTCCTCGACTTCCCTCTCTCTTTCCTTCTCCTTCTCCTTCTCTCTTTCCCTCTCCTTGGAAATTTTAGGGTTTGAAGCAAATTAAGGGCTGAAAATTGCAGAGTTGGGGGGAGATGGAGCGGGAACGCGGGAAGCAAATTTTTTTCCCAAAATTTCGCCCGCGAGAATTCGACCTAGATCTCCACAGGTCCACGTGCAACACACGTGCATTGTTGCAACGGTTTTAAGCCGTGGGTCACTTTAGCCACGGTTTTTAGCCGTGGCAAATACACCAACGGTTTAGAACCGTGGCCAAGCCTTTTTTTAGCCACGGTTTTAAGCCGTTGGGCACTATAGCCACGGTTTTAGCCGTGGCAAACACACCAACGGCTTAGAACCGTGGCCACCCCTGTGTAGCTAATCAGCCCTTTTGGTGTAGTGTTCCAGCACTTGTATCCCGCACAATAAAAAATGATATAATTTTAATACAAAAAATTATTAATTATCCCGCACAAATTTTAACCACTAATATTTAATAAAAATTTGTAAATTCTATAATTATCTGCCACTAATAACTATTAAAATTTGCTTAATTACTAATAATTATACGCCACAAATAACTAATAAATGTCGATACAAATCCGCTTAAAAAGTTACATAACTATTAATTGTCATATAGATTATAAAACGCCACACATAATCAGCCTGTGGGACAGTTGACCCGAGTGCATCAACTTCATAAGGTGGAACATCATATTTGGCATTAACGCAACAGAGATGATGAATCCAACCATTCCACCACATAAAATTCCAAAACCTGGCATGGCATAGACAACAACAATGAAGGCGCCATGGATCTTTTTTTTTGCATACACATAAATGATAGTAGCTAAAAGTGGGTATAGTCACCGTCAATGCCAAAACCAAGCTAGAACTGAAAGAAGTAATCATGGTCGTTGGATCATTAGAAAAAGAAAGACCCGAAGCCACTGAGGCAATAATCATAAGCATAAAGGCCATTCCATAGACACCCATTTTGTCATCTAATTTTTAAGCCGCCCAGAAGTTAAAAATTCAATCTCGAGTGTTGGAACATATTAGAAAGTGCTTATTTTACGCTACCTTTGACACATATCATAAACACCCATTGCGATGCCAATTGGTTGCAAGTAACCAAGAAATAATTAGGGAGAATATGATCCTAAATCTGCAAGAACCAAGAAAATAAACATATCATCCAAACATATTGACCGTCACAGATATTTATGAAAATTAAAATTTCTACAATGCAAGTGCAAGTGTTTTCTTCTTTATCATAAGCAACAAATGAAGGAAATTGGTATACCCTCTTACCTTAATCGTATCCTGAAAAGAGTTTTCATTAGCCAACCTATCCTACTCAGAAACAAAGACTTTCCTAAAGAGAATATCACCATTCTGAACAATCCTAATACCAATTTTTTTTTTCTATTTTGGTAACTGTCAATCTAGGAGCATCTTTCTTTACGAAAAATCTTAAAAAAAGTATGTAAGCACAAAAATACTTGAGCACAGAGTAAATTGTCAAAAAAAGGTCAAGTGACACACATCGATCTCCAACTTCAATGAAAACCCTGGCTTATTACCTTAGTGAACCATGTTCATGCTTTCTTTTAACTATGCAATTTTGACTAAGTTTAGGAGCTTCAGACAAAGTAACAAGATTGACTTTGTGTAGCCTTCAAACATGTCCAACCTGCTAACTTGAATACCCTTCTATTCCTACCTCGCTAAATAGTCAAAAAAGTGACATAAGGAATCAATTTTAAAACCTACTTACAAAACCCTTTTGACGAGGCATTACACCTCAAACTTCTACACACATCACGCCTGTTTGAGAAAACCCAATATACCCAAAAGTGCATTAAAAAGTAATTTCACACAACAACACTACTGAGACAAGTCCCTCCACCTTGCCTAGCAAAATTAAAATAGAATAAATGTACTCATTTCTTTGTTTGAGTTTCTCAATTTATACCCATAAAACCAACAAAGCAACCATGAACTAAGCTTCTTACAACCCATGACACTTCTCGCCAGGACTACACAACAACATATATTATTCAGTAACATTTAACTATTTATTAATGGTTTCTCTTCAGGCAAACTAAGTAATTGACATAGCAGATAATATAACTTTACAAAAGATTGAGATCTGGGCGCACACTTTTTTTAAATAAATTTAGTCGCTTATACATGCACTTATCCCACCCACTTGAATTTTTTTAATAAGTTTTGTAGCTTACTCTCGGACAAATTAGTTATTTTAAAGCACTCCCGCACAAGTTGATTGTTTCTAGGTACGGATTCAACCATCAATCTATCAAGTTATAAAAAAAGAGCAAGATGAATTAAAGGTTTGGCTGCCAACTATGGGTTTGTAATTCTAACCTTGGGTTCAGGGATTAGGTCAGACTGATAACCAATCTAAAATAGTCATACAAAATATCGCGAACCATATGCTACAATAAATTAGGAAAAATTATAATAGCTACCAACATTTACAAGTTTAAGAAACCAGATCAGAACTTCGGCCTTCCCTAGTTGCATCAAACTCCATGAAATCTAACCAAACTTCTACTCGCTGATAACCAACCGATTTAACACAGCTACTGCCCAGCAAATGACATGCGAGACAACAAAGAAAGCCAAAAAAACTTTGTCCTTTTAGTCTGTTTAGTATATTTGATTGAAAACTACTTTGCTACTCTTGAATGATACAATGCCAATTATCATCAAAACAGAAACTTTATTATCTCCAATATGTCACATACTTCTAACCATTCAACTTAACGTCTCTAGTTATCCTTCTTATTCACCGTCCACAACATGTCCGTGTACTTTCAAACATTTGGATATTACTCAAGATTAACAAATTTTCTAAACAATAAAAAAATATATAAATGTTCATACCTCTAGTCCATGTAGTGCACCATAGGCAGTATTTGCCTGCAATCAAACAAAATTCAAGATAATAAACTACAAAAAACAATAACAGCAAAGCGTAGAAAGTGAGCTAAAACTCTCTCGATTCACCGGAATCGAAGCCACTCCAAGAATCGAAAGATAGTCTTGCTTTGCCATGAGCAATGAATAGCTCTCATCCACTCCATGATTCAAATTTTCACCAAAATCAAACCATAAAAAATCAACGAAATCAATCACTACAAGCCAAATTTTATCTCTAATTTCAATTTCAAACTCACAATCTCATCACCAGAGTTCACAATGATCTTTAGCTTCGAAACGTCACTCTTTCGCTTACTGGACTTGAAACTATGCTTGCATATGGCGAATTCTTTAAGAAAATTGAACAACAGAAACATAAAGATGGAATTGAAGACTAGGGTTTTAGAAACATACCTTGCTTGTGAGTGAGGTCAGAGAAAGGGTGAGGAATGGGTCGCAAAAACTTTGTGGATTTATAGTGGAATGAGGAGACTCTGATTTAGCTCAAGTAGATGAAATTTTTTTAGGGTTTGAAACGAAACAATAGAAATGATTGAAGTTTGAGATGAATGAACGTGAAAGAGAGAGTGAGAGTGTGTGTGTGTACCTTATTTCTTTTTAAGAACAAGGATGTGAAATAGCTTATCAAACAAAAAATTGCTAGTTGTTAATTTGGTGGTACAAGTTTTAAATTAATGAACCTCACAAATAGACACTACCAGATGAATCTTATAGATGGTTTCAATATTCTATAATTAAATAAGACATGTCAGTTAAATAAGACATGTCAGTTAAAGAAGCAAGGAAAAAAATTTGTATAATTATATCTCCCCATGGAAACAATTAAGCCTCAGAGTCACTACAACACAAATGCTCATTAATAGCATTTGTTAATAGCGTTTTTGCCAAATGTGCTATCAAAAGTCAAATTTTAATGACTTCAAAAATGAAAAACGTTGTAAAAAATGCGCGGGCTTGTTGGCGCTTTCTCAAAATTTCAACTTATCGCGATATTTTCTCTCCCTCTCGGCCAAAACCAGAAACAACCCTTCTTGTCCCTCATCTCTCTGCTCGCCCCGCTTTCTTGCTCGCCTGTTCTTCACATTTGACTCTCACATATTCTTCTCTGCAATTACAATTGAAGAAAATGGTGAACATGATGTTGTTGATCTATGCGGATCTTGACGGTCTCACCAATCTCGAACCACAAGGAGGCTGCGATGATCCTGACTTCGCTTACTACTTCAAGGTATCTTTCCATTCTTCCTTCCAATTTCCAACACAAATCCTTCTCCATTCTCTCGTTTTCGTATAGGGTTTATTCTTTACTTTACTTGATGTTTGTTTGCTAACTTGCTGTTGAAATCTATATCTCTCTCTCTCTAAGATGAAATGCTCCAACTGTGGCGAAGTGAGGCAGTAGAACACATGTGTCATGTTGTCTCAAACGCTTCCTCTCCCTAACGGCCGCGGCGAGACCAATCTCGTCCAGAAAGTATGTCCCCGTGTCTCTCTTCCTTCATCTATTTCAGTGTTTCAAGTGTTCTTGATTCATTATTCTAGAAATTTCTGTGGTTTTGCTTTTTCTATTTAACAGCTCAATCGCTGATTTCATCACTTTGAATTAACTGGTGCAATGTCTGATGAAATTACTGTATGGATTTTTTTACGAAATTAATTGACAGAAACTATTCTAATAAAGAGGATGCTAATTGTGATTAAAAGAGACATATAATGGCTAAATCACAGATGATTTAGGGTTTCGTGAACTTTCCATCAATACTTTACTTTTCCTGATTGACGTTGAGATGGGTGTTTCTAAACGCCTTTCAACCTTTGATGAAAGAGGGGAGCAAGAGATGTTTAACTCACTGATTGCTTATGAATGGTTTGTTTGTGGGATTCATATATATACTTGACATGCTACTTTGTTATATATTTGATTATAAGATGATGTACATGAAAATCATAACACCATATGTTTGAAGTAAACATAGACCAAATATTTTTAGGTCAAACAGTTGTCTGGGTTTGTTGACATGGAGAGAATTATAGGTTTTAGATATTCAACTAAGTCATTTGATTTTCTTTGGTTAATTCATATTACCTCGATCATCCCTTTGTTTCTTCTTGATTCTTTTCAATCAAGTCTTCATTGGGTTCTGAATTTATATATTTATAGTTTTTCCTGTCTAAATTCACATTTGGATTCTATCAGTATTTGCTATTTTAGTTAATGCATTCATCTAAGCATTCTAAAACTTATTGATGTTAATTTTTTTTGCATGGATATTCTTAGATGTCATCTGATTCTGGAAAGAACTATTATCAAACAGCTAAGTGTACTAATGTGAGTCCTCCGAGCAAGAAATCCAGAAACCTCCCTGATGATTTTGTCAGCAGAGAGAATTTGAATGCCCGAAATGCATTTAGTTCTCCAAAAGCCAGAAAAGCATTTTATAAGAATTGCTTGTGTGAAAGGTTTAAGTCTGAATCCATCACCTGGCTGGTGGCCCATATTCAAACTATACGGCTTCCAATGGTAAGTCATTTTGGATTTGATATGTACATTTGATCTTGATATTAATTTTTTGTAGGGATTATGAGTTATGATTCATACCAGCAAACATTCTCTAAACAATTAATGTTACGTTTTATCTGCAGACTGGTTGGTGTTTGTCTACTTGTTATATACTTTTCCGTAATTTATGGAGCTCATGTTCCTAACTGGCACCGTCACTGTGTATGATAAAGATAACCCTGATTTTGGGAAAATTTTATCTGTAAGTCCGTTTTGGCATTATGCTTGTACATTGAACTACACTGGATAATATCTTATTGCACGATTATGTTAACTGAAGTTCTCATATAATACCCTTATTATGGAAGCTTATGTTCGGTTATCATATTTAAAACTGAACATAGTTTTGAAAATGAGTTGAGATCAATCTATGGTAAGGTTTTTATTTTGGCAAAAAACTAACTCTTAATATCCTCGTAGATTAAATAGACGATTCATTAAAATCCGATTACTTATTATATCATTTTCTTGATTTGTATTTATACTCGCTTCTTTTGGAATTGGACTTTATTTAAAAAATAGAAATATTTTTAGATTTTTTTTTGTTTTTTCTTTTACAACTAAGAGTTATGACAATTCAATTTCGACAAAACACCCACATCCGAACAGAAAAGAGAGGATAAGCTCATTACATTAAAAAAAAAAAAAAAAAAAAAAAGATAACGGAATGCCCCATAAGTAACTGGGTGTGAGAGCCAAATGAACCAAAAGATTCATGTTTGGTTCGGGAAGAGATCATTGAATTTTTTTAAATGAATGGGAAGATAATCTACTTTCATTAAGTTATTTATTAGATAATTGAAAACATATAATCTTGAATACTATTTGAAATTCAGAAGAATTACGAGGCAGTGCCGTTGAAAGGCTGGAAAAAAGCCTGGGCCGCTTACTGAAAGTGGAAAGGGAAGCATAAGATTATATGGTGAATGGATACCTGGAAATGGAACGAGAAAATTTGAATTTGCAGAATTCAATAGAGTGATTTGGCACAATCCAATGATAGGAATTTATTTTTGGGTTTCATGGCTATAGCTAAATGTGAAGAGTACGGATTTGACAGATCTAAGTCTGGCTAATCTAACCTGAGGTTTTCATTTTGGGTGAAATCTAAAGTTCATGATTCTCATACTCAACAATGCCAAAATTCTGCTCAAATTCAGATCCAAATATCTTTAAATATACTCTCAGTTTTTATCAGGACCTGAATCAATGAGAAACTCTGAATTTGTTTGTTTGTTCACTTTGTAGATTCATGAACCTGGTATAAGATCCGTGTTTGTCATTCATTTGGCAACTAATTATTTTGTTTTTTTAGTTGAGAGAATCTATCTATGTTTCATTAGAAGGTAATAAATATGATATTCTTCCTATTGCAAATCATGACATCCTTTTGGCAGAGTCTTAAAATTATAGGTAAGTTGTGGTGTTAAAGGAAACCTGGATCCTCCATGTAATGTTGTTGCATATGTTGACAGAGAAGTGTTAGGAATCAATCACATGTATGAACATCCTGCTTGGAGGAGATCTAAGGTGTGTATTTGACACAATATTAGAGCCTGATCTGTTTCACCTTTTGTATGGCCCATCTATGATTTACTTTGTTGTTAATGGAACAGTTTGAGTCTTACCCTTTTTAAAGTTACACAAGTTTGCACTGAGAGTTCCCCTTATGCAGGGGCGTTGCGTAAGGATGCACCATCTTGGTGCCATGCACCATTTGAACATGAAGGCAGTCTTAGTTCTGCTCTATGATTAATTACTTTTTTTTTAAAACTATTATTAATTTCTGGATCACGTTTTTCCTGAAAAACATGCAAAATGGTTTTTTGAATCATTTACAGCTGATATTTTATATAAATAACAGTTAATAAAAGCTTAAAGAATAGTGATATCATATTATCAAGCAGGGTGTGGTCTATCGCCCCAGTTTAACTGCAGTCTCAGATTGCATGCCAATCCTAATCCTTTTTTTTAAAATACTTTTTAAGCAACTCTGTTTTAGTTGTTTCCCATCGAATGTAACAATTTTTTGTGTGTTTTTATTTATCTATGCAAAAATGACCATTGATATTCTAAGCCTTGCTAATCAGGCAAAGTTTGCACATTATTTGTCCAGGTTGACATTTTGGGCTGGCGTTATATTCTTGCCATTGAAGTGGATCGGCATGAATGCAATGTTTGTTTATGTCATGGCAGCAGAAGGCATCTTTGCAGGATTTATTAATGGGCGGTATTATGATGATCCCCATAATACCTTGGTATGCATCCATATATTTTTTAGGCTGGAAAGTTTATGGTCCTTGTTCTGTAAATATAGATGATCCAAATCGAATATTAGGTGTTGGAAAAATTAAATCTGAAACAATAAGTGAAATCTGAAACAATTATCCCAATGGACTTATCCCACATTACCTGTCAAATTATGTGATCCTAGCTCGTTAGGTCAAAGTAATGAGTAGAAAATGTTGCATATCAGCCTTCCATACTTTCATGATTTTCATCAAACCAGCCTAGCACTCAGATAGCTGGATTTGCATGGATTTTCTGCTTGTCAATCTTTGATTGGGTTCTCCTATGAGATTTCTAAGCTTTTCTGCTTGTCTGATGCCCAATGGGCAGGAAGTTAGCATCAGCAGGCCTTGTGAGGACCTTGTTGGGTCAGGCTCCTCCAGTGGGAAATGCCATGCTTGTATTCTACTGGTGCTTGTCCTAAACAAATGCCATGCTTGTATGTAGGAGGTTAGGATGTGTTTTTGTGTGCGAATATTAGCATATGCGTGTATGATCTTGCATATTCTGCTTGACACGTTACTGACATTGATATCCAATACCTAGGATAACTTTTTTTTTTTGCGAATCAGCATTTTCATGATCTTGGTTATTAGCCTTTTTTTTGCTGTTTTCTGTAAAATATTCACAGCACATTTATACTACTGTCGCAACTCATCAAGTTACTTTCTTTTATGCCATTAGTATGCCAATACCCTTTTTTTTGAATCAGTATTTTCATGATCTTGGTTATCAGCTTTTTTTACTGTCTAGTGCATGATATTCATGGCACTTTGTACCATTGACGCTTCCTCCACATATTTCCTTCTTTCATCTGTGTGAAACGTTCATCTTATTTTGTGAGAAACTTATGCCAATCAAGTTCCCTTCACATACAACAGATTTACTGATATCTGATTATTAATGGAAGTTCATTGAATGTATTTCTTTTCTTCGATCATTGAAGTCATTGCTTTACCTCTAGAAATTAAATCTTTTGTGGACTAACATAAAGAAGGTTTGGTAAATGCTTGTCTATGTTATTTCTTACTATATTGTCTTCTTTGGCATAAATGCAGCTTGATCCAGCTATGAGAGAAGCGTTTGATGTAGCATATGACAACATCCATGCATTCCATATGGCCCAAAAGAACGCTGAGAGAATTGTTGAAAACATGAAAGTAAGTAGCGATTAGTCACTTATTCTCTGTTAATGGATTAGTGTGGGCATTGGATTGCATAAGATTGGTTTAATAAGTAGTCATGTGCTTGAATGAAAGGCTTGTGATTGAGGTATATACGCTCAACTTCATCTGATTTTTGTCAGTGGTTATTGATTAATTATTGTTATTGTATAAAACACTTCCGGAACTGCTTAATTCACGTTCATGGTTAGTTTTTCATTGCCATTTTGTGTGTTTCCAGTTCGTTTTTTCTTCCTTTGTGTGTGGTTTCTGTAAAGTTTATAACCATTGTTAGTTTACATGCACATAAAAATCTTTGTATGTGAGTTGAAAAGGAAGATAAAGATATATTGTTATCTGATATACTGTTGAACACTTGAACTTGAATAAATTGTTTCCTAATTGAACAGGAATAAGCCATGAGAAACCCCTGTCAGTCTGAGTTCCTTTATAATGATAAACCCATCAGAACAAATTTAGAATCGATATTGCTATCGGTACTCAGAAATCAAAACTAGTATTTTGTAAAGCTGACAGATAAATTCTTCCTGTGTAAATCCCAAGTGATATTTTCTTTAACCTTTTTCCATCTACTGTTGTCGGATTGAAGATAAAGAAATTGAGTTTTATAGTAATTTCAGTATTATTTCAGTAATTTCAGATTCACAGAAGACATCAGATGGTGATTTTTTGTTCTGTTTGTTTATTTGAGCTTTATCCTGTGGAGATGCTTCAAGGGATAGTATTGAGATGTGGGTCTTTCGAAATTTGAGTTATTTGAACATGTCATGAAATCCACATGTTGTATACTTATTAAATACTTCAAGAGTTCATTTCCATTTCTTTTTGCACTTCAAGAGTTCAAGCCATTTTTGTAGTTTCAAGTATAGTACGTTAATTATTCATTAAGGAGCTTCAAACCCTCCGTATTAAAGTTCATTTATGAGTAATTCTTATTTGTTGGGAGCAGGGGTTGCAGGACAAGATCAAATTGGTTCCTATTGATCTAGGAAACATGCCTGCTTGGTACAAGGATAAAGTCTATCCTGCAAATAAGGTAATGTTACTTTGAAGATAACATTCTTATATTGATCATATCATACGTAGAGGAAACATACGCTCAGATATGCGGTGTTGCTGCTTGGAGACTGTCCATGCTAAATGAGCAAAAGAAACAACCACCATCTTCATTCATGATGATGATGAATCCTTCTTCTTACTCTAGTAAGACTGAGCAGATCTTATCAAGGTACAGACCCATTGCTCCAAAACCACCTATAAACCCATTGTTGGATGGCCCAAAAACACCTGAAAACACCCAACAATCTCCTTTCCTCAAACACCTGCAAACAAGGCCAACTAGGAGTAGAAAGAGAGGAAGGTATGGATGCACACCTGCAAAGAGAACAAAGATGATCAATCACACTTTGTTGTCTTCTCCATGTGGGGTTGCTTCTCTTGCCAAGAACACACAACTTGGTCTTTCTCTGCACAGTTTTGGTCATGGCTTCCCTCCTCAGTTTCCACACCCAAGTTCAGGAGGGCTTGGAGCAAGCTTGGAAAAGTCTGTCAATTTGGTCACCCTTTCTTTTCTACCTTACCCTTCTTCTTCATCGCCAGAAGTACCCAGATTAGTATCTGAACTTCCTGGCATGAATGCTTGTTACTCACCTTGAGGAGGTCATGGATTTGACCATGAAGGCTGATGTTCCACAGGAGAAGGATCTGTTGCAGACTCTGCAAGCAGCAAATGTTGTCTTTGATTCTGGACCTGCAAATGTCATAACTCCTCAGCCTGTGAGACCTGTTGGTTCAAGTATCATACTTGAATGCATACAAGTGAAACCCAACCCAATTCCTGGTACTTGTGCTTCCAAGAAGTCTCATGAGGTTGAAGCAGAGATAGAGGCTGAGGCTCTACCAGTTGTGGTTTCAGACTTGAGTAACAGAGTGAGACTGGCCAATTCTGCATACAAGGAGATGGTGGGGCAACCTGAGTGTCTGTGGCTTGATTCCATGGTAAGCTATGATGTAATGTTGGGGGGAAATGCATGCAAGAGGATCAGTGGGAAGGTGAAGTTGGATCTGTCAGAAAAATTCCACAAGTTCATGTTCCTGCTGTCAGGTTCTTGCTTGCTGTATTTGTTCTTGTTCCTGTATGTGTATTTGTTCTTGTTGCTGTATGTGTATTTGTTCTTATTTACCCCTTTGAATGGAACAAACACGTACAATATCCATGCTTTACCTGTGTAGTAGCTTTCTAAGATTTGTAGTACACTGGTATCCATATCCGTGTCATTATTTTCCGAACCATTTGCATTCTGTTGCAGGAAAACTTAGATTAGAGTTTACATTTTCAGGTCGTGATAAGGATGCTGTGTGGTGAGGATGGGTATATAGGTGATGACTTGGAGGGTATAGCACCTGACATGGTAAAACATGTTGTTTTGTTCATAATACATGCTATGTTGTTCATATTGCAAACATGTTGTTTTCTTCATATTGCAAACATGCTGTTTTGTTCATAATACATGCTGTTTTGTTCATTGTTAAATACATAATAACATGCTTATGCTGTTTTGTTTATTGTTAAATACATGCTATTTTGTTCATATTGCAAACATATCCTGCTGCCAGTAGAAAATCTAGAATTAAGAACATGCTGTTTTGTTTATTGATAAATGCATGATAACATGCTGCCAGTAAGAAATCTAAAACATGTTGTTTTCTTTATTGCAAACATGTTGTTTTGTTTATTGCCAGTAAAAAATCTATGATAACATGCTGCAAGTAACAAATCTAAAACATGTTGTTTTGTTTATTGCTAAAACATGTTTTGTTTATTGCAAACAGCGGATGTGTTTTGTTTATTGCCAGTAACAAATCTAAAACATGCCAATAAGAAATCTAAAACATGTTGTTTTGTTTGCAAACATGCCAGTAAGAAATCTAAAACAATGAGTTAAAGGAGTGTGAGGTGAAGGAATGCACCACCGAATATTTAATTGAAGTGACTACGCCATATCAAGTTGAGAATGGTCACAAGGAGAAACATGATCTGCTTTGTGTTAAAAGCACAAACGTTGATGCTGCAATACATGAGGAGAAGAAAGTGAAGCCTGAAGTATCAAAACAAAACATTGATAAGAACTTGAGCACCCCCGTGAAACCTTTATCAAAATCTGCTGTTGGAAATGTTCAATCAAATTATACTGTTCCACAGCCATTTGCTTTGGCTACCGAAAAGCGTGCTTCCTCTGGAACTCGACCTACTGGGTTTGAAATTATTCCTGGTGATGTGAATAAGACAAATGCTTCCCCACCACCCACTATTGCAAAGAGGTCCCAGGTAATTGAACTATTCTATCACTCTCTTGGTCGGATAGGCTATCATGTTACATACTGCCTAGCTATTTGTAGCCTTTGTTAACTTGAGAGTCTTTTTGTTGTTTAATATATGAAAAAAAAAAGATGGTTTCTCAATATATGTTTAATAAAGATTAGCTCTCTGTATTACATCGAGTCACAAATGTTTTAGTTTGTGGTGAGACTGCATATACCTAGTCCTTTATGACATTGTCATGAAATTTCTTACAAGACAAGTCCCGTTGCTTTTATAAAACTTGTTGGTTGCTTCTTCAGATTTTTGTTTAGATGGTTACTTTTGTTACAAAATTTTCTATTAACTTTTCCCTTAACTATCTGACAGTCTTATACATTATTTTCAAGGACTTTGCTGATTGAGCGAGGCTGGCAAGAGGCGTTGTGATCAAGTTGCTGATTGGTCGAGCTCCTGCTGGAAAATGGAGCACTCTATTGAGGTGGACTGATGAAAATGACTGTGGTTTTGTTGAGGTGGTTAAGGTGTTAATACAGGGAGCTGTGGTACTTTATATTTAATTTTTTATTTAGGTTTTGAAAAGCTGAAAATGTTTTGTGACTCGATGTAATACAGAGAGTTGATCTTTATTATTAATTTGAGAGATTTTGTGACTCGATGTAATATATTATCTCATTAATTATATTACTTTGCCTCCATTCATGGAAATGTTTAAGTTTGGCACATTAAAATATTTATTTTCTAGAAATAAAACTTATAAGATGTAATAAAAATTCATTTGATAGCAAAAAAATAAAAAATAAAAAATAAAAAAATAAAAAAAAATAAAAAATTGCTATGTATACTTACAATAGCGTTTCAGAAATGCTATGGTAGAGTCTACGATAGTGTTTCAGAAACGCTATGGTAGCCTCTACCATAACGTTTCTGAAACGCTATAATAGGCCAACTTGCTATAGCTTTTTTAAAACGCTATAATAGACCCAGGGTCTATTATAGCTTCGGCAGACACAACATTTTCTAAAACGCTATGGTATCCTACCATAGCGTTTTTGAAACTCTATTAATGGGTTTTTTTCTTGTAGTGAGTCTTTGCAGAATGGTGATACTGAGGAGAGACCACTCAATACCTATTCTTGCTATAGAACTGAATTAACTATACTGCCATGTTCACAAGACAAGCTCTATGTTTTATGCTAAAGCTCATAATGATGACAATAATTGTTCTAAACACTTCCCATATGAAGGAAACAATCAGAAGGCTTATAGCAAGCATAAGCAAATCTAACTAGAGTAACAAAGTCAAGAACAATGATATTGGTATATGCTTTTTATTAAGAAAAGCAAAATTGTGGTTTGAAGGAAATTTCTCATAGAGCCATATAAGATGGTCGGTAATGTAAACTCATGAGTGAATGCTTGACCAATTTTATTACTTTTTCCCCACGTCTCACTTCAAAATCTGGTCAAACTTATTTAGAACATAGATTGGAAATTATACCAAAAACAAATTTGAACCCAAAATGCATTGGCAAGAGGATATCCTTCTTTAAACCTTGTAGATCTTGTTAAAAAAATATTCTCATTTATTAGAAGCATTGAGAAGTAATAGAGCCATACTTTACTTTTACAGACACAGTTGGTGTGTAAAATTTGATAAGTCATGCATTTGTTTTTCTGCTGCTTTAATCTTGGCTGCCTAATATTTAAATATAATGATAATTGGAAACGCTCTGTGCATAATATCTCTCATTTAAATGTCAAATATAGCAACTGTATTACTATTATTCAACTCATGACTGCCTAAATTTGTACCTCTTGAGAGTTGAACATTGTGTTACTCATGAATGCCTAAATTTGTACCTCTAATTTCAATTTGTACATCATTCCATTACGACCAGGCGAGTAGATATTCTGCAACCATGGGACCTGGTCGACATACAAACATCCAAATATATGCGTAGATATTCTGCAATCATGGGGCCAAGTAAAAAATAATGGTCACGCCCACATCACTACTATAGTGCATGATTCAACTTTCAATTTACAATTGTTTCTCTCCTGCTTGCTTGTAAATCGTTCATTTCACCCTTATAAATACCCACCAATTACTCTAACTCAATTCAAACCATCAATCCTTTTTATCTCTACTAATTAATCAATAGCAGAGAAAGAAGAAATCAAGAAAGATGAACTCCAAAAACTCTGCAGCTTCAGTTGCTCTGTTCCTCTCATTCAACCTGCTCTTCTTCTCCATGGTCACTGCAAACTGCAATTGCAACAATCCTTCCAACCCCAAACCAACGCCAACTCCAACTCCAAGTACACCTTCAACCCCAAGTACCCCAACACCAACGCCGACTCCCAGTACGCCTTCAACTCCAACTACCCCAACCACACCAGCACCTTCTTCAGGGGGTAAATGCCCAAGGGATGCCTTGAAATTGGGTGTGTGTGCCAATTTGCTTCAGTTGGTAAATGTTGTGGTGGGAAGTCCATCAACCCTACCTTGTTGTACCCTCATCCAAGGTATTACTGATCTCGAAGCCGCCATCTGCCTTTGCACTGCCATCAAAGCCAACGTATTGGGTGTCAACCTCAATGTCCCAGTCTGTCTCACTTTGCTCCTCAATACCTGTGGCAAGAAACTTCCATCTGGTTTCCAATGTGCCTAAGCTATTCTAAGTATTACAGATTGCATGCATGTTGGTTCTGCATGCATGATAGTTTATATGTAATTTTGTTTCTCAATAAAAAGTTTACAACAACATTCAGAAGAAGAGTTGCACACCCATGACTAGAATATGCCACGAGTTGCTGTTGCATCCATGTGACGCCTCTTATCACATTTCGTGTAAACGGACTGCTGCTTATATGATTAGAGATTCCGATATAACCCACTAATTTTTTAAAACTTATTATTTAAGCACTCTCTCAAAACTCCAATCCATTCTAATATCTGTAGCCTATATGAATTAATGCTTGAACTTGAAGGATCACATCAAAATTTGAGGGCAAATTGTTTCACAATTATTGATCGAGTTCTAAGGAAGCGATCTATGATGCAAACTTTAAAAAAATTTACAATAATCAATTTTATACTGATCATGAAGTAAGACATTTATGAAGCTACATCATATTTGGATGAAAAGAATGTGATATATGGTTGAGATTCAACACTTTAGATGTTTTGATCTCAGAAAAATGGAGGAGATTATTTTCTTGCTACAGTTGTTTGAGAGTCGTACACATGATTGCAAGGGCATTCTCGTGATGCAAACCAAGTTGGGATGCCGACGTTGGACCAGGGGCGGAGCCAGGATTGCAGACAAAAGGGGGGCAAAAAAATCATTAGATAATTTAATTCTTAAAATAAATTGATAAATATGATTAAAACACAGTTTCAATAGTAGTACAAGAGAAACATACTTAATGTATCAATGGAAATGCACATTCAATTTTGGTAGAAACTTTCTGCGGGTTTTAATGTTCTGGTATGTTGCATAATCATCTCATCATTGATTCCATTAAATATATCTTTATCAACATATGTAATCAAACTATCTGTCATCCATTGATCTCCCATTCGATTACGTAATAAATCTTCATAGGAGAAAAAACTCGCTCGATACTGATATTCACGTAATTATTACATAATTTATCCCTTAATTTATATATGTTAGTGTTTCAATTATTATATTTTATCTTAATTATTTCGTTTTTATGTCTTTGTAGGAATTTGAGCGTAAATGATGAAATCGCATTAAGGCGACAATTGAGGAATGATCAATTGGTTGATTCTAGCGGTGGTACAAAGTAGAGAGTCACATATCTAAACCTAACCCAAACAAACCTAAGTCTACCTAATTTAACCTAAGCCCAAGCCCAAAAAGCTAGCCTAGAAACCCAAGCCCAACCTAACAATGAAATAGGAGAACCCTATTTAGGTCTTCCCCTTTTAGAGGAAAGGCTCTTTCACGTTGCTTTTCTCCTCATCTCTTTTCCAGCCACCATGTCGGTAATCATCGCTCGATAGGAGAACCGGCAGTGCGATCATCCCGCCATCACCACCTCCTACTCTTCCTCTATAGCCTCACGTCCTCGCGCACAAAACAGAGAGCACCTCCCTGTTTTGAACGTCACCACCGTCCCTGTTTTTCTACCTATCAGTCTTCAACATCACGAGATAGAGCTCGCAGCAAACACGACACCACCGACCACCACAACGGTTCATCACCTCCCTCCCACCACGACACCACAAACCCACGTCACCGCCTTGTTCCACCTCGCGACAGAGCCAGTGACAAAGCCCCATCACCATCTCTTCGTTCCCTCTCTCTCGTTGCAACCTCTCCTTTTTCCTCTCTCCCTGTTCCCTCCTCTCCCTCGACCATCTTTCTCTCTCCCGTTCTCGTCACAGAACAAAGACGCAACATAGAGGAGCAACACGAGCTCCTCCTTAGTTTCTCTCTTCGTTCCCGCTTTCTCTCACCCTTCCTTCATCTCTCTTTCTTGCTTGCAGGTTCCGGAGAAAGACAACGCAGACGAAGAAGAACAGAGATGCTTGGATCAAAGCAACGCAAGGCACAACTCGTTAGGGACGACAACGCAGTGAAAGCGCAGGATTTCTGGCGGGAACCAACTGATTTGAAAATCAGTTGGTTATTTGCACCCTACGGTTATGCTCTGTACCATCACACAATCACTGTTTCAACTCAGGTTATTCGCACGCGACTTTTGTCTAAGCCACCATAGTACATTTGTAGTTATTTCTCGGGATGTGTGTTCGAGCTGAGATGGATTCCACTGATGCTGTGACCACCACCACCATGATCTTCTAGACCCCGCGCCGAGGCAAAAATGAAACCACAGGGTTTCCTAAAGTTTTTCATATCTAAATTTATTGTTTTCTATATGCTTGAATGTTAAATACAATTGATTTTTGATTTTCAATAATTTGCTTTCACCGATTATATCCGGAATAATTATCTATACTAGTCGGTATTTAGAAGTTCCCTTTATTGATATTCAAAGCCTGCTTTAATCAATTAATCTGAATCTGTGATTGTGTGTGCCGTAAGAAGACATGCTA
Source organism: Berberis vulgaris (assembly GCA_963556465.1). Taxonomy (NCBI): domain Eukaryota; kingdom Viridiplantae; phylum Streptophyta; class Magnoliopsida; order Ranunculales; family Berberidaceae; genus Berberis; species Berberis vulgaris. The sequence continues at coordinate 14,341,791 of OY747129.1, read as the reverse complement.
TGCTAGGGGTTTAGAATTAGTTAAAATAAACCTATGATTGTGTGTTCCGTAAGAAGACGCTCAATGCTAGGGGTTTATGCCTTTGCTGAAATCAATTGTGAATTTTGATTAATCTTTAGATTAGTCGTGTTGATTCTGGAAAACAATAATTTAGATTACACGAATCTCGAAGAGCCATTGGTGGATTCGATGTCTCAGTCCACTCTCTTATTACCTTACCAGTTTAATTTTAGTTGTCAATTTAGTTATCTTAATTTAGTAATTTTTATCTGTTGTAACCCCCAACTCTAAATTAGTTTAAATAAGTCTTAGAATTCGACTGTCTCATCAATCCTCGTGGGATCGACCAGTATTTGCCGCTGTCTACTAGTTAGACATTCGTGCACTTGCGGTATTACAAGTATAGTTTATTAGCTTATTAATTTAGGTAGGAGCAACTCTGTAGTGGCGGATTGATAGGAAATTACCGTGCCTCTCCCATGGTTAGGTAAATTGATTGAATTTCAGCCCTGCATAAGTAAAGAAAAACTCTAGGGTCGTCTGCCATTCATTTTGTTTGTGCATCATTTAGGGTCTCGTTGTTTTTAATTTTTTTTTAGAGTTAGGTCAACTTCATATAGCGGCTAGGCTTGCATTTAAAATAAAAAAATAAAAAATATATATATAAATAAAATTGAAGCCTATCTAAGAGTGTTTACTTTGAACCTTTGTTATCCAGTAGTTTATGCATACCTGGGTACGTGATTCTAAGAGTAAACTTGTCTGACAAGAATTCGAGGAGTTCTTTGAAGTCCCCATACCTATTTAGGTTTATCATCCTTATCCACTGAGATGGTTGAGGGGAAGGCCTATAAGGATTACTTCGCTTCTCTTCCTAGTAGTGCTCCGTCTTGCATTGTCTTACCTGAGACAAATGCAAACAAATTTGAACTCAAACCATCTATTATTAATCTCTTGCCCACTTTTTATGGTTTTGAGAAAGAGGACCCTTATCTTTATGTCAAAGAATTTCTTGACATCTGCACTACCCTGAAATACCAAAACTTTTCTGATGATTTGGTTCGTCTTAGGATATTTCCCTTTTCTCCGAAAGATAAGGCGAAATCGTGATTAAATGCATTAGAGACAAGATCCATCACATCATGGGATGCGTTGTCAAGAAAGTTCTTGACAAAGTCCTTCCCCATTCATAAAACGAATGCTTTTCGACGAGATTTATCTAATTTTCAACAAAAAGAAGGCGAACATTTTTATGAATGTTGGGAAAGGTTCAATGAGCTCATTGTCAGGTGTCCCCATCACGGATTCGAGATGTGGCGACTAGTTCAATACTTCCAAGACGGTTTAACCCCTCAAAATCGTCGTACGATTGATGCTACTAGTAGTGGGTCATTAATGAAGATGAGTGTCAATGAGATATGGGAATTTTTGAAACTCATTCAGAAAATTCTCAGCAATGGGATTATTCGATAAAGGAGTCTGAGATAGGCGTAAGGGCAGTCTATATGAAGTTAGAGATACATCTATTCACCCCCCCTTCTACCTCAAAGTTAGAGACAGTTGTAATGACCATGGCTCAAAAGATAGATGCACTTTTTAATTTGACTCAACTTGCACTTCCCGCAAACGCTTCATCTAAAGTCTGTGCTACATGTTCGAGTCCTGGTCATTTAATAGCTAATTGTGACTTGCAAAACGATTATCCTGCATACTATGCTGAGCAAGTCAATTCTTTTAACACTATGCGGCGACCTGGTAATAATTCACAACTTAACAACTACAATCCAGGATTCACCCAGCATTCAAATCTTCCATGGGCCCATAGCCCACACCAAGGGGGACCTATTGGTTTCCCCTAGGCTACCCAAGCCTCTAGCCCTGTTAGGCCACACCTTAACCAAGTTCCTCCATCCAACACATCAAGTATAGAGGAAACGTTTAATCGGTTTTTGCAACGCTTAGAAAGTATAATTGAGCAGAATTCTAAGGACATATCGGAGTTGAAAGCCACAACTCAACACCAATCTCAAGCCCTCAGTAGACTTGAGATAGCTGTGAGTAAGATTACTCAATATTCTTCTGAAAGAGAGGCAGGGAGATTTCCTAGTCAACCTGTTCCAAACTCGAAGAGTCAATTCGCAGTTGGTAGTACATCTGAGTCACGCCATGAAGATGTCCAATCTATTACTACCCTTAGGAGTAGAAAACAGGTTGAAAATCGGGTACAAGTGTCAGATTCGAGTATCGTTGCATCTCCGTCTAAGTCAAAGCAGGTTACATCTCCATTTGACAAGGAGGCTGATAAAGCTCACCTTCTAAAGATGTGCCTCTTGACTCTGACCCCACTCAAGCATCTTGCTTGCCTAGGGCACCGTTTCCATCACGATTAGCTCCAGTAAAGAAAGGAACAAATGATAACGATGTAATGGAAATTTTTAAACAAGTTCATATTTATATTCCATTACTCGATGCTATTAAGCAAGTTCCTATCTATGCCAAAATTTTGAAGGATCTTTGCACACAGAAGCGAAAGCTGCATGTGCAAAAGAGAGCATTCCTTGCCGAGCAAGTAAGCTCAATTATTCAACATAGAACTCCGCCTAAGTATAGAGATCCTAGGTGCCTGACTATTTCTTGTGTTATCGGTGATCATATGATTGATAAGGCATTGTTAGATTTGGGGGCGAGTGTTAATTTGTTGCCATACTCAGTTTATGAGCAATTAGACCTTGGTGGACTAAAACCGACTAAAGTAACACTGCAATTGGCAGATAGGTCAATCAGAATTCTCCGCGGTGTTATCGAGGATGTGATCATTAAGGTTGAAAATTTTTATTTTCTAGTGGTCTTCATAGTTCTTGATACACAACCTGTTCACAACCCCTCCTATCACATTCCAGTTATTTTGGGTCGTCCATTTTTGGCCACATCTAATGCTACTATTAACTGTAGGAGTGGAATCATGAAACTATCATTTGGCAACATGACCGTCGAACTCAACGTTTTTAATGTAAGCAAACAACCTCCTGAGTCTGAGGATGTTTGTGAAGTTAACATGATTGAGAGTACAATGGATAATTCCTTATTGCAGTCTGCATTAGATGATCCCTTAGCAACATGTTTGACTCATTCGGTTTAGAGTTCGATATTGACGATTCCATTAAGGAAGTGAATGCTTTGCTTGATTCAACCCCTATTATGGATCCGGGTTATGCATGGAAGCCTAGATTGGAACTCCTTTTACTCAGTGAGTCAAAACTGAACCCTTCTGCTGATACTATTGGCCTTTCTGACCCATTCTCTTTCCCGCCTGTTCATGATGGCCCATTTGACATATGTCCTCCTAGTGACTTTTACATGAAGTCTAATTCTCAGTATTCTTTGGAGAGAATACATCCCATAGGTAGGGTTGATTCCAGGTTTGGGGGTGTTGTTGAGCTGTCTAGCTCATCATCTTTGTGCAATTCATTTTGTTATAATGAGCCTGTACCACCTGATATATCTATAGACATATCGCTTTCCATCCCTTTAATAGTGACTGACGCTACCAATGTGGATCCCTTGTTTTTAAGGGATGATTTTAGTTTTGGCCATCGTATTGTGCAACACATTCAATCTTCTGATTTGACACCAGACATAGGATGTACCTTTTTAGGACTAGGAAAAAGTCATTTGCTGGATATCCATGTTGGTGACAACTTTCTGCTCCAGATCCCTATGACTTCTTTACGACCGCAGGTTCGTTTGCATTTTCTCTATGATTTTGCATGGCGTCTTCGTCATTTTAATGATGTGTTAGTTTCTGTTGTCCGCATGTGGGTGCTACTATATGTTGGACGGATCCTCAATTTTTTCGGTTGTTGCTATATGATCTAATCAATATCGTGGACTAAGTGTTTAGGTTTGGGAGAGTGTTTGATATGTTCTTCCTCGTCATTTCATGATACATCATTTAAGAGGAAGAATATATGTCGGGCTGACGACATTAAACCAAGCGCTCTTGGGAGGCAGCCTAGCTTCGGTTGTATCATTATAGTTAGTCGGGATTGATTTTCGTGTTCTTTTTAGTTGCATTTCATTCATACTCGTTAGCTCCATAACAATTTTGATTTACAACTGATACATGTAATATTTTTTCATTTGTACATTTTTTTTTAGTTCTGTATTGTTTTTATCAATTTACCATGATGAGTCCACAATTCTTATGTTTTTGATCGTTCATTGGTAGACGATTTCGTCGAAATTGGTAAAAACTTTCCCATGGTTATATCACTCTAACTCTCATTTTTTCTTTTTCCTGGATTTGTCATGATCATCATTTTATACATTGAGGACAATGTTTGGTTTAGGTTTGGGGGTGAGGTTTAAGAGTTTTTTCTGCATTCTTCAAAATTTTTGAAATGAAATGTATTTCACAAGTGACTATTGTATTCTACTCAATCTCCATTAAATACATAGTTAATTATGATTGTGTGAAATTTTTTTGATTTGAAAATGCATTCAAAATCTAAGTTTCTTTCCAATGAAGATGATGTGCTTTCAAGTATGCCTTTAAATTTGAGGAATTCATACTGTCACTTGTCACTTTTATATATCAATAGGAAAACATATGGCTTGATATTATCTTTAAGTTAAATATATTTCATGATATTTTTCGACTCGACCACTCTTGCACTATAAGCCGAGTTAGCATATTTTGAAGTTAAGCAGTAAGATATTAATTAGAAAACCTTAGAATAATAGTGGAGACTTAACCCTTGTGAGTTTCGAGACATTCTATTTTTCTTTAGGGTTATTAAATAAACTCTGACTTTTCTTGGGTCCTTATTATTTCATTGATGATCTCATTATTCTTGTTTCTTTTATTGATTACTTTGATAATGACGTTAAAATTTAATTATTATACTAGAACTTCTTGGTTTATTTAGTTGAGATGTTATAATAACGACTAGAACTTAAGAAGTGATATAGGCATTTTTTTTCTTTAAACCATTCTTTATCCTTTTTAGCCTACCTAATGATAAATATCTGTTTGCAACCCTTTGAGCCTTTGAATAGAATTTTTCTTCGCTAACCCCATCTCCATTACCTACTCCAGTTAAGGAGTAATATCCCATACTATTTTTATCTTTACCCAATGTCTCTGAGAATGTGTATGGTTGTTATATTCTTGGAAGGAGAAAATAGAAAAAGAGTTTAAACTAAATATTCCATGAATCCTCGGGACTAAAATGTTTCATTGTGCAGAAGAGGAAAGCATGTCATTGATCTTATATATAAAAAAAAAAGATTGATGCTTCGAAGAAAAAGAAAAAAAAATATGAAGAAATTTTTCGAAGGAAAAAAAATAATGGTGTACAACATTGGTTTATTCTTTGGAGCCCTACGTGTTTATTAAAGGGTGTATCAATTTTTAGAGAATTTTATCGTATCCTTTTCCATTCTTGTTAGCCAAAATCTTAGCCTCATTACAACCTATTAAAGACCTAATTGATCTTAAGTAAAGGTCTGGTTCATAGATCCGGAGATTAAATAGACAAGAACTATGGCGTGTGATTCAACATTCTCAAAGTAATTGATATTCCTATCCATGAGATCATATTCATTTCATTCTTTTAAAAGTCCGTTTTTCATGATTATTATATGTGAGATGTTTGTCTTTCCATAATTTTTTTTTGTCACTACAACACAAATGCCCAATAATAGCATTTGTTAATAGCGTTTTTACTAAATACGCTATCAATGATGAAATTTTTGGCGTAAACAAAAATGAAAACGCTACAAAAAAATGGCGGGATTTTTCGCGCTCCCTCGTTTTACTGGGCGCTCGAGTTAGATAGAGCTCGATGTCCACCCTCCCTCATCTCGCCATCTCCCTCCCTGCTCTCTCCATATCTCCATCTCCCTCCCTCACTGCTCCCTCCATCTCGCCATCTCCCTCACTGCTCCCTCTATCTCTCAATCGCCCTCACTGCTCTCTCCATATCTTTATCTTCATCTCCCTCATTGCTCCCTCCATCTCTCCGTCGCCCTCCCTCTTTCGATTCACCTCTTTTTAGAGAGAAATGGTTGGGATGAGACCATATGAACCAGATGAGGGTGAGTCTGAGTTTGTTGAAGTTGATCCAACTGGAAGATATGGAAGGGTACTTAAAAATCTCTACTTTGTTGCTTGTTTGGGTTCTTCTTTATGTTCTTCATTTCTGATATTTGGTTCTAATTTTGTTGGTTTTTCAGTACAATGAGATCCTTGGGAAAGGAGCTTCAAAGACAGTGTAAGAAACTTAAAACCCTATTTGTTATTTTTTCATCCCTTTTTGAGATTTTGAAGAAATTTCAGTTTTTTATGAGAACTTTTGCAGTTTTATGAGATGGGTATATGTTGATTTAGTTCTATGTTGGTGGGTTTTCTTCCTTTTTGGTTTTGGGTGTTGCAGTTACAGAGCTTTTGATAAGTTCGAAGGGATTGAAGTGGCTTGGAACCAAGTCAAGCTGTATGATTTCCTTCAGAGCCCTGAGGATCTTGAGAGGCTTTACTGTGAAATCCATCTTCTCAAGACCTTGAAGCACAAAAACATCATGAAATTTTACACCTCTTGGGTTGATACGGCCAATAGGAACATCTATTTTGTAACTGAGATGTTCACTTCTGGGACTCTGAGACTCTGAGACAGTAAGTTTTCATGGGATTTCATTGATTTCTATTTTCAGTGTTTATGAGTATGGTACTTGAGATTTGGAATTTAGGGTTGTAATGTTTTTTGTAATTTTGATTCTCTTTTTATTAGATATAGGCAGAAGCACAAGAGGGTAAATATTAGAGCAGTGAAGCATTGGTGTAGACAAATCTTGAAAGAACTAATAGTGAAGAGCAACCTGATTTGCTTCATAAGCTTTCCAGACTTGTTTGAAGAGCAACCTGATTTGCTTCATAAGATTGTGAGTACTTCATTATTTAATGCATTATGCACTCTTCATAGTTCATATTATTACCTCCATATGACAAGGTGAAGGAACCTTGCTGATATTACTGTGGCTACTGCTCAGAGATTGATCAGAGGTTGCTGTTTCCTAGTGCTTCTGTATTTTGGCTGATTGACATGTAAATGCTAATAAGTAGGCGTTGTTTCATGAAATGCAGGAAATTATTAGAAAATACATTAAAATGTCTGCAAGTGGAAGTAAGCATGTAGCTCTTGCTAGTGCACTGGGGTCTTTGACTTGGGAAACACCCTCATCTACAGACTTCAAAGAATTGGCTAGGTAGGTCTCAGTTTCCCTGCTTTGTGAATAAGTGTGTTTATTGGCTATAGGAGCAATACAAAACTCAGCTTTTTATGTTGTTGGGGGATATGATGGAAGATACTTGAAGTAAGCCAGTTTTCAAATTGATTTTTTTTTTGTGTGTCCAGGATGTGAAGTCATGAAGTGTACATTAGATTTTAAAATAAATCTCTGCTCTTAGACAATTTTCAAAGCATACTATAACTCATGGTTTGATTCAATGCATGAAAAATACTAAATAGTTGATAATAGTAAGTTATCAATGGTATTAAATATCAATTTTACAGAGTTTCAGAAACAATTTTCTCTGTTGGTTCTGTATAGTGTGTTTCGTAGAATACCATTTAAATCATGTTGTTAATCCTCTTGCTTTATGTTGTGAGTAGAGATGAGAAGCAACAACTTTTATTGGGTATGAAAAGAGCTAACAGACAACCCGCAAATATTTCATCATCAATATTGTCAAGTGATAGTATTCATATAGGGATCCTAAGTAGCAGCTGCCCATGCAGCTGCAAACAATAGTCCCTTCACTGTATTTTACAACCCAAAGTCCATAACTACTCTTAATCGAAACTATCAAGTACTTCAGATTGATGTCATCCATCTATAGCATTTTTGAAGTATAATTTGTTTCTGCAAGGCTTGTCCATCAGAATTTGTTATTCCTTTAGCCAAGTATTACAGGGCTGTATACAACAATCAAGTATCCCTTGGCATGCGCTTCCGGTTGATGTTTGAGAATGAGGAATCCGGAACTAGAAGGTAAACCACATATGTGTTATGGAGATTCTAATATTGAACATGTCATTTTACTAGAAATATTCTTATTTTTCAGTTTAGGCAATAATTGTTTAATGTACATACAAGCATTGAACTGAATGTATATACTTCCCTGATTTTTATTACTTAATATCATATGAACCAAATGTCAAATTCGATAACTTACGTTTTTATTTCTTTTGCAGGGAACAGTTTATTTCATTCTTGTTGTCACTGCTCGTTTCAACTTCATTGCTTATGCCATCACCAAACAACATAGTTTCATGTATTTTGGAGTCAGCTTTCATATTCTTGTCTGGAATATACTTGGGTTTCTTCTGTGGACAGATCCGGAAAAAGTTTAATATTGGGGTAAGCATGATAACACGTTCATTGATTTTCAAGTTAGATACCTTATATTGCACTTTGAATCAATCCAATATATTTACAAGTTCTTTCTCGTTCTCTTTTATTTTTGTTCAACTTTATTTTTTCTTTTTCTAAATACAAGCAGTTTCATTTACCATTAACTGCTAGGATAATAGGTAAGCGTGAAGTCTAAAAGCTATATCACTACTCCTATGCCTAGTTTAGCCTTTTGTCTAATTGTAACCTGGTTGAAGCACAAAGTTCTACTTTTGTACTCTATAAGGGGCTGATAGTCAGTTTTTGGTTATGTTTTTACTTCGTTTTGGCAAGAGCTTTAGATCTATGCTTTAGGTCCGTTACCTTCCTACACTTCTTTTGCTTATGTCTTCTTCCTTAATTTCTGGGGAATGGGGGTGGGATAAGACCCTTTCACTTCTTCAGAAACAAAACTGCGAAGATCTTGTATAGTCCATGTCTTTTAAAATCATATCCTTTGTACTCCATGCTTGAACAACTGGCATCTTGAGCTTTCAGGGGTGCAAAACAAAAACCATGTGCTTTTAAGCTTCAAATTTAGCCTCTTATTGATGATGGTATCCTCATTGTCATTAGATCAGATTCTTTCATTTTTTTTCAAACCAGGAAGGGTATTAGTTCTAAATTGGAAGGCCGTTGATGGCTTTCATATTTCAGTTTGATCCTTGGTTATGGATTCATACAATCTTTGCATGTCTGTATATGACTGATATCCTTGAATCTTGCATATGAAATTGTCACGCCCAGAATAATAATGAGACTGTCTGTTATACCTGCTAATGATTGCATGGAATACATGGCATTGCAAAAACTGCTTCGATTGGGCAACATCAATGAATCGCCTCCATGAATCTCTCACATGTTACCATAATGTTAATCTCGAATGAACCCACATTTTTGTTGTCTAGTGACGGTATGCGGCCTGGATGATGCGGGGAATTGCGGTTGCGACACATCTAAACAGGGGCAGAATTCTGGCAGAGCACTCTGTTGCAAAACAGAGCTGCTCTGTTCTGCGCTGTGTTGCTGTTGTGGATGCTGCTGCTGAGTCGCTGATGCCGCTGCTGCGCTGTTGCTGCTGCTGCTGCTGTGCTGAGGTGCTGCTGTTGCTGCTGCTGCTGCTGCTACGCATTGCTGCTGTTGTTTGCTGCTACGCTGAATTTCTGCTGCTGCTGCGCTGATCTGTCGCACCGTTGGTTGGAACATTTGCACTTTGAGCTGGTACTTGTATTCAAGTAATCAAAACAGTTCTTGTTTAAATTTTACAACCACTATGCCACTTGTAAGTAGTGCAAAATCTCGAATAGTGCATGTAGAATGTGGTTTTATTTCTGTCTTGTTTGGTTTTTACAGGAGTTTAAGGAACTGCAGCTTGCAAGGTCTAGTTCCTGACCTAAGCACCATACCATAATCCTTGGACCCCCTGCTCTCCTTTCCTCCTATTTATTGTGGTGTTCTAGGAAAGATGGGAAGAGGCAAATCGCCAAAGAGGAACAAGAGCGATCTGAGGCGCAAAATAGGGAATGATGCATACCAAACAGCTTCGCTCCTATGGCTGGTTCAGATTAAATGTGAGTATTTTTTAATTTGATATTCTATTTGAAATAATAGCTTCGCTCCTATGGCTGGTTCCCTGGTTCAGTCAAATATAAGGACTAATCTTAATCCTGAATATTGGAGCCTCAATTGATTAGTGCTCCTCAACTAGGCCTTCTAGCTCATCAGATCTATTATATTCCAACCTAATTCAAATGTGATCCATTGATAGCCTTCGTCCAGAGATTTTATAAGATAAGGACGAGTAGTATATATACTTATACATAAATACAAGATTGAAGTCATACATGCCATTGAGTTGAAAAGATGTTTAGTTAAGCCATTGTCTCACTTTTGTAATTGTACAGAGGGAGAGGCATTTGGCGGTGTGCATACGATCCAAGATCGTCACTTCTTATCACTGCTGGGTTTGACTCTGCAGTGAAGGTGCATCTGTTGGATACTTCATTATCTATGGATTCAACTGATTAGAATGAAGTCCGAAAAGGGATCAACAGCAGGACACAAATTTTTGCTATTTCTGTCCCGAATTTGTCAGATAAGGTTGGACTCATGGACAGGTATTGCAATTGACCCTTCAAGACTTTTTGTGATACCTACTGGTTTCTTGTGGTTCATTAATGTTGTTTTCATTCTGAATAATAACTGGGTGGAACTTAAAGAAGGCGTATCCATAAGAGACGTGGCATTCTTGGAGGTGGATGTTGAAACATTTGATATCCAGTATAGTATCACATTTTTTGATTTATAAATCAAAGATCTCCAAGATGGAGCAGAAAATGATTATTGAGACCTTTCATGTGTCGCATGTTGTATGGCCTCTTGGTTTATCCACTGGAAGTTAAATTTTCAATAGTGGCAATGTGTAATCCAATATGTATCATAGTTAAGCATGCATACTAATTTAACATTATGAGAATATTTGATGAGTGTGATTATTTCAGGTCTTGTATATTTATTAATTATTACTTGACTGTGCAAGATGTCCTTCCCTTAAATTATCTAGAGTTGAAAGTAGGAGTTTTTGCGTGTTCTTTGACTAAGGAGTTTTTGTTTTTCAATGTTTGATAATATCTGAATCCCTCAAGAAAACTTGTATTGGTGAGTTTTTTAGTCACCTGTGTCCATTATCCATTTATTGCTTCTGTTTATTTCAGTCAGCATGAGCTAGACTTGGTTTTTTACTTTCTCTGTTATGTCACTGATATGATGTACATTTGTTGGATTAATAGGAGTAAAAATTTGAGAACTCGAGTCATTGGATGCCCAAAGACCATTGATGGTAACCTGAAATGCAAGGAGGTTCCAACAAGTTTTAGATTTGATACAGCATGCAAGGTGATCATCTTATTGACTCGAATCTTGTTTGTTCAGTTTTTATTATTTGATGATTTGTCTGTTTTCAGTTTTTATTGTTTATAGTTTGTTCAGTTTTTATTAGCTGTTGACAGTTACCGGCTCTTTAACTTTAGTCTGATATATTCCTGAATGACATTATTCTTAATGTTTAGTGATATAACAATTATTGTTGATAACATTTTGTGTTTCTTCTAGTGTGAGAATGCATAGTATTTCAATTAGTATGTCGTATGCTTAAGAAATGCAGTGTGAAGTAGACTTTAATGGATTAGACTTATGTTTTGCAGATATATGCAGAAATGATAGGAAATGTCATGATCGATGCTCGCTCTACTGGAAAATATTATCACTGTAAGTTGTCAATTCTGAACTTCATTCATGTCAGAGTTCTGCATGACAGTTAGTTGTTTTAGAAGGCAATTTGTAATACATTTGTTAAAATAATGACAACTTTGGCGATTTTCTTTTACACTGTATTACGATAGGATTAAAAGCTTTATCATATTCCTCAACTTCTTTCGTGTCTGGTTAGTGGATGAATCAATTCCATTCTTCTCAGATTAAGAAAAGGGAACAACTCAAAGTTCTTTTGGATTGTCATAGAAGAATATGTTGTGGTTAGTATGTTCTATAAAGGACTGTAATGAATGATACAACTTGGACACTTAGTATGTTGGGTTTCATATGGAATTTTCATTCCGTTATATGCCTAAAAGACTAATTTGTTTGCCTATATACAGGATGAGTTTGCTATTAGGTCCTCCAGGCTCTGGGAAGACCTCCTTACTGCTAGCTTTGGCAGGGAAGCTTGATTCAAAGCTAGAGGTATATATGGAGACCTTCTCGTCGCCTTTTCTGAGTTTCGTCATTGAAAGCCTACTCAATACTAGCTATTAATTTCATCTTCATATATGATGGTATTAATTTGATTTCTCTAATAACTATAGGTTTCTGGAAAAATTACCTATAATGGGCATGAAATGCATGAATTTGTTCCGAGGAAAACTTCTGCTTATATTAGTCAGAATGATCTTGACATTGGAGAAATGACAGTGAGGGAAACCTTGGATTTCTCTGCTAGATCGATGTCAAGGTGTCGGGACTCAATATGGCAAGTCAAGAAAATTTTCAATTGATGCACATGGCTAAGATTCAAAAAGTTTATGATTTCATCCAAATGCACTAGAACACCGATATAATCGTGGTACTGAAAGTATGTGTTAGTTTTAGGCCAGAACATAAAAAAATTTCAAATTTTGATCATTTGCAGAGATGTTGAAGGAGCTGTCAAGAAGAGAGGTTGCTTGCTGCTGCTGCTGCTGCTTGCTGCTGCTGCTGCTGCTGTCGTTGCTATCATTGCTTGCTGCTGAGTGTAAGATAACGCTTTTAAATGCCGTTTGATTTTTGTCAAATGCATACATTTCTGATATCAGACAACAAATGAATGAAGCATGCCTACTCTCACTGGCAGTCTTGGTTATCTTGTGTTTTTCTTTCATAATCTTTTAGTTGTTAAGTTTATATCTCAAGTGTCAAAGCATTATTCATCCCTGGAGAAGGAAACTATAGTTATGTAATGCACTTACTAGGTGTTGTTGCCAGTGATTTCTCTCTTGATCAAATCTGTAGGCCGTGTACATGTCTGCTAGTGCTTAGCAGTTAGCACTAAATGAAAAACATTAGACAGTATCTACTAACTTAAAGAGGCATTATCTTACTCAAATTGTTTGTACTTTTGTCTGGCACCTTTTTTCTTTGGAAAAGAAAATCCATCTTTAGGTCATTTGCTAACTTTTTAGTTGAGGTAAACGTAGTAATCAATGTTCGGGACTTCTAGTGTTCACTGTTATGTTGCCTCACTATAATGACAAATCAACTTGTGCTATTTGCAACCATTGTTGTTGCTTCCTTTATAAGTGTTGCAATTTTTTGAGAAATCTGTGGTATCCATTGTCCTTGTTCTGTTGTTTTGGCATAACATTGTTATTACTTCCTTTTCAAGTATTGCAACTTTTAAGAAATCTCATGGATCTGTGCCTTGATTCATAAACATACCATACCATCAGCTAGGAGAAGCACCCAGCTCTTCCAAGTGTCAATATTGAATGAATGTCATCATTCAGTGGCTTCATTGGTCAGTTTTTGATGATCTTTTACCCTGTAGGCTGCATGCAAGAATGCTCCCGAGAGTGGTGAAGCTAAAAGAGCAGTTGATTTGCTGTATGATACAGCTTTGATCTCCAGTGGATACTCAGTAAGGACTCCCTCTGAAACTTGTTTCTGAACCAAACCTGTTTGATAATTACTTAACTCTATCTTGATAATATTTGCAGCCTGATAGTCCAGCTGATTTGGGTAACAAGATATATGAAATGATGGCAATTGCCCTTGGCGGGAGATGGGGAAGATCAGAAGAGTCTGATGCCACTGAAGAATCTGAAGCTGCTTCAACTGCCGAAGCCTCTGAAACAGAAGTCGTTGAGCCTTCAGAAGTGAGGGCAGAAAATGATCCTTGGAGTGATTGATAATTTTGATAGGTCCAAGTGTCATAAACAGAATTTTGAACTCCCAGACCTTAGAAGCAAAAAAGCCATTTTGTTAGAGAAGCGGGTGGTGTTATTGGCATGATTCTCATTGATCCAATGGGCAAAACCATCGCTTAATTTTTAGTTTGTTATCCCAAGTACCATAATTGTAATACATTATTTTTATTATTTGATAGATTTTGTGACTCGATGTAATACCGTTTATTTATTAATTACATTACTTTGCCTCCATTCATGGAAATGTTTAACTTTGGCACATTAAAATTTTTATTTTCTAGACATAAAACTTATGAGATGTGTAATAAAAAGTCATTTGATAGTAAAAAAAAAAAAAAAAAAAAAAAAAAAAAAAAAAAAAAAAAAAAAAAATTTGCTATGTATACTTACCATAGCGTTTTAAAAACGCTATGGTAGAGTCTACCATAGCGTTTTAAAAACGCTATGGTAGAGTCTACCATAGCGGTTTTAGAGTCTACTATAGCGTTTTTAAAACGCTATGGTAGAGTCTACCATAGCGGTTTTAGAGTCTACTATAGCGTTTTTAAAACGCTATGGAAGAGGCTACCATAGCGGTTTTGAAACGCTATAAAAGCCGAACTTACCATAGCGTTTTAAAACCGCTATAATATCCCCTGGGTCTATTATAGCGCCGGCTGTCATAGCGGTTACTAAACCGCTATGGTAGCCTACCATAGCGGTTTTTAAACGCTATTAATCACAATTTTTCTTGTAGTGTGTTATCACATATAAACTTAGTGATAACTAACCAATCTCTGAGTGATTCATTTATGAGTGACAAGAGAGATTTGTAGTCGAAGCGTACTATCCAAAGGTTATCTAGTCATATATTTACTGAGAAAAATAAAGTTATGTTGATAAGGCTATGCACACGCACACTTCGAGTTGAGAATATTTGATGAAATTTATTTAACCTTTGGGTATTATTAAATCATTGCTAGACTCTTTGATATATTACTCTGACAATGTTAGTTGTTTTATGAAATTTTTGGCAATTAGATTATTACTCTGAGGATAATAGATCGAGTAACCAAGTTACCATGTTTTGAAAATTTATTGAGTCATAATGTTTGTGGGTAACATTTCTAGAAACCCTCACGAGACTATAACTCATCCACTAGAGGTAATCTAGGGCTTTAAAGTATTGTTGCACGTTTAAGGTAAGTGGAACCGATGATTCCTGCGAAAGTGAGTTAGAATCTTATTTTTATTGTTTTGCTCGAGGACTAGCAAAATATAGGTTTGGGGGTATTTGATATTCACGTAATTATTACATAATTTATCCCTTATATTATATATGTTAGTGTTTCAATTATTATATTTTATCCTAATTATTTCGTTTTCATGTTTTTGTAGGAATTTGAGCGTAAACGATGAAATCGCATTAAGGCGACAATTTGAGGAATGATCAATTGGTTGATTCTAGCGGTGGTCAAAAGTAAAGAGTCACATATCTAAACCTAACCCAAACAAACTTAAGTCTACCTAATTTAACCTAAGCCCAAGCCCAAAAAGCTAGCCTAGAAACCCAAGCCCAACCTAACAATGCAATAGGAGAACCCTATTTAGGTCTTCCCCTTTTCGGAGGAAAGGCTCTTCAACGTTGCTTTTCTCCTCATCTCTTTTCCAGCCACCCTGCCGGCGATCGTTGCTCTATAGGAGAACCGACAGTGCGATAATCCCGCCATCACCACCTCCTACTCTTCCTCCATAGCCTCACGTTCTCGCGCACAAAACAGGGAGCACCTCCCTGTTTTGCACGTCACCACCGTCCCTGTTTCTCTACCAATCAGTGTTCACCATCACAAGACAAAGCTCGCAGCCAACACAACACCACCGACCACCACGGCGGTTCATCACCTCCCTCTCCCCCCACTCTGCCTCGCGGCCGAGTCACAAACCCACGTCACCGCCCTGTTCCACCTCGCGACAGTGCCAGTGACAAAGCCCCATCACCATCTCTTCGTTCCCTCTCTCTCGTTGCAACCTCTCTTTTTTCCTCTCTCCTTGTTCACTCCTCTCCCTTGTCCATCTTTCTCTCTCCTGTTCCCGTCACAGAACAGAGACACAACAGATAGGAGCAACACAAGCTCCTCCCTAGTTTCTCTATTCATTCCCTCTTTCTCTCACCCTTCCTTCATCTCTCTCTCTTGCTTGCAGGTTTCGGAGAAGGACAATGCAGACGAAGAAGAACGAAGACGCTTGGATCAGAGCAACGCAAGGCGCGTCTCGTTCGGGACGACGATACAGTGAAAACGCAGAATTTTTGGCGGGAACCAATTGATTTGAAAATTGGTTGGTTATTTGCACCCTGCGGTTTTGCTCTGTGCCACCACACAGTTACTGTTTCATCTCAGGTTATTCGCACCCGACTTCTGTTTGAGCCACCATAGTACATTTGCAGCTATTCCCGGGATGCGTGTTCGTGCTGAGATGTATTCCACTGATGCTATGACCACCACCACCATGATCTTCTAGACCCCGCGCCGAGGCAAAGATGAAACGACAGGGTTTCCTAGAGTTTGTCGTATCTAAATTTATTGTTTTCTATATGCGTGAATGTAAATACAGTTTATTTCTGAATTTTAATAATTTGCTTTCACCGATTATATCCGGAATAATTATCTATACTAGTCGGTATTTAGAAGTTCCCTTTATTGAAATTCAAAGTCTGCTTTAATCAATTAATCTGAATCTGTGATTTGTCTGCCGTAAGAAAACATGCAATGCTAGGGGGTTAGAATTAGTTAAAATAAACCTGTGATTGTGTGTGCTGTAAGAAGACGCTCAATGCTAGGGGTTTATGCCTTTGCTGAAATCAATTGCGAATTTAGATTAGTCGTGTTGATTCTGGAAAACAATAATTTTGATTACACGAATCTTGAATAACCATTGGTGGATTCGATGTCTCGGTCCACTCTCTTATCACCTTACCAGTTTAATTTTAGTTGTCAATTTAGTTATCTTAATTTAGTAATTTTTATCTGCTGTAACCCCAACTCTAAATTAGTTAAAATAAGTCATAGAATTCGACTTTCTCATCAATTCTCATGGGATCGACCCGTATTTGCCACTGTCTACTAGTTAGACAGCCATGCACTTGCGGTATTACAAATATGGTTTATTAGCTTATTAATTTAGGTTTATAAAAACTTCATCAGATACTGGCAGCTGCAACTAGTAATATTAAGGCTAAAATAATAAGCCTATAGATCAAAGGATACAAAATGCTTTTCTTTGTCCATACTATCTTCTCAACAAGATTGTTAATTCCTGTCAACTTCAAGAACTCACTATTTCACCTCATATCAATGATAAATGTCTCCAACTGATTATCGAGAGCATCGAGTTGTACTTCTAAGAAATCATTTGGATAAAAATGAACAAAATGAATCAGTTTTCCTTTATCAAAAGTCAAGAATGAATCATTTGGACTGAAGCACAAAAGACATAAAAGCAACTCAAGTATTTCCTTATTGAAATAGTTGTTGAGCACTTGAAGTTGCAAATCAATAACATTAAATAATCAAACCTGATAACGATGCCATACAATAGATCCTCCCCTACGTTGGACTCTTATATGCTAATTTTCCTGAGTTTCTTGCAATTCTGAATTATGTTGTATGCTCGATCCTTGACATGCGAGGTCAAAGCAGTTGCCATAAAGAATGGAAAGGGCTTCAATCTGGATCTAATTCCACCATTCACATGGATCTACTTGTAAATTCAGTTTTAGTTTGTCATATTAGACTGGAGATTGCTTTTGTCAAGTTCGTAAAGAGGGATTACAAGAACAGTAATGTGATTGATCTTATCAATCATAAGTTAAAATGAGTTAAGGCACCAGTGTTCGAGAAAATTACTGACCGTCTTTGACCAAAACCTGTGTATATATTGTGAGAGATGTCCTCAGTTTATTGTAAGATTGTGTATAGTAAGTATACCAACAACAAAAAATTAAACAACTAATCATTCCCTTACTATATCAACTTATCCAGATAGCAATTTAAATCAAATGGTTGCACTATAACATGAACATATACTACTGTTGATACTCCGGGGGATGGCAGAGAGCAAGCACAGAAGAGCCAAGTCTCCTCTAGTTCTCATTGGACTAGAGGAGGTTGCACAACTAACGCTGAGCCCACCGCCAGGGCAAAGAGGCCCGACCCTTAGAACACCCTCCGCAAAGGGGCACACGACCCGGACGTGCTGTACCGTCTCTTTGTCCCACAATTTGTGGACCAAATCATGAATGAGGCCCTTTCGAGGAAGTTTACTCCCCCGAAGCTCGACTTCTACGATGGAGCCACCGACCCATTCGACCACTTGTGCCATTACCAACACGTAATGGCTTTCAAAGAAGGATCTGAGTCGGTCATGTTCAAAACTTTTTCCACTAGCCTAAAGAAGTCAGTACTAACGTGGTTCCACAGCCTTCTACCGAGGTCGATCGACTCCTTCAAGACACTGGCAAAAGAGTTCTTGACACGTTTCTTTGGGAGCCAACGTTTCCAAAAATGCCACACTACATACTCTCTTTAAAGCATAAGTCCAATGAGACAATCAGAGACTAGGTCACGCGCTTCAACAACGAGTTCTCTCATTGATAGATGCAACGATGACACAGCCCTGACAGCCTTCATTGCAGGCCTCAATAAAATAAAACTCTACGAAGACCTCACCTTGGATCCCCCCTTGAACATGATGAAACTCCTCAAGAGCACCTAGAAACACATTACCTTGGAGGAGTCGAGGACCGTGAAGAAGGAAACCGAAGGCGAAAAGAAGCCATCCGCTCCTAAGGACAAGAATGAGGGAAAGAAAAGCGAGGATGAAGAAAGGAGCAAAAGAAAGTGCAGTGACAACAGGTCAGACCCTAGTCGGTCCAGACTAGAAAAAGCCTCCAACTAAGTTGTATCCAAAGCCATGACACCCCTCAATTCTAGCCCATTGGACGTACTAAACTCCACGAAAAACTGGGAAGATCTGAAGTGGCCCCCAAAAGCAGCGTGGAGACCCCTCCAAGCATGACAAAGGCAAGTACTGCGTGTACAACAAGGAGGGTGGCCACGATACCAACGACTGCAAGAGTCTCAGGTATGAGGTTGAGTACTGGATCCGCAGGGACAAAATAAAAGAATTCCTGAACTCTGAGAAGCGACCAGAACTAACTAGGGATTGGGGGAGTCAGTTAAAGAAATAGAGAAGGAGACTCTAGGGATAATCTATGTCATTAATGGAGATGGACCGAATGAAGACCAGTCATACAAGTCTTGCAAACGGACTCTACTGGAGATGCGGACACAACTTACAGATTAGGAAAGACGCATCTGCAACATGAGGGTTCAAAGCCCCATTCCCACCTGGACCTTTACGGACAAAGACCTCGAAGGAGTCTGAGTGTCGCACAACGACGCCCTAGTCATCTCGGTCTCCATTGCAAGATAGGAGGTAAATAGATCTTTGGTGGACATATGAAGCTCGCTCAACATCTTGTTCTACAACGCATTCCATAGTATGGACCTCAATGAGGAAAACCTGATGTCTTTAGATCACCCGCTGATTGGATTCAACGGGAATAAATGCTTCTCAATCGGAAAGATAAGGTTAACAATAGTTGTAGGAGAGCCGCAACTAAGAAAAGTCATGTTTCTGGACTTAATGGTAGTAGACGCGCCATCGACCTACAACCTTATCTTGGGAAGAAGATGGCTCCTCCAAATGGAAGCAGTAGTCTCCACCCTTCACCAGTGCGTTAAGTACACCGATAACCACTCCGAATGGACAATACATGGAGATCAACCTACGGCATGAGGCTACCATTACGCCACACTGAAACAAATAGAATACTCCCAGATCCAACTAAATCATGCGGAGCAGCCTGAGCCAGTGCTAGATCGAATGACGACAGAGGCCAAGGCACGCGGGAACACAACCCCCCGACCTTCAGTCGGTGCAGAGTGAAGCCCTACAGTAAGATATCCGAAGAAGCCTATGCAAGCTATTTGCAAGTGACATTAAAGATATTCAATGGACTTTGCTCGACCCCTTCCCAATATCAAGGACAAGGAGTCAAAGGGGATTGAAAAAACTGAGTGGTCGAATTCTCTGTCGAATCACCCTAGGAAAGCGACATGCCAACAGCGATGCAAACTTTACAACGAACATCTGACTTCCTCAAAAGGCATCCTAACCCCTTGCAGACTTCCTCAAACAGTTTTGGCCTCCTGAAGGGGATAGAAGAAGGCGTATGAGGATGGCCACAAGCGATGAAGCAGTCAAGGTCTCACAGTGTTGCCTAGCGAGAACACTTTTCCCATTTGCGGTACCCGGGGTAACTGAGAGCTACCACCACCGGAAGCATTGCGCATCCGCTAACACTTCAATTAGCCATGAGTTAGCAGAAGGAACCACATACATGCCGACACAAGCGGCACGAAGTAACACCAAGGCATCTCCCTTGATAGAAAACCCATACTACTTCTCCGCAATATGAGAATAAATTACGAGATTTCAGCAGATCAACTACGCGCCCACCTAGAACAGGTGACCATGCATAACAGCGATGTCAGAACATTCAAAGACTCCATTGTTGGAGACCCCCTTCAGCCTTTGGAAAACCCAAAGCATTCTCTTCAAACTAGAACAGTATAAGAGATACGTTTTGCAAAAGATAGTAACAACAATTGGAAAACACCATTATATAGACATGATGGTTCACCAAACAGGCCTCCAACATTAACTGTCCAACATTGAATACCATATGAGAAATGAGGAGACGACGGTTCCCAAGGAAACTACGTAGACCACGTTCGTCCAATTAATGGCGCTGCACACAACCCCATCAATTGAGAGGGGAGTAACCGAAACTCAACCGTCTCGCAACCTATGTCGTACAGGTGTTACCGCGCGATCTATGTCATACACGTAGCGCAACCGTGCCGAAAACCCTAGCTCTTCCTTTGCGGGCCCATAGGCTCAGCCCACTATTCAAATAGTATTCTGCTACATGCTTGGCATGAGCACCAGAAATCCAAATCATCTTTGACGCATGGGATTGTACCTATGGATTGTTTGTTTAATTTAAGGTAATTTTGTCCACGCAGTGCACGACTCTAGCAGACATGGGTTCTCACGCACTCAAACAGGTGAAACCTATTTCCAACCAGGCAAGCTTAGTCAGTCGAGGCTGATGACGACGACTTCGGGTTTGTCCCAACACCTAGTCCGCTTAACGCAGATTCTGATGGTTTAGGAAGTGGGAGTCTAATTAGTGCTATCACGCCTGGTGAATATGACTCGCCAGGGATCGTTGCCCTTTCATGGTCAATGATCGCCAAACCCGATCAAGTAAGCCTAGTTGGTGACGATTAACAACGAAAACTTCTGATCAAAGCCCAGACCTGTAACCCCACTGCGCGGGCGTGGTTTGAAAGGTGGGAGCCTAGTCAGTCATGAACTGATTCCGACGGCTCTCCACGGGACCACTATTTTCAGTGTGGCCGCCGAATTACCAACCCTGGACTTGTAGGCCACTGAGTGGGTGTAGATAGTTTAGAAGTTGGGAGCCTAGTCATTCATGAAATGATTCTAACGGCTCGCCACGGGACCACTGCTTTTTAGCGTGGCTGCCAAATTGCCAACGCTGAACTTGTAGCCCCACTGAGCAGGTGTAGATAGTTTAGAAGGTGGAAGCCTAGTCATTCGCGAACTGATTCCGACGGCTCACCACGGGACCACTGCTCTTCAGCATGGTCACCAAAAAATCCCAAATTTGTAGCTTGATGCAAACAAGTGTAGATGATTTGGAAGGTGGAAGCCTAGTCAGTTCCGAACTGATTACGATGGCATGCCACAGGACCACTATTTTTCAGCCTTGCCCCTTTGACTCGAACCTGTAGCCCCCACCGAGTGGGAATAGATGGTTCGAAAGGTAAGAGACTAGTCAGTCCCTGATTGATATCGACGACTCACCACGGGACTACTGCTTTTCAGCGTAGTCGCCAAATCCTTACTCCCCGAACGTGTAGTCCACATTGTTCGGACATAGAGGGTTCGGAAGGTGGGATCCCCAAGCAAACCACCGCTCTCCTACGCAACAGTGGCCGCAAAGTCGAATCTGGCTGAATCAATGTCTTCACTCTCAAATGGACTGGCATCCTATTACTAGCAAAGACAACTCGCACCGACAAATAGATCATCCGCCCAGTGCCCAAATAAATACTACATAGTGTGTCAGCTCGCGCTTATTAATACCTGACTCAATGCAAACGCTTCAATGTGTACGCTCGAATATCACAACTCGCCCATAGCAGCAGCTGCAGCTGACCAATCAGGCAAGCCTCTAATAGCTTACCTCAAGGAAAAGACATAGCTCGGGCAAACCAACCCCAGGCTAAACTATCCGCAACATGCCCGCTATCAGACATGACTATGCAACTGAGTCATTCGCATTGTAAATGATCAAGCTCCTGGTAGCAGACATAGCACTCGATGTCCTAATGGTTCAACCAGCCTGTGCCAAAAAAAAAGACTGCAAGGCGAAACGAAAAACATACAATAGAGGCAACAAGCACAAAACGGATAAAATTGTTTTCATTAACGGTCAAACAAAATGAGTACAAGAATACAGAGTTCACTCCTTATCAGGAGAAGGTCAAGAAACAAAAGAGTTATGCTTAGCAAGGGAAGGAGCAGGAGTCGTGTCCACTCGCACTACGGCCTGGGCATCAAGGTCCAAATTGTCCTCCTCGTCCGATGATGCAAAGGCAACAGACAAGTCTACATACGACATCTTCTTATAGCGGCCAAGATCCCATTCCGAATACTTCTCATTCATCAGTGCCAGCACCTCCAGCCTATCGTGTACGACCCAGCAGAACTCGCATTTGCCTTGTTCCTACAGAAGCTCTTCCTCTCGCACTTTTGCATTAGCAAGTTCACGCTCAACAACTCCAACTTGCCAGTCAACGCGTCAACTTGAGACTGATTTGTGGCCAGACTACTCTTCATAGTGCTGAGCTCATGCCATTCCAATTCGAGTTGGTCCTCTGCCTTCCTTGCCTCCTGGGACTTGAAATCCATATCAGATTTCAATTGTGTCTTCCGAGCAGCCCTGTCAGTCTCATTCGAAGCATTCTCTTCAGCAAGAGATCACAATTCAGAACGCACCTCAGCCGCAACTTCCTGCGCAGCCTCCGCGTCTCGGCAGATCCGGCTCAACTCTCTATTGAGTCCATCTCTCTCGGACACCACTTCTGCCAGATCATGCTCAAGGGTCTCCAGACGAGCCCTCTAAGTCTTGGCGACCACGGCTGACTGCTCCATCCTCTTCTCCTCAGCCCGTTTCACTAGCCACTCAATTTCATAAAATGCATCATAATACATTGCTTGCATGTGCGAAAAGACACACTCTAATGGTGTATACCTTCTCACGAGCTTTTCTGGATCAGGAATCATGCCTGCACCACCCTTCGCAGTTGCCACGGTTCCCAGGCTCTCCTCTGCGACCTTTCTCTTGTCACAAACAGCCGACCCTTTAGTGTAAGACGGCTTGATAGGATCCGAAGGGAGAGGAGGAAGCGAATTATCCAAACGACCCTACAACACTTCTAGTTGTCGCCTGGAACGAGACTGTAAACAATGTGGACTACATGAAACTAGGGCTGTGCCACCACGACCACTCTCAGTAGCACACCAATGGGACAATCAGATTCCACAACCTCAGGTGGATCTTCACAGGAACCTTTTATTGAAACAGTTTTGCGTGAATCAGTACCGACAGAAGCCGCCATTGCAACCCGCACCAGGCACTCATTCAAAGCTTCGACCTATGCATGACTAAGATTCGACTTGTCTTCAACCCCTGCAAACCACAGGTAATCTTTCTCCCAACCAGATACATCACTCTCCGCTCTAACAGGCCGATCAGATTCGCACTCTTCTCTCCCTAGAGCGGGTCGTGCTGAACGTAACCCAGTTCTGACACGAGACCTTTTCGAACTCACAAAAAGAGGCAAGCGTCTCAGATGGCTCCTCCACGTCGGACATAATAGGAGCTTTGGCCCCACTAGCCTTCCTCTTCCTTGAAGGGGCCCCATCCTCAAGCTTAACCCATGATGTTCGATACAAAGTGGGGGCTACGTGCCAGTTGTCCCACAACCCAATACTGATGAAGTTGGGGACACTTATGACATCCACCACGTTCCTTGTTGACAAGCTGCAAAATGTTTTCATAGTATTTTGCTTCTCTAGGGTAAGGGGAGTAGTGGAAAACCTTCCTGCGAAAAAACACAAGCAATGATTAGCTAACCTGCAATCAAGCATAGCAGGGTCAAAAGAAAAAGCTACACTTACGAAGCGGCTTGAACTCTTGTTCGAGCGAACGACCCTTGAACCGAAAGTACTTTGAATTCGTAGGGGCCAAGAAGCAATACTTTTGCCAGGACTTGAAGTCGTCTAGCAAATTCATGAAGCAGGTCGGTAACGTCATCTTACAGACGACATTACCCTTCAACTGAGAAGAACTCAGCAACTGGATTACCCGCGAAGTCACGCGGAAGCCGGCCTCATTTGCCTTGATTAGAATGGGAAGGATAATCCTATGTCCATTAGGCCCCAATTGGGACGGAGGAATCCCAAGGAAATCCATGAATTCCCAAATCATGTCCAGAACAGGAAAACACACTCTAGTTTTAAGCATCCCATGATGCAAGTAGATGAATCCCGCCGGTGGCGACATTGGCGTTGGGTCACCTTTTAGGACATACAACGACAAGTCCTCAGGCACCCCAAAATTTGTACAAATTTCAATGAGGCCGAGCTCAGAAGGCAACCTATCTTCAAAAAACTCCAGGCCTCTTGCCAAGGTTGCGTCATCAATAAGGATTTGTTGAGCCATGAAAAAGGCGAACAGTCTTTTCTAATCAAAAGATGAACATAGCAGTATCTCTTAAAGAAAAATAAAATAAAAGAGTCAGACTCTTCACTACGGATGACTTAAATAGGGATTAGGTTCCCACCTCTTGTCCGCTGAATCGTTGCACGTTCAATTAATGCAGCGCATAGCTCAAGCAACGATTTAGACTCAATCATCATGAACGGTGTATCTTTTGAAGAGATGACTTAGCGAACCAATGTGACGACTCACTATATCGGGGGGAGTAGCTGATGATACACAAAAATGGTCACATCCTCGAGCCATACACGTGTCATAATGATCTCGAGGAATTACAGGCCCCGGCGTCAGCCCAATACTGATATGGCCCAAGTGATTCCAAGCCTGCCTAATTCTGTCTGCCAGACGGACCTGAACTCTTACACCATGCTAGGCCCACATGTCTCATAGCTATCATCAATATCCGTAAGTCATATTAAGGCAAGTATCTCGTGGATCAGCTTCGGACAGGCAATTACGACAGCTCTCTGCTTCCAACTAGGAAGCAAATGCATGAATACATTCCACACAGGAAACTACTTTCTATAGATTGCTCTTGGATTGGGAACTATCTCCCTATCACTCAACTTCAAGTCATCAACAACACAAGTGTCGTCTATCACTATTATTAGTTAAATAGACAGGGATATGGCTGCCAATAACCCTGTTTAAGTTGTTCTTCTTCTCACTCAACATTATCTTCTATTCCATGGTTACTGGCAATTATGGCCATTGCTCCAACCCAAAACCAACTCCAATCCCAAACATTCTTCAAAAGGTACTTGTCTAAGGGTTACCTTAAAATTAGGAGTATGTGCCAATTTGCTTGGATTGGTGAATGTTGTTGTGGGCAGTCCGCTAACACTATTTTGTTGCACCCTCATCCAAGGCCTTTCCAATCTCGAAGCAGCTGTATGCCTTTGCAGTACCATCAAAGCTAACATATTGTGTATCAATTACAATCTCCCAATCTCTCCTAGGTTGTGTTTGGTTGCATGAAATTCTTTGCCATTGGAATTCATCTAGGGACCAACTAAATCTAAGCTATTCTGAAGTTCACTCACCAATCCACCATTAGATTTTTTGACCAATAGTGGAAATGGAAGTCCCATGAATACCAGAGTCACATGCTTTGTGGGATCAAGGAGTGTGATTCTCATGTTCATTGGACTTCCATTCCCACCATTGATAAAAAAATCAAATAGTGGATTGGTGCGTGAACCTCAGATTAGCTTAGAATTAGGTGGTCCCCTCATGAATTCCCATGGCATAGGATTCCATGCAACCAAACACACCCTCAGTTTGCTTCTCAATACCTGTGGCAAAAAGCTTCCTTCTGATTTCAAATGTGCCTAAGCAATACTAGTGAATAGTTTTTGCCTATTTGTTTTCCAAATATTTTAAATTGCATGTTGATCAATCCAAGAGTTTAATTATATGTAATTTTGTTTCTTGTCAATAAAACTTTAGTTCAATCATTCATAATAGTTATACTCCCGTGACTAGAATATGCCATAAGATGCCCTGTTGATGTCTTTTCACACTTTCTACATCACTAGCGTACAAATAAACATACCATTCTATGAAGACTTGAGAATTTAATTATTTTCTAATTATTTTGGCACTCATCGGCCCTCAATACTGATTTGATATGATTTCTTTTCTATAGCTTAATGTTCATGATGCGTCCAAACTCATATTTGTTGATTCTTTACCTGCAAAACGAACAACAGTGAGCCAAGGACCACCCTTGTAGTGTCTGAAAACACTCCAATAATAAAGTCAGGTGATTGAGTAAGGATGGATGTAGACTGTAAAATTGGGTTGCGAGTGCATACCTTTCTCATATCTTTTGTTCACCTTATATAATGAATATTTCACTTTTTCATTGAATCTATCGTCGAGGAGTTGATGGAGGGAGGAGATCTTGCTTAGGATCTTACATGTCCATGACTGAGTTCCCTTCGGCACTTGGCTCTGTTTGGGACCCAATATTTGATCGGATCAAGAGCTGTGGAAATAGATTTTAGGCTTGGAACAACCCAGAGATTTGTGTTCAGGACTTATTGTCCTGGGTCGAGCTCCAATATTTATACCACGTTTGGCGTGTGTAATTTAGGCTTGGGAACCTGACTTATGGGCTGAACAGTAAATAGGCTGAGCCTAGGCTAGACCATGTTTAGGCCTGCTTGAGACCGCACTGAGGCCTTTCCGTATTAGGGTTAACTTGTGCCACGTGTACTGCTGTGATCGGATGACTGTTTGATGTTTCATTACTCATCAATGGGGTTGCATATAGGCGCACTAACTGAATGTGCGTGGGAGATTGTGTGATGCCATGATGGCATATTTTGGTGCCTTTTCAACTTTTCCACTGCAGTTAATGCTCATTTAACAGTTATGTAATTACTTCTGCATACTCCAATCCTATATAAGCTTGCTTAAAAGGAGTTTTACCATTTTATCTTTCAGAGCTTCGTTTTACTCTTCGTTTTTAACTTTTCTAGTTTGATCAAGCTCGACCCTTCCGTCAATCATGTCTGTATAACCTCATTTTCCACGCGAGTGACATGCGGCTTGCTTTGACTTCTTTAGGGGGCCACTTACGTCAGATGAGGATCCAGCCGACCTCCGTTAGCGATATGAAATTCCTGATGATCTGAGATTGTCGCTTGTTGCAAAAGGCAAGTCTCAGACTGTTCTCAGGGAGGGGTTCATTTGCTTGTATGAGGCCATGTTCGAAGTTGGCCTGTGCTTCCCTCTTCCTAACATCTTTTGGTGTTTCCTATCTTATCAGAGTATTGCCCCCGCCCAGATGGCGTTGAGCAGGTAGAGTATATTGTTTGTCATACTGATAATGGCGAAGGATGTCGGGTTCCGTCTGTCGATGAAACTGCTTAATTCTCTGACTTCCATCAAGATAAATAAGCATGGCGTCTGCCGGCTGGTGAAGCCCTCTTGTCTGGGTGGTCAAATGCCCTATCACTCAACTTCAAGTCATTAACAACACAAGTATCATCTATCACTACCAATATTTTAACAAAAAACTCATTAATTAAAAAACCTTAAAAAATAAATTAGAAAAAATAAACTAAAAATTGTATTTATTAAAAAACAAAACTCAAAATTGTATTCATTATAAAAAT
Organism: Berberis vulgaris; assembly: GCA_963556465.1. Classification (NCBI taxonomy): domain Eukaryota; kingdom Viridiplantae; phylum Streptophyta; class Magnoliopsida; order Ranunculales; family Berberidaceae; genus Berberis; species Berberis vulgaris. The sequence continues at coordinate 14,313,775 of OY747129.1, read as the reverse complement.
TATAAGGTTAAGAAAGCGTAATGGTACACGAGGATTAAAATTGAAATTATAATAGCCATCAAATCACACTGAAATTACAAGCCTTTTGTTTATTTCTTCGGTTAGTTTCTAGTCTTAGTACCAATGGTCATAGTAATCGTATGCATTTTTGGTGTTGCAATGTTGATGCTCCAATTGTTGGTGTTCCTAGTATATATCTAAGACTATGAGATGTTCCTATCCAATTCCTTGATGTTCGTCTGTCACAATTCAATAGAGCATGGTAAATGTTCATGTCCAATTCTCTAGCTTGTTTATGGTTGATTCCTTTCACAAGGCTTTGATGAAGGGAATCACACTTACTACAACATACTTCATAATACTTCGTGCGTACACATTTTGAGAGTTCCAAGTCTATGTTCACACCTGTCACAACAAAACTGAAGACCTTCAAAATTTTCATCTCTACGTTACTACTTTTTGCCAATCTATAGCACCTTCCCTAACTTCCAAGTCAACCTCTTTGCTACTTTTGTGATTTCCTCCTTGTCATCCTTCAAAAAGAGTGGGTGTCATCTGGTATGCTTACCACCCGCAACATCCAATCCATCAAAAAATTTGTGAAAGCACTATATGCTAATTAATAAAGACTTATTTTTAAAAATAAAAATCTCCGCTATGGAAAGGCAGCTATGGTAGACCTTAAATACTTGTCCCAAAACGGGATATAATAACAAATTGGTAAGAAAAAAACAGAAACTAGACAAATATATCATCTAGACTGACCAAACCCCTAGATCAATGCCTGTACTTGTTGTTACTTTTCTTCATTCTAGATGATCTTCGAGAAAATACCTTGATTTCTTTGAAGTAGTCATGATCCATCGTGTTTTCTGTTGACATGTTCCTCTTATCGAGTCTTTTCGTTAATCGAATGTGATATGTCTTTAAACCTGACATATTCTTGACCTGATGGTGTATTCATCCGAATTGATTTCATCCGAATTGTTGGAATCGGTCTCCAGTTTGATTTCGTTGTTAGCGTTACGAACCAAATAGTTCACAATAGATGGACTGACCTTCAAGTCCTCTTTTTTCTCCACTAAAGCAAAACCCGAGTGCGCAATAGGCGCCTGTGCTCTTTTGAGTTCGACCCTTTCATAACATCTTCATCACGTGGTATATCTCCAATGATAGGACTGCAAGTAACCTCTACCACCTTCCTCACGGCACCCGAACTAGACCCCGAAAATGAATCATCAACAACGACATTCTCAGTGTGCTTACATGAGCCTGAAACAGGGGAGCTTGTCTCCCTAGTTCCCTGCATTGCATTCTCTATTCCTGGTTCCACCACTGTCTCCCTAGCTATACCATTGTCCAACATCTCACTAGCTGTTCCACTGTTTGAATGACGGCCGGCAATGTTTGAACCTCCATGGTCTTCCCCTACCAACGATTGCACCATTGAGACCGAATGCAGGTCCCTTTTATCAGCGAAACTAGCATCTCTAGGTGAAGCCGTAGCAGAGTGTCGATCAGATGTAGGGGACGATTGACTTACGACTGCTCGATTAGCCTCACTTACCGTGTACCCTGCCTCTAACAACAGATTCAGAGCCTGCACACTCTGTTTACTGCTCTCTTTCACCTCCCCTGGAATGATATCCAGTCCTTCAACGCCTTCAAGCACCTTTCCCGCCATTGTAGAATTTGTTCCTTTCCTAGCCGATATGAGTACTTCCTTATCTCGTCTTGTCAAGGCTGCATCAATGTGAGCCAAAGATTCCTCAACTGCTTCATTCTTGCCATGACCCTGCACTAGCCCCAGAGATACTTTTCCATTAGTGTCTTGCACCTGAAGTTGTATTCTTCCTGTTTCATTGACGTTAACACCGCCTCCTGTTTCATTAGCATTCCTCGTCTCTTCTTGATTATTCCCTGCTTTATTGGCATTCTCATTCTCTAAGATCTTCTCCAGTATAGCAAAACTATTAGTAACAATGATAACTTCCTTTCCTTTTTGAGTTTTATTCCCCAATTCCATCGAGTCCAAGCTGTCCTTACTACCCAACGAATCCATTTGACCCTTTTCTTTCCCGCCCCCTACACCTCCTTGTTTACCCAAGCTTGTTGAACCCGTATTTCCTGCATTAACTTCGATTGTGGACGGAACCTGGACGAATTTTTGTTTCACTAAAATTTGTGCTTGCTTCTCCTTGTTGGAGTTGTTTTCCTTGCTCTCTTTCTCCCCATCTCTGGTTTGAGTTCCTTTTTTTACTCCTAGAATCCTCCTACAATACTCCTTTTCGTGTCCTAATAAGGCACAGTGATTACAGTACTTACAACCTGGGTATTCCAGTTTTTGCCAATACCCACCATTCTTGGGATTCTCAATCCAAAATCTAGATGGTAAAGGTTTAGTAATTTCCATCTCGACACACATCCGAGCAACTCTCGGTCGAGAAAAATATCTCGTTCCATCATCAATTCTTAGAAAACTCCCAAAAGAGTTCCCAATGGCTTTCATGATAGTCACAAGATAATATGTTAATGGAAGATTTGGGAGTTCCACCCATACTAGCGCAAGTTCCAGATCAACCCGTAGACTAAAACCCAAATGCCAACGAAAACTTTTATACCGTACACCTCGAATAGTAAAAGCATCTTTAGAGAGAACTTTTTTAACTTCTACCTCAGATTGTAAATAAACCAAAATATGACGTTGATCCAGAAGACCCATAATGAACTCCCCCAATATTCCCCAAGAGCGGTGGATTGATTCCCTAATCGCATCGAGAGACTGTCAAAAGCTTGAAAACTTCAACACCACCACGTGGCTAGAGACGTGATCTTCCCCCCCTAGCAAAGTCCGCATCTGAAAGCAACAACGCCGGATCACCCTCCTTTCTAAAACAGGTTGAATTTGTTGTTTTTTCTTCCGTAACATCCTTGCTAACCCCTCCAAAAACTTGCGCAAAGCTCCTTTTCGGGCTATCTCCTTCGCCGTGGCCAACCAAGGGAGGATCTCCCTTGGCCGCCGCCATGAAAGCCATGCAAAACCCTAGCCGCCAGTCAACAAAGAAACTGTTAAAGAGAGAATAAGAACACTCAATAATTAATAAAAACATAAACATGACTAATCACAACAATTGCAGTAGTCCGAAATTCTCTTTTGTCTCATACAACTCATCAACGATTAATATTCTATTCAATGTTGCTCACACTAGCCCAGACAGTCGCAAGGATCTTTTGCATGCTTAACGTGGATCACAATAACAAAGAGTCAGATATCAGAGTGAGTGGCCAATTATGCTACTTACAAGTTTGGGCCTATTGTTTTCACGAATGTCTGACCTATAAATTCCCATAACCCAATCGCCAGTTTCTATTCTTACAATGTACAATTTGAAAATACAAAGAAATGTAAGATTTAGCAATTGATAAACTGTTTGTTCTAAGGCATTTAGTGTATAAAGTCAATAAAGTTGAATGAAAAAATGATAACTGTTGGAAATATGGCTTTTTAAAATAAAAGAAAATGGGTGTTTAACAGGTTTTGAACCCTGGACCTCTCTCCTATTTTGATCTATGGATCACTCTCTAAAATTTAGTCCCATATCTATTATACAACTCTTTGTGATAGAGTTTATAAGGAGATAGTTAGGACTTGGGCTTGGACCCCTTGGGGGTACCATTCTTTTATGGGGAGGGGAGCGCCCGCCACCGCCGTCCGTCCGGGTCGGGTCAGGTCATTAAGAGAGCAACCCATTCTTTTTGCTACAAATTTATTTAATTGAAAATAATTTATGAAGAAGTAATGAATCTAGACAGGATTATGTCTATGTATCTAGACGGTTTCCTTTCCGGATTTATTGCTCCACGTTTTTTAAATGCATACCTAACGTTTTCTTCTTAAATGCAATTTAATTCCACGTTTTGTTATGCAAATGAATCTAGCCGATTTTTTATGTTTTGAACGAACTTTATTTTCCCTATAAATATAGCACATCTTAGAGTTTAGAAAGTATGAAAAAAAAGATGAAGAAAGAAGAAAAGAGAAAAACAAAACAAGAGCTCTTCTTTTTTGCAATAAGAGAAATTTCGTTTTTGTAATTAGTTTTGTTTTTGTTTAGCATTTCTATCAAAGAAGAAATTTTTGTGTTGTTTATTTATTTACAATGTATTGATGATTCCGAGCAAAAACAAGTGTTTAAGGGTGATAGTATTTCGTTCATCAAATGTGCAATTGATTGAACGAGACAGAGAAGATTCTGGGCTGTTTTATCTTGGGGACGGCGGGGCTAGTACACTGCTTGCACAATCTTGGGCAGAGCAGCGAAACGTCTTAAAGAGAGCGACCTAGTCCGCGACTCAACCCAAGAACAAATTGGTACATTCGTTCCTAACTATTTTAAATTATTTACAGCAGTTGAATCTTATACAGAAGTTACAACAAACAGGTATGTTAAGGATGAATTTACTTCATAGATTTCCTTTGTTTTTCACAGAATGTTTGCTTACATTAGTATGCTTATTTGCATTTGCTATTGTTCGTATGCTTAATGTTTGGGTGGAATTTATGCTTTATATTTGCATATTGGAATTTGCTTGAGTAAAACATCCAATACATTATACTAGCAAACATGGTCAGTATATGAGTTCTTTCAAAATACTTGGAATGTCTTACTGTGACATTATAGTTACTGCTCTATATAATCAGTAATAACAATTTTAAGACGTGTTCTTTCTGCCATGATTACAAATACTGAATTTGCTAAACAAAGTTTGCATATATTTGTAATACAAGAATGCACACACTAGAAGTGAAGTTGAGTGATGACACTGACTTTAACAATGGACTATTCCTTGCTCCAAAGGGATCCAGGGATAGGTTGCCAAACATTACTTTGATGTGAAAATATTAGGAAAAGTTGTGCTCTATAAGCTTATTGACACACTGTTTTGTTATGCGTTAATTAGAGAGGATGATTCTGTGCATTTTGATTTTGACTCTTATTCATGGTTATAGATTAAGTTATATCCTCATTGTTCTCATGTATTAGTTATACGCTCGTTGATCGGGAAAATCCTTCAATTGAGTTTGACAATCTTTTCCTGTCATGTAACAAGCATAAAAATGGAGTAGCAGCCATGTTTATAAAGGTTATATAAGTCTAAAAGTAATAAATGAGGATATGTATGTATGAAAGCTTTGAAATATTGCTTTTGAAGAGCCAAACAAAATATATGAATGGGACGCTTTCCTTGTTTTGTACAAGTTGGACTATTCAAGGAAGTGTATGTTATTGCCTTGTTGTTTCAATGTGTCTGTTAAATTAATTGTTATGGAACCCATTCGCCTAAACAAACTTTGTTCCAAGGATTGGAGTTTAGTTTTGTTTGCACTATGTATCTTTGTTACCTTGGGTGGTAGTTGTTGTTGTCAAATTGGGTTGGGAGCAGTTTTCTATGCAAGGATACAACCCCATGGTAACATTTGAAAAGTTTGGAAAGAGGGTTATATTTAAAGATCCACATGATTTAGAGTTTTACAACTACGTTTACAATTTCAGATATCTTTATCTATAATGGTGATTTTCCATGTTGTGTATTTTTAAAGATATTTTTATGGTGACTTTACAACCATATTGTGAAATCATATTATTTTACATTATGATTAACGAAGTTAGAGATTGACATACATATACACATGTTGACAATGTAAAATGTGGTTTAAACTCTAAAACCATGGAGGACTAACTAGAGGAGATTGTGTATGAATAGAACACCATGCTTTAAAATTAAATTTCATAGAAATTTAATTAAAGGTGCTGCTCTTTTATGCTTTCTGAGTTGGAATATCATGAAATCTGAATCAATAAATTCCATTTGAACATTTCGTGAGAAGTGAATAATATCATCTATGCATGTTATTCTTTAGATAATGAGTATGCAGTTCTATGATAATTATGTTATGCATTTTGGATGATTCAGTCTATTTTGGTGAGAACAATAATTTATCTATTGTGCAAATTAGAATCATCTATTTCTCAATACTATTGATGGAAAGAAAACTTTGTGATTAATGTTACAGTTGATGTTTGATGTTAAGCGGACATAAGGAGGATATAAGGAATCATTTGTATACAGATTGACCTGTGCATTTTGTTCTTGATGTCAATTCATAAATGATTTTGCTCAAACCATAAGTTGGTCGGACTTCCACATGAGGACATGAATTCTTATGGAAAGGATATGTTCTCATGATGATGATGTTGATGGCAATCTAGAACAATTCAAGCTATTGCTTGATTTTGATGCAGAACTTTATTATCTAAGTCTGCAACTAAATTCCCAGAGGATGCACAAATCTAGCTTGGTGATTACATCAAAGTTTGAAAAATTCAGAAGCTGAATTTAAGGTACGTTTTCTAATGATATTTTGTGTTGATTCTTGAACTTAAAAGAAAATGAGAATAGCGAGGTGAATAGAATGGGTATTTTATTTGATATTCTCATTGTGTGGGTCCTTAACAGTTGAATGCACGGTCTGCTACAACTAGCAAAAAGAACCGTCACTTAATATGCATTCAAAAGGGTGCTAAACCTATTTTTTGATAATAGTTAGAGGGACCAAAGTTCAAAAGTTCCTTAATGGAAAGCACACGCATATTTTTAACATTATACATGCTAAAAATAATTATGTGGATTCTGATTTTTTGTGAGAAGATTTTTTGTTTCTCAAGGAATAAATTTATGAAAAGATGAATTGCATTTATTTTTGAGGCATAGAGGGGGTTATTTCGAGGAATAGTGGGGGTACATCCTCAAATAACGTGCCTATGAAAAGGATGAATGAAACTGATTAAGCCACAAAATCTGAGCCTTGGAGAAGTAAACGGAAACGAATTTCTAAAAAAACTTTGGCTCCGATTACTATGTCTTTTCAGTCGAGGAGGATTAGCTTTCAAGAAGCCTTATCCTTTATAAATGCAATTGAAAAGGTCATGAGGTACCTTAAGAGGACTAAGAACCTCGGATTAAATAATCAGAAGTTTCCCGCTGTCCTTGAAGGATATAGCGATGCTGATTGGACCAACCTTTCAGATGACTCCATAGTCACCAGTGGCTATATTTTCAATATAGCTGGTGGAGCTGTTTCTTGGAAATCCAAGAAACAAACCATTCTGGCACAGTCCACGATGGAGTCAGAAATGATAGCACTAGCCACGGCTAGTGAAGAAGCAGGTTGGCTAAGAAACCTGCTAGCAAAGATCCCTTTATGGGAAAGACTGATTCCAGCTGTCTTGATCCGTTGGGATAGTACTGCGGCTATTGCGAAAAATACAGAACCGTTAGTATAACGGCAAGAAATGACAAATACGTCGTAAGCACAGTACGGTTAGAGAATTCTATCTACTGGTGCTGTGAGATTGGATCATTTACGAACTGATGCGAACTTGGCTAATCCTTTGACGAAAGGATTAGCTAGAGAGAAGGTTTTCAAAACCTCGAAAGGAATGGGACTAATGCCCTTAGATTGATGAGTTATTCATGACGGTAACCCAACCTATAGACTGGAGATCCCAAGAAATAGGTTCAATGGGTAATAACAAGTCGTGAATGATATGATTAAAATCATGCTAACAAAATAGCAATCTCATTCCTAGATTAAAGCATGAATTCCTTAAGCGATAGTAGGATGAGTTAAAAACTCTTAATGAGATCTATACTCTATGTGGAGTGGAGTACCTAGCTACAGGAGTACTCTTGATAGACTCACCTAAGTGATTGTGGAAGTTTGGCCGCTTCCTATGGAATTTGTGGGCAAAATTCCTAGAGCCTTCACTATACTGGGATATACGTGCATGGCCGTAACGCACAGGCTTATTAGACTTCACCCTGGTAAGGTTGTGCGTGTAATGTCTGTTAGAGATAGAGTTCAAAACTACGAGTTACTCTAGTATAATCTAAAGCATGAACACTACGCAAGAGTTCAAGTCGAAAGACACTTTTGTTTATGCACAATCTTATATTTTTAGATTGCTCGATGGAAATTGTTTTTTAAATCCAAGTGGGGGATTGTTGAAAATTGTTTTAAAAATCCAAGTGGGGGATTGTTGGAAATATGGCTTTTTAAAATAAAAGAAAATGGGTGTTTAACAGGTTTTGAACCCTGGACCTCTCTCCTATTTTGATCTATGGATCACTCTCTAAAATTTAGTCCCATATCTATTATACAACTCTTTGTGATAGAGTTTATAAGGAGATAGTTAGGACTTGGGCTTGGACCCCTTGGGGGTACCACTCTTTTATGAGGAGGGGAGAGATAGACTCTCGCGCCCGCCGCCGCCGCCGTCCGTCCGAGTCGGGTCATTAAGAGAGCAACCCATTCTTTTTGCTACAAATTTATTTAATTGAAAATAAATTATGAATTTATGAAGAATGAATGAATCTAGACAGGATTATGTCTATGTATCTAGACGGTTTCCTTTCCGGATTTATTGCTCCACGTTTTTTAAATGCATACCTAACGTTTTCTTCTTAAATGCAATTTAATTCCACGTTTTGTTATGCAAATGAATCTAGCCGATTTTTTATGTTTTGAATGAACTTTATGTTCCCTATAAATATAGCACATCTTAGAGTTTAGAAAGTATGAAAAAAAAGATGAAGAAAGAAGAAAAGAGAAAAACAAAACAAGAGCTCTTCTTTTTTGCAATAAGAGAAATTTCGTTTTTGTAATTAGTTTTGTTTTTGTTTAGCATTTCTGTCAAAGAATAAATTTTTGTGTTGTTTATTTATTTACAATGTATTGATGATTCCGAGCAAAAACAAGTGTTTAAGGGTGATAGTATTCCGTTCATCAAATGTGCAATTGATTGAACGAGACAGAGAAGATTCTGGGTTGTTTTATCCTGGGGACGGCGGGGCTAGTACACTGCTTGCACAATCTTGGGCAGAGCCGCGAAACATCTTAAAGAGAGCGACCTAGTCCGCGACTCAACCCAAGAACAAATTGGTACATTCGTTCCTAACTATTTTAAATTATTTACAGCAGTTGAATCTTATACAGAAGTTACAACAAACAGGTATGTTAAGGATGAATTTACTTCATAGATTTCCTTTGTTTTTCACAGAATGTTTGCTTACATTAGTATGCTTATTTGCATTTGCTATTGTTCGTATGCTTAATGTTTGGGTGGAATTTATGCTTTATATTTGCATATTGGAATTTGCTTGAGTAAAACATCCAATACATTATACTAGCAAACATGGTCAGTATATGAGTTCTTTCAAAATACTTGGAATGTCTTACTGTGACATTATAGTTACTGCTCTCAGTAATAACAATTTTAAGACGTGTTCTTTCTGCCATGATTACAAATACTGAATTTGCTAAACAAAGTTTGCATATATTTGTAATACAAGAATGCACACACTAGAAGTGAAGTTGAGTTATGACACTGACTTTAACAATGGACTATTCCTTGCTCCAAAGGGATCCAGGGATAGGTTGCCAAACATTACTTTGATGTGAAAATATTAGGAAAAGTTGTGCTCTATAAGCTTATTGACACACTGTTTTGTTATGCGTTAATTAGAGAGGATGATTCTGTGCATTTTGATTTTGACTCTTATTCATGGTTATAGATTAAGTTATATCCTCATTGTTCTCATGTATTAGTTATACGCTCGTTGATTGGGAAAATCCTTCAATTGAGTTTGACAATCTTTTCCTGTCATGTAACAAGCATAAAAATGGAGTAGCAGCCATGTTTATAAAGGTTATATAAGTCTAAAAGTAATAAATGAGGATATGTATGTATGAAAGCTTTGAAATATTGCTTTTGAAGAGCCAAACAAAATATATGAATGGGACGCTTTCCTTGTTTTGTACAAGTTGGACTATTCAAGGAAGTGTATGTTATTGCCTTGTTGTTTCAATGTGTCTGTTAAATTAATTGTTATGGAACCCATTCGCCTAAACAAACTTTGTTCCAAAGATTGGAGTTTAGTTTTGTTTGCACTATGTATCTTTGTTACCTTGGGTGGTAGTTGTTGTTGTCAAATTGGGTTGGGAGCAGTTTTCTATGCAAGGATACAACCCCATGGTAACATTTGAAAAGTTTGGAAAGAGGGTTATATTTAAAGATCCACATGATTTAGAGTTTTACAACTACGTTTACAATTTCAGATATCTTTATCTATAATGGTGGTTTTCCTTGTTGTGTATTTTTAAAGATATTTTTATGGTGACTTTACAACCATATTGTGAAATCATATTATTTTACATTATGATTAACGAAGTTAGAGATTGACATACATATACACATGTTGACAATGTAAAATGTGTCTAAACTTTAAAACCATGGAGGACTAACTAGAGGAGATTGTGTATGAATAGAACACCATGCTTTAAAATTAAATTTCATAGAAATTTAATTAAAAGTGCTGCTCTTTTAGGCTTTCTGAGTTGGAATATCATGAAATCTGAATCAATAAATTCCATTTGAACATTTCGTGAGAAGTGAATAATATCATCTATGCATGTTATTCTTTAGATAATGAGTATGCAGTTCTATGATAATTATGTTATGCATTTTGGATGATTCAGTCTATTTTGGTGAGAACAATAATTGATCTATTGTGCAAATTAGAATGCTTCTATTTCTCAATACTATTGATGGAAAGAAAACTTTGTGATTAATGTTACAGTTGATGTTTGATGTTAAGCGGACATAAGGAGGATATAAGGAATCATTTGTATACAGATTGACCTGTGCATTTTGTTCTTGATGTCAATGCATAAATGATTTTGCTCAGACCATAAGTTGGTCGGACTTCACTACAAGAAATCTATCTTTTACCAACAAAATTATTGCTACGAAAATTGATTTCCTTGTTAATATTGTAGCATTGTCAACGAATAAAAAATTTCCTTGAAAAAACCATAAACTTGTTACTTTTTTCCAACAAAATGTATTTTGTAGGAAACATTCCTTGTTAAATAGGTGGCGGGAAACATTCCCTCCAAATACAATTTCTCGCCAAATTGATTTAACAATGAAGTTATTTTTATGGCCACAAAATATTTGTTCCTTAGTAATTATGGCATCATCTGGAATGAAATATTTTGTTGCTAAAGAAGACTAATTTTAACAACAAATCACTTTCCTTGTTAACGAATATTAAATATTATTCATCCCTCTTTAGTAAGGAAATATGTTTCCCTAGACAATAATCACATTATTAGTAATAATGCGGTTCGTTGATAATGATTAATAATTTTTTTCATTAGGTTTTTTCTTGTTAAATCTCATTTATTAATTTATAGCAACAAAGTAATATTTCGTTGAGAATTGTCACACTATTGGCAACATTTTTTATTTTGTTGAAAATAATATATTTTTTAATGAAATCTTTGTAGCTATAAAATAAGATTTTGTTGGTAATTATAACATTGTTCATAATAAATTGTTTTCTAGGTAAAAACTGATAATTATTTTCATGAAATTTGTTTCTCATTAAAGTTCACTAACTATTTTATAGCGACAAGTCATTATTTTGTTAGAAATTGGTATACTCATTGCAAAAAATGTTTTATTTACTAACAAATTTTATTTTCCTTGTTAATATGTTACTATTTCTAACAAAAATAAGTTTCATTGAAAAAACCATAGAGTTATCACTTTTTGTAACAAAATCTATTTTGTTGGCAACTTTTCTTTGTAAAGAGGTGGCGAAAAATATTCATTCCAAAACCAATTTCCCACCAACATTATTTAGCAACAAAATATTTCTATTTCAACGAAATTTTAATTTTTTTAGTTATAATGACATCATTTACAATAAATTATGTCATTGCTAATAAATATTAATATTATTGACAAACATTTTCTTAGTAAATGCACTATAACACTTGTTTGTGTCTCTTCAACAATGAAACTAAATTTTCTCTAGTTAATTACCACGTTATTATAACGATTTATTTGGTTACTTATAATGAATTTTTTTCATGAATTTTTTTTATATTTAAAGCTCCTAGCTTCTTTATAGTGGAAAAATATCAATTCGTTGAAATTTTTTATTAGTAGCATTGATATTATTTCATCTGAAAAATCAAATAAAATTTATTTAACAATACAACATTATTTTACTGTTAATTATAATATTAATGGTAACAATTTATTTCGTTGCTAAATATTGATAAAATTTTCATGAACTTTTTTCTTATTAAGGCTCATTTTATTATTTACAACAATTTAATTTTATTTCATTGGGGATATAACAAATTTCAACAACATATAGCATTGAAATGCTATTACTATTTTGTTGCTAATTATAATGGTGTTATTGTGAAAAAAATTTCATTGCTAAAAGTGGTAGATATTTAACATAAATCTTATAATCGAGAACATATTTAGTTCTAATTTATAGTGACGAAATATTATATATCGGTCTCTATTATATACGTAGCAATGATTTTTTTATTACAAAAAATGAGTAATTTGATTTAATAAGCTATAAAGTTGCTTCACAAAACACAATTATTCAAATAGCTCAATTGGTAATATTGCAACAGATTTTAGTATAGGTCAGGAGTTCGATTCCCGTTGAGCCTAAAAATAAATATATTATATATGGAATTTCATAGTGGGGTCTTATCATCAAGAGTGGTGTCCTTAGAGTTTAAGAGGTAGTGGGTAGTGTCCTTAGAGTTTGGGACCTAGATTAGGTCGTCTCTTAGACAACTTTAATATATAATTTTTTTATTGAAAATAATTTCCTTGGTAATTGGTAACGATACCGATGACAACTTTCGTTGATATTCATGCATTTTACCAACGAAAAAGTTCTATGATAAAGGTTGTTACCTTTGCCAACGACAATTTTCCTTGATGATTTTAAGATTTTTCGAGAAAATTTTTGTAGGTAAATAAAATAGTTCTTGCAACAAACAATTTGTTGGTAATGATATTTGATTTTTACCAACGAATTTCCTTGGTAGTTGTCAATATTACCAACAAAATATTTTCTTGACTTAGCATCCCTTTTACCAACAAAAACTGTAATTCCTTGGCAGATACCTTTAGCTACGGGGATGCCTCCAGGAACCCACTAACGAATTTTTTTCCTTGTTAAAAGTAGTTTTCAACAAAATTTTGAGTTTTGTCAAAGACATTTTTTCTTGAAAAATGCCTTAATTGTTGTAGTGCTTCCACATGAGGACATGAATTCTTATGGAAAGGATGTGTTCTCATGATGATGATGTTGATGGCAATCTAGAACAATTCAAGCTATTGCTTGATTTTGATGCAGAACTTTATTATCTAAGTCTGCAACTAAATTCCCAGAGGATGCACAAATCTAGCTTGGTGATTACATCAAAGTTTGAAAAATTCAGAAGCTGAATTTAAGGTACGTTTTCTAATGATATTTTGTGTTGATTCTTGAACTTAAAAGAAAATGAGAATAGCGAGGTGAATAGAATGGGTATTTTATTCGATATTCTCATTGTGTGGGTCCTTAACAGTTGAATGCACGGTCTGCTACAACTAGCAAAAAGAACCGTCACTTAATATGCATTCAAAAGGGTGCTAAACCTATTTTTTGATAATAGTTAGAGGGACCAAAGTTCAAAAGTTCCTTAATGGAAAGCACACGCATATTTTTAACATTATACATGCTAAAAATAATTATGTGGATTCTGATTTTTTGTGAGAAGATTTTTTGTTTCTCAAGGAATTAATTTATGAAAAGATGAATTGCATTTATTTTCGAGGCATAGAGGGGGTTATTTCGAGGAATAGTGGGGGTACATCCTCAAATAACGTGCCTATGAAAAGGATGAATGAAACTGATTAAGCCACAAAATCTGAGCCTTGGAGAAGTAAACGGAAACGAATTTCTAAAAAAACTTTGGCTCCGATTACTATGTCTTTTCAGTCAAGGAGGATTAGCTTTCAAGAAGCCTTATCCTTTATAAATGCAATTGAAAAGGTCATGAGGTACCTTAAGAGGACTAAGAACCTCGGATTAAATAATCAGAAGTTTCCCGCTGTCCTTGAAGGATATAGCGATGCTGATTGGACCAACCTTTCAGATGACTCCATAGTCACCAGTGGCTATATTTTCAATATAGCTGGTGGAGCTGTTTCTTGGAAATCAAAGAAACAAACCATTCTGGCACAGTCCACGATGGAGTCAGAAATGATAGCACTAGCCACGACTAGTGAAGAAGCAGGTTGGCTAAGAAACCTGCTAGCAGAGATCCCTTTATGGGAAAGACTGATTCCAGCTGTCTTGATCCATTGCAATAGTACCGCGGCTAATGCGAAAAATACAGAACCGTTAGTATAACGGCAAGAAACGACAAATACGTCGTAAGCACAGTACGGTTAGAGAATTCTATCTACTGGTGCTGTGAGATTGGATCATGTACGAACTGATGCGAACTTGGCTAATCCTTTGACGAAAGGATTAGCTAGAGAGAAGGTTTTCAAAAACTCGAAAGGAATGGGACTAATGCCCTTAGATTGATGAGTTATTCATGACGGTAACCCAACCTATAGACTGGAGATCCCAAGAAATAGGTTCAATGGGTAATAACAAGTCGTGAATGATATGATGAAAATCATGCTAACAAAATAGCAATCTCATTCCTAGATTAAAGCATGAATTCCTGAAGCGATAGTAGGATGAGTTAAAAACTCTTAATGAGATCTATACTCTATGTGGAGTGGAGTACCTAGCTACAGGAGTACTCTTGATAGACTCACCTAAGTGATTGTGGAAGTTTGGCCGCTTCCTATGGAATTTGTGGGCAAAATTCCTAGAGCCTTCACTATATTGGGATATACGTGCATGGCCGTAACGCACAGGCTTATTAGACTTCACCCTGGTAAGGTTGTGCGTGTAATGTATGTTAGAGATAGAGTTCAAAACTACGAGTTACTCTAGTATAATCTAAAGCATGAACACTACGCAAGAGTTCAAGTCGAAAGACACTTTTGTTTATGCACAATCTTATATTTTTAGATTGCTCGATGGAAATTGTTTTTTAAATCCAAGTGGGGGATTGTTGAAAATTGTTTTAAAAATCCAAATGGGGGATTGTTGGAAATATGGCTTTTTAAAATAAAAGAAAATGGGTGTTTAACAGGTTTTGAACCCTGGACCTCTCTCCTATTTTGATCTATGGATCACTCTCTAAAATTTAGTCCCATATCTATTATACAACTCTTTGTGATAGAGTTTATAAGGAGATAGTTAGGACTTGGGCTTGGACCCCTTGGGGGTACCACTCTTTTATGAGGAGGGGAGAGATAGACTCTCGTGCCCGCCGCCGCCGCCGTTCGTCCGGGTCGGGTCGGGTCATTAAGAGAGCAACCCATTCTTTTTGCTACAAATTTATTTAATTGAAAATAAATTATGAATTTATGAAGAAGGAATGAATCTAGACAGGATTATGTCTATGTATCTAGACGGTTTCCTTTCCGGATTTATTGCTCCACGTTTTTTAAATGCATACCTAACGTTTTCTTCTTAAATGCAATTTAATTCCACGTTTTGTTATGCAAATGAATCTAGCCGATTTTTTATGTTTTGAACGAACTTTATTTTCCCTATAAATATAGCACATCTTAGAGTTTAGAAAGTATGAAAAAAAAGATGAAGAAAGAAGAAAAGAGAAAAACAAAACAAGAGCTCTTCTTTTTTGCAATAAGAGAAATTTCGTTTTTGTAATTAGTTTTGTTTTTGTTTAGCATTTCTATCAAAGAAGAAATTTTTGTGTAGTTTATATATTTACAATGTATTGATGATTCCGAGCAAAAACAAGTGTTTAAGGGTGATAGTATTCCGCTCATCAAATGTGCAATTGATTGAACGAGACAGAGAAGATTCTGGGCTGTTTTATCCTGGGGACGGCGGGGCTAGTACACTGCTTGCACAATCTTGGGCAGAGCCACGAAACGTCTTAAAGAGAGCGACCAAGTCCGCGACTCAACCCAAGAACAAATTGGTACATTCGTTCCTAACTATTTTAAATTGTTTACAGCAGTTGAATCTTATACAGAAGTTACAACAAACAGGTATGTTAAGGATGAATTTACTTCATAGATTTCCTTTGTTTTTCACAGAATGTTTGCTTACATTAGTATGCTTATTTGCATTTGCTATTGTTCGTATGCTTAATGTTTGGGTGGAATTTATGCTTTATATTTGCATATTGGAATTTGCTTGAGTAAAACATCCAATACATTATACTAGCAAACATGGTCAGTATATGAGTTCTTTCAAAATACTTGGAATGTCTTACTGTGACATTATAGTTACTGCTCTATATAATCAGTAATAACAATTTTAAGACGTGTTCTTTCTGCCATGATTACAAATACTGAATTTGCTAAACAAAGTTTGCATATATTTTTAATACAAGAATGCACACACTAGAAGTGAAGTTGAGTTATGACACTGACTTTAACAATGGACTATTCCTTGCTCCAAAGGGACCCAGGGATAGGTTGCCAAACATTACTTTGATGTGAAAATATTAGGAAAAGTTGTGCTCTATAAGCTTATTGACACACTGTTTTGTTATGCGTTAATTAGAGAGGATGATTCTGTGCATTTTGATTTTGACTCTTATTCATGGTTATAGATTAAGTTATATCCTCATTGTTCTCATATATTAGTTATACGCTCGTTGATTGGGAAAATCCTTCAATTGAGTTTGACAATCTTTTCCTGTCATGTAACAAGCATAAAAATGGAGTAGCAGCCATGTTTATAAAGGTTATATAAGTCTAAAAGTAATAAATGAGGATATGTATGTATGAAAGCTTTGAAATATTGCTTTTGAAGAGCCAAACAAAATATATGAATGGGACGCTTTCCTTGTTTTGTACAAGTTGGACTATTCAAGGAAGTGTATGTTATTGCCTTGTTGTTTCAATGTGTCTGTTAAATTAATTGTTATGGAACCCATTCTCCTAAACAAACTTTGTTCCAAGGATCGGAGTTTAGTTTTGTTTGCACTATGTATCTTTGTTACCTTGGGTGGTAGTTGTTGTTGTCAAATTGGGTTGGGAGCAGCTTTCTATGCAAGGATACAACCCCATGGTAACATTTGAAAAGTTTGGAAAGAGGGTTATATTTAAAGATCCACATGATTTAGAGTTTTACAACTACGTTTACAATTTCAGATATCTTTATCTATAATGGTGGTTTTCCATGTTGTGTATTTTTAAAGATATTTTTATGGTGACTTTACAACCATATTGTGAAATCATATTATTTTACATTATGATTAACGAAGTAAGAGATTGACATACATATACACATGTTGACAATGTAAAATGTGGTCTAAACTCTAAAACCATGGAGGACTAACTAGAGGAGATTGTGTATGAATAGAACACCAGGC
Organism: Berberis vulgaris; assembly: GCA_963556465.1. NCBI lineage: Eukaryota > Viridiplantae > Streptophyta > Magnoliopsida > Ranunculales > Berberidaceae > Berberis > Berberis vulgaris. The sequence continues at coordinate 14,296,362 of OY747129.1, read as the reverse complement.
TTTAAAATTAAATTTCATAGAAATTTAATTAAAGGTGCTGCTCTTTTAGGCTTTCTGAGTTGGAATATCATGAAATCTGAATCAATAAATACCATTTGAACATTTCGTGAGAAGTGAATAATATCATCTATGCATGTTATTCTTTAGATAATGAGTATGCAGTTCTATGATAATTATGTTATGCATTTTGGATGATTCAGTCTATTTTGGTGAGAACAATAATTTATCTATTGTGCAAATTAGAATGCTTCTATTTCTCAATACTATTGATGGAAAGAAAACTTTGTGATTAATGTTACAGTTGATGTTTGATGTTAAGCGGACATAAGGAGGATATAAGGAATCATTTGTATACAGATTGACCTGTGCATTTTGTTCTTGATGTCAATGCATAAATGATTTTGCTCAGACCATAAGTTGGTCGGACTTCCACATGAGGACATGAATTCTTATGGAAAGGATATGTTCTCATGATGATGATGTTGATGGCAATCTAGAACAATTCAAGCTATTGCTTGATTTTGATGCAGAACTTTATTATCTAAGTCTGCAACTAAATTCCCAAAGGATGCACAAATCTAGCTTGGTGATTACATCAAAGTTTGAAAAATTCAGAAGCTGAATTTAAGGTACGTTTTCTAATGATATTTTGTGTTGATTCTTGAACTTAAAAGAAAATGAGAATAGCGAGGTGAATAGAATGGGTATTTTATTCGATATTCTCTTTGTGCGGGTCCTTAACAGTTGAATGCACGGTCTGCTACAACTAGAAAAAAGAACCGTCACTTAATATGCATTCAAAAGGGTGCTAAACCTATTTTTTGATAATAGTTAGAGGGACCAAAGTTCAAAAGTTCCTTAATGGAAAGCACACGCATATTTTTAACATTATACATGCTAAAAATAATTATGTGGATTCTGATTTTTTGTGAGAAGATTTTTTGTTTCTCAAGGAATTAATTTATGAAAAGATGAATTGCATTTATTTTCGAGGCATAGAGGGGGTTATTTCGAGGAATAGTGGGGGTACATCCTCAAATAACGTGCCTATGAAAAGGATGAATGAAACTGATTAAGCCACAAAATCTGAGCCTTGGAGAAGTAAACGGAAACGAATTTCTAAAAAAACTTTGGCTCCGATTACTATGTCTTTTCAGTCGAGGAGGATTAGCTTTCAAGAAGCCTTATCCTTTATAAATGCAATTGAAAAGGTCATGAGGTACCTTAAGAGGACTAAGAACCTCGGATTAAATAATCAGAAGTTTCCCGCTGTCCTTGAAGGATATAGCGATGCTGATTAGACCAACCTTTCAGATGACTCCATAGTCACCAGTGGCTATATTTTCAATATAGCTGGTGGAGCTGTTTCTTGGAAATCAAAGAAACAAACCATTCTGGCACAGTCCACGATGGAGTCAGAAATGATAGCACTAGCCACGGCTAGTGAAGAAGCAGGTTGGCTAAGAAACCTGCTAGCAGAGATCCCTTTATGGGAAAGACTGATTCCAACTGTCTTGATCCATTGCGATAGTACCGCGGCTATTGCAAAAAATACAGAACCGTTAGTATAACGGCAAGAAACGACAAATACGTCGTAAGCACAGTACGGTTAGAGAATTCTATCTACTGGTGCTGTGAGATTGGATCATGTACGAACTGATGCGAACTTTGCTAATCCTTTGACGAAAGGATTAGCTAGAGAGAAGGTTTTCAAAACCTCGAAAGGAATGGGACTAATGCCCTTAGATTGATGAGTTATTCATGACGGTAACCCAACCTATAGACTGGAGATCCCAAGAAATAGGTTCAATGGGTAATAACAAGTCGTGAATGATATGATGAAAATCATGCCAACAAAATAGCAAACTCATTCCTATATTAAAGCATGAATTCCTGAAGCGATAGTAGGATGAGTTAAAAACTCTTAATGAGATCTATACTCTATGTGGAGTGGAGTACCTAGCTACAAGAGTACTCTTGATAGACTCACCTAAGTGATTGTGGAAGTTTGGCCGCTTCCTATGGAATTTTTGGGCAAAATTCCTAGAGCCTTCACTATACTGGGATATACGTGCATGGCCGTAACGCACGGGCTTATTAGACTTCACCCTGGTAAGGTTGTGCGTGTAATGTCTGTTAGAGATTGAGTTCAAAACTACGAGTTACTCTAGTATAATCTAAAGCATGAACACTACGCAAGAGTTCAAGTCGAAAGACACTTTTGTTTATGCACAATCTTATATTTTTAGATTGCTCGATGGAAATTGTTTTTTAAATCCAAGTGGGGGATTGTTGAAAATTGTTTTAAAAATCCAAGTGGGGGATTGTTGGAAATATGGCTTTTTAAAATAAAAGAAAATGGGTGTTTAACAGGTTTTGCACCCTGGACCTCTCTCCTATTTTGATCTATGGATCACTCTCTAAAATTTAGTCCCATATCTATTATACAACTCTTTGTGATAGAGTTTATAAGGAGATAGTTAGGACTTGGGCTTGGACCCCTTGGGGGTACCACTCTTTTATGAAGAGGGGAGAGATAGACTCTCGCGCCCGCCGCCGCCGTCCGGGTCGGGTCGGGTCATTAAGAGAGCAACCCATTCTTTTTGCTACAAATTTATTTAATTGAAAATAAATTATGAATTTATGAAGAAGGAATGAATCTAGACAGGATTATGTCTATGTATCTAGACGGTTTCCTTTCCGGATTTATTGCTCCACGTTTTTTAAATGCATACCTAACGTTTTCTTCTTAAATGCAATTTAATTCCACGTTTTGTTATGCAAATGAATCTAGCCGATTTTTTATGTTTTGAACGAACTTTATTTTCCCTATAAATATAGCACATCTTAGAGTTTAGAAAGTATGAAAAAAAAGATGAAGAAAAAAGAAAAGAGAAAAACAAAACAAGAGCTCTTCTTTTTTGCAATAAGAGAAATTTTGTTTTTGTAATTAGTTTTGTTTTTGTTTAGCATTTCTATCAAAGAAGAAATTTTTGTGTTGTTTATTTATTTAAAATGTATTGATGATTCCGAGCAAAAACAAGTGTTTAAGGGTGATAGTATTCCGTTCATCAAATGTGCAATTGATTGAACGAGACAGAGAAGATTATGGGCTGTTTTATCCTGGGGACGGCGGGGCTAGTACACTGCTTGCAAAATCTTGGACAGAGCCGCGAAACGTCTTAAAGAGAGCGACCTAGTCCGCGACTCAACCCAAGAACAAATTGGTACATTCGTTCCTAACTATTTTAAATTGTTTACAGCATTTGAATCTTATACAGAAGTTACAACAAACAGGTATGTTAAGGATGAATTTACTTCATAGATTTCCTTTGTTTTTCACAGAATGTTTGCTTACATTAGTATGCTTATTTGCATTTGCTATTGTTCGTATGCTTAATGTTTGGGTGGAATTTATGCTTTATATTTGCATATTGAAATTTGCTTGAGTTAAACATCCAATACATTATACTAGCAAACATGGTCAGTATATGAGTTCTTTCAAAATACTTGGAATGTCTTACTGTGACATTATAGTTACTGCTCTATATAATCAGTAATAACAATAACATGTAAGAAAAGACCTTGAACTCGGTTGGCTTTGGCTTTAATAGCTGGAACACCAAATCATTTCCGCCAACTCGTGAGAAATAACAAAAGAACTCCACCCACTGCCAAAAGCCGACTTTCTCCAAAATAAGATGGAATGTAGAATTCCAGAAGTTGAACAGAATTTACAAAAATGGTCTATGCCAAAAGTTCCTTACAAACAAATTTACCAAGTTTCACAATCAATCTTTTCTCAAAATTCTGAAGATCTCATAGACATTGTTGAACAGACAGTGCCTCTTGATGGTTCTTTAGAATCAAAACAATTGATCTCTACAAATACCCTTGAATTTCTTAAAAATCAAGATTACAAGTATATCCATATCGGTATGATCCAAGTTGGAATCAAACCTCTTACAAGAACTGGCCTCGACACCTATGCCTTAATCGCTCTTCGCGACTGTAGACACAATAGATTCCACGATTCTCTGCTTGGAATTGCAGAATCTACCTTGGCCATGGGTCTAATCTACTTCGACTGTTAGCCCAATTTCTCAGTGTCTCTTAAGGTTCCAAATGTCCTTGAAACACTGACACTCAATATTCAGACCTCTGGTTTCGACATGTTACCAGGATCTGAGCCTCTTGCTCTTATTTACAAAATCACCTACAAAGCCATGAAGACCCAATTGAGTCCTAAAGCTTTGATAGAATCTGAAAAAGGATATACAATCTTATTTCAGGCTAACAATGACAAGACTAGTGTTATTGTTCCTAAAACAATTCACTGGAATCAAGTTACTCTTCCAGTAACTTGGCAGGTTCAATCAACCCCTAGAAGGCCTCCTCCTAGTCTGCTTAGTCAGGTTTTGATTCTTGAAGATGGAACTGTTGAATTACAGTTTTCTGAATCAAGAAAAACTAAATTACAGCCTCTTCGTAGACCTGAATCATCTTTCAGAACTGCTCCTACCCACATCCCTAGAACTCCGTCTCCTGAGGATCTTCCTCAGCTTGATCTGGCTAATTTAAGGAATCATCCTTATCATCCCCAGATCCCGCAACCCATTTACAATCAACCATCAAAACAGCCTTCTGATAGATCTCCAACTCAATCTAAGATGGCAGATCCTGTTCAATTAAATACATTAACCACTAAATTTGTTTTAAATAAACAAAAAGTTAAAAATGAATTTTCTATGGATTACAATTCTGACAAAAGAACAACATTTTTTTCTCAAACTACTTCTTATCAAAGAATTAGTTTAGGTAAAATGTTTTACCAATTTTGTGAAGATATCAAAGATCATATGCCATTTTTAGAATGGTATGAATCCTTTTATCTTTCACAATTGAATGTTGTCAAGAACGCTTCTAAACCTTGGCATCTGAAAAACAATTCCATTGTTGAATCAGTCTTGCCTCTTTTAGAAGAAATTCATATACAAACTCAAGGACAGACTATCACAGCCTCTCTTTTCCAAAATCCAACTTCTCTTTCTGAATCCACCGAATTTTCGAAGGTTATTGAGCAAAATAATTATACAAATATTTTGCTTAATGAAATTGGTCAACAATTAAATTCTCTTCCTGTTCCAGAAATGAAAAGTTTTACAACTCAATAAACAAATAAACCAATTACTTTTTTTCAACCTTTTACAATAGAACATGACGCTCTTTCTTCTCCTCCACACATCATTGAAGAGATTAATCGAAGACTTGCAGCTTTGAATATTCAAACTACACCTGTCTTTGACAAGGCTTCATCTTCAAAGAGACAAATTAACACTTTATCTCATATTGGTTCTGATTCCTCTGACAATGAACCAGATATTATGTCTGAATTGGATAAACTTCAAAGATTTGAGGCAAATCCAATGCGTTCATTTAGAACTCAAACATATACAAATCCTTTTCCTACAACCAAGAATTATTATCCTAGGGCAACTTACCCTGATATGCTTTATGAAAAAAAATATTTGCAAACGTACGGTTCATTTTCTACTGGCAACATCTATGAATGGAATATAGATGGTTTATCAGAAGAAAATATAATCGAACTATCGCAAAATATGGTCATGATGGTTGTTGCTCATCGCAGTGAAGGAAAATCAGATCATAGTATCACATGGGTTATTATAGCTGGTTTTGCGGGACAATTAAAAGGTTGGTGGGATAATTATATTACTCCCATTGAACATCAAAACATTTTTCAATCTGTAAAAATTGATTTCAATGGACAAACTATCAAAGCTGAAAATGGTGAAAACATTCCTGATATTGTCAGTACTTTGATTTCATCAGGGTATTTATCAGCAAACTCTATGGCTCTAGAGATTGGAGTGATCATCCCAAAATGAATTTTGTGACCTAAAAATCTGACATTTGTTTGAAAAAAGTCAATTTTTGTAGGAGAAAGAACGAAACCATTTTCTTTGATAATTTTGGAAAATTTATACAAGTGTTTCCAATGGTTTTCTAAGGAGGAAGAGAAGATCAGTATATCATCGATATACACAATTGAAATTTGAGAAAATGGAGTAAAAATATCATTTATGATATTTTGGAACTCACTGGGTGCATTCTTGAGTCCAAAAGACATAACATTCCATTCGTAATGGCCGAAAGGAACATTGAATGTTTTCTTGTAACAATTATGGGGATGGATTTGAATTTGCCAAAATCCAGTTTTGAAATCGAATTTAGAGAAGACACCTGCCAGGTGTAATCTCTTAATAAGGTCTCTCCTATTAGGTATTGGATACCTAATCCTTTGTAAAACTTTGTTCAGAGGTTTGTAATTGATAACAAGACGAGGGGATCCTCGTTCGAGTTCAACAGCTTTTCTGACATAGAATGTTGCACAACTCCAAGGAGATTTGGAATGACGAATTATACTTTTGGAAAGCAAACTCTGGATTTCAGATTTGCAAAATTCCATTAATTCAGATTTCATTTGAATATGACGGGCTTTTGTAGGAATCTTGGATTCATTAAAAGAAGGATCATGTGGTAAACAAACCATATGGTGATTGCGATTCCAGAATGCTTTTGGATAATCAGAACAAAGTTCTGAGGTTAATTGTTCCTTAAAATGGACAATTTTGGATTGTGTCTATGTGTTTTTGAGCTCATCAACAATCCGACGATAAGCAATTTCATTTTTAAGAAAATGTAAATGTTTTATTTTTTGAGAAATAAAATTGATAAAACATTTGTCTAATTTAAGAGAATTAATTTCAGCAGTTTTGTTTTGCATAAGAATTTGAAGATAATCTTTTTACCAAGAATATTTGTAGAAATACCTTCACTTGTAACATCAAATGGATAAAGAGTAGTTAGGAATGGTGTTCCCAAAATCATCTTTTGAGACATATCCTTAACTAACAGAAAATCCTGTTGAATACAAATCTTTTCTTGGCAAATATGAGCACCAACAAGTTTGTACTGAACATCTAATTTACTATTAGTAGTAAATAGTTGTTGAGTCGTTTTCTGATAATATTGAGAAGGAATAACTCCTTTTGCAATACAGTTTAAATCAGCACCTGAATCAACCAAAGCAAAGGTATTGATTGTGAAATCTTTGTTGATAACAAGAGTCATATTGATATACCATTTGTGATAGGTGACTGTATTTATTTCATTGAGAAAAGATGGTTCAGCTGTTGGGTGAATCTCTTGATTTTAAGAAGGAATATCAGGAATAGTGATTGCATTTTTAACCTGTTGGTTCAACAGCTGTTGTGTAAGCCAGGTTTGACCTTGTCTAAGCTGTGCAATTTCTTTTTTCATGATATTTACTTCAGACTGTAAATCAGAAATAGAAACAGAATACTGAGAAGGAGTTCTGAATCTATTGATTATTTCTTTATGATTGTAAAAAGGGTTCATAATTTCAGGAACCGGTTTGTGAGTAATTGTATTTTTGATATGAGTCAAATACTCAGTTTTGAGTTTGGGATCATCAATTTGATCAACAAAATCTAAAAGAATACTTGATTATTTAGTTTTTGAGAGCATATTGATAGTGTTTAAAGCATTGCATGTACATGCTTTAGCACAATGATCCTGATCCAATTCTTCCTGATCAGAAGAATTGGATTCATAACGCATTTGATAGACCTGAAGGTCATCATCAGATGGGTTAGAATCAGACTTAGAATTGTGTTAAATTGTGGTGAACATTTGCTTAATGTTTTCATCAGCGTCAAGCTCATGAATTCTTTGGGCTGTTCTACAATTTTTTGAATAATGACCCGGCTTACCACATTTGAAACAAATGGGTTTTTGAACAATAGGGCCTTTGTGTTTTGAAAAATGTTTAGGTTTGTGCGTGCCATGACGAGTGGATTTTTTGTAATAATTATTATACTGTTTTATTTGTTTTGGGCCATAAGTCTTTTTCGACTTAAAGTGTCGGGCCGGATGAGACCGATACTTTTGTTTGGAATTCTTAGAAGAATGTCTTGCTAAGGGCTCATAGCCATACTGTTGACAAAAAGATCCAAGTTCATTAGAACCAGAAATGTTTTGTCTTTTAAGTTGGGCTTTGAGACGAATATCATTGCAAAGCAACCTCATTGATCTTAGCAATTAAGTCTCCAAACGTAAGTTGTTCAAAAGGAATATCATCATTATAATCAGATTGTAATTTATCTCTAACAATATCAACGAAAACAGGAGGTAATCCTGAAAGAAATTTCCTTTTCCAAAAAGGATTGTTAGCTTCATTTTGATGCATAACTTTCTTTAAGAAAATATCCTTGTAGAATTTGATATAAAAGACATTTTCATAAAATCAGAGAGGTTGAGGGTTGGAACACTGTACTCGTCACCTACGACTGGTCCACCGATATGGGACCACCTGACCCTAACAATTGTGCAAACTGAGCGACTTACAAACGGCTCTACTGCTGACCAACATACCTAAAGGTAGACCAACGTCATCAACGACTGATCAACAATACCTAGGACTCACAACACTATTCCCCCCGGAGAAGATGAACATGGCTCTGATACCAATTTCTACCCAGGACTACCAACATGAAGACTAAGGAACAACAGAGTTACAGGAGAGAATAAAACATACAAAATCAGAAGCATACTTAAGTAACTATAAACTAATGTAAATAAAACTAAGATTTTGAAAGACATTTCTTTGAACTGTTCAAGAGAACGGTGCCGATACTAGGTTTCAGCTAGTATAACGAGATGTTCTAACAAGAATAGTTCTTAGAAAGATTTTGTTAAGAAAAGAAGATAAACAAAATGCATGATTGTATTGATTGAAAATAGAAATACAGAGAAAAACTTAGGAGATAGAAACTTACAAGAATAAAGGGTTACATGGGAAAAAACTCGGATGCTAAACTAAGAGAAATAATCTGTCTCTTATAGCCTTCAGGAAATACAATAATTGAAAAGATAAGCTTCTCGTGACTAAGTTGAGAGTGGGTGAGATGTGGACATTTTGTCCTTTGTTATCATGGAAGGGCTGAATGGAAAAGCTTTGTCTTGAAGTGAACGTATTTGTTGGAATAGTTGAAGATGCTTCAACTTTGGGCTTGAGTGCGTGAATAGTGGCTTCACGTGGTTGCTTTGTAAAGATGCTTGTCGGTTGGCCGAAAGAGACCTTGTCTGTAGTGGAGGTGGCAAATGCCTTTGTAATAATTGTGGCAAAAGTCATGATGACTTAAAAACACAATGATGCTTGTAAAGTCAGATTCATGCATGTGGCGAAAATATGCCAAAACAATCATCTTCATTGAGTGGAACTGTTGGAGCTTCGTCTTCGTCTGAGTCATCAACACAGATTTTGGACATGGTTTCCAAAAGTCGAGTTTTTGTAGGCTTGCCTTGAAGCTGCTTCTTGATGAACTGTCGAAGAAGTTTTGCTTCTGAAGGAACTTGTATTGGATGGACTAGAGGCTGAGCAGGAGACTGATCTTTTCCTGAAAAGAATCTTTTTACAGCTTCTTTTGCAGTATGGGAGTGGTCAAAAGATGACCACCATTTGACTTTGTAACGACGACAGATCCAGAGAGGAGGTTGAGTCGATTGGTTTGGACTTGGAAGGGCTGTGACAGTGTAATCCCAGCAGCAAATCCAGGAAAGTTTGAACTTGACAAAAAACCAGAAAGAAAGTACCTGTTGAGGTACATGGATTGGAGGATTGAATTTGCTTTTGAAAACTTGCCATCCTTCATTAACAGACGAAGGCAAGATATCTTGAAGATGACCAAAATGATTCCACCAAGAATGTTGGAACCAGAGAGGAACATATCTTTGTAGGAACTTATGGCAAATGAGAAAAAACCAAGAATGAGAACAATTTTGAGAAAAAACAAAGAAGGCTCTGGACCAAGCTTGCTTGTAGTCCAGATAATTGTAGGAAGCTGGGAGGTAATTAACTGAAAACTTCTTATGGAAGCGAGGATGTTGCTTCCAATCAGCTTCAGATAAGACATTCATGATTTGGCATTTGGAGTGAGAAATCTTCTCAAGATGAGAAGGATCTCGGTGATGAGTGATCACAACTGAGTCAGTGTCGACCAATATGAACTCATAGAATTCTTGGGTTTTGAGGATATCGGATTCCTCAAAGAGCGCATTTGTATTGAAGAAATTCTTTGCAATTGCATGGGTATCTTTTGTAAGCGAGTAAAAACATGGTTCGATCATTGTGATCGGATCCAAACAAGGCTTTGTAAAATAGGGATTTGGAGGAGGAACTTGAGGTTTTGGGAAACTTGTCATTGCAGAGCTTGATTCTTCTGCATTTATAAGAGGTTAATAGGGATTTGTAAGAGACAGGGCGTAAGAAAAGGGGGTCTTGAGCTGTGAAGCAGAAGGCTTCATAGCATACTGGGCTTTTGTTTGAGGTTTTGGAGGAGGAGAAGGTCTGAATGAGGAAGAGGATTGAGAACTCATTTTTGTAAGAATTCTCTTGTCAAGAAATCTGCAAGAGATTTATCAGCTCCTTTTATTTATTCAATATCAAAAGCAGATAAAAGACCTTGCCACCTGGCGAAAATTGTTTGGAAACAAGATTTAAAACATCTTTGGTTAGAATTTCTTTGGCAGATTTGCAATCAACACGTAATAAAAACGTTTGATTAAGCAAATCATCTTGAAATTTCATGATGCACAAAACAATTGATAAAACTTCTTTTTTGACAGTTGAATAATTAATTTGGGCAGAATTCCAAATACCAGAATGGTATCGGACCAATTGTATTTGTGTAGAATTTGAAATGACTAAGAGATTTACATCTAATAATCATAAGGGGATCACGAGATTTATCTTGGAATTTTGAGGAATCACCTATGAAATGCTTAAGAATAGCGAAAATCAAAGTACTGACAATAAGAGATTTACATCTAATAATCATAATAACCATACTTTTCCTGATTTTCAACGACTAAACTAATCTCTTCATTCGATTTTGGAAGATGAGTTTTGCAAAGAGAATTGGGAAGTACCTAATCAACAAAAATCAATCTTTATTGTTCCCAATGCTCTAACATTCGTGAATTGTATAATTAAGTTTCATACTGTGGAATCGTGCTTACCAGCATAAATCCAATTTTAACCACTGTTAGGCTCAGTGCCCTCTCAAAGTTTGGAAACCTGGGATCTAGATTAGCTTGGACTTCCCTTGCATGGAGTGTAGCACTTAACATGGCCTTACTATGACGAACTGAGGTTCTTTTTCCCCTGTAGGATCATGTATATATGTAACTATCAAAGGAAAGACTGCAATATACTACCAAGAATACACGTCAAAACATGAGTAAACAAACCTTGCAGATCCATCTGATAAACGCCTTGAGACCAGTATCATATCTTCTTTTTTAGCTTCATCCTCTTTTGCTTCTGCAGCAAGTACTAAATCTGTCATCTCCGTAAAACTCATATCAAATAATAAATATTTCGTAATAAACTAGTTTATGTACCTAGTTCATCAGGAACATCGTGAGATGACGCTCATTCTGGAAGTCATCCTCTTCCTCTTCCAATGTTGTCTCTTTCCATAAAATTCTGTTAACTCGATCAAAATGAACTTAAGGCCGAACTGATGAATAGATGTTTCATTCGGCATTTCAAGGTACTAATTAGTGTTTCATTTGCCGAACTGCAAGAAAATACTAGGCTGAAAAATAATAAATTATGTTTATGTTTTAAAAAATAATACCCCATACAATTGGAATTTCAACCAACTGAAATTGGAATTCAAAAACAAAAAACATCAACAAATATATCAAGAGTAGTGACTCAACAATCTGTGTGCCTTGCTATAACTGTCATACAACCAAAGTGGATTCGAGTAGTGTTGAGCAAGACAGTGTTGCTCAACAACTCATTTTTCAGTTTATTTAGTTACTTCACGAACAGCTGGAAACTACACTTACAATGTCGGGTTGTTGAAGTATAAAAACAGAATTTATTTGGAAGTTCCAGTAACTTAAGAAGTAAACTCTTAACAACCATTCATGCTTCTGCCTTGGGAGTGCATTCAGGTATCCAAGCATCCAAGCAAGCTACCAAAGGGCCAAACGACATTTTTATTGGCTAGGCATGAAAAATGAACTTATCAACTGGTAACCACTTGTTGTGTGTCAAAGGAACAAGGGAGAACATTCTTATCCAACCATTACAAGTACCCGATCATGTGGCAATATGTTATTATGGACTTCATAGAGGGACTACCCCGCTCGGAAGGTAAAATTGTGGTCATGGTAGTAGTTGATAGACTCACCAAATACAGTCATTTCATTGCCTTAAACCATCCTTACTCTGCATGCACAGTTGCAAAAGAGTTTGTCTCAAGTGCACACACTTCATGGCTTTCATCAATTGTATCCGACCAAGACAAGGTTTTTGTAAGTGCGTTTTGGCATGGTTTGTTTAAAGAACTGATGTTCATTTTAGTACTGTAGCTACTGTCTGCCACCCACAAAGAGATGGGCAAATGGTACGCACTAATCAATGCTTGGAGAATTACCTGTGATGTATGATTGGTCACAAACCCCAAAGTTGGTGCAAATGGCTGCCATTGGCCGAGTGGTAGTTTAATCCTAACTTCCACACCTCACTGAATATGTCACCTTCCCAAGCTCTCTATGGATACCACCCTCTTCAATTAGCATTGCAACCTGATTTTTCTTTATATGTGGCAGCAGTGGAGGACTATCTCAAACAAAGGAAGATCACGATGGGTTTACTTAAGAAAGGGTTGCACAAGGCTCAAGAGCGGATGAAATTTTGTGCTGATCAGAAGAAAACAAAAAGAAGTTTCTTAGTTATCAATTGAGTATATTTTAGGTTGCAACCATATCGACAAACCAGTGTTGCATTGAGAAGGAATCTGCAGCTATCAGCCAAGTTTTATGGCCCATTTCAGGTGTAGGAAAGGATTGGCTTGCTAGTTTATAAATTGCAATTGCCTCACGGCTCGAAGATACACCCTGTTTTCACGTGTCTCAGCTTAAGAAAAGGTTGGGAACTCAAGTCATTCCCTCTCATCAGCTCTCATTGAGAGATTCTGAAGGTCAAATGCTTGTAGAACTCGAGGTGGTGTTATCTAGGCAACTTGTTCTAAGAAAAAATTAAGCGGTGAAATTAGGTCCTTATTCAATGGTCGAATACTTCTCCCGAGGGTGCCACATGGGAGGATTGGTCTCATATCTCAACCCATTTTCCAAACTTCCATCCTTGAGAGCAAGGATTAAAGGGGGAGGCATTGTCATGTACCATGATATTAGAAAGTTGGGTAATAGAGAACTTAGGTAATTAGACTGAAATATTAGTTACTAAGACGTAATTTCATATTTTGAGTCGGTAAATAATGTAACGGGTTTTGTTATTTTGGTAGTCTACGTGATAATGGTCCCTGCGATTGTAACAAACCGTTGCCCTTACATGAAGAGAAGAGAAGATTGTAATGACAGCTTTTTGGGTAATGAACAAGTTAGGTCTCGCTCTTTAAAAAGAGGAGAAGTTTTCCTTGTGTACAAATCTGAGTTCCATTGTGTTTGTGGAACAAACTACCCGTAGAACAGAAACACCAATACCCTCTAAATTAAACAAAACCACCTCTCAATTTTAACTAACCCACCTCCAAACCATCACCCCCACCCCACCTCCAATACTGAATCAATGAGAGGATGGGGTTTGATGTGTCCAAAAATCGTCTTTCTCTGAGTTTGACCCGCAAAACAATTGTTGGACTACCAAGTACCACCTTTTTGGTGGCCGAAGGCACTCCGATGCTTAAGTCAGTAACTCTCTTGGAATAATGATGTAAATCTGAACAAAACTCAGTCAAAGTTGCATACCTTTTGATGATACATAAAAATGGTCACACCCCTGAGCCGTACACATGTCATGATGATCTTGAAGAACTACGGGTTCAAGCAACAGCCCGATATGGATCTAGCCCGAGCGGTTCTCAGCCTGCTCAACTTCGGCCCAGTCTCTCACAACATGCTAGGCCCACACGTCTCACAACTATTCTCAATACCCGTAAGCCTTTTTCAGGCAGATATCTTGAGAAATGTCAGAGGTTTGCGTGGTACACCCATATGTTGGCCCAATCACTTACTTCTATGATTAGTCCTTGGTCATTCACGCAATGGGGAATGGACATCGTCGGACCACTTCCGGCCTCAGTTGGTAAAAAATTCCTTATTGTATCTGTCGACTACTTCACCAAGTCGGTCGAGGCTGAGCCCCTATCCAAACTAAGGCAGATCCAGATTGAAAAATTCATATGGGTCGTTATCGTCTGCAGATTCAGCATTCCCAGGGTGTTGGTAAGCAACAACGGAACTCAGTTCGAAGGTAGCAAGGTAAAAAAATTGTGCAAAAGTCTGGGAGTCGAGTATCACTTCTCCTCACCAAGACACCCGCAAAGCCTAATCCGCTCTATGCTGATCATGATGGCAAGGGAAGTGGGAGTCTAGTCAGCACTTGTTCGTTGATGTCGACGACTCGCCAAGGGATCATTGTTCTCACTACAGACAATGATCGCCAAACTTGCCAAGTAAGCTTAGTTAGTTCGCGACTGATGAAGATGGCTTCTGGTGCTCAAAGCTTAATCCGCTCTGCACGGATCACGATGGCGAAGAAAGTGGGAGTCTAGTCAGTATTTGTCCGCTGATGTCGATGACTCACCAAGGGATCATTGCTCTCACTGCAGACAATGATTTTCGAACTTGTCAGGTAAGCTTAGTCAGTTCGGAACTGATGATGATGGCTTCTGGTGCCCAAAACCTAATCCACTCTGCGTGGATCACGATGGCAGAGGAAGTGGGAGTCTAGTCAGTGCTTGTCCACTGATGTTGACGACTCGCCAAGGGATCATTGTTCTCACTGCAGACAATGATCGCCGAACTTGCCAGGTCAGTTCGCGACTGATGAAGATGGCTTCTGGTGCCCAAAGCCTAATCTGCGGATCACGATGGCGAAGGAAATGGGAGTCTAGTCAGTTCTTGTCTGCTGGTGACGATGACTCGCCAAGGGATCATTGCTTTCACTACAAACAATGATTGTCGAACTTTTCAGGCAGAACCTAACTCGCTTCGTAAGGGTCACAACGACCGCCAGTCCACCAATACTAAAGAGACATTACATATGATTACTCTTCTACCCACAAAGCAACAAAAGTAGACACTACTATGCAAAGCAAAACAATACTTTCATTCAAAGAAAGACATGTTTACATAATATCCGACCATAAATAAGTATTACAACAAATCTAAGGAAAAGAATTATCCTCGTCTGTCAGCCTCACAACACCAGAACCCTCCCCTCTATTTATCAACCCAAAAGCAGCCCTCCTATTACAGGTGAAATCAAGATCAATATCGGGGTGCTCTCCTCTTATAAGTTCCAGAAGCTCCAATCTGCCACGAATGACTTCAGACAAGATTTGCGGCCTCCTGCCCAGCACATCGAAATCCACCGCACCCAGCAAAGCTTTATAGTGCGAGTGCCCTTCCGCCAACAATCTTTCTGCCTCAAGGGCACGACGAAGCCCCTCGTCAACCGCGACCTCCAGTTGCTACCTCTCAACGGTCCATATCGCTTCCGCCCACTTCCTCTCAGCCTCTCGTTTGGAAGACCACTGTCCGTAGTAGTATCCAGATGCTCCAGTGCGTCCTTGGTCCGCCATAGGTTAGCACGAGCTGACGACAACTTAGACTTGGTAACCCTCAGTTGAGCCCTCACACCTACAACGGCTGAGTCAGAAATATGGGTTGTGGCCTCCGCACCTTCGAAGCCTGCGACAGTACCGGAACCCTCCGCCAGATAAAGAGCGTTCGAGTGCAACATCCACAGGTCAACGAAGGCCTTTTCCAAAGCAAGAACTTTCCCACAGGCCTCAGGGTGCACCGAGATAGGCCTGTGCAACACTATGGCACGGGCACTGAAATGAGAGGTTACGTGACAAAAGCATGCCTCTTCTTCGAGACAACAACGGGAGGCATGTTCGCCTCCAACTCGGCAAGCCTGGAAGGGCTAAACTTTTCTTCCTCGCATGATGAGCAATCACCCTTTCAGCTGGGGAACCAGACACTAGGTGAGTGCCATAAGAACATTGCAGTAGCCCGTTGCGCACGACATTGCCAAGCATCATAACTTCTTCAGCAGAAATCAAAGGAAGCTCAAAAGACTTTTTTTCTATTCGCTTTTCTTCCTCACTGAGGGACGGAATAACGAACTTCCCTGAGACAAAGAAACAACGTCAAAATCACACAAGAAATGCGAAAGGGTATGCATGCATCAGCGACCAAGGAACTCACCAAGGTCAAACTAAAAGTACCGAGACACTCTACGACTCCCGATTCTCAATTAACCGGAGTCCACAACCGAAACCCAAAGCCACTGCTTCTCCCAAGATTCGATGCTGCCCATCGTTAGCCGTAGACTAGAGGGACAAGTCAGCTTACAAATGCCCCTGGTATCTAGACTAGCATCAGTTAAGTGATAAATCATCGGCACGGTCAAATGAAGGCCAGCGTCATGGGCCCTCAAGAGAATCGCCAACAGTATTTTAAACCCGTTTAGTTCCATTTGAACGGGAGGAATACGAAAATGGGTAAAAAAGCGCCAGACGTCGTCCGACACAGAAAACCAAAGCCCAAACTTTAACATGCCTCGGTGCAAGCCTATGAACCAATGAGGAGGTACTGTGGGACCTAACACTCCAGACGCAAGAACAAACATCAAATCATTAGGGATACGGTACAAGCCGCGAAGCCTGCTCAACTTAGATTTTTCAACCAAGCTGCCATCAATAAAATTCATACATGCAAGGGATAACGGATCTTGGGGAGTAATTTTGACATTGTTAGAAGAAAAAATATCACGGATTCGAAAAACAATGGAGGGCTCATCTTCAGAACAGTAAATATTTATAGGGAAGGAAAATCGAAATTTCCCTACTCGAGCAGACGCATTAAATAATATGCGCCGCTCGAAACTGACGCTTCAAGTCTAACCATCACGACGGTACATGTATCCATTCAATGAGTCAATAGGCCGACTAAACACCCCACTAACTCGGGGGAGTAGCTGATGATACATAAAAATGGTCACACCCTTGAGCCGTACACATGTCATGATGATCTCGAGGAAATACGAGTTCAAGCAACAACCCGATACGGATCAAGCCCGAGCGGTTCTCAGCTCGCCCAACTTCGGCCAGCCAAACAGGCCCGGACTCTCACAGCATGCTAGACCCACACGTCTCACAACTATCCTCGATACCCGTAAGTCCTTTTTCAGGCAGATATCTCGAGAATCTACTTCGGACCGGCAACCACAACTGCTCTTTGCTTCCAACTAGGAAGTAAACACCAAAGTCGCTTCCACACAGGGAAAATCCCTTCTAAGGAATGCTCTCAGATTGTGAACTATCTCTCGCGTATCTAGGAGCACGGAGCTAACAGGAACTTCCATCCTACAACACAATTCCTAATTAGAGAGGGACCTCCGCGAAGATTTCCTCCCTAATCGATGCCTATGATGGCCTTGTTAAACCTGGACTCCTTGCACTATAAATAAGACATGAGGTTGTTAAGCTAAAGTACGCCACAGATTCCTTGTTACAGCATTACACCTTCTTCAGATCCTTGTCTGACTTTAGCATCGGAGTGCCATCATCCACCCCACGGTGGTTTGTGCTTCACGTGTGCTACTTGTGCCGGTCAAATAGGTCAGCGGGAATAGGTCAGAGTATTGAGTGAAAAATGAATGCATCACCTTTGTCGAATGTTCTCTTTACCTTTTATAATGGTCGTGGTTAATTCTCTACGTGACTTAACCATGTGAGGCGCAAAGGAAGGAGAAATTTTTGTAACAGTTTCCTCCTTAATGGAGATGCGTTCGTGGAGGTGTAAGTCCCTCTACAACTCTTTCTTGGTGCAACGCTCTTTTTCTTTATGAGAGAATGCGTAACAGGCCTGGACTCGGGCTTTGATTCGTCTGGGCTTAGATTCGGGCCATGTTTACGTCTCCTTAGTGATGAGCCTAGTCCGAACCTTTATAATTGGCCTCATTCTTCCTAGGCTTTATGAGCTGGCCGAATAGATTGGGCGTTGTATTCTCGTGATGGATCTTTATGCCACTTGTACAGCTGTTATGTTCAAACTATTTTGATGTATCATCAGCTACTATCCCCTTTAGTTAGTGGGTATGTTCACGTATCTACTAACTGTGTGGTGGTTTGAATTTTGGTCGCGTTATTACACTATACTTATTGTTTAATAACTTTCGGTTGGCGGATCGTCTAAGTTACTTCGTTGTATTTTCATTTTTGTGCGTATTTACTATTGTTTCTTTTTCCTCATCTTCTCTTTCCTGTTTGCCATGTTTGCTGGTGATCAGCTTTCTATCTGTGAGGCTCATTTTTCCCTGAACAAAGCTTCTCAGGCTACTCTGGATAGTGTCCGTTCTAACTATACTTTGCCTGACGACCTTAAATTGTTCTCCCTCGAAAAAATGATAGTCCATGTTGCCCGAGGAAAGGATATATTGCGCTTTATCCTTGTATATTCTATGCTGGTCTTTGGTTCTCAGTTTTGAAACTGTTCTGGTAATATCTATACTTCCTGGGTATTCCTCCTGCTCAGATAGGCCCGAACGGTTAGAGGGTTATGGTTTCCACGTATGCTAGGGCTATTCTCTGTAGTATCCCCTTAACCCACAGAATCTTACATTTTTGGTGAGATTTAGTGTGAAACCCAACCATACCTGTTTTGCTGCATTCCCCTGCGTGTTTTGGTAACCTTAATGATGACATCAGGGGTTGGTCGCGGGATTGGTTTTATGCGTCTGTCGACTTTGGCCGCTTCAATTTGCGGGGTGTTCAGATAGTAAGGTCTTTTCGGGTTCCTATTAAGAATCAGAATCTGAAATTGACTGCTGAGGAGCAGGTTATCAGTGAACGCTTTTTGGAGCTTTCCACAGTTCCGCTCAACACCTATCTTACTGACGATATGGTGAGGCGCATTGGTTTATATAGTATGAGGAAGACTTATTGGGCTTTGTTGACCAAGAAGCAGGCCGCAGACAAGCTCTTTGCTTTTGTCGGTCTTGACGTTGTCAAGTGTTCTGATGAGGATCCTCTATCCTTGGATGATAAGATGCTCCAATTGGTTGTGGTTCAATTTAAAGAGCTTGTCGCTTGTGATCGGGTTTCCGAGTTGCAGTCTTGTCCTTCTCCTTCCCCTCTTGCTGATGCAGGGATGGAGGTTTCTTCTTCCCCAACTTACTTTGATTCTTATGTTGTCGTTGGGACTTTCATTCGTTATGTTTCCACTAAACGACGAGAGGGTGATGAAGGTTCTCCCGCCATGTCTTCGTCTTTCTTGACATGGGTGGTGGCGGTTCCTCCATACTACGTAATCCTCGCGTTCTTCATTTGTGGGTCAGTTGGAAGGAACCTACTTCTAAAAAGATCCGAGTTAAATCTGCTGGGAAGTCTTGCTGGTTTTCTCGTCTTAGCGTGTAGGATGGCACACATAAGCTGATAAATGAATGGCACAAACGGTCAGTGGAGAGGCCCTTGATGTTCATGCTGAACCCGAACCTTCATCTTGAGGATGGTGTTAGGCTTATAATAGAGGGAATGACTCATCTTGCCTATGCAGAAGTGATGTGCTTGAGTCATCAGGTCAATCACAATCTTATGGTTTCTTTGGAGGGGAAGCTTTTTGTAATGCTACTGCTATTCTCCCATTTTCTTTACCAGTATGACGCGTTAAAAGAACGATGTTCTGAACGGATCAAAGCCGATGAGGTTGCTCGGGCATCGTTGGTCGAGGCCGAGGTTTCGCGGGATCGATCTGTGGTCGCGCTTGAATCCCTGAGAGCTGGCCTAGAAGGCATCCACGCACGTTTGCACGACGCGGAGAAAAAGCTTTTATCTGAGAAGGCGCTTCATAACGAGGCTACGCGAGCCATGATAGAGCACTATAACAATAGCGACGCTGCAGAAAAAGGGTGGAGCATTTGTTGTCTTCACTTGATGAAGCCAAGGTGATTCCTCCGCGATGCTCACTATTGCTGAGGGCCAACTAATCGCGATAAAAAGTGAGGTTGCTACAATTAAGGATAGACTCCGTGTTATGGAGGTGGCAGACTAGCAGCGCGTTGTTGATGGTCGGACTGAGCTTCTCGACTATATCGAGGGTCTTGGTGTCGACTTGTCTCACTATCGTCATCTGGTCTATCAAACCTTTGAGGACGTGGAAGAGTCGCCTCCTCCTTTTGAAGAAAGAGTCCTCGTTGGTGATTCGGCTCCTGTAGGTGGTATTCTTGAGGATGTTATAGATTTTTCCCCTTAGTCTTCCATTGCCATTTTTTATTATAATCAAACGGATTTTGAATGACAGGAATTAGCTCCTTTATCGACTTTGTTCGTTTATCCTATTCTTGATAATTTGTATTTGATGTTTTACAGATATGTCTGTAGCAACCTTTTGGTGATTTTAACTTTCCTATGCTTCAGTACGCATGTCTTGATTTATCTTCTCTGAATTTGTGTGGGATGCTATATTGTATGCTTATCTTCTACTTTGTTGACTTATCTGCTCGATCTTTTACTTCGCTAACTCGTCATGACATGAAGTTGTTTTGCTCGATTGACCTCGTTCGTTGGTGCAACACTCTAGTCGTCCCGAAGTCACTTTACTTAGTTGACTCATTTGTTCAACCTTTGCTTTGTCAACTCGACGTCTCGGTTGGTTTGAAGTTTTCGTGTTAGTTTGGCTCGAGCGTGTGACTCTTTTTGACTCGTAGTCGCTTCTTTAGTTGACTCGTTCACCCAACTTTTACTCCGTTAACTCGACATCTCGGTCGATTTGAAGCTTCTATTTTTAGTTAGATTCGAGTGTCCAACTCTTATTACTTTTTATGCGACACTCTAGTCACCTCGAAGTTATTTCACATAGTTGACTCCGTTCGTCAAACTTTTACTTTGCTAACTCGACATCTCTAATGATTCAAAGTTTCTATTTTTAGTTTGACTCGGGTGTCCAACTCTTACTTTATTTTGTGCGACACTCTAGTTGACTCGAAGTTATTTCACATATTTGATCGTTCGTCCAACTTTTACTTCGTTAACTCGACATCTCGGTCGATTCAAAGTTCTATTTTTAGTTTGATTCGGGTGTCCAACTCTTAGTTCATTTTGTGCGATACTCTAGTCGACTTGAAGTTATTTTACATAGTTGACTCGTTCGTCCAACTTTTACTTTGTTAACTCAACATCTCATTCGATTTGAAGTTTCTATTTTTAGTTTGACTTGGGTGTCCAACTCTTAATTCGTTTTGTGGGACACTCTAGTTGACTTGAAGTAATTTCACATAGTTGACTCGTTCGTCGAACTTTTACTTTGTTAACTTGACATCTCGGTCGATTCAGTTTCTATTTTTAGTTTGACTCGGGTGTCCAACTCTTACTTCCTTTAGAGCGACATTCTAGTCGACTCGAAATTATTTCACATAGTTGACTCGTTCGTCCAACTTTTACTTCTTTGGTTGATCAGACTAGAAGTTTACTGTGAATACCCGGCTTGCGTCCTGATTCCTTTTGGGTTGTGGAGCCGATTGTTTTGTATAACTATGCTATGAAGTTTTTTGCTTTTGTGAGATGTCAATTCCGAAAATGACACTTTATTGATTCTTCCCAAAAGTAGTTTATGTACCTAGTTCATCAGGATCATCGCGAGATGACGCTCATTCTGGAAGTCATCCGGCCTCTTCCTCTTCCGATGTTGTCTCTTTCCATGCGAACCTGTGAACTCGATCAAAATGAACTTTAGGCCAAACTGATGAATATATATTTCATTCGGCATATCAAGGTACTAAGTGTTACATTCGCCAAACTGCAAGAAAATCCTAGGCTGAAAAATAATAAATTATGTTTATGTTTTAAAAGACAATACCCCAAACAATTGGAATTTCAACCAACTGAAATTGGAATTTAAAAACAAAAAACATCAACAAATAGGTGAAAATATCATGAATATTTTTATTAGATTAGATAAGGCTATCAATTTAAAACCTCCGGATATTAATTAATTGGAGGTTTTATTGTGCATCTTTTGAATTTAAATGATTAACTTTATCTATAGAATTTAACTCTGGCTGGCTGGAAGTTGTCGATGAATCTGCAGATATCGGAACTGTCCAACACCTATCGAAAACCCCTCAAAATATATGGCAAATATCCAGTTGTTGCTTTGTATCTTTGTTGAACCTGAAGATGCATAAACAGATCACATGCATAGGTCATTAGTAGAAAAAATGTGTAGAAATAGAAAATACACATCAAGTTACATAGCTAACCTGAAGAATTTGTTAAGCAACATTAGTCATAGAAACCAAAAAGTAGCACTCATTGGCAATTTCTTATACCCGAATAGTCTTCATATAGAAAAGTAGGCCTTCAATGTCATTTTCCATTATTAAAACATGTAATTACTTTTTATATTTTAATTAATAAGTTTAATATTTTTTAAAGAAACAAACGAACACTTTAATGAACATTCAAACAAAGGCCCCAAACATTCAATCGGTTCTAATTTTAACCGAGTTTGACTTTATAAAAATTAGTATTTTTACCATAAACTAGGCTTGCATTTCAGAACAAATTAGTTTACATTCTATAATATGATATTTATTTATTTTTATATAAAATTGATTGAGGGCAATGGTGGGGATGGTGGTGAGGGTGTCCAGTTCTTGATAATTAGTAGCCCAAAAAAATGTATGTGGAGTGTCAACGACACGGGTAATATGCTAGTATGCCTACAAATTATCTATTCGCCACCTAAAACCATGGTTACATTAAAATATTTTCGTACCTTTTGTACATTGTTTCATCTACAAATACCCTATCACTCAACTTCAAGTCATCAACAACACAAGTGTCGTCTATAACTACTATTAGTGAAAGGTAAAGGGATATGGTTGCCAATAACCCTTTTTAAATTGCTATCTTCATCTCACTCAACATTCTCTTCAATTCCTTTGTTATTGAAAATTGTGGTTGATGATACATCAAATAAGACTAATATTTCAACTTACTCATAAAAACTTTCGAGTCGACTAATATGTCCAACCAACGAAGCAAAAGTTGGGACAAACAAGTCAACTTACTCGTAAAAACTTCAGATCGACTATCATGTTAGACCAACGAAGCAAAAGTTGGGGCGAACAGGTCAACTTACTCAAAAAACTTTGGGTCAACTAGCATGTCGGACAACCGAGGCAAAAGTTGGGACGAATTCGGGTCGACTAGTATGTCAGACCAACGAAGCAAAAGTTTAGACGAACAAGTCAACTTACTCGTGAAAATTTTTGAGTCGACTAATATGGCAGACCAATGAAGTAAAAGTTGCGACGAACAGGTCAACTTACTCATAAAACCTTCGGGCCGACTAACATATTGGACCACGAAGTAAAGATATGGACAAATAAGTCAAGATATATTCTATAAAGTTTTCTGGCCCTACAAATGCGTCAAATCACAAAATAAGTCAAGATGTCCTCAGTTTATACTAAGATTGTGTATAGTAAGTGATGTGTCCAAAAATCATCCTTCTGTGAGTTTGACCTGCAAAACAGATGTTAAACTACGAAGGACCACCTTTTAGGTGGTCGAAGGCACACTGATGCTTAAGTCAACAACTCTGTTGGAAGAAGGAAGTAAATCTGGACGAAACTCAATTAAAGTTGCATACCTGTGTCGAATGTTCCCTTTTCCTTTTATAATGGTCGCGGTTATCTGCGTGATTTAAGCATGTGAGGAGCAATGGAAGGAGATGTTTCTTGTAACAGTCTCCTCCTTAATGGAGATGCGTCTGTAGAGGCGTATCTCCCTCCACGACTCGTGTAACATTCATCTTTTTTATGAGAGAACTTGTGTAGGACCTGGATTCAAGCTCTGATTTGTTCGGGCCTTGATTCAGGCTTTGTTTATGTCTTTTTATTGGTGGGCTTTGTCTGGGCTTTTGTGATTTCTCTTGTTTTATGAGCCGGTCGAATAGATTGGACGTTATATCCTTGTGATGGGTCTCTATGCAACGTGTACGACTGTGATGATCGGTTAGTTTTGATGTATCATTAGCTACTCCCCCCTTAGTTAGTGGGTATGTTCACGTATCCACTAACTTTGTGACGGTTAGTATTTCAATTGCACCTTTGCACTGAACTTAAGTTGTCATTAACTTTCGGTCGGTTGATCGTCTCGATTAACTTCGTGACGGTTTACCTTCAGTTAGTGAGTATGCTAACGTGGCCACTAACTTCATGACGGTTTTCCTTTTAATTCCATCATTGCCTTGTATTTAACTAGCATATTACCCGTGTCGTTGGCACTCCACATATGTTTATTTATTTTTACAGTTAATTATAATACACTGGACACTCACATCACCATCCCCACCATTGCCTTTAATCAGTTTCATAAAAATATCATATTTAGAATACTAATTTTCTTAGAGTCAAACTCGGTTAAAATTAGAATCGATTAAATGTTTGGAGTCTTCGTTGGAATGTTCAATAAAATGTCCATCTGTTTCATTGAAAATATTATACTTAGGCATAAAAATCTTTAAAATACGTATATATTTCAAAAATAAAATACATATTTTGAAATTTGAAGTGTTTGTATTGAGCATTGGTTTTGTTAAAAAGATCTTCAAAATTGCATTTTAATGATACTAAGTTTAACAAAATCTGACAACTATGTAAATAGTGATGATAGTTTTCATTTTGAAAAAAATGAAAACACAATACTTTCTCTTTCCGCCACATGTACATTCCATTAAATTTTTTTACAACTTTTCACCCTTCTACATGTTTTATATTTACAAACATGCCATTGTATAGGATAATGAATCTCAATTCTTAACATCCTTCCAACTTTCAATCCTAGCCCTCTTTTGTCTCCAATTCTCATATGATGTTTGTCCCAGTCAGCAATGAATAGTAAAACACTACTCTGATTGTAATATAGATGTTGTCAATAACTTTCCACGGGTTGGTGTCTCCATTCTTTGCACGCCCATTCGTTTTTGCGTACATTTTTTGGACTTCGCATGGCCTTCATATCTCGCACGTTGTCCCATGAGCCATCTCTTCATTGCTCAGCTTTATAAAAAGAGTTGTGACAATTTGTTTTCCTTCTTTATGCTATCTTTGACATTAGGGTTCGCTAGCTATGTGTGAGGCTCATTATTCTTCCAATAGAGCTTCTCACGCGACACTGGACAGTCTTCGTTCTAATTATAATTTGTCACCCGACCTCGAGATTATCCTTCTTGGACATGATGATAGTCCTTCTAATTCAAAGGCTGGATACATTGCACTGCATTCGTGCATGTTTTCTTCTATCATTCATTTCCCAGATCTGGAGTTATTCTGGGAGTATTTGAACTTCTTTGGCATTCCTCCTGCCCAAATGGGTCCTAATGGTTGGAAGGTAATGGTTTCTTCTTACGCAAGGGCTATTCTGGAGCGTAGTGGTTTGTACACTATGAATGAAGCAGAGTGAACTTTATTTACCGAGTCACGTATTGAGGCCTTTGTTGCTTGTGCTGGTGTTATTGATGCTAGAATTGATTGGGAATTGAGTTGGGATAGGCATGTTACGGATCTCGATGCTCATGTTAATGTCACAGTTTCTGCTTCCAGAAAAAGAAAGCTTGCGTGGTCCACGAGTCCATCAAGGCGACTACCGGTAGATCCTAGTCGGGCTCTGAGGAAAAAATTACTTTCTAATCGTGGTTCTGCTCGGATTGTGTCCCAACCGAATCCTATTCAGGATGTTATGGAGGCTGCATCACACCCAATTCCTTCCCACGACAATGTTGCGAAAGGGGATCGTGAATCTTTCGAAGAGGCCGAGGAGCTGAGGCTTGCATTGGAGATGAGCGAGAATGAGACTATTCGTGTAATATCTGTGTTTAAAAAAAAAAATCTTGGTCAGGGTTGTACTCAGTAAATGTGGTGGGGGCACATAGCCACCCACCCTTTAAAAGACAAAACCCCTCCCCTTTTCTTTCTTCTTTCCCTTTTCTTTTCCTTCGCAGAGAGCAATTCCCTGCCGCTGCTGCTCCTCTGCCTACGGGCTTGCCGTCGGATCAAGCGATTTCTTCACAAAAATCTCGCCCATTGTCCTTCATTTCTTGCCCTCTTCGTTCCCTCTTCGTTTCTCTTTTGGTTTTTCGCAAAAAAAAAAAATTAGTTTTCACATTTGGGTTTGGTGTTGGATTTGTTTAATCAGTTTTCGTAGCTCCGATCATCCGTTGAGGGGTCTTGGTGGCGTCATTTGGAGCCCATAGACCCGACATGCAAGGATGATTTCGGGGTTGGCCGGATTTTTCAAAAAAAATCAGGGTAAATGTCCATTTTGAGGGTTCTTCGGCGTGAATCCGGACTTTGGGCGAGTGGGTGAGCTGCCAATCCATGTTTTTAGGTGTGCTTGGACCTATTTCCGGCCCGTTGTGCTGTTCGGAGGCGATCAGACCAGAGTAGGGAGGGTTTCGGCGAGTTTTCGACAAACTTTGGGTTTCGGCGGGGTGTTTGCCAAATTTTTATTGCCTGTAAGTTTTTCTTTCAGTCACGCGCCGCTTGTAATTTATTTATTTTTCCAGTTTTCGGCTAGTTTTCTCACCTTCGAGTCCGCCTTGCAGTTTTAAAAATTTCTGTGGTCCCGCATTCGTTGTTTTGCGAGTTAGGAACTTCGACCGGTAGGAATTGGGTTCTGAAAACCCATTCCGCCCAGGTGAGTGGAACTATAATATTTATTTTGAGAAATAATTATTTCAAATCCTGAATTTAAGTTTTACATCATACCGTCGATTGTGTACAATTGAATCCAAATTCAAAATTCGGGGTTTTCAGATATTTCGGTGATTGTGTTGGTTATTTGTGAATGTATTACGTATTGGGTTTTCTGAAAGCATGATATACTTGAATGAAATCGAATAGTGAATGAATTTTGGTGTGATTAGGCTTTGGTGTAATGGTATTGGACTTGTATGCATCGTTTTCGAGTTTGCATAGTATGTCATGTTTTACCGTGGATTACCGAGTCTTGAGCATGTATGATAATCGACTCGAATAAATTTATCGTGGTGAATTGGGTCATGTTGGGACTGGCATAGTCGTGGTTTTATAAAAATTGTCGAATTGATTATGATTGCACGTCTGTTACCTTTGATTATGTACAGACTCATCATTTGTGCATGTGGATGTTAGTTTAAGTGTCTTTACCCCGTTATAATGCCTGTTGTGTCGATGCTTAAGAGCTTGCTCGCATCGTGAGTTGGATGGTGCTTGAGATGACTCGCACCTGACATTGAGGACGTTATTGCATGTGGCAAGCTTGCTGAGGTGCGGTGAGCTCCCGCACGCACTTGCCACTATAGAGTGCAGTAGGACGAGTCCTGGAGGACGTGCTTTGGAGATTACTCGTTTTCCCTCCCAACACGCTTGAGTTTGATTGTGTTAGGTTGGCCGTGTTAGGCCAGTCGTTCGGGATGTTCGAGTTTGTATCCTGGCAGATGGCACCCCATTAGGATACAAATAAGCCCGAAATGGTAATGGTGCACGTTGTGGGACGTGTCTGGGTGAGACACATTCGTAGGGTATGCTGATACCTACGATATGAGACACTTATACAGAATTTTACAGGATTTTTGGTTTCGACTTGATTGCTATACCTAGGAAACTATGAAGAACTATGAGATTGTCTTTATTTTCATCGCTTGATATTTACCATGTTTGAATCACGTAAAATAATCGGCATATATTGTAAACTTGTAGTTATTGTTGAATCTGAAATGCTTGTGTTGTTGCTTGAATTTAGAAATATTATCCTTAGAGACATGGCGTGATTTCGCTTTTAGAACTTGTTACTTATCCTTTATTGTCTAGCATGAATTTTCCTTGTATAGTATTCTGTTATTTGTATTTAGTTCGCTCGCACCAGCTAGCTTTGTGTTTTGCTGACCCCGCAAGAGGTGTGTTCTATTAGAGTGCAGGCAGTGTTGGCATTCCTGCAGATCGTGGCGCTTAGGCCCCGTTTTCCGTTGTAGACGCGTTTTGTGCTGTTTGGTCGTGTCCACCCTGTACGGGTATGTTTTGCTTCCTCTGTGTTATCAGGTGTACTATATTGTTATACTAGATGCTTGTATACTGGTTTTGTCGCTATGACTCTGGCGGGGCGAATCAAATATATATTTATTTTGTTCAAATTTTATCGTAGTTTTATTTCCGTTTGATTCTCGTATCAAGAATGTATTATATTATGATGTTGTGGCCGGTTACGATCCGCTTGTATTACGGGTTAGTTCACGCATCGGCACGCTGCGATTCCCGTGGCGGGTCGGGGGGTGACAACTTGTCCGTTGGACGATAATGAAAATGGGCTTCTTTCTGCTTATGGTGTCTCGGACTCTGCTGAGTTGTCTAATGATGATCCCCCTAGTTATCAATGATAAAATGCTTCAGCTAGCGGTGGAGCGGTCCAAAGACATTGGTGGTGGTCAGAGTTTCAAGGTTTACTCTCCTTCTCCTTCTATTGATGTCAGCGAAGCAGTCGGGTTCTTAGTTTCTTCTCTTGTCTGTCAGGGTTCTCCTGCTCCCACCGTTATTGCTAGTCCTGCCCTCGCCACTGACGCTTTTCGACAGGAGGGTAAGAGTAGTTTTTTGGTTGTTACTGCTATTCTTTCTGCCCTTCCAGTAGTCGGGGGTGGTTTTTCAGTGCTTCCGAATCCTAATGTTCTTCACCCACGGGTTGGTTGGATTGAGCTTAGCCCAAAGGATATCTGTATCAAGTCGGATGGAAAGTTTTGCTGGTTCACTCAGCTTGACGTGCAAGTCGGTGAACACAGGTTGGTAAATGACTTGCACAGGCGGTTAGAGGAAAGGCCTTCGATGCCCGTAGTGAATCCATTTGATTACATCGATCATGGTCTTGAGTATATAATGGATGAGATGAATCATTTCACCTATCCAGGGGATGATGGGCTCGGTCTATCGAGCTAGTCGTGATCAAGTGGCTTATTTGGAGAGGAGGATGGCAACACTGTCATTGGTGTTTTTTCATGTTCTTTCCATATTTTACGTGTTGAGAGTGCAATGCGCAAAATCGGAAAAAACTGTAGAGGCTGCTCGAAAGTCGTTGATTGAGGCGAAAAGTATTTAGGATAAATTTGCTGCTGAGCTTGATTATTTGAACGCCAAGTAAGATGGGGTTTGTACCCATCTACATGATGTGAAAAAAAATTTATCCGCTGAGAAAACAACTTTTGATGAAGCTTTTTGTGCTGAAGTGGAACAATCCGTTATGTGTGATACCGCTGAGAGGCGGGTGGAAAGATAACTGTTGCGCTCGATGGTGTCAAGGCATATACTTTCGGTATGCTTTCCACCACTGAGGTGTAGCTCGTTGCTGCCAAGGATAGGTTTCGTATTGTCGAAGCCAAATATTGGAAGCGAGTTGTTGACAGATGGGTTGAGCTGATTGACTATATCAAAGGGCTCGGTAAGGGTTTGTCCAGGTACCGTCACTTGGTTGGTGAAGCTTTCGAGGACAATGATGTTGAAGAATCTGCTCCACTAGTTGAGGAGCCATTGCTTTTTCTACCCTCGACCGCCCCAGAGTCATTATTATCCCCTCTCTTAAAAAAAGTCCTTCCCTCGGTGAGTGATAATCCTACAGTTGCTTCCATTTCTTCCCCCACTTCTTTATCACATTCTCCGGATGTAACAAAGTAGTATTATCAATAAAAATGAACTTTTGTTGTTTCTTTTCCTTTCGGTTAAGTTGTAGTTGTCATGGATTTTGCTTTGAATTTTTTTGTAGCTGCTTTCGTCCTTTGGCTCGTCATTCCTCTAAGGGTGGGTTAGCGTTGCTCTTCTTGATTTATTGCAAATAGTTGCTTTTGCTTGTAATTCCTCGAATCATGTTGATTTGTTCCTCTAATTCTGACTTCATTGATTCGACGTATCTGTCAACTCGGAGTTCTTATGTTAAGTCAACTTTTTTGTTGAGCATTTACTTCGCTAACTCGACCTATTGGTCGACTTGAAGTTTTTGTGTTAAGTTGAATTGTTTGTTCAACTTTTACTTCGTTAACTCGACGTTTCAATCAACTCAAAGTTTTGTGTTGAGTTGATTCCGGTGTCCAACTTTTACTTCGTTAACATGACATCTCAGTCGACTCAAAGTTTTTGCATTAAATTGACTCGGGTGTCCAACTTTTATTTTGATAACTCAACATCTCAGTCGACTCGAAGTTTTTGTGTTAAGTTGACTTAGGTGTCCAACTTTTACTTTGTTTACTCGACATCTCGGTCGATTCGAAGATTTTGTGTTAAGTTGACTCGGGTGTCAAACCTTTACTTCGTTAACTCCACATCTCGGTCGACTCAAAGTTTTTGTGTTAAGTTGAATCGGATGTCAAACCTTTACTTCGTTAACTCGAAATCTTGGTAAACTTAAAGTGTTGTGTTAAGTTGACTCGGATGTCTAACCTTTACTTCGTTGACTCGACATTCCAGTCAATTAGAAGTTTTTGTGTTAAGTTGACTCGGGTGTCCAACTTTTACTTCGTTAACTCGACATCTCGATCGACTCAAATTTTTTGTGTTAAGTTAAATCGGTTGTCCAACTTTTATTTCATTAATTTGACATCTCAGTCGATTTGAAGTTTTTGCGTTAAGTTGACTCGGGTGTCCAACTTTTACTTCGTTAACTCGACATCTCAGTAGACTCAAAGTTTCTGTGTTATGTTGACTCGGTTGTCAAACTTTTACTTCGTTAACTTGACATCTCGGTCGACTCAAGTTTTTTGTGTTAAGTTGACTCGGGTGTCCAACTTTTACTTCGTTAACTAGACATCTCGATCGAGTCAAAACTCTTGTGTTAAGTTGACTCGGTTGTCCAACTTTTACTTCGTTAACTCGGCATCTCGATCGACTCAAAGTTTTTGTGTTAAGTTGACTCGGGTGTCCAGCTTTTACTTCGTGGTTGATCAAACCAGAAATTTATATATATTCGACTTTTGTCACAATTTCTTGTTACTAGATACGTCTATTGCTTTGTTTGGTTAATTCTTTGACGTGTATATTATGTTGTCCATGAAAAAAGTGGGGGTTCTGAATTCGTAACCTTACTGATATTCCCTTTTTGGATGTTTTCACCAGCCTTAACTGTTAAAGCATTTACGCTGGTTCGAAGTACGATTTGCTTTATCTTCCTTTGCTCGATGTTGGTCTTCGTATTAGAAATTGATGTTTTTGATGCTTTGTCTTCCTTTGGCTATGCAGTGAAAGGCCTATATTAGCTCTCTGGGTTGTTCTTTCGATCCCGCAACATTATCTGCTTTCTCCTTCCATGTGAGTTGTTTATCTGTCATTCCGATGAACTTGTCAAGTCGTTCTTTCTGAATCCAACGCTAAATTTCGTCTTTTAGATTGTAACAGTCTTCGGTATCGAGCCCATGATCCTTATGTAAGGAACAATATTTTATTTTGTCTCTTCCTTCCGGGTCTCCTATCATCCCAAATGGCAAGTTGACGTTATCCCAATTTGCTACGTGTTTCAGTATATTTGCCCGACTTGTTTTCAGGGTTGTATATGGCTTGTATATATGTATTCTTCGTCACACTCGTTACTTGCTCGTGTAGAGGTCGCGCTGGTTGTAGCTTCTTAGATTCTTGTTGCGAATGACTCCTTCCGCTATTATGATGTTTCTATTCCTATTGTCCATCATCTTGTCTCTATTCCTATTTTCTTTTTTGTTTCCTTGAAAAACTTTATCTTTCTTGGTCATTTTTTCTTCTTGGTCGCCTTCATCTCTTTGAGGGAGATGTGCTTTTGTGCTATTTTCAGCGGGACCGCCATGCCTTTTGGAGGCTCCAGGTTAAGAGCATCAAAGAAGGGGCCACTGTTCAGTCTGGCAACAAAGATTCCAGCGGTTGTGTCATCGCTACATCGATCATTGTCAATTCATTGGTAAAGCGAGTGACATATTCCCGTATTGTCTCTTTGAGCTTCTTCATTGTATGTAAGATGTAGTGTAGTCCTTTTCTCATCCGCTAGCTCCCGATGAATCTGGTGATAAAAGCGATGGCTAAAGCTTGGAAGTAGTCTATCCGCCTTGGTGGTAGTTTGTTGAACCAATTCATTGTTGTGGATGTGAGGCTAGTCAGGAATGTCCTGCACAGGATCAACTTCGTGGTTTCCTTTAGAAACATCATGTGGTGGAAGTGTCTCATGTGATCAGTTGGGTCGGTAGTACCATCATACACTTCAAACTTTGGTGGAGTGAGCTTTTCGGCGTTGCTGTTTTCATGAGAGCGTAAGAGAATGGTGGTTTTGCTAACTTGTATAGTATGATGGGATCCGTGATTCCTATCCTGAATGGGACTTCAGCATGTCTCCCGTCACACTGTGGAGTCTTGCTTTGGGGGAGCTCATTGCTTTCGAAGTTTCCTTGTTGGGGTTCTATTGGGACTTCGTCACTTTTTTGAGATCGGTTGGCGGAGTTTTGTTGTGGCGATGCCTGAACAGGGTCAGCTAGCTGAATGCGTTCCTTGGTGATTTTTTCCAACATCTTTGCATGCAGTTCATCTGGGCCATGGGCAGGTCTACCCGAGGGTCCGTGGCAACACCGCCAGATGTTTGAGTTGTTCGGGATGGTTCTTCTGCGTGAGCTATCAGTGAAGCATTGTTGTCAGTAGGAGACTTCCCATAATCATCACGAGGTTGAGGATCTACAGAGTGCTTCATTTGCTCTGACAGCTTGTCGATATTTTATCAAATTATGGTGAGCTTTATCACTGTGGATCTTGTTCTTTGAAAGAAAACTCGTCGTTTCCCACAGACGGCGCCAAACTGAAGTGTCCAAAAATCATCCTTCTATGAGTTTGACCCGCCAAACAAATGTTAGACTACCAAGGACCACCTTTTTTGTGGCCGAAAGCACTCCGATGCTTAAGTCAGCAACTCTGTTGAAAGAAGGAAGTAAATCTGGATGAAACTCAGTTAAAGTTGCATACCTGTGTCGAATGTTCCCTTTACCTTTCGATGATACATAAAAACGGTTACACTCCTGAGTTGAACACGTGTCATGATGATCTCAAGGAATTATGGGCTCAAGCATCTCCCAACACAGATCCAGCCCAAGCGGATCTAAGCCCGCTCAACTTTAGTCCGCCAAGTGGACCCAGACTCACACAACATGTTAGGCCCACACGTCTCACAGTTATTCACGATACCCATAAGTCCTCTTCAGGAAAGTATCTCGAAGATCAACTTTGAATGGGCAACTACAGATGTTTTTTGCTTCCAACTAGGAAGCAAACATGAAAGTATCTTCCATACAGTGAAACTCCCTTCTATGGATTGCTCTTGGATTGGGAACTATCTCCCGCGTATCAAGGAGTGCAGAGCTATAGCACGACTCTTAATTAGAGAGGGATTTCCACGAAGATCTCCTCCCTAAACTACGCCTTCGATGGCCTGGTTAAACCAGAACTTCTTGCACTATAAATAAGAAATGAGGTTGGTAAGCTAAGGTACACTACAAAATCCCTTTTACAGCATTATACCTTCCTCAAATCCCTGTCTGACTTTAGCATTGGAGTGCCATCGGCCACCCCACGGTGGTTTGGGGCTCACATGCGTTAGTTGTGTAGGTTAGAAGGAACAGGGTCAAAGCAGGGAGCGAAAATCGACTGCGTCAATTTGGCGTTGTTTGTGGGGATAACATAGTTCTTAACTTTAAACTAAGCGTCATCTCCTACCAAATCCTAGATAAATGGTGACCACTAGGTCATGCGACAACAAAAAATTAGAGGAAACATCCAGCGCTCAGGACATCCCTGCGGTTCCTGTAAAGTGAAGGCAGCACAGTCGCACCCTCGTGCACATGGCAGCACCATTGAATCTTTAGCCGGATGTACGATCTCTTCCCACACACCTGGACCAGTTATAATTCAGACAATCATGGCGATGGAGCGAAGCTCCAACGAGACGTAATTAACTCGATTCAACAATGTGTTGAACACCGTCTGCTCATGCGATGACGCAATGACCATCTTAACCTTCATTAACGGTCTGCGAAACGGAGAATTAGACAATCTTCTAACACTGGATCCTCCGGCAAACACAGCGGATTCGGCAAATAAAGCACCAAGCTTCGTCATCTAGAGAGAAGAACGAAAGAGGACCAAACCCGGGGAGCCTTAGATCAATAGGATACAGGCGCTTTATGGAGCACATTCAGAGTTTGAACTGTCCAACAAGTCCAGAAAAAGGGCTCTTCGAGGCTTGAGGATTCAAGTTGTACACGATGGACAGCGGACACCTCATAGTCAGAAGCAAGGCTCATCCGTACCACTGGCATTCACACAAAATGACCTCCAAGGCGTACAAATCCCACACGATGACGCCATGGTGGTGACAGTTTCCCTTGCGGAATGGGAGGTAGAAGATCCCTGGTTGATACTGCAGGGAGCTTGATGAATGTCTTGTTCCTCCGCACGCTCCGGAGCATGCAACTAGATGAAGCAGCCCTAGTCCCTGATAATTGTCTAGTAACCGACTTCAGTGGTGAGAAACAATTCCCCGTAGGAAAGGTACAACTAACAATAACAACGGGAAAGCAACTGACTAATAAAACATTGTTCCAAGAGTTCATAGTGATCGACAAGCCTTTGGCGTACAATTTGGTTCTCGGCAGACCCTGGTTACATCAGATGGGGGCGGCAGTCTCCATCCTGCACCAGTGTGTCAAGTACCTTGCGAACCAAAAGATCGGTACATTGAGAGGAGACCAATCAGTGGTCAAGGTTAATGGCAATACATGACAACTTCGCCATCTAGCAATCCTCAACTAGCAGTCAACCCAAATGCCAAGCCTATCCTCCACCCAACTCGAGGTCTACGGGAGTAATCTCTACTACTGTAGTTGTCCTGATTTTTCATTCCCATTTTGCCCTTCAAGTTTCAAACACTATACAAACAAAAATCCAAAGTAGTTAAAAAGTCACAATGGTTTTAATGCCTTTTCAAAATAAGTAAAGAAAACAGCAAAAAGCCCAATCCATAGTGGGCTTAAAGGTGGTTGGGCTAAAATTCCAGCAAAAGGCCCAATGCAGAATTGACCCTTCATATTTATGTTTTGTAATAAAAAGCCTTACCTTTATTACAAATTAAAATGCAGAAAATGGTCATCGTGAAAAGCATTTCACAATAATACATCCAAGGGTTATTTCTAGATGTTCGGACCATGCTAATTTTCAATCGCCACTGCGGATACATCCAAATATATGCCTATAAATTTTTTATTCGTCATCTAAAACCATGTTTACATTAAAATATTTTAGTACCTCTTGTACATTGTTTCATCCTACTAATCCCTATCACTCAACTTCAAGTCATCAACAACACAAGTGTCGTCTATTACTACTATTAGTTAAAGAGAAAGGGATATTGCTGCCAATAACCCTATTTAAGTGCTCTATTCCATGGTTACTGCCAATTGTGGCCAGTGCTCCAACCCAAAACCAACTCCAACTCCCACGCATTCTTCAAGAGGTACTTGTCCAAGGGATACCTTAAAATTAAGTGTATGTGCCAATTTGCTTGGATTGATGAATGTTGTGGAGGGCAGTCCACCAACTCTACCTTTGTTGCAACCTCATCCAAGGCCTTTCAAATCTCGAAGCAGCGGTATGAACAATGAAGTCACATGTTTTGGGGGGACCAAGGAGTATGAGTCGCATGTTCATGGGACTTTCATTCCCAATATTGATTACAAAATCTAAAGGTAGATTGGTGAGTGAAACTCAAATTACCTTAGAATTAGGTGTTCCCTTCATGAATTCCACGACATAGGATTCCATGCAACTAAACACACCCTTAGTTTGCTTTTCAATACCTGTGGCAGAAGTGTCCCTCTAGTTTCAAATGTGGCTAAGCAATACTAGTGAAGTGATTGCTGTGTATTTGTTTCCCAAGTATTTTAAATTGCATGTTGATCAATCCAAGAGTTTAATTATATGTAATTTTGTTTCTTGTCAATAAAACTTTAGTTCTATCATTCATAACAGTTACACTCTCATGACTAGAATATGCTATGAGATGCCGTTGTGATGTCTCATTTGCAATTTTGATATCACTAGCGTACATACAAACATACCATTCTATGAAGACTTGAGAGTTTAATTATTTTCTAAATATTTTGGCATTCATTGGTCCTCAACACTATTTGGATATGATTTTCTTTTCTATAGCAATGTTCTTAATGCGTCCAAATCCGTTTTTGTTGATTCCTAACTCGAAAATTGAACAACAGGGAGCCAAGGACCACCGTTGTGGTGTCCAGATGCACTCTAATGATAAAGTCAGGTGACTGAGTAAGGATGGTTGTAGATTGGAAAATTGGGTTGCAAGTGCATACATTTCTCATCCCTTTTGTTCTCCTTATATAACGAATATTTCACTCCTTCATTGACTCTTGACTCTGTTTGGGAGGAGATTTCGCTTAGGATCTTACCTATCCATGACTGAGTTTCCTTCGACACTTGACTCTGTTTGGGACCCAATACTTGATTGGATCAAGAGCTGTGCAAATAGATTTTGGGCTTGGAATAGCCCAGAGATATGTGTTCGAGCCTTATTGTCCTGGGCCAAGCTCCATTATTTATACCACATTGGGCTCGCATAATTTTGGATTGGGCACCTGACTTATGGGCTGAAAAGTGACTAGGGTGAGCTTGGGCAGGACCATGCTTGGGCGTGCTTGAGACCGCCTTGACGCCTTTTTGTATTAGGGTTGACTTGTGCCACGTGTACTTCTGTGATCGTATGACTTTTTATGTCTGATCAGTGGGGCCGCGTATAGGCTCACTAATTGATTGTGTCTGGGGGATTGTGTGATGCCATGATGGCATATTTTGATGACTTTTCGGCTTCTGCGCTGCAGTTAATGCTCATGCAGTGGTAACATAGTTACTTCTCCCATACGCCAATCCTATATAAGCCTGTTTTGAGGGAGTTTTACCTTTTTACCTTCGAGAGCTTCCTTCCACTCTTCATTTTTATCTTTTCTAGTTTGATCAACCTCGACCCTTCGGTCAATCATGTCTGTGCGACTTCATTATTCTCGTGAGTGACATGCGGTTTGCTTTGACTTCTGTAGGGGGCCACTGATGTCAGAGAAGGACCTAGCCGACCTTCGTCGATGGTATGAAATTCCAGACGATCTGAGATTTTCGCTCTTTGAGAAAGGCGAGAATCAGACTATTCTGAAAGAGGGGTTCATTTGCTTGTATAAAGCCATAATCGAGGCTGGCCTACGCTTCCCTCTTTCTGACATCATTTGTCGTTTCCTATCTTATCAGAGTATTGCCCCCGCCCAAATGGCGCTGAGAGGGTGGAGTATATTTATTGTCATTCTGATAATAACGAGGGAAGTCGGGTTCCGTTTGTCGACGAAACTGCTTCATTCTCTAACTTCCACCAAGATGAATAAGCAAGGCGTCTGCCCGCTGGTGAAACGCTCCTATTTGGGTGGTCAGTTGAGTGACACGAAAAACTGGCATTGTTTCATCCTAGAAATACACTATCACTCAACTTCAAGTCATCAACAACACAACTTTCGTCTACCACTACCAATATTTTAACAAATATTTTTTAATTAAAATACCTGAAAAAAATAGGAAAAATAAACTCAAAATCGTTTCATTAAAAAAACCTAATGGTACATGCAAGGGTTAAGAAAGTGTAATGGTACACAAGGGTTTAAATTGAAATTACAATAGCCATCAAATCACACTGAAATTACAAACATTTTATTTCTTTCATCGGGTTAGATTCTATTCTTTGTACCAATGTACATAGGAATTTTATGCATTTTCAATGTTGCAATGTTGATGTTCCAATTGTTGGTGTTCCTAGTATATATCGAAGACTAGGAGATGTTCCTATCCAATTCCTTGGTGTTGGTCAGTCACAAATCAATAGAGCATGTTGACCAATCTTCCAACTAGTTTATGGCTGATTCCTTCCACAAGGCTTTGATGAAAGGGAGAACTCTTACTCCAGCATAGATCATAATACTTCGTGCGTACACCTTTTGAGAATTCCAAGTCTATGTTCACACCGTTCACAAAAACACTGAAGTCCTTCTGATTTTTCATCTCTTTGATAAAAAATTTTGCCAATCTAGCACCTTCCCTAACTTCCATGTCAACCTCTTTGCTACTTCTTGTTGGTGGTCCCTCCAATGTCGAGGGCTTATTACTAATTGGCTACAACATTAGGGACCAATTTGTAATAAGGAATAAATTGGTTAAATAAAAAAGGGAACCCAAATCGTGGGTTTGGTTGAGGAAATGAGTAAAGATAAAAGAAAAAAAACCCTTTTCTTTGTTCATCTCTCTCTCATTGTGGG
This sequence comes from Berberis vulgaris, assembly GCA_963556465.1. Lineage (NCBI taxonomy): Eukaryota > Viridiplantae > Streptophyta > Magnoliopsida > Ranunculales > Berberidaceae > Berberis > Berberis vulgaris. The sequence continues at coordinate 14,257,818 of OY747129.1, read as the reverse complement.
TTGGTTTGAGGGAAGGTTTGGGGGTTTGTGAACTGCCATTTTACTTTGTATTTGGAGAAGAACATTGTGAAAACAAGGTGTGCTCTTGATCATGGTGTTTGTGAAAGTTGAACCACAACATCCAAGTTTCTCTCCCGAATGGTTTTCTAAGGTTCTTCAACCCTAGTGTGTCAACAATTTATTTTATAAAATTGCTGTTTGAAATCTACCAATTAGTAGGTAAGGAATTTAGTAAGCCAAGAGATTTTAGCTTTCTTGATAATTGGTGAAACCCCTAATTTGTAAGGGAGGTTGTCATTCCATTATTGAATTCATAGTGGAGTTTTCTCTGGGCTAGGTCCCGAGGTTTTTCTCTTCGCTTTGGAGATTTTCCTCGTTAACAAATTTTGGTGTCATTTGTTTTATTTCGTTTGCTTGCGTACATCTTATCTCTATGATTTGAATACATGATTTGGGTGTTAATACCCAACAGTGGTATCAGAGCAAGGTTAGATTAACCATGTGCGAATCATGGAGCAGAATAATAGTCGAATGGTGAGTTTCAATGGAAACAATTGGACTATTTTGAAATCAAAGATGGAGGACTTACTTTTGTTGCAAGGACCTCTCTGAGCCTATTGTTAACGATGGAAATAAATCGTAAAAAATGAGTGATGATGAATGGAAGAAACTTGATCGAAAGACTATTGGTTATATTCGACAATGGTTAAATGATAGTGTTTTTTACTATGTTTCTACAGAAACTTCTACCTATTCTCTTTGGAAGAAATTGGAAGGGTTGTAAGAGAGGAAGACTGCAGGGAACAAAGCTTTCTTGATTAGGAAGCTTGTAAATCTGAAATATAAAGAACAAACTTCAGTTGTAGAGCATTTGAATGAAATTCAGAATGTTGTAAATCAACTCTCCTCCATGAAGGTGAGTTTAGATGGTGAGTTGCAGGCATTGCTATTACTTAGTTCATTGTAAGACAATTGGGAGACTTTAGTTGTGTCTCTAAGTAACTTTGAAGAAAATCTCACAACAAAGAAGCTTCCAGGGGAAAGTTTGGGCAAAGAATGAATGTAAAATGTTTCTATTGTGGCAAAATGGGTCACTACAGAAATGAATGTCGAAAAGGCAAGCTAGATCGAATGAAAGGAAAAAGTGATGAGAAGCGAGATAGTGATTCTACACCTATCGCAACAGACGGGGACATCATATTTGCAAATTGTGATGATGAAGTTTGCCTTAGTGTTACATGCCTAAACACAGATTGGGTGATTGACACAGGTGCTTCGTGTCATGCTACTCCTCGCAAGGATTCCTTCACTAACTACAAGTCAGGTGACTTTGGTGTTGTAAGGATAGGAAACAAAGGTGTTGTAAAAATTGTAGGAATGGGTGATGTGATGAGCTTTGAGACTAATATTAGATATACAATAGTTCTCAAAAATGTTAACATATACTAGATCTCCGGTTGAACCTATATTTTGTGGAAAATTAGATGATGAAGGTTACATTAGTAAGCTTGGAAATTGGCAGTGCAAGCATAACTTGTAATGGCAAGAGGTAAAAAGTGTTGCACTCAGTACAAGACACAGGTCAAGCTAAGTATCGGTGAGTTAATGTAATTGATAAGGAATCGTCCACAAATTTGTGGCATGGGAGACTGGGCCACGTGAGCGAGAAGGGACTTCAAATCGTCACCAATAGGCAAGTTTTACCTAACATGAAAGGTACGCATTTAAAGAATTGCATTCATTGCCTTGTTGGTAAACAACATAGAGTATCCTTTCATAGAAATTCTCCTAAAATGAAGACTAATGTCTTAGAGTTGGATTACTCTGATGTGTGTGGACCTTTGAAAGAAAAACCCCTTGGTGGTGCATTATATTTTGTTACTTCCATAAATGATGCTTCCGAAAACGTATGGGCATATGCTTTGAAGACCAAACATCAAGTACATGGTGTCTTCAAGTCCTTCCATAGCGAAAGGGAAATTGGGAAGCAGTTGAGATGCATCCACACAGATAATGGGGGAGAGTAAATTGGCTTGTTTGAAGAGTATTGCATCAGATATGGTATCATACATTTGCAAATAGTACCCATGACTCAACAACATAATGGTGTAACAAAAAGAATGACCACACCATTGTAAAAAGAATTTGACACATGTTTTCTCACTCAAAATTTTCAAGAAGTTTTTTGGGGGAGGCAATGAACACTGCATGTTACTTGAATAACTTATCTCCTTCAGCGCCACTGAATGGAGAAGTTGCAGAAAAGGTATGAAGTAAAAAAAGTTTGCTATGATCACCTAAGGGTGTTTGGTTGAAGGGCATTTGTGCATATATACAAAAATGAGAGATCTAAGCTTGATGATAAATCCAAACAGTGTATTTTCTTGGGTTATGCATATGACAAGTTTGGGTACAGGTTATGGGATCCAGTCAACAAGAAAGTTATCAGAAGCAGGGATGAGGTATTTCTTGAAGACCAGACTATTGATAATTTTGAAAAAGGTTGACAAACCTGAGCCTCATGTTGATGATTTGATATATTTGGATCCAGTTGTTCCTTCCAGTGAACCTAGTAATGATGATACAGATGTACAGGGTCAAGAAGAAGAAGCTCATGGTGATGTTCAAGAGAATGATGAGTTTCCTACAGGAAACAATGATGATGAACAAGGGGAACATTCCCCAGAAGAACCACCAACAGAGTTGAGAACAACCACTAGAGTGCGCCATCCATCAAAGAGGTATTCACCTTATGAGTATGTTATGATATAAAATGAGGGTGAACCACAATCTGTTGAATAAGTATTTGATGATGAACAGAAAGGAGAATGGTTGAAAGCTGTGCAAGAAGATATGGATTCCTTACATAAGAACAACACATATGAATTGGTTGAAAAACCAAAGGGGAAGAAAGTACTTCAGAACAAGTAAATCTTCAAGATAAAAACATAAGAACAAAACTACGAACAAAGGTTAAGGCGTGGCTAGTTGTGAAAGGTAATAGGAAAAAGGAAGGTGTTGACTTTGAAGAGGCATTCTCACGTGTGGTGAAGATGCACTACTACAGATTTCAGCTTGCATAGCGCTTTTAAGCGTTATTTAAGCTACCGCTATGCAAGCTAAAAAATACTTAAATAGCGCTTTTAAAAGCGCTATCTAAGTGGTAAACTTAGATAGCGCTTTGTTTTGATGGCGCTTAAAAAACGCTATCCAAGTCCAAAAAAATATTATTATTAACTTAAATAGCGCTTAGAAAAAGCGCTATCTAAGTTAAAAAAAAATTAAAAAAAAATTAAATAGCACTTAAAAAAGCACTATCCAAGTGAAAAAAAAAAAAAAAAAAATTACATTGATGATGCTGCTTTGACATGGAAAGCTCTAATCCGGAAACTGCTGAAAATACTAAATACATAACAAGAACTAATCAAATCAACAATCATGAAAGATTACTGATAATGTAAAATTTGATAGCTTCATACAATGATTCACAGAAGAACATCTAAAATCTTCTACCACAAATCTCTCCAGGACAGGCACAAGAATCTCTAACTTGTGATCTGGGAGGCAGCAAGCAATCGCTTCACGTACATCCTTGCTGATGATAGTAGCAAGCAAAATTTTGAGTAAAACTCTTACATAAGAGCTTCCTTTTAAAGAATCAAGGGGTACACAAACCTTTCCGTGGAAAGAAACGCGAGAAGCAGAGCTGAATAAGCTTCTACTATCATCTTCTCAGCTTCACGTTCCCCATGCAGCAATGCATCCTCATCATCCTACGGTGTCACACATCATTAATTGTTAGTCTTAAATTGCAGGTCCTGATAACAGGATTCCAAAAGATCCAAACTAATCGATCTTCCGCATAAAGAACTGTGAAAGCAATGGAATAATAGGAACTAATGATGGCACAACATTTGAAATGAAGAGAGGAAAAACACAAAGTGAAAATAAAAGGCTACTTATATCTGCTCCACTGTTCAGTTTTCTAAACTATTTAGTTTTAGTTAATACTCCACGTTGACTCAATAGAATAGCGAAAGAGATCTTTTAAGTGTCATCTGTACATCAAGTGTTAACTGTCAAGTAAACTTAAGTCCAGACTAAAAATCGTCGCCTCTTTTATGTCTTTTCAGATTTCAATGCACAGTCTCAAATTATCATGTGTGACTAATCTTACATTCCATGTGCCCAAAGCTGTGACTAATCTTACATTCCATGAACCCCAAGCTTTGGGCACAATAGATGTGAAGCACAAGCTTGAAAATGCTTACATTCAATGATATAGGGAGGCCAAATCACATACCAATGACAACAATTTGCTCTCATCAGCTACCTCGCCAGCTCCTTGGTTCAACAGAAAAATGGAGCACAGTAACGGAATTACATCCATATGTCTATGCCTTCCTTCTGAAGCGGGCAGTAGAACACTGGTAGCTGCAAGCCGTGATCTGTCAAAGAAATAATTGCGAGTAATGCAAAATAACAATATGATTAGTGTACCAATGAACTGAAGGATTAAAATCATCATAAACTCGAAACAGTAGGCAATTATGAACCAAAAGAAAACATCAGCAACTGAATCACATTCCAACCATTAACAATGCCAACATCAGCAATAAATCTGTTAAAACCTTCAAAAGATTGGTAAAGCAATTAATGGTCAAAACATGAAAGAGTTCATTAGAGTAACAGCGTGTCACGTGTCGACACAGTAAACTTGTTTTTCTTAGGTCACAAGTTTAATAATTTTATTGCCAGGTATATTAGACAAATGTGAATAGCAAATAGTGAGAATTGAAACACAACCTGTTTTGACTATCCTTCTCCACCAAGTTAACAAGTAAGCCCAGAATAGCAACAAGAAAATCTAATTCTAGATCAGTCATATGTCTGTCATTCCGATGCTCAAGTTTTGAACTAGATTCGAGTCGCATCATAGTCTCTTCTGTTCGACTGTTTGGGGACAAGCTACTGAACATAGGAAAGTGCCCAACAATTAAGGCAGACACAGTTTCTAGTCCCCCGTGAGAAGCAATTTGCTTACACCCTACAGAATTGTCATTTGTTAAGTTCATCAGAACCTGCCCATAAACAAATAAAAAGGAATGATCAAAATCTGACTGATATTAAGTAAGAACTCACCAAGATAAGGTTGTTGGAATAAGAGAATAACAAATAACAATATGATGCTAGTTAGATAACTCAGAAAACAGATTACAGAGTTGATCAGAGATAAGCTCCCTGAAACTCAGAAAACAGATTGAGAATCTGACAACTTTTGACGCTTTTGGGATGTTTCTACTTGAGAATTTTCCTCTGTGCTATAATATCTTGTATAAGAATTGCTTGATAAGATCCGGTCAACTGCAGATTCATTGAAAAGATACAAATAAAATTATATATTAAAATAAATAAATAAATAAATAAATAATAAATTCTCCATGCTAAATTAGAGGCAAAACACAAAATAGAGCATCGATAGTCTTGGGTACTTATAGAAAAAATAAATAACGCATTAGCTGAGGAGAAAAATAGGACCTTCTTGTTCCATCTCCAACAGACTTTCTGAAGCAGAATCCATCCCAGCAGAATGACGATGAGATTTATCATCACTGGAAGTGGAAGAATATTGGAGAACAGAAAGACCTACAAAGCAAGCCCCGGATTTATGAGACCACATTTGAAATATTATGTACGAGGGCAGGAATTTGGTGGCCAACTAATCGAAGCATTTTGAAAACGTAATTACACTCTGACTTGTTTTATTACGTGAAAGAATTCTGATAAAACTTATCACTAGACCCGTGAATGATACAGAAGATCCCTCCAGCTTCCCAGTCATCCCAAGCAAATGATCCTATTACAAAAAGACACGAGTTATGAAATGATGTGTGTTTATCAACTTTTTAACTACAAATGCTGAAGCCAATAACAATTATAAAACGCAGTAAAGCATTCCAGCTTATACCTGATTATCCTTACTCAAGAAAGTAGCATTCTCCATAATCTTCAAACACTTCAAAAGCAGTACCACAGTTTGAAAAGCAATATCATCTTTCAACTCCCGTATTGAATGAAAACTATGGTCTGACCATTTCTGCAAATAAATATGTACATGGAAAAACTATAAATAAAAAATAATACAACTAGACACTGGTAAGCACATGCATAGAGAGCAGTTCAATATGTAAGAATTCAATAAGGAGAGACTTGAGCCAACTCCAGTAAACACTCCCAGTGATCGGGATAAAAACAACATTCGCCACTTCTCCAGAACATATGAATGATCAAATCACTAACCTATAACTTGAAAATGCATGACATAGCCGCTAAACAATTGAGACAAAGCTCCCCATACACAAGAATATTAGGTCAAAAATTGTTACAGCTGGTAGTGATTTGTTTAAACTTGCAAATGTTAAGAAGAGGAAGATTGAAGTGAACAAAATTGAGTGAAGTGAAGAAAAGCGACAAGAAGAAAGCCCGATGAAGCAAGATTGGCAATGATTGCACCCAACAACTTACTCAACTCCTCGTCATTTCACACTGCCAATTGTATGTGTCGTAGCACTATTCTGGATTGCTTGTTGTCTCTCGCTGCTTTTCCTGCTAACTCCAACACCTGATAAGAAGAAACCCATTGTAAATTAGATTCCCAATTCATTAGGTCAAAATTGTTCAAGTCTGTTTCACAAAAAATCACAAATTTAAGCACCATAATCAAAGTCCATTGTCAATTTCATAAAAATAAACCAAAACAATCAAACCCCATGTAAACATAAACATGATTCAATTTCGTTTCAGAAAATCAAAAAATTAGGGCACAAAAGGCAAATCAAAACCAAACTAATGAAAACCCATTCAAAATCAAAGCATGCTTAACCAACCCGGTTCTAAAGATATAAACTTGAAACAAAATACCCAGATTTAAATGAGCTTCCGACTCTTCGGTTCCTCGCCTCCTCGCCTCCTCTGGTTCCTCGCCTGAGTCGCCTCCTTCCTCGGTTCCTCGCCTCCTCGCCTCCTCTGGTTCCTCGCCTCCTCGCCTCGGTTCCTTGCCTCCTCGCCTCATCGCCTCTCTATGTGTTTGAAAAGGGGAATTCTAAATGTCGAGGAAACCAAAAAAAACGAGATTTAGGGGGCTTGTGATCTTAACTGTCCGATCGTATCAAGATCTGAAAAAATGAGATTTAATTTGATATTTGATCAAGATCGAAGCGCTATCCTAAATGTAAGTAGCATAGCGCTTCGAAAGCGCTATGGTAGCTTTGGTAACGTTTTTTCTCATAGCGCTTTTTAAAGCGCTATCTAAGACATAACTAAGATAGCGCTTAACTGAAAAAAAAATTAAAAGCGCTATTGTAGCGTTTTTTTTTTTTTTTTTTTTTTTTTTTTTTTTTAAAGACAAATAAGCGCTATCCTAGTGCCCACTTGGATAGCTCTTTAAAAAAGCGCTATCTAAGTGGCGTTACCTAAGCTAATATTTGTAGTAGTGATGACTTCGATACGGATTGTATTGGTATTGGCAGCAAGCATGAACCTTGAGATTGAGCAGTTAGATGTTAAAACTGCATCCCTCCATGGTGAATTGGAGGAAGATGTGTACATGGTGCAGCCAGAAGGTTTCAAAGTCAAAGGCAGATAACACATGGTGTGTAAGCTAAGGAAGAGTTTGTATGTGTTGAAACAAGTTCCTCGGTGGTGGTACAAAAGTTTGAGTCCTTTATGGTGAACCACAGGTATAAGAGAACGGCTTCAGATCATTGTGTGTTTGTTCAAAAATTCTCTGATGGTGATTTTATTGTGTTTTTGTTATATGTTGATGATACGTTGATTGTTGGACACAACACAAGCAAATTTGCTAGGTTGAAGAATGAGTTCAGTGAATCATTTTCCATGAAAGATTTGGGTCCAGCTCAACGGATCCTTTGGATGCATATTACTCGTGATAGGAAAGCTCGAAAGCTTTGGTTGTCACAAGAAACGTACATTAAGAAAGTTCTTCAACGATTTAACATGGACATGGTGAAACCGGTTAGTTGTCTACTTGCTAACCATTTCAAGTTAAGTCATGAACAATGTCCATCTAGTGAAAGTGGGGAAAAAAATGGAGAGTTTGATATTTGCTATAGTGTGTACAAGGCCAGACATTGCTCATGCAGCTGGTGTTGTTAGCAGATATCTTGCCAGTCCTAGCAGAGAGCACGTGGCAACAGTGAAGTGGATATTTTGGTACCTCAGAGGTTCTTCTAAGGCACGTTTATGCTTTGGAAGTGGTGAACCTGTGCTAGCAGGCTGCACAAATGCAGGTATGGGAGGTGATGTTGATTCCATGAAGTTGATTTCGGGGAATCTATTTATATAAGGAGGGGGAGCAATGTCGTGGCAATCTAAGTTGCAAAAGTGTGTGGCTTTATCCACAACAGAAGTAGAGTACATTGCAGTCACTGAGGATTGCAAGGAGATGTTATTGATGAAGAGGTTGTTTAAAGAACATGATGTGAAGCAAGACAAGTTCGTTCTCTATTGTGACAGTAAAAGTACCATCCATCTTAGCAAGAATCTAAAGTTTCATTCAAAGTACAAGCGCATTAATGTGAGGTATCATTGGATTAGGGATGTACTTGAAGAAAAGTATTTGCAACTTGAGAAGATCCATACTGACAACAATGGTTCAAATATGATGACAAAGTCATTACCCAAAAGCAAGCATGATGTTTGTTGCATCATTGCAGGTTTGGGTATGGTAGATCCCTCCTCATGATTGGAAGGGGAAGACTGTTGGTGGTTCCTCCCATGTGGATGGCTTTTACTAATTGGCCCAAAATATTAGGGAACAATTTGTAATAAGGAAGAAATTGGTGAAATAAAAAGAGGAACCCAAATCGTGGGTTAGGTTGAGGAAAAGAGAAAAGAAAAGAAAAAACCCTTCTCTTTGTTCATCTTTTTCTCTCATTGTGGATTAATTTGAGGTAAGGTTTGGGGGTTTGTGAACTCCCATTTTACTTTCTATTTGATGAAGAAGATATTGAAGACAAGGTGTGATCTTGCTATGGTGTTTGTTAAGGTTCCACCAAAACATCCAAGTTTCTCTCCTCCAATGGTTTTCGAGGGTTCTTCAACCCTAGTGTGGTAACAATTTATTTTATCAAACTGTTGTTTGAAATCTACCTAAATTAGTATGTAAGGAATTTAGTAAACCAAGAGATTGTTAGCTCTCTTGAGGATTGGTGAAACCCCTAATTTGTTAGGGAGGTTGTAATCCCATTATTGAAGTCATAGTGGAGTGTTGTCTGGACTAGGTCCCGGGGTTTTTCTCATCACTTGGGAGAGTTTCCTTGTTAACAAATTCCAGTATCATTTGTTTTATTTTTTTTTGCTTACATATATATTATCTTTGTGATTTGCATACAGGATTTGAGTGTTAATACCCAACACTTCTATGATTTCCTCGTCGTCATTGAAAAAGAGTGGGTGTCATCTTGGTATGCTTATGACTTGCAACACCCAATCCATCAAAAAACAAATTGTGAAAGCACTATATGCTAATTGATAAGGACATAAATCACATATCACAACCATTGCAGAAGTCCAATATTCTCTTGTTTCATACAACTCATCAACGATTATCATTCTATTCAATGTTGCTCACACTAGTCTAGACAGTCGCAAGGATCTTTTGCATGCTTAACATGGATCACAATTACAAAGAGTCAGATATCAGAGTGAGTGGCCAATTATGCTACTTACAAGTTTGGGTTTTTTTTCACAATTGTCTGACCTATGAATTCCCGTAACCCAATTACCAGTTTCTGTTATTATCTTACAATGTTCACCTGGAAAATACAAAGAAATGTAAGAATTAGCATTTGATTAACTGTTTGTTCTAAGGCATTTAGTGCATAAAGTTGATAAATTTGAATGAAAAAAAGGATAACATGTAAGAAAAGACCTTGAACTCTGTTGGCTTTGGCTTTTTTTTTAAAGGCAAGCATGGGGGTTTATAAGGGCCCCCCAGACCATTGAAAAAAGATAGGAACAAATTGGTTACATTCGTGCATATTTTCTACCTCTAGCATTATCAAATACAATTTTCTTAATATCTTCCGCAAATGAACTTGGAATGATCTCAATAAACTCATTGTTAGGTAGTAGCTTTGCTAGTTTATCTACTGCCTGGTTTGTTTCCCGCACTGCATGCATGATACTGCATCCCTCAAACTTCTTGATTGCCTCCTTAATCGTTCTAGTAGTGTGAATTGCTTCCCATGGAGGAACTCTGTCAGTAGTAAGGTACTTAAAAGCAATATTGGAGTCCATGCTAAACTCCATTCTGTGAAGGCCATATCTCTGCACTAACTTTATTCCCAATTCAATCCCCTGTAGCTCATGAAGAAGGACTGTTTGTGCTCTTTGACTTCCTGCCCCCAGCTTCCACCACCAATCCATCATGGTCCCTGATCAGTGCTTCATAACCTCCTCTAGTTTCTGTCAGTGAAACATCCGAATTTACTTTAAACCAACCTTGCTCAGGCCGCTGCCATGCATGCAGAGTGGTTGTGGAAAAATTGAACTGCACTTGAATTCTCCATTTGTCAAAGAGCAACCTTTTGTCAGCATTATCTTCTACTTGAAGGTCCAGGACTGAAACACATAGCCTGACATCTTTGATGATCTTGGTCACCACTTCAGTAGCTGCTCTAAATTTGGATTGAAATAATCTGCAATTCCTTTCTGTCCAGAGATGGTACGTAGTTGCATTCAGAGCAAGCCTTTTTAACACACTGGTAGGTGAAGTACTAGAGAATTTAATCTCACACCATCTCCACACAGCATCCCAGTCCATTGGTTGGTGTTTGTAGCCTAATTGGTGAAAAATCTGTGTCCATATGAAGCCAAAGTACCTGCATTTGAAGAAGAAGTGCTCTTCACACTCTGGTTCATTACTACATATTGGGCATATCGATCGTTCAATGACTCTCCATTTCAGAAATTTATCTTGGGTCTTGAGTGCCTTGTGCATTGCTAACCAAGTGATGAAGCTCTGTCTGGGAATTCTTCCTGTGAACCACACTAGCTTGGACCATGAAATTGATTGTGATCTGTGCCTCATTGAGTAATATGCGCTTTTGTTTGAGAACTCCCCATCTTGGCCCCCCATCCAGGTGACTACATCTTTATGTTCAATGTCTATTTCCACCAGTCCAAGCTCATCATAGATGTCAGCAATATTCATTCTCTCTTGCATTCTGGTGTCCCATTTTTCATTCTGAATAAGCGCACTGACTTTTGCATTGCAGTGAAGTGAGGAGTGGTAAGTTAGGTGTTGGGGGAACCTATTTAGTAGGATACCCATAGGGTGCCATGGATCTTTCCACAGCATAGTATCTTTTCCATCGCCAATAGAATGTACTATAAGTTAGCTAGCCTGACCTCTACACTTTAGTATATTACGCCAGCACTAAGAAGCTTCATTCGGAGTATCCACAATCCAGAAGTTTTTGTTTTTAATTATGTTGGACTTAGTCCACTGTACCCATAGGTTGTCGTTATGCGAGACAATGTTCCATACATGCCTCATCATTGCTGCCTTATTTGATGTTTCAATGCACCTAATGCCCAAGCCTCCCTCGTTGTAAGGACTGCAAATGCGTTGCCAGGTAACCATTGGCTTTTTTGTGTAGTTTTCAGATCCTGACCACAAGAAATTCCTCATTATTGTTGTTATGTCATCTCGTACACTTGTAGGCAGAATAAAACAAGATGTCCAGTAAACATGGAGACTGTTCAGAACTGTCTTTATGAGGGTAACTCTGCCTGCATAAGAGAGTGTCCTATTCTTCCATGATTGGACTTGTTTCCTGACTCTGTCTATCAGTGGTAGGCATTGATTATAGTCCAAGCAAGAAGAAATCAGAGAGAGACCCAAGTACTTCACCGGGAGAACCTCTAGGTTGAAAGCAAGACACCTAGTTATCAACTGAAGTTCTGCACTAGGAACCCCAGCTGCAAACAAATTGCTTTTGGAGCAGTTTATAGCAAGTCCAGAACATGATTTGAAAGTTCTTAGAGCGTGTAATAGTGCCATTGCAGACCTGGTACTGCTCTGGAAGAATGCAAGTAAATCATCTGCAAAACATAGATGTGTAATTTGTGGATTGGTACACTTAGGATGCAACCCGTACTCTCCTTCTTTCACCTTGTCCTTGAGAATTAAGTGTAGGACTTCCATTACCAAGATAAATTAGTTTGGTGACATCGAACACCCTTGTCTTATGCCTCTCTTGGCATTGATGAAACCTTTAGGAGAGCCGTTGAGCGAGATGGAGAACCTAGGTGTCATGATGCAGACAGTCTATGAACAAGTCAGGGAAGTGCATTTTTCTCATGATATGGTCAATTGTTTCCCATCTAACCATATCATAGGCCTTCCTAAGGTCAATCTTTGCTGCAATCTAGGAACTCCCTTGTCTCTGTGATAGTTCCTGGCTAGTTCATGAGCTAGCATCACATTGTCATGGATGTACCTGCCTCGTATGAATGCTGACTGATCCGAGCTAACAAGCATGTGAATCACTTTCTTCATCCTATTGGTCATGATCATGGTGATGCATTTGTACAAGACATTGCAACAGAAGATCGGCCTATAATCAGCCAAATAAGAAGCATTAGTAATCTTTGGGATCAAAGTAATACAAGTAGCATTTACCTCCCCAAGCAACTTTCTGTTTTTGAAAAAATTCTTTACTGCCCTTGTGAAGTCATTGCCTATATTCCTCCATGCTGTTTTGAAGAAAAGTGGAGAACCCATCCAGGCCAAGGGCCTTATCTGATCCTATGGAAGCCAGTGCTTCAGTGATTTCATTCCTATTTACCTCTTGAACCAGCTCCAAAGCCTCCACTGCATTGATTGTTCGTTCGGGTTGCAGACTATCTATGGTTGTAGTATCATAGGCACTCTGTTCTCCAGCAAAAATCTCTTCAAAGTACTTATAAGTGGTCTGAGCGCTGTGAGCCAAAGTCAATAGGTATTAGGGAACCAGGAGGCTCAAACCTTTCAATTAAAGCTTTGCTTTCCAAGCAGCTTTGGCAATTTGTCAATGAAGAAGGGGTTCTTCATTATTCAGGAACATTACAGAGTTCAATGTATTGCCAGTATGGTTACTTGGTGGAAAGCAATCATGAACATCAAGCCTGATTTCGATAGAAACATTTCACTAATTGTGGAAAACGGAAATACCAATGACCAATATATTTCACATAATCTACCATAAAGGCTAAAACTAAAGCTAAGATATATCCTAAAATAAAAGATAAACAAAAAACTTAAAAATTTCATTCAGTCAATAACCCCCAAAAAACTAAAAGTTTTCATTCAGTCAATCTCCCTAACCCTAAACCTAATATGGTTAATACCCTATTCATTCAGTCAATCTCCCTTACCCTAAACCTAATATGGTTAATACCCTATTCTTTAACATGGGTTTTAATATGTCCCGCCAAATTAACACATGACTATATATCAATACAATCAAATTACCCAATTACATTACCCTCCCCGGCTTTTGAAGAAGCTCGTCCTCGAGCTTGAAGTCGAAGAAGTTCAACGAACACAAGCAGTCGGCACAAAATACAAGGCGAAATGCACACGAATTATACGACCTCAAAACTTGTCACGATATACATATCCACAGATGGCACCAACTCAAAAAGTTGCAAGGTGACTCAAAGAAACATAATTTAGAATAAACCTGCTGAGAATACTCCTAGGCATAAGCTCGTGCCACAAAAAAAATCCTACTATGGGTCAATATAACCATTTTACCGCTATAAAATCATCCTCTGTTTGTTCAAAAATGAGAAAAAAAAATCGCACAAATCAAATGGCCCACATTTTGGAAATCAAATACGTGTGATGGCGCCCTTAATTCCTCAAAAATCTGGGGGGACTCGGACAAGCAGTACGGCTCATCCTGCTCTTCGCGCATATATTCAATTTCTTCCTCCAATATTTCTTAAAGCGCTCACATCCCATTGTCAAATATCTTGACCATCTGCCGGTACCTCTCCTCCACCCTTGCTTCTTCTCGCTCTCTCATTTCTTTTAAATCTCTCCAAAATTCTTCCTAATCCAACTCAACTAGTGACATAGTGGGATCGGTAGTGGGGTGTACATCACAAGTCATAGGGGGTGATGAGCCGTGGTATAGGAAAAACGGCTCAGGTTGGGGGTAAGAGGGAAATAAGTGTATTGTGGTTGTAGTTGTAGATAATAAAACTGGTTATGGGCATTGGATACCGTGGGGTATTGGATTATATTTAGGTTTGGGCTATATTGATATTGGTATGGATATGGGTAGGGATAACAGGAGTAGGATATTAGGAATAATATGAATCATTCATAATATTTTATTTTTTTGAAGTTGGATGCACATGGGCTACTAGCTGTACGAACTGATTTGCACAGCTGTATAATTGCTGGGATTGTCCAGTAAATACAGGACCAGGGCAAATTATGAGGGATCCGTGATTATAAAATCTGGATAGAGTAATGTGGGTGTACACAGCCACTTAACAGGGCATGTAGCAGTCACTGTCTTCTTCCCCACAAAACAGATTTTGAGATCTGTTTATTTTCCCAGCAGCAGGGCATTTCCAGCCCTTTTTTTGTTTTTTCTTCAATGGTAGAAATCGGTGTGGACAGCGGTAATAAAGGGCGGCAGTGAGATTTGATTTGTGTTTGGGGAGGGGATTGTTTAACAAACTCAATCAATAGAACTATTCGGCTCTGATACCAAATAGTGTAATCTATCGTAAATCTAAAGCTAAGCTAAAATATATATATATATATATATAAATAAATAAATAAAACAAATAATTTAAATTTTCATTCAATAAATTACCCCTTACGACTTTAACCTCATGCCACATCTATAGAGCTTATTAGCTTTTTTGACAAGCAATCTCCATAACCATAAATCTAATATGGCTAATACCCTATTCTTTAATAAGGGCATGCTTCCCTCTAGAAATGAATTCATTTCTTTCTTCCCATCTCTAATTCCAGACCAATCAACCTCAAAAATGGAGTTTAAAAAATAATCTCAAAAGTGTTGACTTTCAGATTATTCATGAAATTATATCCCCCTTCTAATGTACAACCATCTTTCGGACACAAATTAGCGGTAGCCCCCTCATGGCTAATGAGTGACTGGTCTCAAGAATAAGTGAAGGGAACTCCGAAATATTAGTAAAGTTGGACTTTGCTAAAGCCTTTGACAACATAGCATGATCATTTGTGGATTTCTCACCAAGAAATGGATCAGATGGATGAAAAACTTGCAGACTAATAGAAAATTTCTCTAACAATATTAAAGGAGGAATACAAGTTTTATTCTAAGTTCAAAAGGATTGAGGCGGGGAGTTCCACTTTATCTACTTCTTTTCTCTATTGTAGCTGAGGATTCTCGTTGATGGTGCAAATAGCCTAAGTACTGGATGAGTTCATAATGAATCCAAATACTACCTTTATCTATGTTGTCTCCGTCAAGGCTCTAGAGGTTCTATTTTGTGATTTTTCTTTCAAGTGCCTTGTACAAGCCTTAGAGAGCTACAGGACCATACATTAGTTAACGTGAAAGTTACCACACCAAAATTCCTACTCTTTGAAAAACTGTTCCAATGTTCTAGTGGTTGACCATGGCATCTCACACTTTGCCTCACCCGTGACAACAAAGCCTTTATTCCCATCATAAGCAAATATGTACAAAAAGTATGATATTTGCTTATGATCCTTATCAAAATGATGATGTATACTACTATGTTGATATGTTTCAATTTATTATAAAAAAAAATCTTTAAAAAATGTTAAGATCGCCTCACTTCACTGAGGCATCAGCGTTTTCAGGCCTATCCACCTCGCCTCCGCCTCAACGCCTTAACTACAATCCTTACAATATTCAGATGACATTATTTAGTTTTGTGATGCTAAGGAAGATCAGCTTATAGTGCTCAAGTATACTTGTCTAGTTTGAAATAGTCTCTAGCGTACAATCAATTTCTACAAATCATCCATTTTTTGGCATAGGAGAGATTGATTATATGGAGACTCTCACCAAGATATTGGTTTGCAATTCTAAAGCCCTACCAACCAAGTATTTGGGCATCTCTTTAGGAAACCAATACAAGCAACATTTGTGTAGGATGAGGTCATTGAGAAAATGGAGAAAAGACTCCCAACATGGCAACATGGAAAACAAAATACCTTACCAAAGCTAGAAGAGAAGTACTCATATAATCCATTTTGGCTAGTATTCTCATTTACCTTCTTTCCCTCTGCACAATTTTTGCATCAGTAGCCACTAGGATGTAAAAGTTTACGAGAAACGCTTCCTTTTGGGGGTTTTCAATGGCTAAGAAAACGTTCTCGATTTAATCTTTGGGACAAGGAGTGCACCCCAAAAGAGAATGGAGGGTTGAGCACTAAAAGAATCATGACCTTCAATGTTGCCTTTTTGAGCAAGTGGTTTTGAAGATTTCACAAGGAGAAAAATGTTCTACAAAGATCCATCATTGCAGATTGTACGGGGATACAAAGGACACATGGTTATAATGAGCCAAATACATAACATATGGGTGTGGAAGTTAGAAGAAAACACAATCTCGAAGCATCAATTTTCATAGAGACATTACTTCAAAACTTAGTAGAGTGATACTATCATAAATGGTGTGATGAAATTAGTTTGAAAGACTTCCCAACTATGAAAGATATCTTCAACAACAAACAAGGACTAGTTACAGTCAAGTCCATGTTATTCAATCGGAGACTAATCGATGATTAATCTCTTCTCGATAGTATAACATTGCAATTGTTGAATTAATCATTTGAATAATCTCTGGCTGATTGATAGGCGAGAATTGGTGATTTCTCGCAGAGTTGTTGATTAATCGCTTTCGAAACTGACCGACTGATTAATCGGTCAAGAGAATAGACGAGAAAATTAATTTTAGATTTTGTACTAATCTCATCAACACTCTACTATGGGGCAAAGAGTGTGCAAAGAGGCTAGAGGGAAAAATCAAAGGGATATATATAAAATATCTAAGAAACAATAGAAAAATGACAAAGAAAAATAATAACCAAAACAAAAGAATATGGAAAACCTAACACTGAATTTATTATTTTCTTATAATTTATCTTAAATTGTAGCATGCGATGTTCATTAACATTCAAAAAATTACTTAGTATGATAGAAAAAATATGTTTACTTAGAATGGTGGAGAAAATATGTTTATAAAATACAACCCGATTAATTCTGATTAATTCGGATTAATCTCATGAGCCGATTAGGGCCCGATTAACGATTTAACTACATAGAGCCAAGTGCAGCATTCGAAGTTTAACTTCAGGTAAAATTTCAATGAATGGGAAATCTACTTGCCGGTATCCAAAACAAAGCACCCACTCTAATGGGAATGGGATAATTTAGGAAGGGAAAAGAGAATGATTCTCTACAGGCAAAATGTTTGATACTCTAAATGAGGGATCCTCCACACTCACGGGAGTACCTTCATTGCTAGCATGAACAAAATCTGGATCAAATGCTGTTTTCCGAGACAACATCTTTCTCTGGACAATCATCAAAGGAAAGATTCCTCCAAACCATTGTGTACGTTGTTAAGACAACAGTAGATCACATTCTAATCAGCTACAAGTATGCTAAAGTGGTGTGGGCTAGCTTTCTAAATGAGTTCAGTGGGAACCATTTAAGGCACAATTCATGAGTGGCTATTAGGATGTAATACCAATAACTTATCAAGAATAGGGAAATGGATTTGAAAAAAAAATGATACATTTTGTTACCTGGGCTATATATGGAAAGATTGGAGGTTTTTATGGTAAACTCTCAATCAGAATGTGACCCTTGATTTGTTCATGTTTAGCAGAGATTATTTACTTTAGTTTTCTTTCTTCTTCTACCTTGTATTGTAATCCCTTACTTTTGTTTTCATTTCCTATCAATAAATGTGTGGGGTGTTTGACCTTGGAAAAAAAAATCCATATTATCGCGTGGATAAGCTATCCTACAACCAAACACCCAAAGTGCTTAGTTTCCTAGCATTCCACTCTTTAAACCATTAAAGCAGGCTCTCTTGCACCATCCTTGCTATCTTAAGTTTTGTTATAGGCACTACCCAAAATTCTTGGCCAAGACACAATTTGAAAACTACTTGTTGTACCTTCACTGTTGGACTAAAAATACTGGACATGAACCATCCCCCATTGATCAAAGATATATTTCATCAGAATGGGAGTTGTAACATAATAAACAGGAAGAAAATACTCCTAGGAGGGATATCAAATACCCATATTCTTGTAACCAGTCAACTCTCACCAGTATTAGCACCCCACATGGTTTTATAGAACTCTTTTGCCCTAAAGCCCTCTTAGTCTCTTACGACTTGAGACCTCACCTGAATGGGAACCAGAGATGGGGAAGTTACAAATACGGTCAAAATGGTAGCAATTTAGCAATTGATGGTTCCGGATGAAGACCCAGATGAATGGAGATGGAATGATGCTATGGGAAGATGTAAGTGGCTAACAGCCATGACAAAAAATTTAGTAGAGCAAGATTCAATTGCTCCTATCCCTTCTGGAGATTGGAGTTGCTTTCTACATTAGGTGGGTCAGTGAAAGAAGGATGGATGTTCGATGAAAGGAAGATGGCTCTGGACTAGAGTTCTCCTGTTAGATCTTTGTTTGATTTGGAAAGAAAGATATGACAGGAAATTCAAAGGATTAAAATTACACAAGACATCATGGTCAAGGAGATCAAATCTGTAGTTTAGCACTAGGTATCATTTAAGATAAGTTAAAGGGATCACCCCTTCCATATGTAAAATTTTTTAGTAGGAAAAGATTGTTTAGAGAATAGTTAGAACGTGTTTTTCTTTTCCCCCATGTAATGTGACACCCTCGGTCACTATTAATATATGATTGTCTGTTTTTCTGATCTAAATAAATAGATAAGCAAAAATCAGTGCAGCTTTCGTTTCTGAAGGGAATGATTGTCTGCCCTCCCAATTTTGGAGCAAGGGTTTTTGGATGAAAGAGGTGCCACCGAGATCAACTTCCTCATTTGGACGTTTGGCTACTGAAAACCTTAACAGTTGACAATATGACCACGAGGATCAACTCCTCTCTTCCACAGTAGTTGTTTGTCCAAGCAATTATGGCAGAATATTTGTTCATGGGCCGGTAACCCACCAACTCCTAGTGCTGAGTATTTCCTCTAGTTGGTATCCAAATAGTTGCATTTCTCCAGGATTGGAGCTTTGGGATAGAGTTCTGCTATCTTCATTTTAGGTCATATAATGCAAAAAATTTCAAAGGAAAGAGATTTAGAGTCTATTTGTAGGGACTAAAAGCTTTAGTGTGCCTCTGGGTAACACTTTGAGGCATTCTATCTAGGTCAGATTATCAAGTTAGTAGGCATGTTATCAGTTTGCTTTTCAGCAATCTTGAGATCTTGATAGCAAGACTTGCCTCTTTAATACTATTGGCCTGCTTGTTTGATTAATAACAAATAAATATAAATATATAATTGCTCCTCACATGAACATAAAAATAAACTCCAATGTAAAGTAGGATTAGGATTTAATTTAGTTTAGTTGTGGGTCAGGCCTAAGTAAGCCCATAATTTGAATAATTGGATATTAGGGCTCCAATAGCATTTAGGGTTAGATTGCTTGATTTGCAAGCTAGGTTTAGTATAATAAGGCCTATAGATCACTGCTTGTAGTTGGTGTAGTGATGAATACGAACTGAGTTATTTAATTATCTTTATTTTTAGTTTATTCATAGTTTTCTTTTAGTTTTAGATTACATTAAACTCTAAATGCCATAAATGTCAATATAGATTTCGGCATACAGCAAAGAGTATCAAGTATATCTCACAAAGAAAACAACACATTAGGATGATACAAAGTTGTGTAAGTTAAAGGCTATATAGGCTTAAAGAAATCTGCAATTTTGAGGAGGAAGACTTAGTAAAGACAACTAAGGCTGTTGCCTTGAAACTATAATCCACAACATACTCCAGAAGCTATAAACCCAAGGTAGCCTATCAAACACTCTACAGAAGTACTTTAGTCAACAAACTCCTAACTATTTTATCTTAAAGCTTCTCATAACTTGTGCAATCATTTATAAGGTTTTTAGTACCTTTGATTGGGAAGAGACTCCTTGATGCTGCAGCATTTTTCTTCTGGAAAGAAAAAAAAATAAGGCTTGTAAGATGAGCAAAGCCGTAGCTAACAAACATAATACAAATGGCAAAATGCGATAAAGACAACCAAAGTATTTCAAATTAAAGAACTTAAATCATGCGAAGGAATACAGTATGTACCATTATCCGTTCTTTCACTTCGGCTAGAAGGATTAAGTCCTTAATAATCAGCTTTTGATGATCAATTTCCTCTTCCGGCATCTCAAGCAAAACCTTGTTCACTAGAAAATAAGATTTAATAATGCATCCAACATATCTGAAAAAATCATTATGATCAACTATATTTAGATGCAACTGAGCTTACCTCGTCTTTTGTTTCTTTGAGTCGAGTGAGAGAACTTCATTTTTGGAGGTTCTTTCTTTGATGCGGTTGGTACATTAGATGAACTTTTACGCCTTCGACCTTTTTTCCCAGTTTGAGCCTCCATGGTAGCTTTGCCTGTTTCGATAGAATCGGATGGCTCTTCTCTATACTCGTTATCATCTTCATCAATTAAAGAATAGCTCGAAGGCTCTGGCTGGTCCCCACTTTCTGCTGCTCCATCATCAATCCCATTATCACGAACCGGAAGTGTGGACCTCTTTTTCAGCTGCCTTGACGATCTACGGCGTCCATTTCCCTCATCTGCTTCTGGAACAGGTCTGTCATCCAAAACGCCTTGTGAAAGCTGTTCAACATTCCTAAACTGAACTTTCTTTGCTTTATCTTTCGAAATTGATGAAGTTTTCCTTTTTCTAGTCTTCATACTCTAAATATCAGTTCCCAGAATTTGAGGGAAAAGAGAAAAATGAGCACACAAATTCACATGCTCGTTAAGTGGTCTCAATTTAAATAGGTTGCTTCACCGATGAAGAACATTAAAACTACGTAGCTCCTTTCCAGAGTTTACGAGGGAAGGCTGCGAATCTTCAGCTTGTACAGGCAAGGCACCACTTGGCCTCAAAGCATCAGCCCAGTTTGTCATTTCTTCAGTTACCGCAAGTTTAGATGGAGGCTCACTTGGTGAAGATTCAGAAATCCTTTTAGAGGAAAAATCAAGTGAACCACCAGATAGCAACTCAGGAGCCAAACCATTGTCATTTTCAGTTTCTGTAAATTCAGTGCTCCCTGAAGAAAGAGAAACAATCACTTTTTCAGAAAGAATGAAGTGATATTTCATACTTCTTGATAAAGAATTGGGTTTGGTATGTAATAGCAAGTTCAGTTAGCTAGCTCCTTCATAAAATATGGGTTGGAGGCTTCAAATCCAAACCAACTAATATCTGTAGTAGAAAGATCACAATGAATAAGCTTCCAACTTACCAGTAACAGTGGTGGTGGCAACATCAAGGGAATCCAAGACACTATATGTCTCTGGTTCCTACATGTAAAACAAAATTTTGTTAAAATTAATCAGCCAAATTAAACAAGATAATGCACATACCAAAACAAAATCTTACCTCTCTTTCTGACTTTCGATTATCATCAAAAAATTCTCTATCATACTCAGATGGTTCATTACCCCTTATATTTGCTGGCTCTTGGGACACAAGAAGCTCTTGGGAAGTTTCCGTTACTCCAAAACCAGGTTTGAAGGTTGAAGAGACAACATAAGATAGATCTTGCCTCCACATCACTAGCATTAGAAGCAAGGAGAATGGAAGCATTAGTATGTAAAACAGAATCCTGTGAGTTAAAGGTAACAGGACATGTCGTAGGAAGTTCATTTCTAGGATTTGCACTCTTTTAGAGAATAGGCTGGAACTTTCCTACTCCTGCCATTGTTGATGAGATAAAAACAGATATTAATAGCGGGGAAATAGAATTCATCCACTCTTCCAATGGAATTCAATCTCATTCCTCACCATTTACCATTGCGTCTTCAGAAAGAATATCATCAAGAGATTCCAACACGGAAAAGATATCTGCAGTCTAAGAAATAAGTTTGTCATAATAACACTTCTTCATACACAGAAATGGAAACAGAATTAATGTGAATGATATAGGAACAAGAGCAATGAATTTGAACCTCTTTTCCAGATCTTGCAGAATAAGTTTGCAAGTCTTCATGAATTGTGCAGCTGGTATCTTTTGAAGTTAAAATGCAAGAAGAGTCCACATTGTCAGACATGAAAGGCCTGGGTACTGAAGAAAAGTTTTTATCGCCATCAGGCTGAGAAATTTCTGGATCCAAAGCCTCCTTCCTACTAGCATTTTCTTCAATCACAACTGAGTTCGGTGAAGGATCTATTGAAATGACACCACCAGTACCTGGTATTGCAATAGCTGTATCGGAATCTGAAGTTTGTTGGACGATGGTAGATGTTGTGATGGGTTGTTCCTTCGCAACAATTGGAGGGGTTGAGAGTTGTTTGATGTGTTTTTCATTTTTGGGTTGTGGTTTTGCCTTAGGTTTGAATTTTGCCCCGGCACGAACTGGCAAAAAATGTAATTACATCAATAATTAATTATAATTATAATCATTTTCGTAAAATGAAAGATCGAACATACTCATCCCAAATAATTTGACATTATAGCGTTACTTACCACGACCACCAACAGGCCCAGGGAGAAGATCGTCCAAATCAATGTCCATGATCTAACTGAAAAAAAAGGGTGGTTCATGTATCCAGTTTCAGAACAATGAAAACGATTCAAGAGAAAACATTGTCACATTTTTCCCTTATTACAAAAACCAAACAAACAGACGAGAGGAGAATTAACAATTTTTTCAGTAGTTTCCTTTTTTTAACAACAATCCGATTCCATATCAAAAGGATCTACCAGACTGAATCAAAACTGATTTGCTTGACCAGAAATGGTGCTCTTTTAACAGACAAAAGTAAACTCTTTTCAAGTTTATTTTCCATAATATTTATTTCAGCAGTATTAGGACTATACTACTTTAAATAAGCCGCAAATAATTAAGCATGACATATATTTTGCAGTTTTTACTTCTCAGTAATAATTATTTGCAAGTGACCTTTTTCCCTTTTTCTTCACTACATAAATTGTTTAACTTCTCAACAAATCTAAAGGTGGAAGAGGAAGATGAGATGAATCCTTCCTCGATTGCTGAGTAAAGAGGCCAATTAGGTTTCTTCTGCGGAATCACTTGAATTTGGGAAATTGGTGTTTCCCTTGTTGAGGTTAAAGCTTGTACAGGATTCATATCATTCGTTATTTAGCTAGGAAATCTAAATTTTAAGATGTCGTTAATTAGTACCAGTCTTGCACATGCACGTCCACATGGTTTGTTGGTTATGTCGCGCTGATCTTTTCACTGAGCTATGCATTCTATTGCCACTGTGTAAAATGCTTACTATGGAGAACTGAAGTTAACACGGAATGTAAAATATTTATAAAAAAAAAGGAGTGCGGTTCCTTAGACAATGCACATGATCAATCTACCAACCAATTGTCCCAAGAAAATATATTCGTCTATTAGGCAGCTACGACCATTCGTGGAGCGCGAGACAATTAGTTAAGCATAGGCATACTTGAGTTCATGTTAGTATAGTATCTGTGCTTTAGAATTGCAATTTTTCTCTGTTCAGTAGTGAAAATTTCATTTCAACTCATCTCTTTAGATTATCAACAACAGTTAAGGGCATTCCATCAATTCATATATCATGAATTCATGATAACATGGATAAAAATAATTTTAAAAAAAGGAAAAAAAAAACTTTATCCTTTTTTGAAGAGCTTGAAAAGCCCTCGAATTGAACAATACAGGAAAATCTAATTTGCCAAGTAAAACTGAAAACCCAATTGAGAGTGATAGAGAGTTGTGGATTATTTTACCTCTCTTTCTTTTGTGGTTCCAATGAGGCGCTGCTGCTGCTTGACAGTTGAAGAAGAAAGAAGCAAAGAAGAAGGAAGGACATCCTTGGTGCGACATGCACGAGAAGAAACAAGTTTTGGGGTTTGAAGAACAGGGAACGAATTCCCGCGATCGTGGGAATGTGTGTGCGCACGTACGCACTAGGGCAAGGGCAAGTGCAAGTGCAAGTGCAGTGCTAGTGGGAGTTTGTCTAGGCAGCCAAACTTTATAGCCATTTTTTATAAGGCTTGACATTTTTTACATATTTATTTCTTCTCTTTAAAACACAATTACAAACATTACCTATAGAAAGGTAAAAATGTAAAAAGCCTAAAACCTTGACAAGAAGTGGCTATAAAACCTGCTACTAAATAACACCACCACTTCTTCTGATGGACACCACCAAACCCTTACTTTCTGAAAGACGCCACCACCTACTGAAAGACACCACCTATAAAAGGGAAAAAAAAAAAAAAACCTAACTCCTCTCTCCCTCTCTTCTCCATCAACCGCCGCCACCTCCACCTCTCTTCACCACCACCACTTCTCCTCCTTTCCTCTTCTTCCTCCTCTTCCCTTCTTCTTCAATCACCACTACCACCACCTCTCCTCCTCCCATTTTTTTCTTCTCCTCATCTTTTTTTTCTCCCTGGTGGTGGTATGGTGGTGGTGGTAGTGATGGCGAGGTGGTGGTGAAAGGGAGGAGGAGAGGTGGTGATGTCCCACCTCCTCCCATCTTTTTTTTTGTTTCCCTCCTATTTTTTTTCTTGGTGGTGGCCTCCTCTTCTTTTTTTTCTCCCTATTACGTGGTGGAGGTGGTGGCGAAGTGGTGGTGAAGGGGAGGAAGAGGAGGAAGGGTGGTGGTGGCCTCCTCATTTTTTTTATCTTCGCCCTCGCGGCAGTTCCTCGCACAAAATGTCATAACTTAACAAACTCAAATGGGAATTTGAAATCAATCAACAACAAACACATTAGAAAAAAAAAATCAATAGAATAAAGGAGAAATGGAGGATTACCAACAATCTAAATGCGTACAATCGCGAAAAAAAAAATGAGGAAGGAAACAATGAAAATGACAGAAAATGGGCCAAACGCAGTGGCTCATGCGAAAAGAATAATCCATGTCGCAGTGGCACATGCGCATGTCGTTACCATATTCGCATGAGCCGTCGTGACTACGGTTCTGCCACATGCATGAGCCACTGCGAATGGGTCACTTCAGTTTTGACTTTGTCATTGACTTTCAACTAACTTTGACGCTCGATTGAGACTGATTATTAAGCTACACAAAAAACGTAATACTCTGAGTTATATAATGAACAAATTTTGAATCACCTAAAAATATTTTGAAACGACCAAGTTATGATCATTTTACTAAAGTCACTCAAATTTGTCAGGTAAAGAAAAATGTAATACAATAAGTTATCTAATGAACGCAAATTGAATCACCTGAAAATGTTATGAAATGAGCAAGTTATGGTCATTTTACTACAGTCACACAAAACTGTCCAGTAATGACCAAGTCGCAGCGGATCATGCGAATTTAAGTCTTTCACTCGCATGATCCGCTGCAAGTTTGAGTCTTATACTCGCAGATTCATTGGTTTCTGCGAGTGCGAGACTTATAAACTCGAAGGAGAGTCTTACATTCGCATGATCCACTGCGACTTGGTCGTTACTAAACAGTTTTGCGTGACTATAGTAAAATGACCATAACTTGCTCATTTGAAAACATTGTTAGGTGATTCAAATTGTGTTCATTAGATAACTTAGTGCACTACATTTTTCATGTTTTGATATGCTTGAAAATTGGTCTCAATCTAGTGTTAAAGTCGGTCGAAATTCAAGGACAGAACCATGTTTTCTTTACTCGACAGATTTGAGTGACTTTTTTAAAATGACCATAACATGCTCATTTCAAAACATTTTCAAGTTATTCAAATTTTATTCATTAGATAACTCAGAGTACTACATTTTTATTCTTTGATGAGCTTTATAATCACTCTCAATCGAGCGTCAAAGTTGGTTGAAAATCAATGACAGAGTCTAAAATTGAAATGGGACAGCACCCTGTTTTTATGTTTTGAATGAGTGAGTGCTAGGCTGTTTTGGGAGAGTTTGGGTTCCCCATTCTCAGGAACCGCCGCGAGGGACAAATTTTTTTCCCTCGCAGCAATTCCTACGAGTGGGGGTTTCCTACTTGCAGGAACTGGTGCGAGGGCAAAGGAGAAAAAAAAAGGAAGAGGCCACCGCTACCCCTCCTTCCCCTTCGCCACCACCACCACGCAACAATGATAAAAAAATGAAGAGGAGGAGAAGGCCACCGCCACCGCCACCCCTTCCTCGTCCTCTTCCTCCCCTTCACCGTCACCTAGACACCACCACCACCACGCCATAGGGAAAAGGGGAAAAAACAAACAAACAAATAAACAAACAAAACACAAAAATATGAGGGGGGGAGGAGGAAGGGGCCATCACCACCCCCTCGTCGTCTTCCTCCCCTTCACAACCACCACCACCACGCCATAAGGAGAAGAAAAAAAAAAAAGGAGGCCACAGCCACCCCCTTCTCCTCCCCTTCACCACCACCTAGCCACACGGAGAAGAAGGAAAAAAATGAAGAAGAATATGGGAGGAAGTGGAATGAGAGGAGGAAGGGAGGACGAGGAGAAGGAAGAGGTGGGAAGAAGATGGGAGGATGAGGTGTGAAAGAGGAAGTGGCGACTGTGGGTTGATTGAGAAGAGAGGGAGAAAGGAAAAGAGGGGTTAGGTTGGGTTTTTTTTGTTTATATAGTGGTGTGTTCTTTAGTAGAAAAAAAACCCAAAAAAATGGGGTGGTGGTGTCCATTAGAAAAAATGGTGGTGTTATTTAGCAACAACTTAATAAAAACCAGGTTATTTTGAATTTGGCCCCATTAGTTTATTTACAACTTTGTTTGGCCCTCATTCTAGAATATAAAGTCCCTCTCACTAATGTCCAATCCAGATGTCTTATTTATATCTGAAACTAAAGCACTTATAGCCAGGATGGAATGTATTCGCCTAAGACTAGGATATAAGCACGAAGTCTCAGTTGTTGCTAATGGTCAGTCTGGGGGAATCTCTCTCTTCTAGAAGGAAGGTATTCAACTATCCATTATCTCTTATTGTAAATATTATTTCAATTGCACTTTAGATAATTACTTTTCTACTGATACTTGGTTGGCTTTGTTTGTGTATGTAGAACCAAATCCTTCTCTTAGATCTAAATTCTAGGATGACTTGTCAAATTTGTACTCTTCCCAAAATCTGTCTGGGCTTGTCATTGGAGATTTTAATGTCATTCTTAATCCAAAACACAAAATTGGGGCAACAAACCCTCTCCAACCTCCTTAGCTCGTCTCCGCTCCTTTATTGATGCTCATGACTTGATGAATTTTCCTCTAAACGGGTCTCAATTCACATGGAATAACAAAAGAAAAGACCGCAATGGGATTAAAACCAAACTTGACTGCATTCTCATCTCTACTGACTGGATGCAATGCTTCCCCTCAGCTACTGCTCATACCATTCACACATCTGTTTCCGATCACATAGCCCTTTTTTCTTCAACTTGCTCTCAATCTATGTCACAAAGGTCCCAAACCTTTTAAGTTTTTTTCACATGTGGACTAGAGATCCTAGATGTTGTCATCTTGTCAATTCTTCTTAGTCTCCCAGATACCACAAGATTCTTGCTTGTAATTTCATTTAAAATCCAAGAACCTTAGTCTCTCTCTTACCAAATGGAATAAACTTAAATTCCGCAATATTCAGTTCAACATCTCGGAGGTTCACTCAGCCTTGGATCATCTCCAAAAGGAACCTCCTTCCAAGGATAATGCGATTGAGATCAGAGTGCTTGAGGATAGACTTGATGAACTTTTGCTTAAAGAGGAACTTTTTTTGCTCAATAAATCAGGCCGCTCTTGGCTTAAAGAGGGTGATAAGAATACCAAGTTTTTTCACCTTTCTTCCCTGCTTCCTTGCATACGTAATCTTATCATTCGCCTAAAACACGAGTCTAATATCTGGCATAATAATCATGATTCTATCGGGAAAGTCCTTAATGATTATTTTTCCAATATTTTTCATTTTTCTGATCCGACCACTAATTCGGACATCCTGACTCTTTTTTCCCCGGTTATTTTTGTTGAAGAAAATGAGTCTATTCTTTTGGTTCATTAAGAGGAAATCAAGAAAACTATATTTTCCTTCGGGAGTCACAAAGCCCCAGGCCCAAATGCGTTTCATGCCTTCTTTTTTTAGCACTATTAGGAGATTGTGAAAGCTGATGTGGTGGAGGTTGTCTGAAACTTTTTCATCACTCATGTCGTAGATCCTAAGCTGAATGAGACTTTTATTGCTTTAATCCCTAAAGTCGGTAATCCTATCTCACCAGACAAATTTAGACCAATCAGACTCTATAATGTTATTTACAAAGTGATTTATAAGATTCTTGCGAACCGCCTTAAACCCTTGTTAGATAACATTATTTCTCCAAATCAATGAGCTTTCCTAGGAGTCCACTCTATTGCTGATAATGCTAGTCTTGCTCATGAAACCTTCTTCCATATGAAACACTTTCGCAAGAAAAAGCAAGGTTGGATGGCTATTAAGATTTACATTGCCAAGGCCTATGGTAGAGTTAAACGAAAATTCTTGCTTCAAAATTTTGAGCAACTTGGTTTTTCGGCGAGCTAGATTCAGATGATTTCCCAATGTCTTTCCACCACCTCTCTCCAGGTTCTTCCTAACGGTTCCCCTCTTTCCCCTATCATCCCTTCTAGGGGCCTCAGACAAGGGGATCCTCTATCTCCTTATATGTTCAACCTGATCGTTGAGGCTCTTTCTCATCTCCTTGGTCGGACAGACTCTGAACACATCATTAAGGGCATTAAGATTAGACGTCATGCCCTTTCGATTAGTTACCTGTTATACGCCGATGATCTTATGTTCTTATGTCGAGCCACCTTAGTTGAAGTATATGCGGTCAAAGACATCCTCAACATGTATTTTCTCATTTTTTGACAAGGAGTTAATATCGATACATCTTCTGTCTTTTATAGCTCTAATGTGCATCAACGACATGCTAAGATGATAAATAAATCTCAGATCCAAAATCTACAATCCAAAAAACAGATATCTTGGCTCCCCCTCTTGTTCTCTAAGAGTAAAAGCAATGATTTTCAATTCCTCGTGGATAAAGTTAATGACAAACTTTGTGTCTGGAAATATAAAGTCTTTTTTTAAGCAGGGAGAACGGTTATGATTAAGGCTGTGATCAATTTCATCCCAATCTATACCATGCAAACTTTTTTTCTCCCTTGCTCCATCACCAAGCAAATTGATAACATGGCACGTAAAACTTTTGGTGGAATGAAGTGAACGAGAGTAAAGCCAAACACGTGTACTTGGAATCTCATCTCCCAGCCTCGCATATCGGGTGGTCTCAATATTCCAATCTCAAAGAACAAAAACCTTGTTCTCCATGTTAAAAGCTTGTGGCAACTTTTCTCTTCTCCTCTTAATGTCTGGGTCCAACAACTGAAAGTTTTCTACTTCAGACAGAGCATCACTCAGATCACTAGAGCCCTTGCCATTGTGACTTTTGCATGGAAGGGTATTATTTTTTCTCTAAAGAAGATAAAACATCATTTGCTCTAGCAAATTCGGTCGGGTACAACCAATGATCTTTGGCGGGATTGTTGGGTCAAACCGGGCTTAATCCTCTTGGATTGTATCCTTGACTCGTACTCTCTTGCTCTCCCTACCAGCATTCCTGACCTTTGGATTACTGAAAATGAACACAGACCTTGATGGAATTCCGATTTGATTTACTCCTTATTCTTGGTCCCGTAGCTTCTGACATTATTCACATTCTGATCAGATTTTCTGAATTTCCAGACTCGCTTATCCGGTTACCTGACAAACTCCAAAATTTCAAGGTCAAAAGTGTGGTCAAAACTTTCTCTATGACTGTTTCTGAGGGATCTACTTCTTCTCCCCAACGTATCACTTTGGAACACAGGATTCTTAGTGATCTTTTGCGAATCAAGGCCCCGCAGAGTGCTCTTTTCCTCCTCTGGAAGATTTCCCTAAATGTTCTGCCCACTAGAGTTAATCTAGTTCAATTGCACACCCCCATTACAAATCAGTGTTCATTTTGTACCAATCACTTTAAGGAAATTCTACATCTCTTCTTCTAATGCCCAATCAGTATTCATCTTTGGTGCATCTCGCCAATTCCCATTGACTGGCATGTTGAACATCTTGCCTCGCCCAATATCCCTCTCTTCTTCAACTTTATGTGGCAAACTGCTATTCGTGGCCTTTCTGAGTATTATCTGGCGCACCCGAAACAACTGTGTTTTTAACAATTACAAGTTGTGCCCAACAAAATTTATTGCGGATTTTCAATACACTTGGAATACATAGCACCATACCTGGTTCTCTGACCCTTAGAGTACTTCCACTGAGCCCACTACCATCCATTATGTGATCAAAACTGCTATCACAGAACCTCATCCTTGCAACCCTAGTCCCTGCTCAGATACTCCAATGACTATCATGTTTGGCCCACCCACAGAGTCAGTTCATTCTCGATTGGAACTTATTATAGCTCAGACCCTTTGTGCCAGACATCACAATATCAGCCTCAGCCTGGTCTTATCTCATATTTTCCCCCTCCCTCTCCATCATGATGTTATTATTGTTACTTATAATGCTAGCTTTTTTGTAATTTCCAAGCAGTAATCGATCGAAATTCATGCAGTAAATCTTCAAGGCGAGGTGGTAGCCACAGTTGCCAGTCCTATTACAGGAATAGTATTGGATAGTACAATGGTTGAAGGCTAGATAGCAGAGGCGACTTTACTTCTGATCCAGGCTAGATAGTAGAGGACAATAATGATACATAAAATTGTCTCTGATCAGTACCGCACACGTGTCATGATAATCACGTCAAAGAAATGTAACAGCCCTGATTGCATGCTCAATCCAGCGAGGCCCAAACAGCACTAAGCCCATTATTGGCAAGATCCAAATAGTCGAATCCAAGTTGCAATGAGCCAGTAAGCCCACACGTCATGCAGTCAGGTTCAATACTCGTAAGACCTCTAAAGCAAGTATCTGAGAGATCTACCCAAAATCGACATGCCAGCAACACATTGGATCTGATTAGGAAACATATATTAGAGTATAAGTCGAGCAAGGAAACTTCCTTGCATAAACAACACTCAGAAAGGAAAACCTATCCCGCAAATCTAGGAGCATGAATCGTCTAGGGAAACTATCCCACATGGACAATTCTCAATTAGGAAAGGATTTCCACAACAAGATCTTTTTCCCTAAACTATGTCATCAAAGGCCTAGCCAAACAATGACTCCTACAGTATAAAAGGGAGATAAGGTCGATGAACTAGAGGTACACAATATAATCCCAGTTTACAGTTTTAAGCCTCTCTTAAGCCTTAGCTAACTTAAGCATCGGAGTGCCATCAGCCACCACATGGTGGTCCTTGGCTCATGTTTACTGCCTGTGCAGGTCTAGGTAAGCAATGAGGAAAGAGAGCAGAAATCAACTACATCATTTTGTCGTCATCCATGGGGAACGACAAAGCTCTTTAGAAAAAACTGTAGTTCCATCTTTTCCAAGTAATTAACTAGATACTGATACTAGGTCTCGCAACAATGGAGATGTCGAGCGCATTCGAACGCTAAAACCAGCAGAGCGCCGCTAATTCCACCACCACCACAAGAAGAACCACCTCCGACCCCCACGCCGGTGGCGGCCGTAGCAGACCCGAGGGTGGAACAACTTATTTGTTACTTTGATTTCGTTTCTTGTTTTATGTTTTTCATTTCTGTTCAGAAGAGTTGTTCGTACAAGACACATTCCAGAAATAAAACAGATTTTATTGATCGCAATGAGAGTTATTACAAAGCTTGTCGACCAACTAGTACATCAGTTTATACACTACAAGTATCTAAGTCCGACGCAAACATCTATCCACTGAAACAAGGATAGATACTCTGCTTTGCTAAACCGCCTCTAGAAGATAATGTTGTTAAAGTAAAACATATGCGATAGAAGACAAAAGAGTGCGCCCAATTAAATGCTCCATCGAATCACCCTAAAAAGATGATTCGGATGTGGCAAGCAAAGTATATGAAAAGGGCTGCGAACACTCCCTCAATTCTTTGCTCCGCCGGTTTGCCTCATGAAGAGGAATACAAGGAAGCTGCAGAAAGTTGATGAAAACGTCCCGGAATAGCGGGATCGTCGAGGTTTAACAATGCTGCCAAATGGAGACGCCTCTCAAGCGTGTAATGTCTAGGGTGATGGAAAGATACCACCCTGTGAACAAGGGTCACAACCTCCAACGCTCCCATCAACCATAAACTAGCTGTGAGGACCATCCCTCGACAACAATAAATGGATGAGAGAGTGCTCAAGCACCAGAGGATGGAAGACAGACCTGAACCTCGAGAGGAAGTCTGTAATTCTTATTTGCAATGTAAGAAGACATTACAAGATCTCATGAGATCAATCAAATGCTCACCAAGATCAGGCAGCACAACATAATATCAAGTCTTATCAAGACTTATCGGCACAAATGTTAGAACATTTGAAGACTCTAGTAGAGGAGATATTTCTTCAGCCTTTGGAAAATCCAAAGCAAACTCTCTGGTAAGATGCATTTGATTAACATGCTCTATTATTCTCATTGCAGTGTTTGAAAGCATAATAGCCAACCCATATATAGGAGAAATGGTTTACGAAGAGGCGTCAACAAGCCGTTACTTCAACATTAAATGTCGTACGGGAAATCGGGAAAATGATGGTTCTGATGGCAACTACACAAGTCCATATCTTTTGAATTAATGACCCTGCAAACAACCCCATTAACTGGGGGAGTAATCGATACTAAAAATCTCGCATAATGCTTTGTATCCCTGGCACGCTGATCCATAAAGATTTTTTAATTGGGCCCAACTATGGGCCCAAGCTTATGCCTGTCAGATCCAGCCCAACACACGCAGAGGAACAAACAACAAAGGCCTTGAGCACCCACAAAATAAGGAGTGCACTTACAGAATGTTATCATTAAACCCAAGGCATCGGCTCCACTATTATTCCGCTGGTGTTCATTAAAGTCGGTCAATCTATTATAAGTCCGATCAATCAATCCGACGCTGGAGTCAGACCGCCAGGTGTGTTAAGTAAGTTTGGACACCCAAGTCAAACTTACACGCTCAAAATCTTATATGCGAGCGAAGTAAGTCAAGACACCCAAGTTAGACTTATACACCCAGAATCTTATATGCGTGCCAAGTAAGTCAGGACACCCAAGTCAAACTTACATGCCCAGGATTTTATTAGCGAGCTAAGTAAGTCACGACACCCAAGTCAAACTTACATACCCAGGATTTTATATGCGAGCTAAGTAAGTCAGGAAACCCAAGTTAGACTTACATAACAAGAATCTTATTCAAACGAAATCTTAGTCAATTTTTGACCTATGACAATAACTTCTGGTACGCTCTAACACCCAGTCCGTTAAATTAAACGGGTGTCAAGGGTTTAGAGAGTGGCAGCTGATATTCACGTAATTATTACATAATATATCCCTCAATTTATATATGTTAGTGTTTCGATTATTGTATTTTATAATAATTATTTCGTTTTCATGTTTTTGTAGGAATTTGAGCATGAACGATGAAATCGTATTAATGCGACAATTTAAGGAATGACAATTGGTCGATTCTAGCGGTGGTACAAAGTGGAGGGTCACATATCTAAACCTAACCCAAATAAACCTAGGTCCACCTAATTTAACATAAGCCCAAATCCAAAATGCTAACCTAAAAACCCAAGCCCAATGCCTTTTGGAGAACCCAAGCCCAAGAAAATAGGAGAACCCTGTTTAGCTCTCCCAAGAAAATAGGAGAACCCTATTTAGCTCTTCCAGCCACAACACCAATCCACCCTGCCGACAATCCTCGCTCGATAGGAGAGTCGACAGTGCGATAATCCCGCCATCACCACCTCACCTCACCAATACTCTCTTCTTTCACGTCACCTCGCATCTGTCCCTGTTTTCCTCCCCCGCAACAACCACAGCCGCCATCTCGCATCTGTCCCTGTTTTCCTCCCTCGCAACAACCATCACCCGAGCACCACCACAACCACCTCGCGCACAAAATAGAGTCCCTGTTTCTCCTCCTTCACGAACCGCCGCCGCCCCTGTTTCTCCCCTCTATCGGCCCTCCTTCCTGTTTCCCTCTCTATTTCTCACTGTCTCTCTCTTTTCGCCGTCAGCTACAATGCCAGCAGCCACCACCACAGCCCGAGCAGCAGCAAGCTCCTCGCAACAGAGTTTCCCCGTGCCACCTGGAAACAAGCCGGACAACACCACGCACGCCGGACAGTCCCACCGTCTTCCCCTCCGCCATCCAACGTACCGCCGCACGCTCAAACGCCCTGAGCATCACCGGATCCTCCGGCCTCTCTCGTAACAGCGCTCCTGCGCGTTTCCCGCCTCGCTCTCTGTTCAAAAAGGGAGAGAAAGGTTTGGCAAGTTATTTGCACCCCGGTGTTTGCTCTGAGCCACCACAGTCCATCAGCAGCCTTTTCTCGGGATTCGTGTTCGTGCAGAGATGAGTTGCGGTGTACCACACCACGAGGAGATGACCACCGCTACCATGGAGAGCTAAACCCTTCGCCAATGCTAAGATGAAACCAATTGGGTTTCAAGAGTTTGTTCTAGTTTGACTTTTTATTTTATTATGTGCTTAACTGCAAAATAAATTTAATTTATGAGTATTAGTAAATTACTTTCACCGATTATATCGAATTTGATCTAGACTAGTCGGTAGTTAGAGTTTTATTTACTAATATTTAAAGCATTATTTTTAATTGGTTAAGTTAGACTTGTGATTGAGTGTGCCGTAATAAGACACTCAATGCTAGGAGTTGAAACTTAATAAATTAGACTTGTGATTGAGTGTGCCGTAATGAGACACTCAATGCTAGGAGTCTATAATTTATGCTGAAGTTAATTGTAACATTGGATTATACGACTGAATTGTTCTTAACGATCACATCATCGATGCAAGCAAGGGATTCTCATCCCTAAAGCTTCTCGCTTTAGAAAATAATAAGTTAAATTAAAATAACTTGAAAAACTGAATTGGTGGATTCAATGCCTTGGTTTCCCTTCTCATATTCTTAAAAACATTTTATTTTGCTTTTTAATTTGATTTTTAGTTTAGATATTTTGATTGCTGTAACCCCCATTTAAATTAGTTTAAGTCAACTCTGAAATTTAATTGCAACCATAGTCCTTGTGGGATCGACCTGTACTTGCCCTTGTCTACTAGTTAGACACTGTGCACTTGCAATTATTAAGACTAGGTTAAATTAACCTATTTATTTAGGTTAGTTAAATCTGCATCAAGTTTTTGGCGCCGTTGCCGGGGACTGTAGCGGTGTAATTGAATTTAAGAGTTTATTTTCACTTATTTGTAGTTTAGGTTAATAAAAAAAAAATTTAGGTCATATATAGATTGCTTTTGCCTTTAGGATAGGCTTGATTTTTTTTTTTTTTTTTTGTTATTTCTTTTAAGTCTTAGAAGTTTTGATACTTGTTTTTGTTTTTATTTTTATTTTTGCAGGTATTAACAGGTAGGAAGCATATATTACAGGTTGCATAAAAAAACAAAAAAAAAACAAAAAGAGAAAACAAAACAAAAAGCACAGGGTTTGAATTGTTTACAGGTTGCTATCGCGTGGACACTCTCAGAAGTCGGCGAGCCGACAGGTGGACGGTGCTTCTGATCGACGTCAACTCGACTTCTACCCGGTGTCGCAAGTAACCCAAGAGAGGTTCACGCAGGAGGTAACTTCTTCCCACCGCATCCGCACGCGGTTTTTGAGTAGATTACTATGTGTTTTGCTTGTTTTGTTTTTAGCTAGAACTGCATGCAAATTTGAATAGATTGAGGATATTTCTGATGCTGTAAAATTTCGTGCTCTCTCCCGCGGATAGGTTAACCACCATCTATTTTAGGGTTACGGACCTAACCCATCACTATTAAAATTTGTAGCAAGATAAATTAGGACAAGACGCTCATAGGACCCCTCTTTTGAAACTTGAAAGTTTAAAGTAGTCAAGTGAAGGAACATATCCAATTTTGGATTAGTTCTGAAACTGACATTACACTTTAAGCTGAAGGTAAAAATGGAGGTAGGAGCAATTAGATTTCAGGATATTTTAATGTTGGGAAACTCCGTGCTCTCTCCCGCGGATAGGCTAATTAAAATGGATTTCAGCCCTTCATTAGTAACAAACATAGGTAATAAAAAGGAGTGCTTGTAGGGATTACCAAACGTTACAACCTCTACTTAGTAAATTAGTTTCTCACGAGATTAATTTGCTTCGTAGAAACCTCGACTTTTCGTGGGGCTATAACTATCAGCTGCGCAGTACCCGAAGGCAATCTGAATGATTGTATTGCTAGGTACTTATCTAGGGTCGTTTGCCATTCATCTTGTTTGCGCATCATATAGGTCTTGATTAGGTTTTCCCATTTTTTTTTTTTAGAGTTAGGTCATCTTCATATAGAGGTTAGGCTTGCATAAAAAAAAATTTAATAAATTTTTTTTTTTAAATTCTTGTGAATAGGTACTAACAAAATCATAGCTGCTAAGAAAATCAACCCATCGTTGTTGCCTCATATTCAACTCCCGCTAAGTGAATAGGTACTTCAAACTCTTGTGATCTGTGAACAACTCGAACCTCTCACCATACAGATAATGTCTCCAGATCTTCAAAGCAAAGACTACGGCTGCCAACTCTAAATCATGTGTCAGATATCTCCGCTCGTGGGGTTTCAACTGTCAAGACGCATAGGCTACAACCTTTTTGCCTTGCATCAACACTCCACCCAATCCTGTACCGCAAGCATCAGTAAATACCACCAGCCGGCTACCAGGTGTCGGAATAGTTAACACTGGTGCTGAAGTCAACCGAGGATTCAAAGTTTCAAAAGCTTCTTCACACTTTTTTGACCATACAAAAGGAACATTCTTCCTAATTAACTGAGTGAGTGGTGCCGCAATCAGGGAAAATTTCTCGATAAACCGTCAGTAATAACCAACCAAACCCAGAAAACTACGAATCTCCTTCACACTACTCGGTCGTCTCCAAGACTTCACTGCTTCAACTTTCTCGGGATCCACTGCAATACCTCCACTAGAAATGACATGCCCGGGAAATCGAACTTCAGGCTTCCAGAAATGACACTTACTGAACTTCGCATACAACTGATTTTCTCTAAGTGTCTGCAAAACAATGCGAAGGTGCTCTCTGTGCTCTTCTAAACTCCTTGAGTACACTAAGATATCATCAATGAAGATTACCACAAACTTGTCGAAGTATGGACTGAACAATCTATTCATCAAATCCATGAAGAAAGCTGGTGCATTTGTCAATCCAAATGGCATGACTGGAAACTCGTACAAGCCATAACGGGTCCGAAAAGCGGTAATTGGAACGGAATGTTCCTCAACTCTCATCTGATGATACCCAGACTGCAAATCTAATTGTGAAATCACTACGGCTCCCCTCAACTGATCCAATAGATCATCAATTCAAGGCAACGGATACTTATTCTTGATGGTCACTTTATTCAGATCTCGATAATCTATGCACATCCTCAATGATCCATCCTTCTTGGATACAAATATTGCTGGAGCTCCCCAAGGTGAATTACTCGGCTGAATAAACCCCTTACGAAGCAACTCATCAAGCTGTACTTTCATCTCTTCCAATTGCTTAGGAGCAAGCCTGTACGCTGATTTAGATATAGGTGCAATACCAGGAACCAGGTCAATCCGAAACTCTACCTCACGACGAGGAGGGATACCAGGAATCTCCTGAAAGACATCAGGGAACTCACACACAACCTCTACAGAGTTGGTGTCGGGACAAGAAATCTCAAGAGAACAAAGAAAACTCGACATCAAAGAAACCGAATCGGGCTCACAAGCCAACACACGAGGCGAAACATCAGGTTGCGCTAACATCACCGACCTATGCAAGCAATCAATGAGCACCGGATGACTGGACAACCAATCCATCCCTAGAATCAAATGATAGCCCTCAAAACCCAAAACAATAAAGTCAAACACGAAGTTGTACCCCAACAAGGAAAACTCGAAACGGGGACAATATTCCCACAACCAAATCGAACTGCCCAAGGGAGACACAACGCACAGAGGCTCCGGCAAAGGCACTACCTCAAGGTTGTCTCTAACAACCAACTATCTAGAAATGAAAGACCTAGATGCTCCTGTATCGAAAAGAGCCCTCAACTGGAAGACGACGAGTGCACAAAACCTAGCACACAACACATGTATCCTGAGTCATATAACAAAACACTAACATGCAATTTTTCCTACGCATAATGCACATAACACAAATCTTACTACATCTGGCACACACAACTACAATAAAAAAAATAATAACATACCCTCAACATTTCCCTGACCGGGAATAGCTGCTAGGCGAACAGGCGGTGCTGGGAGAGGGACTCTCTAACCAATTCCAGGCGCAGGTGCTAATTGTCCCTGAGGCGCCCTCTGCTGTGCTGGTCCATCCCTATTATGAGGACAAAGTCTGGAAAAAAGCCCCGATTGTCCACAAGTATAACAAACTACATGCTCCCATCGATTTGTCTGACCTCTTGGACAATCACGGGCTACATGTCCCTCCTGACCACAAGTGAAGCAACCGCTCCTAGTTCCTGTTTAACCACCCCACCTAGGTTGTCTCTGTTGCTGCTGCTGTCGATGATCTCCTCGGGAACGTCTGTCACCTCTGTGAACTCTGCCAGTCCTAACTGGTCCCCCTCTACCAGGGTCTCTCTGCGGGACAGCGGCACGTTCTAGCTGTTGTGCCTGTTCAATTGTCTGGCTTCCTCGGCCAAACCTCTGACTGCGTTCTGAACCTCTAGCTAGTCGAACCAAAGTCTCTTGTCTACACTCGGCGTCCACTCGCTCCTGACTCAAAGTGACGTCCACTAATCTATCAAAAGGACGATCGATCATCACATCAACTATTTCCTTAGGAACGGGTTCAGAACACTCAAAAACTTCCTGTTCTTCTTCTACGGAGTATCTATAAAACAAGTGGCATAGCGGCTCAACTGTGTAAATTCGGCCAAGTATTCATAAAAAGATCTAGAACCCTGCTGTAAATGTAGAAACCTGTCCACTATCTCAGCTCTGGCAGAATCAGGAACAAAATGTTGTTCAAACACCTGGCAAAATGTATCCCACTGCATCTTTGACACATCACGGCTCTTCCTCACTAAATCCCACCAGTACATAGCCTCTCCGTCAAACTGGTGTGCTGCTAACTCAGTACGCTGTATAGGTGTCAGCACCATCCTCTCAAATATGAGCTCTACCTTACGGATCCACCGATCCGCAGCTAGAGAATCTCCAGTACCATCAAATCTTTCACCACCCAGGCTGACGAAATCCCTGTTGCACCGAGTAAACGGATCCTCTAACTGACTGCCCTGCCTCATATTTTGTGCCAATTGGGTCATCATTTCCATAAAAGCCTGAGAGACATCCTCTCCAGCAGTGTCTGATCCCTCACCCTGGGATCTCTTACCCCGCGCCATCACCAAACAACCTCTACGTAAAAAAGAACACACATACAATACATCAAACAACACAACAAAAGCCCTAACTCCTCTACCCAATTCACTCAAGAAAGTGGTATACGATGATGTTCTATGTGAACTGGTAAACAATGGCTCTGATACCAAGCTCTGTCACGCCCCGACCCGCCACGGGAATCGCAGCGTGCCGATGCATGAACTAACCTGTAATACAAGCGGATCGTAACCGACCACAACATCACAATATAACACATTCTTGATACGAGAATGAAACGAAAATAAAAACTACAGTAAATTTTGAACAAAATAAGTATATTTGATTCGCCTCGCCAGAGTCATAGCGACAAAACCAATATACAAGCATCTAGTATAGCAATATAGTACACTTGATAACACAGAGGAAGCAAAACATACCCGTACAGGGTGGACACGACCAAACAGCACAAAACGCGCCTACAACGAAAAACGGGGCCTACGCGCCACGATCAGCAGGAACGCCAACACTGCCTGCACTCCAATAGAAGCACACCCCTTGCGGGGTCAGCAAAGCACAAAGCTAGCTGGTGCGAGCGAACTAAATACAAATAACAGAATACTATACAAGGAAAATTCATGTCAGGCAATAAAGAATAAGTAACAAGTTCCAAACTCTAAATCACACCGTGTCTCTAAGGATAATATTTCTAAGTTCAAGCAACAACACAAACATTTCAGATTCAACAATAACTACAAGTTTACGATATAAGCCGATCATTACACGTGATTCAAACATGGTAAATATCAAGCGATGAAAATAAAGACAATCTCATAGTTCGTCCTAGTCTCCTAGGTATAGCAATCAAGTCGAAACCAAAAATCCTGTAAAATTCTGTATAAGTGTCTCATATCGTAGGTATCCGCATACCCTACGAATGTGTCTCACCCAGACACATCCCACAACGTGCACCAGTACCACTTCAGGCTTGTTTGTATCCTAATGGAGTACCATCTGCTAGGATACAAACTCAAACATCCCGAATGACTGGCCTAACACGGCCAACCTAACACAATCAAACTCAAGCGCGCTGGGAGGGAAAGCGAGTAATCTGCAAAGCACGTCCTCCGGGACCCGTCCTACTACACTCTATAGTGGCAAGTGCGTGCGGGAGCTCACCGCACCTCAGCAAGCTTGCCACATGCAATAGCGTCCTCAATGTCTGGTGCGAGTCATCTCAAGCACCATCCAACTCACGATGCGAGCAAGCTCCTAAGCATCGGCACAACAGGCATTATAGCGGGGTAAAAACACTTACACTAACATCCACATGCACAAATGACGAGTCTGTACATAATCAAAGGTAACAGACGTGCAATCATAATCAATTCGGCAATTTTTATAAAACCACGACTAGGCCAGGATCCCAACATGACCCAATTCACCACGATAAATTTATTCGAGTCAATTATCATACATGCTCAAAACTCGGCAATCCACGGTAAAACATGACATACTATGCAAACTCGAAAACGAAGCATACAAGTCCAATGTCATTACACCAAAGCCTAATCACACCCAAAATTCATTCACTATTCGATTTCATTCAAGTATATCATGCTTTCTGGAAACCCAATACATAATTCATTCACAAATAACCAACACAATCATCGAAATATCTGAAAACCCCAAATTTCGGATTTGGATTCAATTATACACAATCGACGGTATAATGTAAAAATTAAATTCAGGATTTCAAATAATTATTTCTCAAAATAAATATTAAAATTCCACTCACCTGGGCGGAATGGGTTTTCAGAACCCAATTCCTACCGGTCGAAGCTCCTAACTCGCAAAACCACGAATGCGGGACCACATAAATTTTTAAAACTGCAAGGCGGACTCGAAAATGAGTAAACTAGCCGAAAACTGAAAAAAATAAATAAATTACAAGCGGCGCATGACTGAAAGAAAAACTTACAGGCAATAATAATTCGGCAAACACCCCGCCGAAACCCAAAGTTTGGCGAAAACGCCCCGAAACCCTCCCTACTCCGGTCTGATTGCCTCCAAACTGCACAACAGACCAGAAATGGGTCTAAGAACACTCGGAGTCACGAAAGTGAGGCTCACCCACGCACCCAAAGAATCCTCAAAACGAACATGCACCCTGATTTTTTTGAAAACTTCGGCCAACCCAAAAATCAACCTTGCATGTCGGTTCTAAGGGCTCCCAATGACGCCACCTAGGCCCCTCCACGGCTGATCGGAGCTACGAAAACCAATTAAACAAATCCAACACCAAACCCAAATGTGAAACTGATTTTTTTGGTTTTTTTTTTTTTGCGAAAAACCAACAGAGAAACGAAGATGGAATGAAGAGAGGAAGAAATGAGGAGGAGGAGGTGAGATTTGGGGGAAGAAATCACCAAAACTGCCGACGAAATCTCGCACTGTAAAAGAAAAAGGAAAGAGAAGAAAGAAAGAAAAAAGGGGGGGGGGGTCGTCTTTTAACGGGTGGGTGGCTATGTGCCCCCACCGCATTAACTGAGTACACCCCGGCCAATTTTTTTTTTGAAAACACAGATATTACAGCTTGCCAGGGATCATTGTCCAAACATGGGCAATAAAGACCAAACCCGATCGGAGCTTAGTCGAGGACGACCGACGACGATGGCTTCTAGTCTACTCGAAGCCTAGTTAGCAAATAACGGATTCCGACGACCTAGAAAGTGGGAGTCTAGTCTGCGCTTTCAATGCTTGATTAAGATGGCTTGCCAGGGGTCATTACTCATATGAGATAGTAATCGCCAAACCCCGACCAAAGCTTAGTCAGTGGCCGCTAATGACGATGGTTTGGTCTTCAAAGCCTAGTTTGTTGCGCGCGAATTTCAATGCCATAAAAAGTGGGAGCTTAGTCAGTGTTCATGTAGCTTGGTGAAGACGGCTTGCCAGGGATCATTGGCCGACTACAGACAATGATCACCGAACCGCTGCCAAAAGATTAGTCAAAACGACTGACGAAGATAACTGTTGGCTCGCTCCAGTTCCTAGTCTGCCATGAACGGATCAAGATGGGTTGAAAAGTGGGAGTCTAGTCAGTGCCCTCGACGCCTGATCAAGATGGCTTGCTAGGGACCACCATGGTCACCGAAGCCTGACCCCGGTTTAGTCAGTCGTAACTAGCGATAACAACCCCCGGTCCAATTAAGCCTATTCTACGAATATCAAATAAAAACGAGTCAAAAGTCTGATAAGAGTTCTAAAAACTCGACCCAGACGATTCGCAAAGACTACTGTCCAATCATTACAAAGGTGCAAGTGTTGGGACCACAGTCTGACTAATATGCTTATAACAGCAACAACAACTGTTGGTCCAACAGACAGCCAAGCTGCCAGATAGTGTATTACACTCCCCGATCACTACAAAGGAGCCTAACCACAATTTCACAAACTATTGCAGCACAAGAAGTTAGAAATATCAACAATGGATCAATCATAAAGCTTCCTAGCCTAATAGAACTTCTCGTCTAACAATTAATGTCAAAATAAGAAAAAGCAGGTAAACGCTAGCAGAAAAGGCAAAGAAAGACAAAAAAGTGTGAAGTATTATTCATTTGCAAATTGGAATACAAGACTCGCCTCTCGACAGGAGGAAGTTAGATACAACAAAACTAGACTTGGCAGGGGAAAAGGCTGGAGACACATCTGTAGGTGTTGCCTCTCGACCCCCTTCGTCAGGGCCATCTTTTTCTTTAGACGAATCGGAGGTCGTCCAAACTCTGCATATGCAGTTTTTTTTTAATAGAAAAGATCCCAATCGGGGTGCTCCTTCTTCATTAGATGCAACAGCTCCAGCTTTCCATGCACAACTCTGCTGAATTCAAATGTACCCTGGGCCTTGAGAAGTTTCTCCTCACGCCCTTTTGATTCAGTGAGCTCCTGTTTCAGTCAATCTAGCTCGCCCGACAACATTTCAGTCTTGGACTGCTCAACACCCAACTTATCGTTGATGATACTCATTTCACTCTGCCAGAAGAAACTGCTCTCTAGTAGTCCACGTACTCTTGGCACTGAACTCAATGTCGACCTCCAACTGATGACATCAGACAATTCATTTGGACTCCTTTTTTACCTCCTCAGTGTGCAGAACCTGTAGTTCAGCCTGCACTCTGGCCACAGAATCATGGGCAAGTTGCGAGTCACGATGGACAAGGTCCAGTTTGTTCTTGAACCGATCCCTCATGGACACTACCCCTCCAAGTCGGACTCAATTGCCTCCAAGCAAGCCTTCTGAGCCTCTGACCCAATAAACTTGGACTCTGCTCTAGTATCTGAGAAAGCTTTAAGTTGCTTCCTCAACAACTCAATCTCTTGGAGAGCGTCAGAATATGACTTATGCAAGTTTGCAAACACTCGCTCCATGGTATACACTCTCTCACGAGCGGCCTAGACTTCAATTCCAGCTTCGGCCACTTGATTCAGATATAACATCCCCAGCACAAAATGTTTCTGCCCTTTCTAAATGCTTTCCTAGCGTCTCTCCTACTAGCTCCAGAGTGCAGTTCACCAGCCATTCATTCCACCTATTGATATGCTTCCTTGCTGCATAAGAGATGTGAACCTCCTGATGCTAAGCTTGGTTGCTCATCCTAATTACATCTGGAGCAAACAAATTGATTTGAGCATCCGGATGAAGATCAGTCGGAACCAAAATCACTACAACACCGCCCTTAGCCGTTTTGACTGCATCAGGGCCCTCATCAACAACTTTCCCTTTGCCTGCAATAGCCGGCTCTCTTTCACTTGTCGATCTAAC
This sequence comes from Berberis vulgaris, assembly GCA_963556465.1. Classification (NCBI taxonomy): domain Eukaryota; kingdom Viridiplantae; phylum Streptophyta; class Magnoliopsida; order Ranunculales; family Berberidaceae; genus Berberis; species Berberis vulgaris. Next base: position 14,213,214 of record OY747129.1, on the reverse strand, counting down.
ATTAGTTGACGGAGAAGAGGGAAACGAGTTATTCCTTGGACCCGTCGCCAGTTGAACATGAGGACGAAAACAAGATGGAGCAAAGTACGGGTAACAAGAAGAGGATCCTACACCATCATACCTACAATCAGACGACTCTTGAACAGGTCCATGATTCAGAAAAAGGCAGTTAACACCGACAATCAAACTCCGCCTGCTTGATGCTTAGTTTGGTAACATCTTCACGCCACTATTTGCAGATACTCTCTCTCCAAGTCAGGAAGAGGGACAGGGGCCACAGTTTGAGTATCACGCCCCTTAGAAACAACAGTCTCACCAGGCTCTTTCCCAACAGCATCACGTCTTTCAAACGAGGCCAGACTCCTGCAGACGGACCTAGACAAAACACGAGACCTCTTTGGATGCACAGGAGAAGGAAGCGCCTCATCCATTTCTGCCCTCCTCAAAGGGCTTGGAACCTTGATCTAGGGAAACATCCTCTTCCACGAAACAGATGCACCTTTAGGCTTTGGCTTCTTTACCTGAAAAATAGTAGGAGCCACGTGCCAATGAGCCCACAGTTTGATGCGCTCAATATTAGAATGCTTAACGACATTTTCTATCTCCAGACGAGGCATGTCGCGGAATGCATCCAAAGTTGCTTTATCTTCAACAGAAATAGGAGAAGTTTAGAATCTCCCTACCCAAAACTACAACAGGTAAATCTAATATGCAGCTAACACGATAGGACTGGAGAAGGAGTCGACTTACTCAAGGGTCTAAATTCACGCTCGACCTAACAACTAGCAAGTTCAAAGTACGCGGAATCCATAGGAGCCATGAAACAAAACTTCTACCATAATTTAAATCATCATGAAGTTTGCCAAAGCAATTCAGCGACGTCAGTACACGCACAAAGTGCTCATTTATCCGATGAGAGGTAAGCAATTATAGCACCCTTGAAGACACCAACGTCCTTAGCCATAATCAGAATGGCAGTCAAAGTCTTATACCCGTTCGACACAAGTTGAGTGGGTGCAATGCCAAAGTACACCAGGAACTCCCAGATCTCCTTGACAAAAGGAAAACAGACACTCGATTGAAGCATACCTCAATGAAGACAGATAATAAGAGGGTACAATGGCGTCTGATCAACGTCCAGAGTGCAGAGCACCAGATCCTCGGGAATGTCATAAGTCTTGTGGAGGACTTCCAGATCAGATTCAGAGAGCAACCTCTCCTCAAAAAACTTATGACCCTTGGCTAACAGTTCATTAGAAAGTTGATCCCAGCCCACCATATTCGAAAGTACAAGCTTTCGAATACGAAGGTTAAGCAAATTCAAAAGCACAACATACAATATAGCAAAACAGAATCTCTGAGATCGAAAGAGTAAAAAATCTATACTCCACAGACAGGAGATCTATATAGAAAATTGAACTCCGACCTTTCCTACTTTCAAGCTAGCTCAAGCTCAGTGAATGCAATTCACCGCTCGAGAAAATCACTCAGACTCAATCATCATGACTCCACAGCTTCTTCATGAAGTGACCTAGTGGATCGATAAGACGACCCACTAATTCTGGGGGAGTAGCTAATGATACATCAAATTGTCTTCTAATCAGCACTTTACACGTGTCATGATAATCTCGTCAACAGAATGAAGCAGTCTGATCACATGCTCAATCCAACGAGGCCCAAATAGCACTAAGCACATTATTGACAGGATCTAGACATTCAGATCCGAGTTGCAATGAGCCAGTAAGCTCACACGTCACACAGTCAGGCCCAATACTCGTAAGACCTCTAAGGCAAGTATCTGAGAGATCTACCCAAGACAGAAATGCCAACAACACATTGGATCCGACTAGGAAACATATATTAGAGTATAAGTCGGGGAAGGAAACTTCCTTGCATGGAGAACCTTAGAAAGGGAAACTTCTCCCACAAATCTAGGAGCACGAGTCGTGTAAGAAAACTATCCCACATGGACAACTCCCAATTTGGAAAGGATCACCACAACAAGATCTTTTTCCCTAAACTACGCCACCAAAATCCTAGCCGAACTAGGACTCCTACACTACAAAAGGGAGATAAGGTCGATGAACTAGAAGTACGCAATATAATCAATGTTTACAGTTTTAAGCCTCTCCTAAGCATTATCTAACTTAAGCATCAGAGTGCCATCGGTCCCCACACGGTGGTCTTTGGCTCATGTTTGCTACTTGTGCAAGTCTAAGTAAGCAACGAGGAAGGAGAGCAGAAATCGACAACATTAGACATGATTACTTCTAGGAGATTCAGGGCTTAATTCCATTTTGAAAGACCCTAGGACGCCAACATGCTGGTTTTGGCGTCCCTTATTAGTAATATTAGACGTTTGCTTTCTTTTCAATCATTTTGGTAATGTAACTATATTGAGCGAACTCTTAACACTAAAGCTCATTCTCTAGCAGTTTCTGCAAGACTCCAGTATTGTAATAATATTTACTAATGAATAAGCTTCTTAACAAAATAAAAAAAACTTACATGTATAGCATTGCAATCTTCGTAAAACAACCAAAATGAATCCGACGAATTTGATTTGTAATGTTTGTTCTCGGTAATCTTATGGTGAAAGAAAACCTTCCACCCTCTTAAACTACTAGCCCCCACACTTATCACTCTTAAGAAACCACCATCATTTCCAAATTCGGACCAGACCAACCCCCTTACTCCACCTTCATCCCCCTTCGTAGACAATGGTGGAAAGGATAAGATGTCATCGACAATGCTGGTCAATGTTACGAAGAGATGTGGAAAGGAGAATATGTCATCACCACTATGATTTTTCCACAATAGAATAACAATTTTTTGAAAGTGTGAGGTATGTGATAATACTTACAAAGAGTGCACTGGCACTAGGCTAATATCGACTAGAGGGTGAAAAGTCACTTTTCGAAAATTGAACTATCATCACCACTATGATTTTTTTACAATACAACAACAATTTTTTGTGAGGGTAAGGTGTGTTATAATACTCACAAAGAGTGCACTGGCACTAGGCTAATATCGACTAAAGAGGGTGAATAGTCATATTTCAAAAAATGAATTTGTTTTGAAAAGAAAACGAAAGTATCAACTTTGAAGTTCTTCGCATAAACTTATTCAAGACTTACTGTGTGACTTAAGTCAGTACCACAAGGTTCACAAGATTAATTAATTTATTTGAAAGTGAACACCCAATTAAAATCATTTTGCAAAATCCCAAAAGAAATCCTAACAAACAAGTTGAACATACATGCAATATAATAATGTAAAAACAACTTAACTAAGAATGCAAGGAAACATAAAGAGAGTCAAGGGGAAAAGAAAGCAAATCAGACAAAAAAACCAATATAACAAGGTTTACCTAAGCCAGAGTTTGATTGGTTCCGACCAGTTACCTTGGTGGAAAGGGCTCACAAGCCTCAAATCTATATTACTTGATCAAAAGAAAACGCTAGCTCAATCAATGTTCAACAACCTGACAAGGTATAACGTCGTGCTCCTATGAGACTTACCCACGAGTCTTACTCAACACCTTGGCGGTCACATGGGATGAGCCACAACCAAGTCTTATGTCCTTAGGATTCCAGAGATATCACTTGGGCTTATTTTGGTGCTTCGCGAAACTTATCAAAATGGTGAGGATACAAACTAGAGGAAAATCCTGAAAACTCAACATGCCATTAAAATTTTGGAACTCTATTTTCTCCCATGAGGCTCTTTTGGAATAAAATTTTCCATGAAACAACATTAAAAAATTTTAATTCTGGAAGAGAATTTTCCATGAAACATACACGAATTCAACAACTCACTTGATTTGAAATCACTCTCAAAATGAAGCCTGCAGAGAAAGGAACTCAACGCAACTCTCAGATCGCAATTTGGTCGAGGAGCTGCGATGGCATGGGAAGCTGGACTATTGTGGGTGAAAAAAATTACAACCCATTTGGATATGTAATTTTTTAATCCAAATTTACCCCTGCTTGTTGTGTATTCTCTCTGTTTTAAGGTTGCAGCGTGCAAATATGCACACCCAACCACCCATAGTAAGCTCTGTTATAGCATCCACCATCTCAAATAGCACTGAAAAGTGTGACAGTTATAATTTGCAACAACCTCTTTTTTTTTGCTCTTTTTCTCTATTTGATTTGGTGGGGATGTGTTACACACTGTTAGAAGATGATAAAGAGGTGTGTGACAACTATAATTTGCACCAACCTCCCATTTCGTCTTCTTCTCAATTTGATTTGATGGGATCATATCACACATTTTTTAGAAGACAAGGAAAGAGAGAGGTTGTTGCAAACTTAAACTACCTTACTTTCCAACCCTATCTTAGATTGTGAGGTGCTATCTGAGATGTTGTGAGAAGATAACTACTATCGATCATAATTTTTGCACCATCCAGGCCTTGATTCAGTATGTAATTTTTTCTTAAAAGTGTCAAACTCCCCCTCTTACAAAGATGAGTAGAATTCTAATTGTTGATACATATATGAGGTATGTAAAAAACTTGGGGTGCTAAAGAATTTTTCATATTTTGATGCATATATAAGGAGTTTTTGCCGATTTTAACTGAATTTTTAACATATCACTGAGTTGTGAATTGTGATATGAAGGACCTATGAAAAGCTAGTGTGGCTCTACTATTAATATCATTAGAATTCCAAATGGTATCTCATTGTATTACATTCAAAAGATAGAAAGAAATTTAAATATCTTGAATGTTAAGTTATTTGATCTTAGTGATAAGTTATTCTAAAATGTTTATGGTGATATTAAGAATCAAAAGAATTTGTGAATATTATTAGCAACTAAAGGTATGTGTCCGATTGTTCTAGCCCTGACATAACATATGCAGTATGACATTCTATGTAGATTTAAATGTTGAACATTAGCAACTAAAGGTATGTTGAACATTCTATCTGATACTATATTTGATGCAATACTCTTCAAATGGGCCAATGTACTCTCCCCCATTATCTGTGTGGATGCATATCAACTGCTTCCTTGTGTTTTCCACCACGCTATGGAAAGACTTGAAGACATCAAGTACTTGATCTTTGGTCTTCCTTGAAGCATCATCTATGAAAGTAACAAAATAGAATGCCCCACCAAGGGTTTTTGCTTTCATAAGTCCACACACATCAAAGTAAACCAACTCTAAAACATTAGTCTTCCTTTTAGGAGAATTTCTATGAAAGAATACTCTATGTTGTTTATCAACAAGACAATGAATGCAATTCTTTGAATGCGTACCTTTCATGTTAGGCAAAATTTGCATTTTGGCGAGGATTTGAAGTCCCTTCTCGCTCACATGCTCGAGTCTCCCATGCCACAAATTTGTGGACGATTCAATATCAATGGCATTAAGCTCACCGATACATAGCTTGACCTGTGTCTTGTACAAAGTGCTACACTTTTTACTGCTTGCCACCACAAGTGACCCCTTAGTAAGCTTCCACTACCCATTTCCAAGTTGACTAATGTACCCTTCATCATCTAATTTTCCCACAGAAATTTTGTTCCACCAGAGATCTGGTTTATGTCAAACATTTTTTAGAACTATTGTATATCTAACATTAGTCTCAAAGCTCACATCAACCACTCCTACAATTTTTGCAACACCTTTGTTTCCCATCCTCACAACACCAAAGTCACCTAACTTGTAGTTAGTGAAGAAATCCTTGCGAGTAGTAGCATGACATGAAGCACCTGTGTCAATCACCCAATCTGTGTCTAGGCATGTAACACTAAGGCAAGCTTTATCATCACAATCTACAAATATGATGTCCTCGTCTGTTGCAATAGTTGTAGAATCACTACCTCACTTCTCATCACCTTTTTTTTTCATTCGATCTGGCTAGGATTTTCGACATTCATTTCAGTAGTGACCCATTTTGCCACAATAGAAACATTTCACATTCATTCTTGGCCCAGACTTTCCCCAGGAAGCTTTTCTATTATTAGGTTTTCTGCTTTTACTTCTCCCTCACTTTTTTATAACAAGTGCCTCTGTTTGAGATGAACCTGAAGATTATCTTCTCTCTTTTTCATTCAACAAACTACTTGTTACAAGGTTCATTGTCATAACACAATCTGGGGCGGAGTTACTTAGAGACACAACTAAAGTCTCCCAACTGTCTGGCAATGAACTAAGTAATAGCAATGTCTGCAACTCATCATCTAAACTCATCTTCATGGAAGAGAGTTGATTTACAGAAGTTTGAATTTCATTCAAATGCTCTGCAACTGAAGTCCCTTATTTATATTTCAGATTTACAAGCTTCCTAATCAAGAAAGCTTTGTTTCCTGCAGTTTTCCTCTCTTAGAACCCTTCCAATTTCTTCCAAAGAGAATAGGGAGAAGTTTCTGAAGAAACATGGTGAAACACACTATCATCTAACCATTATCGAATATAACCAAGAGCCTTTCGATCAAGTTTCTTCCATTTATCATCACTCATTTTTTCCGGTTTATTTCCATCGTTAACAATGGGCTCGGAGAGGTCCTTGCAATAAAGTAAGTTCTCCATCTTTGATTTCCAAATAGTCCAATTGTTTCCATTGAAACTCACCATCCAACTATTATTATGCTCCATGATTTGCACACGGTTAATCTAACCTTGCTCTGATACCACTGTTGGGTATTAACACCTAAATTCTGTATTCAAATCACACAAATAAGATATATGCAAGTAAAGAAAATAAAACAAATGACACCTAAATTTGTTAACGAGGAAATCTCCAAAGCGAAGAGAAAACCTCGGGACCTAGTCCAGACAAAACTCCACTATGACATCAATAATGGGATTACAACCTCCCTTACAAATTAGGGATTTCACCAATCCTCAAGAAAGCTTACAATCTTTTGGTTTACTAACTTCCTTACCTACTAATAGGTAGATGTCAAACAATAATTTAATAAAATAGATTGTTAACACACTAGGGTTGAAGAACCCTAGAAAACCATTGGAGGAGAGAAACTTGGATGTTGTGGTTGAACCTTCACAAACACCATACGCAAGAGCACACATTGTCTTCACAATCTTCTTCTCCGCATACAAAGTAAAATGGGTGTTCACAAACCCCCAACCTTCCCTCAAACTAACCCACAATGAGAGAGATGAACAAAGAGAAGGTTTTTTTTTTTTATTTTCTCTTTTCCTCAACCTAAACCATGATTTGGGTTCCTATTTTTATTTCACCAATTTCTTCCTTATTAAAAATTGGTCCCTAATGTTTTAGGCCAATTAGTAATAAACCCTCCACATTGGAGGGACCACCAACAAGAAGTAGCAAAGAGGTTAACTTGGAAGTTAGGGAAGGTGCTAGATTGGCAAAAAGTATTATCAAAGAGAAAAAATCTGAAGGACTTCAGAGTTGTTGTGAACGGTGTGAACGTAGACTTGGAACTCTCAAAAGGTGTACGCACGAAGTATATTATGAACTATGTTGGACTAATAGTGCTTCCTTTCATCAAAGCCTTGTGAAGGGAATCAACCATAAACTAGTTGGAGAATTAGACAGTAACAATTACCATGCTCTAATGAATTGTGATAGACCAACAACAAGGAATTGGATAGGAACATCTCCTAGTCTTCAATATATACTAGGAACACCAACAATTGAAGCATCAACATTGCAACACTGAAAATGCATACAATTCTTATGTACATTGGTACTAAGACTAGAAACTAACCCGAAGAAATAAACAAAATGTTTGTAATTTATTGTGATTTGATGGCTATTATAATTTCAATTTTAACCCTTGTGTACCATTACACTTTCTTAACCCTTACATGTACCATTATGTTTTTTCAATGAAACAATTTTGAGTTTATTTTTTCTATTTTTTTTCAGGTTTTTTAATTAATAAATTCTTAGTTAAAATATTGGTAGTGGTTGACGAAAGTTGTGTTGTTGATGACACGAAGTTGAGTGATAGGTATTTGTAGGATGAAACAATGCCCGTCTTTGGTGTCATCCAATTGACCACCCAGACACGAGGGCCTCACCAGCGGGCAGACGCCAAGCTTATTCATCTTGAGGGAAGTCAGAAAATAAAGCAGTTTCGTCGACAGTCGGAACACAACATCTTTCTTCATTATCAGAATGCCAATCAATATACTCCATCCGCTCGGCGCAATCTAGGCAGGGTAATACCCTGATAAAATATGAAACGCCAAATGACGTCAGAAAGAGGGAAGCGCAAGCCAGCCTCGAACATGGCCTTATACAAGCAAATGAACCCCTCCCTCAGAATAATCTGAGACTCGCCTTTTGCAAAGAACGACAATCTCAGATCATCAAGAATTTCATACCATCGATGGAGGTCGGCCAAATCCTTTTCTGACGTTAGTGGGACCCTAAAGAAGTCAAAGCAAGCCGCATGTCACTCACACAAATAATGAAGTTTTGCATACATGATTGAGGAAAGGGTCTAGCTTGATCAAACTAGAAAAGTTAAAAACGAAGAGCAGAAGAAAGCTCTCGAAGGTAAATAGGTAAAACTCCCTCAAAGCAGGCTTATATAGGATTGGCGTATGGGAGAAGTAATTATGTAACCACTGCATGAGCAATAACTTCAGTGCAGAAGCCGAAAAGGCATTGAAATATGCCATCATGGCATCAAACAATCTCCCAGGCACAGTCAGTTAGTGGGCCTATATGCAGACCCACTAATGAGACATAAAATAATCATCCGATCACAGCAGTACACGTGGCACAGGTCAACCATAATATGAAAAAAGCCTCAATGCGGTCTCAAGCAAGCCCAAGCATGGTCCAGCCCAGGCTTAGCCTAGTCACTGTTCAGCACCTAAGTCAGGTGCCCAAGCCCAAATTATGCAAGCCCAACGTGGTACAAATCATGGAGCTTGGCCCATGACAATAAGGCCCGAACACAAATCTTTGGGTTGTTCCATGTTCGAAATCTATTTGCACGGCTCTTGATCCAATCAAGTATTGGGTCCCAAACAAAGTCAAGTGTCGAAGGGAACTCTTTCATGGATAGGTAAGATCCTAAGTGAGATCTCCTCCCTCTATCCACGCCTTGGCGTTAGAGTCAATGAAGGAGTGAAATATAATTTATATAAGGACGCTTCTTGCCACATGTATTGAGAAATAAACTGATGTTGTCTTTGGTTGCATGGAATCCTATGTCATGGAATTCATGACGGGAACGCCTAATTCTAAGCTAATTTGGGGTTTGTGAACAATGGTGGGAATGGAAGTCCCATGAATATGAGGATCACACTCCTTGGCCCCCCCAAAACAAGTGACTTCATTAGTCATACCGCTGCTTAAAGATTTGAAAGGCCTTGGATGAGGGTGCGACAAGGTAAAGTTGGCGGACTGCCCACCACAACATTCACCAATCCAAGCAAATTGGCACATACACCTAATTTGAAGGTATCCCTTGGACAAGTACCTCTTGAAGAATGTGTGGGAGTTGGAGTTGGTTTTGGGTTGGAGCACTGGCCACAATTGGCAATAACCATGGAATAGAGCACTTAAATATGATTATTGGCAGCTATATCCTTTTTTTTTTTAACTAATAGTAGTGATAGACGACACTTGTATTGTTGATGACTTGAAGTTGAGTGATATAGGGTATTTGTAGGATGAAACAATGTACAAGCGGTACTACAATATTTTAATGTAAGCATGGTTTTAGATGATGAATAGATAATTTATAGGCATATATTTGGATGTATTCGCTATGACGATTGAAAATTAGCATGGTCAGAACATCTAGAACTAACCCTTGGATGTATTATTGTGAAATGCTTCTCATGATGACCATTTTCATTACAAGGTCGACTAGGGGTAGAAGGACACTACGTGCGCATATATTCAATATTTTAATTTATATTTAAAAATATCAATAAACACAAATTAAAATTTTTGGGAATTCTTTAAACTAAGAAAAGTAGGAATTCGAAATAAAGGTAAGGCATTTTATAACAAAACATAAATATGAAAGGTCAATCCTGCATTGTGCCTTTTGCTATATTTTATTAACCCATCCACTTTAAGCCGACTATGGATTGGGCTTTTTGTTGTTTCTTTTTGTGTTTTGTTATTTATTTTGAAAAGACATTAAAATAGTTGTGACTTTTTAACTACTTTTTACTTTTGATTTTAAAATAGTTATTTATTTTGATTTTAAAATGTTGAGAAAGGCTACATGGCGAGGAAATGAGCGAGGAAACCAGGGAGGGGAGTGAGGTGGAGGGAGGGGAACCATTCACCCTCCTCGGGATGCATGCGTTGACTTTTCTTGTGCGCATCTCGAGGGGGTGAATGGTTCCCCTCCCTCCACCTAACTCCCCTCGCTGGTTTCCTCGCTCATTTCCTCGACATTTAGAATTCCTGATGTTAGAAACTTGAAGGGCGAAATGGGAATAAAAAATCAGGACAACTCAAATGTTACTGTTCATTTTGGGGAAAAATCATTATAGTAGTAGAGACAGAGTAATTAAACAGCGTCAACTCTGTCCAATGCATTTGCATGTTCAGATTGTTTATTTTGTACCAGTGGACAAATATTAATTTAAACATTATATTATTCATCTACGAGAAAACCTAAGCTTTGTTTTATTTTCTGCAATTTTAATTCAACAAACCTAACTATTCAAGACAGCTAAAGTATATATTTCTTCATTGTCATCATCATCATCAAAGCCCATTCCCGAGATTTTCGGGGTCGGCTACATGGATTTTGGTTCTCCAAGCAATGTGATCTTCCCACATTTCCTCGCCTAATCCAAGCTCAATGATATCTTCATTCACCGTCTTCATCCATAGGTCAATGATATATTTCTTCATTGTGCTGATCACATTTTACCATAAGTAGTATATGTCCATGTTTATAGTGCAACCATTTGACCTAAATTGTTGTCTGGATAAGTTGAACTTGTAAGGGAATGATTAGTGTTGTTAATTTTTTTGCTGTTGGTATACTTACTATACACAATCTTACTATAAACTGAGGACATCTCTCACAATATATACACAGGTTTTGGTCAAAGATGGTCAGTAATTTTCTCGAACACTAGTGCTTCATTTTAACTTATGATTGATAAAATCAATCACATTACTGTTCTTGTAATCCCTTCGTGCGAACTTGACAAAAGAAATCTCCAGTCTAGTATGATAAACTAAAAATTAATTTACAAGTAGATCCCAGTCAAGGGTGGAATTAGATCCAGATTAAACTCTTTCCATTTTCTTTGGCAACTGTTTTGACATCGCATGTCAAGGATCGAGCATACAACACCATTCAGAATTACAAGAAACTAAGGAGAATCAGCATATAAGAGTCCAACGCCGGCATCCCAACTTGGTTTGCATCACCAGAATGCCCTTGCAATCATATGTACAACTCTCAAACAATTGTACCAAGAAAAGAATCTCCTCCATTTTTCTGAGATCAAAACATCTAAAGTGTTGAATCTAAACCATATATCACAGTCTTTTCATCCAAATATGATGTAGCTTCATAAATGTCTTACTTCATGATCAGTATAAGATTGATTATGGTAAAAAAAAAGAAAGATTAAGTTCAAGTCCAAGCATCAATTCATATAGGCTACAGATATTAGAATGGATTGGAGTTTTGAGAGAGTGCTTAAATAATAAGTTTTAAAAAATTAGTGTGTTATATCGGAATCTCTAATCATATAAGCAGCAGTCCGTTTACACGAAATGTGATAAGCGGCGTCACATGGCATATTCTAGTCATGGGTGTGCAACTCTTCTTCTGAATGTTGTTGTAAACTTTTTATTGAGAAACAAAATTACATATAAACTCTCATGCATGCAGCATCAACATGCATGCAATCTGTAATACTTGGAAAACAAAGTACTCAATTAGCAGCTTCACTACTGGGGACATGGAGCAATTAAATGCATCAAATAGCTAGAGTCGGAGTAGCTTAGGCACATTGGAAACCAGATGGAAGTTTCTTGCCACAGGTATTTAGGAGCAAAGTGAGAGAGACTGGGACATTGAGGTTGACACCCAATACGTTGGCTTTGATGGCAGTGCAAAGGCAGATGGCGGCTTCGAGATCAGTAATGCCTTGGATGAGGGTACAACAAGGTAGGGTTGATGGACTTCCCACCACAACATTTACCAACTGAAGCAAATTGGCACACACACCCAACTTCAAGGCATCCCATGGGCATTTACCCCCTGAAGAAGGTGCTGGTGTGGTTGGGGTAGTTGGAGTTGAAGGTGTACTGGGAGTCGGCGTTGGGGTACTTGGGGTTGAAGGTGTACTTGGAGTTGGAGTTGGCTTGGGTTTAGGAGTTGGTGTTGGGGTACTTGGAGTTGAAGGTGTTGTTGGGGTACTTGGAGTTGGCTTTGGTTTAGGGGTTGGTTTGGGGTTGGAAGGATTGTTGCAATTGCAGGTGGCAGTGACCATGGAGAAGAAGAGAAGGTTGAATGAGAGGAACAGAGCAACTGAAGCTGCAGAATTTTTGGAGTTCATCTTTCTTGATTTCTTCTTTCTCTGCTATGGATTAATTAGTAGAGATAGAAAGGATTGATGGTTTGAATTGAGTTAGTAATTGGTGGGTATTTATAAGGGTGAAATGAACGATTTACAAGCAAAGAGAGACAAAAATTTGTAAATTGAAGGTTGAATCATGCACTATAGTAGTGATGTGGGCGTGACCATCATTGTTTTAGCTGGCAAAGCTAAATTTCTACGCATATATTTGGATGTTTGTGCATGCCGTGGAGGAATGAATAATATCTATCACTAGCTCTATTATTGCTTAATATTCATGGATTATGCATAGTTGACTATGGACCCGTGCACAAACTACAAATATCCAAAACCTCACTTTGATTGGACCCAATATTTTGATACTTGGATGTCGACCAGGCCCTATGATTGCTGAGTATCTACGCGCCTGGTCGTAATTCTCCTTGTTTGCTACTTGAAATGGGATCACGTTTACATGAGTAACACAATGTTCAACTCTCCAGAGGTACAAATTTAGGCAGTCATGAGTTGAATAATAGTAACGCAGTTGCTATATTTGACATTTAAATGAGAGATATTATGCACGAAGCGTTTCCAATTCCCACTAAATTTGGATATTAGGCAGCCAAGCTTAAAGCAGCAGAAAAACAAATGTATGACTTATCGAATTTTACACACCAACTGTGTCTGTAAAAGTAAAGTATGGCTCTATTACTTCTCATAAATGAGAATATTTTTTTTAACAAGATCTACAAGGTTTAAAGAAGGCTATCCTCTGGCCAATGCATTTCGAGTTCAAATTTGTTTTTGGTATAATTTCCCATCTATGTTCTAGATAAGTTTGACCAAATTTTGAAGTGAGACGTGGGGAAAAATTAATTAAATTGGTCAAGCATTCACTCATGAGTGTACATTACCGACCATCTTATATGGCTCTATGAGAAATTTCCTTCAAACCCACAATTTTATTTTTCCTAATAAAAAGCATATACCAATATCATTCTGTGGTTTGATTTGCTTATGCTTGCTATAAACCTTCTTATTGTTTCCTTCAACTTGGAAGAGTTTCGAACAATTGTTGTCATCATTATGAGCCTTAGCATAAAACATTGAGCTTGTGTTGTGAATGTGGTAGTATAGTTAACTCAATTCTAATCCAAGAATAGGTATTGAGTGGTCTCTCTTCAGTATCACCATTCTGCAAGGACTCCGAGGCTTAATTGTTTACATGGGGAGTTAGAATTATACAATTTGTTTTCATTGCTTCTTTAACTGACATGTCTTCTTTAATTATAGAATATTGAAACCATTTTTTAAATTCATCTCGTATTGTTTATTTGTGAAGCTCATGAATTTAAAAGTTGTACCATCAAATTAACAACTAGCAACAATTTGTTTGATAAGCTATTTCACATCCTTGTTCTTAAAAAGAAATAAGGTACACACACGCTCTCGCTCTCTTTCACTTTCGTTCATCTCAAACTTCAATCATTTCTATTGTTTCGTTTCAAACCCTAACAAAAATTCATCTACTTGAGCTAAATCAGAGTCTCCTCATTCTGCTATAAATTCACAAAGTTTCTGCGACCCATTCCTCGCCCTTTCTCCGGCCTTAATAATCGTGACGTTTATCAGAATGACATTTCAAAGCAAAAGATCATCATGAACTCTGGTGACGAGACTGTGAGTTTGAAATTGAAATTACAGATAAAGTTTGGCTTGTAGTGATTGATTTCGTTGATTTTTTATGTTTGATTTTGGTGAATAATTGAAACTTGGAGTGGAGGAGAGCCATTCGTCGCTCGTGGCAAATCATGATGGTCTTTCGATTCTTGGAGAGGCTTCGATTCAGGTGAATCGGCAGAGTTTTAGCTCACTTTTCTGCTACACCATTATGTTGTGTAGTTTTGGGAACCCCTCTGGTCTTGAGAACCCCTCTGGTCTCCTCATAGGAGACCGCTGATACGCTTCACGCCTCCTCTTCTCGCCAACCTTTGAATTGCAGGCTTTGTGATCCCCTGGATGTTGTCTCGAAGTACCTTGCGATGACACTTCGCTTCTCCCTTTCCCTGCCCCTTTCCTCACTTTCCATGTCTAGACATTTTCAATCAACACCAAACCACCCTCGTTCGTTTCTGCAAATATATTCACAAATCAGTCAATTTGGGACTTGAACAACTAATTACATGGAAATACCTAATCTACAATTTAAATTTATAGATTAACAAAACCCTAGCTAAGGAGAAAATGAAACCATAAATGTTGATGAAAGAAAATGAAGAAAATAAAAAGAGATAGTAACAATAAATGCCAATGGCATGACAGCTCAATGGTTAGAGCTTGGCGGATGGTACCACTAGGTCATGGGTTCAAACCCAGCTTGCGGCATCTTTAGTGGGTTCTAAAATGCTCAGTGTGTACATGCATAACTCTCCCCTGCAGAGAAGACCTCACCTGGACTAGATCGGATTTATGCAGGTACACGCAGGTACATAAAATGGTTCTGTACCTTAGCTTCTCTGCTTTAGAGTTATGCAGGTAACCTTTATGCTCGAAACACCAAACTCTTGAAAGCATATTCGTCAGCAAATGCCACTTCTTCTGGTTTTCTGTCCCGGCCAAAACTAACTAAATCAGTCAAATCAGTTGTATTCTGCAAAAAGAAACAATTATAAGTCGAAAATGTGTCAAAGCTATGAACCATTATGTCTGATAACATTGTAATAAATGAAAAAATCAACAAAAGTGCACTGTAAAGTTTTGATTAGTGAAAATACTAAATAACAAAATAATACAAAGTAATTGTCAAATAAAAGTGGAAAAAGACTTGTTCATGATGTTAATAGAGATTCCTATAAAGTAGTTTTTACTATACCTGTATCAATAGATCATATAAGCGAACAAGCCCCTAAGGCTTCATGCTCTTTTCACCCTTAGTAAATTTACTTTTAGCAATGCTAACAAGTAGTTGATTTCGTTCTATGGTACGCTGTCCTAATACAGTACTAGCAGCCTTATCAAGGCCATTCAAGTCATCTTTCACATTTTCAGCATTACCTGCATTGACCTAAAACAGGCAAGCAATCTAAATATAAGAGTGTAAGCAGCAAAGAATACAAAAAGACACAAGTAAAAGCTAGCATCAAGAAAATGCTTAGAAATGCCTAACTATAAAACATAACTATTGGTGTTCATACCAAGTCATTGCGGATTGAGCTCTGTGCATCATGATAAGCAGTAAAGATTTTGTCGAAGACACCAAGTCTTTTCTCTGCTGGCAATGAATCTGACGCCGAACTCTTGAGATCTTTCTCCAGCTCCTGAGCTGATCAAATTTATTGCGTGAGAAATGAAAATCATAACAAAGATACTAGTTTCCTAAAATGAAGTAAAAGTCTATATTTTATGGTTTATTTGTCTACATTTATAACAGCCAATCGGTAGTTGGTCTTGGAAAACTGCCATTTTTCAACCCCAGCCAACACCCCCCCCCCCCCCCCCCCCCCAAATAAAAAATAAAACAAAAAATTATTTCTTGCCATAATGCCAACATGAGCAAAGACAAGGTCATGACCTTTCAGTGAGAAATTTTTAAGTGCACTTTGTTCAATTAAAAATGAAAGTTGAACCGTGTTGATCACAGATGGCTTGGATACATAAGAGATACAACGCCATTTTAAACTGTGTAACTAAACAATCAATGTATTAAGACAAAATGGTACACCTTTTAGAATGGATACCCGGGTCTTCGCATTAGAGATTGGAAACCTATGACCAAGCCAATGAAACTCGGTCATAGATGCAGCCTGCTGAGATCTCGCTTCATCCATGACTGCTTGCAAACAAGAAATAATACAAGCCAAAATTTACAACGTAGTTGATGCTACTATAACTTAAAGGAAGAAGAGAGATATTTAAAGCAAAATTTTTTCAAATAATCACTTTTATATTTTGAATCTTGTCTAAGACAATGTTTTATTTATTGTTCAATTGCCATGCCTACATTACCATTAAAAAAAAAAACACTTACAGCTAGGTTGTGTGTCACCGTGACTCTAAAACTGGGATAACCTAGATATCAACGATACAAACACAAACAATATAATCTTCAACACACTTGCTTTTAGATATATCAGTGTATGAATTACGCAATAAATTACCAATCTAGTGCTTCTCAACATTGCTGTAACTGGGAATATATATATTTTAAATCTGTTGCGCTGATATTCATAGGTTACACATGACCCGAAAGTAAAAGAAAGAAATAGAGGAAGCATTACCTTATCAGACTCACTCAAGCGACCAGTCTTTGATAGAAATCTAAATATCCTATAAGCAAGTTCCCCATACTTCTTTAGCACAACTGATTCCACCTACAAATTATAACAATAATTATACCAGCAAATTTCTGACAGAAAGCATCAAATACACATTAAGTTACAATGCGAGAACTAAACATTAAATAACTCATCAGTCTGCGCTATTTTAATTATGTCCTTTATATTTACACATGAAGTTAAAGACAATGTTAGTCGGAAGTTGAGAGAATGACATACATGAAAAAGGAGTATTATTACAAACTAACACTACCCAAATTGTTTGAAATGGTGAAAAAGAAAGGTACCAACAGAATATAAGTCTTCCATCTCTCCACTGATGGGGCGACAACCCAATTGGCCAAGGGCCGCTCTAACATGTTCAAAGGTCATGCTACGACCTCTTCACTTTTAATAACCTCTTCAAAAATGGCATCGATTGACAAAGGAACTGAAAAAATAACATCTTTAGAACTGGATAAACTAAAAATTATATACCAAAGCCTTCAGGGACAAAACATTAATTCTAAATTGGGGGCTCGATGGCATGAACTAGAATAAATAGCTGAAAAGGCAATAGTCGATCTATTAGAATTTAGCAATTAGTAGAAACAAGCAACAGATCTATTCCAACACAGTTCTAAAAATTTAGTGACATAACAAATAGTTGAACAGACACCAGTATGATCTATAAGCAATAACTAGCAAAGTTTTATATGAACGAGCGAAAACAAACTTGAGACACTTCAACTCAAAAACCCCACCCCAGGGGCGGTGGGGGTTTGATGTTCACAATTCTGATGGAAAACTGTAGTTAGATATAACTGTGGTTTCAAATCCCAAATATCAAAAAAGAAAATCATAACCTTAAATGATGGTGGAGTTAACAAAAGAAAACAATGGTTCCAGCTATTGAAGGTGCTGTGTCATCACCTGTACTATTAACTTTAACTTTTTACCGTGAGCTTCTTGTTGCTTCTAGCATTGCATTTAATACAACGCCAGCTCCATTGTCTAGCCTTGATCTCACATTTGCAATGCAAGCCTGGATTACACAGAGAAACATAACAATAAATTATTTATCTAAATCAGACACATTTCAATATGCATATTAGATTGCTCAATGGAAATATATAAATAATCCCAGTATCTGTTATAACTGTAAACCTTTCTACTTCAGATGGAATTGCAGCTCTCATAGCATGTTGTTCAACTGTCTCTGGTACTGTCAACTTACAACCAGAAGTTATACACGAGTCAGACAACCTAATGAATGAAATCCAACAGTAAACAGTTGAAAACACAGCAGGTAGCAGTTCATTCATCAACATTTCTTTCATAACGATAACAATACTTACAAAATTAATAGAAAGTCTGATCACAGTATCATTGTCATCAGGGAACTAAACCAGAGGTTGCAGACGCCAACAGAGAAGGTTGAAAATGACTGTGAAATGCTTTTTTCTGCAAACAAGAACACAATTACATAGGGTAGAATACAAAAACAAACGAAGTAGAAATTCATAATCATACAAAAAGTATGTAAACAACAAGACTTTCTTCACTGAATATAATGTAATCCATAAGAATCTAAAATTAGAAGAAGTAGACAGAAACAATGCATAATCAACAGCAGTGGCGGAGCCAGGATTGCAGATAAAGGGGGGCAAAAAAATAAATCACAGATAATTTAATTCTTAAAATAAATAAATAAAATGATTAAACCGCAGCTTAACTGACTTATAGGGTTTACCAAACCAGGCCCGAAGGCTACAATATTGTTGCCACTTAATATCCTCGTCGTCTCTATCTCGCAGGGAGACTTGCTTTCGCTTCAGTCCGTTGTCTCCACCTTGCATGAAGACGGCTTATCCACGACGATGCACACGTGCTTCTAATAATCAGGTGAAAACTCACAAAATCTTAACTGGTGAGTCTCGAACCTGCGACCTCTTTCAAGGAGAGTTGATGTCCGATCAACTGAGCTACAATTGGTGGACAACTGTTAATATTAAGAATGTTACCGTCTAATTGCTTAGCTGAAGCAGGCTACCGTGAAGACTGAAGAGTGTCAATGAGGAGCAAACAAGCAAGAGAGAGAGTAAGACCACCTCCATAAATCGATCTATGTCTAATCGAAATCGTATTGTGCGATTGGAGAAATCAATCTCCGTTGAAATCGTCTTGTGTGATTGGAGGGGATTGGAGAAAATCGATCTTTATCGAAATCGTTTTGGGCAATTGAGAAGGCGGAGAGGTGAACTTGCGAAGGGTTTGCGATTTTGTGTATATTTGTATTTTATTATCTATGAGAGGGGGCAATCTAAAATTTTAAAGGGGGGCAAGATTGCAAATATTGTAGTTTATTGGGATTTCTTAAAAAGCTAAGGGAGGCAATTGCCCCCCTAAGCTATAAGGTAGATCCGCCCATGATCAAATTGCCCCCTTAAGCTATAAGGTAAATCCGCCCATGATCAACAGACAGACACCGGACATTGCATTTGAGAAGGAAATAAATCATTAAAAAACAAAACAACTCATTGCATTAAAGCTTTAGTTTTGTCTTATTACATTAAGATTAAGATAAAACCCAAAATATAGTTGAGAGATAGGATGATTTCCTTTTTAGTGACAGCTTTGCCTACTGACTCAAATATTTTGGAAAGACTTTTGGAATCAGATGACAAGCAAAATGATACAACAAGTTACCACGAACCCATACTTGGAGGTGATGCTTGCCTGTTTGGTTCGACTCAAGTAAGAAATGCTTACCCGATCAGGCTGCACAATTATAGCCTTCTCCTTCTTGAGAAGTAGAGAATACCCAACTGAGCTGTAGTCGTTAAAAATAGGTCCAGCAAAGATATATGCATCAGCTGATTCAACAATCTCATAACAGAATGCAGTGCTCACCGCACCCCAGTATGTCCCTATAAACTTTGGGTGGTGTTCTGGAACTAGACCCTTTGCGGATGGCATCACTGGCAATGGATTACCACAAGCATCAGCTAATTCAACAAAAGCATCTTGTGCCTTTGCCACCCAAAGTTTTGGTCCCGCGACCATCACTGGTTTCACTGCCTTGTTCAAAAACTCTGTTGTAGCCTCCACTGCGGCTTCTAGACCCATCTGGTTGCTCACTCTGCATTATCCAGACGATTGAATATAAAATTAGTTCTTCCCTTCACAAACACACATATCTAGTATTCATCACAGGTTTCTTTGGTTGTTGAATAACTTAAGATCCACAATGTGAATCACTTCATATATGTTATTATAATGTCAACGGATATCATATTAAACTTTCGAATGCTAGGATGACCGAACATAGAGAATACAATGTGTGATATCTGTGTTTTTCAAAAAAAAAAAAAAAAAAAAGATTTTGGGCGGGGTGTACTCCGTTATTGTGGTGGGGGCGCATAGCCACCCACCCCTTAAAACACGACCCCCCTTTCTTTCTTCTTTCTCTTTTCTTTTTCTTCTTTCTTTCCAGGGAGCGAAGCAGCGAACTCTTCGTCTCCAGCAGGATTTCGTCGACCGTTTTGGGTGGTTTCTTCCCCCACAGCTCACCTCCTCCTCCTCATTTCTTCCTCTCTGCATTCCCTCTTCATTTCTCTGTTGATTTTTCAAAAAAAAAAAAAAAATCAGTTTTCATTTGGGTTTGGGGTTTGATCGGTTTCCATAGCTCCGATAAGACGTGAAGGGGCCTTGGTGGCGTCATTGGGAGCCCTTAGAACTGACATGCAAGGTTGATTTTGGGTTGGCCGAAATTTTTCAAAAAAAAAACAGGGTGCATGTTTGTTTGGAGGGTTCTTCGGCTTGAATCCGGACTTTGGGTGCGTGGGTGAGCCTCACTTTCGTGACTCCGAGTGTCCTTAGACTCATTTCCGGCCTGTTGTGCGGTTTGGAAGCGATCAGACCGGAGTAGGGAGGGTTTCGGCGCGTTTTCGCCAAACTTTGGGTTGCCGCGGGGTGTTTGCCGAATTTTTATTGCCGGTAAGTTTTCTTTCCGTCACGCGCCGCTTGTAAATTTTTTTTTTTTTTAGTTTTCGGCTAGTTTACTCATTTTCGAGTCCGCTTTGCAGTTTTAAAATTTTTTGTGGTCCCGCATTCGTGGTTTTGCGAGTTAGGAGCTTCGACCGGTAGGAATTGGGTTTTGAAATCCTAAATTTAAGTTTTACATCATACCGTGAATTATGTATTGGGTTTCCTGAAAGCATGATATACTTGAATGAAATCGAATAGTGAAGGAATTTAGGTGTGATTAGGCTTTGGTGTAATGACATGAATTTAGGTGTGATTAGGAATTTAGGTGTGATTATGCTTTGTTTTCAAGTTTGCATAGTATGTCATGTTTTACCGTGGATTTTCGAGTCTTGAGCATGTATGATAATCGACTCGAATAAATTTATCGTGGTGAATTGGGTCATGTTGGGACCCTGGCATAGTCGTGGTTTTATAAAAAATTGCCGAATTGTTTATGATTGCACGTCTGTTACCTTTGGTTATGTACAAACTCGTCATTTGTGCATGTGGATAGTAGTATAAGTGTCTTTACCCCGCTATAATGTCTGTTGTGCCGATGCTTAGGAGCTTGCTCGCATCGTGAGTTGTATGGTGCTTGAGATGACTCGCACCTGACATTGTAGACGCTATTGCATGTGGCAAGCTTGCTGAAGTGCGGTGAGCTCCCGCATGCACTTGCCACTATAGAGTGCAGTAGGACGGGTCCCAGAGGACGTACTTTGGAGATTACTCGCTTTCCCTCCCAGCGCGCTTGAGTTTGATTGTGTTAGGTTGGCCGTGTTAGGCAGTCGTTCGGGATGTTGGAGTTTGTATCCTAGTAGATGACACTCCATTAGGATACAAACAAGCCCGAAGTGGTACTGGTGCACGTTGTGGGATGTGTCTGGGTGAGACACATTCGTAGGGTATGCGGATACCTACGATATGAGACACTTATACAGAATTTTTGGTTCGACTTGATTGCTATACCTAGGAGACTGGGAAGAATTATGAGATTGTCTTTATTTCCATCGCTTGATATTTACCATGTTTGAATCACGTGTACTGATCAGCATATATTGAAAACTTGTAGTTATTGTGGAATCTGAAATGTTTGTGTTGTTGCTTGAACTTAGAAACATTATCCTTAGAGACACGGTGTGATTTAGACTTTAGAACTTGTTGTTTATTTATTGTTGTCTGGCATGAATTTTTCTTGTATAGTATTCTGTTATTTGTATTTAGTTCACTCGCACCAGCTAGCTTTGTGCTTTGCTGACCCCGCAAGGGGTGTGCTTCTATTGGAGTGCAGGCATTGTTGGCGTTCCTGCTGATCGTGGCGCGTAGGCCCCGGTTTCAGTTGTAGGCGCGTTTTGTGCTTTTTGGTTGTGTCCACCCTGTACGGGTATGTTTTGCTTCCTCTGTGTTTCAGATGTACTATATTGCTATAATAGATGTTTGTATACTGGTTTTGTCGCTATGACTCTGACGGGGCGAATCAAATATATTTATTTTGTTCAAACTTTAGCGTAGTTTTATTTCTGTTTGATTCTCGTATCAAGAATGTGTTATATTATGATGTTAAGGCCGGTTACGATCCGCCTGTTTTACGGGTTAGTTCACGCATCGGCACGCTGCGATTTTCGTGGCTGGTCGGGGCGTGACAGAGCTTGGTATCAGAGCCATTGTTTACTAGTTCACATAGAACATCATCGTATACCACTTTCTTGAGTGGATTGGGTAGAAGAGTTAGGACTTTTGTTGTGTTGTTTGATGTATGGTATGTGTGTTTTCTTTTTCGTAGAGGTTGTTTGGTGATGGCACGTGGTAAGAGATCTCAGGGTGAGGGATCAGGCACTGCTGGAGAGGATGTCTCTCAGGCTTTTATGGAAATGATGACCCAGTTGGCACAGAATATGAGGTAGGGCAGTCAGTCAGAGGATCCGTTTACTCGGCGCAACAGGGATTTCGTCAGCTTGGGTGGTGAAAGATTTGATGGTACTGGAGATTCTCTAGCTGCGGATCGGTGGATCCGTAAGGTAGAGCTCATATTTGAGAGGATGGTGCTGACACCTATACAGCGTACTGAGTTAGCAGCACACCAATTTGACGGAGAAGCTATGTACTAGTGGGATTCGGTGAGGCAGAGCCGTGATGTGTCAGAGATGCAGTGGGATATATTTTGCTAGGTGTTTGAACAACATTTTGTTCCTGATTCTTCAAGAGCTGAGATAGTGGACAGGTTTCTACATTTACATCAGGGTTCTAGATCTGTTTCTGAATACTTGGCCGAGTTTACACAGTTGAGCCACTATGCCAATTGTTTTATAGATACTTCAGAGAAGAAGAAGAGGAAGTTTTTGAGTGGTCTGAACCCGTTCCTAAGGAAACAGTTGATGGTGATGATTGATCATCCTTTTGAGAGATTAGTGGACGTCACTTTGAGTCAGAACCGAGTGGACGCCGAGTGTAGACAAGAGACTTTGGTTCGACGAGCTAGAGGTTCGAAACACAGTCAGAGGTTTGGCCAAGGAAGCCAGACAATTGAGCAGGCACCGCAGCCAGAGTGTGCCGCTGTCAGCAGAGAGACCCTGGTAGAGGGGGACCAGTTAGGACTGGCAGAGACCGCAGAGGTGACAAACGTTCTCGAGGAGATCATCGACAGCAGCAGCAGCAGCAAAGACAACCTAGGTGGGGTGGTCAGACAGGAACTAGGAGCGGTTGCTTCACTTGTGGTCAGGAGGGACATGTAGCACGTGAGAGGTCAGACAAATCGATGGGAGCATGTAGTTTGTTATACTTGTGGACAATTGGGGCACTTTTCTAGACTTTGTCCTCAGAATAGGGATGGACCAGCACAGCAGAGGGCGCCTCAGGGACAGTTAGCACCTGCGCCTGGAATTGGTCAGAGAGTCCCTCTCCTAGCACCGCCTGTTCGCCTAGCAGCTATTCCCGGTCAGGGAAATGTTGAGGGTATGTTATTATTTTTTTATTGTCGTGTTGTGTGTGCCAGATGTAGTAAGATTTGTGTTATGTGCATTATGCGGAGGAAAAATTGCATGTTAGTGTGTTGTTATGTGATTCAGGATACATGTGTTGTGTGTCAGGTTTTGTGCATTCGTCGTCTTCCCTGTTGAGGGCTCTTTTCGATACAGGAGCATCTAGGTCTTTTATTTCTAGACAGTTGGTTGTTAGAGACAACCTTGAGGTAGTGCCTTTGTCGGAGCCCCTGTGCGTTGTGTCTCCCTTGGGCAGTTCGGTTTGGTTGTGGGAATATTGTCCCTGTTTCGAGTTTTCCTTGTTGGGGTACAACTTTGTGTTTGACTTTATTGTCTTGGGTTTTGAGGGCTATCATTTGATTCTAGGGATGGATTGGTTGTCCAGTCATCCGGTGATCATTGATTGCTTGCATAGGTCGGTGATGTTAGCGCCACCTGATGCTTCGCCTCGTGTGTTGGCTTGTGAGCTCGATTCGGTTTCTTTGATGTCGAGTTTTCTTAGCTCTCTTGAGATTTCTTGTCCCGACACCAATTCTGTAGAGGTTGTGTGTGAGTTCCCTGATGTCTTTTAGGAGGTTCCTGGTATCCCTCCTCGTCGTGAGGTAGAGTTTAGGATTGACCTGGTTCCTGGTACTGCACCTATATCTAAATCAGCATACAGGCTTGCACCTAAGCAATTAGAAGAGATGAAAGTACAACTTGATGAGTTGCTTCGTAAGGGGTTTATTCGTTCGAGCAATTCACCTTGGGGAGCTCCAGCAATATTTGTATCAAAAAAGGATGGATCATTGAGGATGTGCATAGATTATCGAGATCTGAATAAAGTGACCATCAAGAATAAGTATCCATTGCCGCGAATTGATGATCTATTGGATCAGTTGAGGGGAGCCGTAGTGTTTTCACAGTTAGATTTGCAGTCTGGGTATCATCAGATGAGAGTTGAGGAACATTCCGTTCCAATTACCGCTTTTCGGACCCGTTATGGCTTGTATGAGTTTCCAGTCATGCCATTTGGATTGACAAATGCACCAGCTTTCTTCATGGATTTGATGAATAGATTGTTCAGTCCGTACTTGGACAAGTTTGTGGTAATCTTCATTGATGATATCTTAGTGTACTCGAGGTATTTAGAGGAGCACAAAGAGCACCTTCGCATTGTTTTGCAGACACTTAGAGAAAATCAATTGTATGCGAAGTTCAGTAAGTGTCACTTCTGGGAGTCTAAAGTTCGATTTCTTGGGCATGTCATATCTAGTGGAGGTATTGCAGTGGATCCCGAGAAAGTCGAAGCAGTGTAGTCTTGGAGACGACCTAGTAGTGTGACAGAGATTCGTAGTTTTCTGGGTTTGGGTGGTTATTACCGACTGTTTATCGAGAAATTTTCTTTGATTGCGGCACTACTCACTCAGTTAACTAGGAAGAATGTTCCTTTTGTATGGTCAGAAAAGTGTGAAGAAGCTTTTGAAACTTTGAAGCTTCGATTGACTTCAGAACCAGTGTTGACTATTCCGACACCTGGTAGCCGGCTGGTGGTATTTACTGATGCTTGCGGTACAGGATTGGGTGGAGTGTTGATGCAAGGCAAGAAGGTCGTAGCCTATGCGTCTCTACAGTTGAAACCCCACGAGCGAAAATATCCAACACATGATTTAGAGTTGGCAGCTGTAGTTTTTGCTTTGAAGATCTGGAGACATTATCTGTATGGTGAGAGGTTTAAGTTGTTCACAGATCACAAGAGTTTGAAGTACCTATTCACTCAGAGGGAATTGAATATGAGGCAACAACGATGGGTTGATTTTCTTAGCAGCTATGAGTTCGAGATACAGTATCAGCCTGGTAGGGCCAATGTGGTTGCCGATGCCTTGAGTAGGCGACATGCAGTGATGGCAACCATGATGATTCA
The DNA here is from genome assembly GCA_963556465.1 of Berberis vulgaris. Classification (NCBI taxonomy): domain Eukaryota; kingdom Viridiplantae; phylum Streptophyta; class Magnoliopsida; order Ranunculales; family Berberidaceae; genus Berberis; species Berberis vulgaris. The sequence continues at coordinate 14,187,483 of OY747129.1, read as the reverse complement.
GGAGTACTGAACACTTGAGACATTAGTTTCATTTGCATTTCAGCCTACTTTCAGTATAGAGGGCAGCATGATAGCGGGTTTAGCAGTTTATCCGTCGTTGATCAGTAGAGTGGTGGAGAGACAGACCTCTGACCCAGTGATTACGAGGCAGATAGCGGATTTGGTAGTTGACACATTGGATGAGTGCCCTACCAATTGGTCGGTGGGTTCAGATGGAGGGTTGCGGTTTCGTGGGCGGCTTTGTGTTCCGTCTGATGAGGAGTTGCAAAGAGATATCTTACAGGAAGCTCATAGATCTCGTTTCACCATTCATCCCGGTGGAACAAAGATGTATCGAGATTTGAGACGTTCTTTCTGGTGGCATGGCATGAAGAAAGACATTGGAGAGTTTGTGGCACGGTGTGCGACTTGTCAGCAGGTGAAAGCCGAGCATCAGAGACCGTCTGGGTTATTGCATCCATTGGATATCCCGACGTGGAAGTGGGATTATATCACTATGGATTTCATCGATGGACTTCCACAGTCGAGGAAAGGTAATGAGTCGATATGGGTCATTGTTGATCGGATGACCAAGTGTGCACATTTCATTCCTGTTAGTATGAATCGGACGACAGACAGTCTAGCGGTGTTGTTCATTCGGGAGATAGTTCGCCTTTATGGGTCGCCTGTTTCAATTGTATCCGACAGAGATCCACTTTTCACAGCCCACTTCTGGCAGAGCTTTCAGCAAGCTATGGGTACTAGATTAGACATGAGTACAACTTATCATCCACAGACAGATGGCCAATCTGAGCGAGTGAATCAGGTAGTGGAAGACATGCTCAGAGCATGCATTTTAGACTTTGGGGGCAGTTGGGAAGATCACCTACCGTTATGCGAGTTTGCGTACAACAACAGCTACCACGTAAGTATTGGCATGGCACCGTTTGAGGCACTCTACGGACGACCGTGTAGGTCCCCTGTTTGTTGGGCAGAGATTGGAGAGTCAGTTGTGATGGGGCCGGATGTGATCAGAGAAACTACTGAGAAGATTGAGCTGATTAGAACGCGTTTGTTGACAGCCCAGAGTAGACAGAAGAGTTACGCTGATAGGAGGCGTAAGGAGTTAGAGTTTGATGTTGGTGACAGGGTTTTTCTGAAAGTTTCCCCGATGCGCGGAGTTGTTAGGTTCCGAAGTCGTGGGAAACTTGCACCGAGGTATGTAGGGCCATATGAGATTACTGAGAGGATTGGACCAGTGGCCTACAGATTGGCTTTGCCGCAGAATATGTCAGGTATCCACGACGTGTTTCACGTATCCATGTTGCTGAGGTGGAGATTTCGGATGAGTTGACGTATCCACGAAGTGTTTGGCAGACCCGTCACAGATTATAGAGTCTGCTGAGGTGGAGATTTCGGATGAGTTGACGTATCCAGTGAGGCCAATAGCCATTGTTGATGATGATGTGAAACAACTTCGTCGTAGGATAGTGAAGTTAGTGAAGGTTCAGTGGAGCCATCGAGCGGGTGACGTGACTTGGGAGCTGGAGGACCAGATGAGACAGAAATACCCTGAGCTTTTTGCCTAGGTTTTCTTGTCGTGGCTTTTGTCCGATCTCGAGGACGAGATCTCTTTTAAGGTGTGTATGATGTGATATCTGCGTTTTTCAAAAAAAAAAAAAAAAAAAGATTTTGGGCGGGGTGTACTCAGTTAATGTGGTGGGGGCGCATAGCCACCCACCCCTTAAAACACGACCCCCTTTCTTTCTTCTTTCTCTTTTCTCTTTTCTTTTTCTTCTTTCTTTCCAGGGAGCGAAGCAGCGAACTCTTCGTCTCCAGCTGGATTTCGTCGACTGTTTTGGGTGATTTCTTCCCCCACAGCTCACCTCCTCCTCCTCATTTCTTCCTCTCTGCATTCCCTCTTCATTTCTCTGTTGATTTTTCGAAAAAAAAAATCAGTTTTCATTTGGGTTTGGGATTTGATCGGTTTCCATAGCTCCGATCAGACGTGAAGGGGCCTTGGTGGCGTCATTGGGAGCCCTTAGAACCGACATGCAAGGTTGATTTTGGGGTTGACCAAAATTTTTCAAAAAAAAAACAGGGTGCATGTTTGTTTGGAGGGTTCTTCGGCGTGAATCCGGACTTTGGGTGCATGGGTGAGCCTCACTTTCGTGACTCCGAGTGTCCTTAGACTCATTTCCGGCATGTTGTGCGGTTTGGAAGCGATCAGACCGGAGTAGCGAGGGTTTCGGCGCATTTTCGCCAAACTTTGGGTTGCGGCGGGGTGTTTGCCGAATTTTTATTGCCGGTAAGTTTTCTTTCCGTCACGCGCCGCTTGTAATTTATTTATTTTTTTAGTTTTCGGCTAGTTTACTCATTTTCGAGTCCGCTTTGCAGTTTTAAAAATTTTTGTGGTCCCGCATTCGTGGTTTTGCGAGTTAGGAGCTTCGACCGGTAGGAATTGGGTTTTGAAAATCCATTCCGCTTAGGTGAGTGGTACTATAATTTTTATTTTAAGAAATAAGTATTTGAAATCCTGAATTTAAGTTTTACATCAAACCGTGAATTATGTATTGGGTTTCCTGAAAGCATGATATACTTGAATGAAATCGAATAGTGAAGGAATTTTGGTGTGATTAGGCTTTGGTGTAATGACATGAGACTTGTATGCTTTGTTTTCGAGTTTGCATAGTATGTCATGTTTTACCGTGCAGGCAGTGTTGGCGTTCCTGCTGATCGTGGCGCGTAGGCCCGGTTTCCGTTGTAGGCGCATTTTGTGCTTTTTGGTTGTGTCCACCCTGTACGGGTATGTTTTGCTTCCTCTGTGTTTCAGATGTACTATATTGCTATACTAGATGTTTGTATACTGGTTTTGTCGCTATGACTCTGGGACGAATCAAATATATTTATTTTGTTCAAACTTTAGCGTAGTTTTATTTCTGTTTGATTCTCGTATCAAGAATGTGTTATATTATGATGTTGTGGCCGGTTACGACTCGCCTGTTTTACGGGTTAGTTCACGCATCGGCACGCTGCGATTCCCATGGCGGGTCGGGGCGTGACACAATGGATGGAGAATTAACTTACAATTACTCCACATGAGATTAAAAACTCGATTTATATTAACTTTATCATACTAAAAGAAATATTGACTGAGTGCAAATTTACTTGTAGGATGAGGGCTTGCAGCCAGATTACAACTAATGTTGATATAAACAGGCTTTCTCTCTTTTAGACAAGTCGAGATCGCTGTATCGATCTGCTCATGCGCGTCTTCCAAATTATTCACCACTGCCTACACATTCAAAAACATAGTCCATAATCACCAAAATATTAAATTCTTCATCAGATCACTTAACAAATCAAATTCATCATCAAAAAAAAAAATTCACAATATTATTGATCAAACACACACCAGAATATTATTGAACATCATTAAAAGTGAGTGAGAAGTTCACAATATAGGCCACACTTACCGCAGCATGCTGATACCTTGGCGATGGAGACACTCCTGGAGCAAGAGTCCACTCCCATTGACCATTCCTATGCATCAGCAACCCAAAAGCATCCGCAATTGACCTTGTGAGACTAAAGTTTCTCAAGGCTACAGTATGAAGCAATGTGTAATAAAAAATTATAGTCCCATATTGAGTTGGGACAATTTCTAAATACATTTCAATGTTATAAATGCATCCAAAATCTTCTATAGAAATATTCATACACGACAGTGGCAGTCAGTTGTGTTATATGATGTTGCTGGGTTACAAATTGCCACCTATGAAGGTAACAACATAATTTTCATATTCATAATTTATTTCCTATTTTCCTTCTTTCATTCATCTGACCAGGAATGGAAATATATTACATATTAGTTTTTTGAAGGAAGAACTAGAAGTGTTATTCATTATATTCTAAGTACAACCATACCAAGAAATTTGCATTGTTCCAGACACTATGAAATGCAACCAACACAGGTGTCGGACAAATAAACTATGAAAACACAATACGGTCCACGCTTGTACATTATATTATTTTTTTCATCAGTAAATTATAATAGTATGAGTCATGTTTGTTAGCTTAGTGCAACACATGTACCACTAACATACCAAAATAATATGCTTCATAGAGTCATAATATCAAATTTATTGATGAAAAATCAATCCTGCAAATGATTCTTGTTCTACTTTGTTTAATGTTATATTTGAAAAATGCTAAATTGTAATTTGTGTTCCTTGCACCTTGGTCTTTACTACCAAATTATATGAAGATATCCATTAAACAGGGTATACCCATTCAAAATCATTGGTTCTTGGATGAGTTATATCACTTTGTAATTGTATAAATACCACTCAAAAGAATAATTACCATAATATCCTAACTGAAGCAACAAAATCCACAAGATTGGCTTTTCACTGACTTTTCTAGATGTCATTGGCTTTTCACTAGCAAATATATTGCATGACAGAGACATTTTTCTCACTTACTGATTCAAGGACTGGAAAAAAGTTCAAAATTTGGCTTGGATTAGATAAGTAGGAAAAACATTAAACCCCCATTTCACTTGCAAGGCAGCAAATCCGTCTGTTATTTCAAGGAAAAAATCCATTTTGGCAACCACGGGATTTAACAGATTTAGATTTTCATTGTTTCAAAAACATGCGTTTATGTAGAAGTGGATTTCAAAATGTTTTACCCTGGTATTAATGTTTTATAGCATTAGCTCACTAAAATGGGCTTATAAGCATTAGATGATAATTTGCAAGAATCGCAGCAGTAGTGAGCTGTATGTCCAAATCTTTAACTGACCCACATATTCAGATAAACAACAAATCTAAGAAAATTATTCCAAGAGAAAGAAAATCAACATAAACTACTCATGCATTTACGACATATGAACCTTTATTAGAACTAAATCAAAAGTTAATAAATATACCATTTTGTATGTCCTTAAGTGCAGTACCACGGCCCTGCAATTAAAGAGCATAGCAACATTTTCAATACAAATACCATTTAAAGAATAGCTAAAAACAAATGAAAGCATGAGCAGAAAGGAATAGTAAAGAGTACCTTTCCAATAAGAAGTGCTTGAGGCTGCTCCTTCTTAATAGAGGCAACCAGCCGCTCAACAGACTTTCGCTCACGAACAAGTCGCTCAATGGTGGGTGCAGCAGGTGTGACTGGTTCTTTAACTTTTCTCTTGCGCACCTCCTTTTTTTCTTGCAGAAGAAGAAAAATTGAGTCAACGACCAATCACTGAAAATTTTCACTATAATTATTGCGATTTCAAAATGTATAAATTGACCAAAGAGAAGGAAAAGAAGAAACTGAATCGAACAATTAGGTCTTCTTCTTCACTTAGTTGATCGAACAGAAAAAAAAAAAGAATCGCAGAGAAGAGGAAGAAGAAGTAAAAAAAAAAAAAAGGAAAAAAAAAACTGAACGGGGTTTTGATCATACCTGATTGATTGCTTGGATCTGGCATCTGGGTTTCTTGCCGAACCCATAGTTTCGATTCTCTCTTAGGTATTCTTCTTCGCAAACCCTTCCAGTTCTTCTTATTCCCTTCGATTTCTTCTTCTTCTTAAACACTTTGATTTCTTCTTTTCAAACCTTTTGATCGACTGAAGTGGTATGTCGATAGAAGGTCTGGGGAGTGTGAGAGGTATGTTGATCGATCAATTGGAGTGTAGAGGGCTATCAATCAACTGGTAAAAGCAGAAGATGGGCTCAATCGACTGGAAGATGGGTTCGATTGACTGTGTCGATTGACTGGTGCTGAGGGTTGGAGGGTTTTGGGATGATTTGAGTTGTGATCTTCGTCGATCTTGGTAGCAGGAGGTCGACATGGTGGGTGGGATTTTCGTCTCTCTCACTCCATTAAACAAATACATGTCTCTCTCACTTTGAGTCTCACTTCTTTGATGGTTTTACTCTCAAAGAAAATGGAGCTCCTCTGCGCCAATTTGAAACGAAAATGGAGCTCTCTCTCACTCCTCTCAAAGAAAATGGAACTCCAACACTGATTTGAAACGAAAATGGAGCTCCTCTGCGCCAATTTTTTCGCAAGACCGCGAAACTATTTTCGCAATGGCGCCAAAGCAAACACAAGTGCATTTTCTTTTTATAGACACGGTTTTAGGATTTAGCCACGGTTTTGGGCCGTGGCAAATACACTAACGGTTTTGAGCCGTGGCCATCTCCGTGTAGCTAATCAAGCCTTTTGGTGTAGTGACGGTTTTAGGCTCTAGCCACGGTTTTGGGCCGTAGCAAATAAACCAACGGTTTTGAGCCGTGGCAAATAAACCAACGGTTTTGAGCCGTGGCCATCTCCGTGTAGCTAATCAAGCCTTTTGGTGTAGTGTTTCCACCACGCTATGGAAAGACTTGAAGACATCAAGTACTTGATCTTTGGTCTTCCTTGAAGCATCATCTATGAAAGTAACAAAATATAATGCCTTACCAAGGGTTTTTGCTTTCATAAGTCCACACACATATTTTTTAATTTTCAAAAAAAAAAAAGTCCACACACATCAAAGTAAACCAACTCTAAAACATTAGTCTTCCTTTTAGAAGAATTTCTATGAAAGAATACTCTATGTTTTTTTTATCAACAAGACAATGAATGCAATTCTTTGAATGCGTAACTTTCATGTTAGGCAAAAATTGCATTTTGGCGAGGATTTGAAGTCCCTTCTCGCTCACATGATCGAGTCTCCCATGCCACAAATTTGTGGACGATTCAATATCAATTGCATTAAGCTCACCGGTACATAGCTTGACCTGTGTCTTGTACAAAGTGCAACACTTTTTACCTCTTGCCACCACAAGTGACCCCTTAGTAAGCTTTCACTACCCATTTCCAAGCTGACTAATGTACCCTTCATCATCTAATTTTCCGAAAGTAATTGGGTTCCACCAGAGATCCGGTTTATGTCCAACATTTTTTAAAACTATTGTATATCTAACATTAGTCTCAAAGCTCACATCAACCATTCCTACAATTTTTGCAACACCTTTGTTTCCCATCCTCACAACACCAAAGTCACCTAACTTGTAGTTAGTGAAGAAATCCTTGCGAGGAGTAGCATGACATGAAGCACCTGTGTCAATCACCCAATCTGTGTCTAGGCAAGTAACACTAAGGCAAGCTTTATCATCACAATCTACAAATATGATGTCCTCGTCTATTGCAATAGTTGTAGAATCACTATCTCACTTCTCATCACCTTTTTCTTTCATTCGATCTAGCTTGGCTTTTCGACATTCATTTCTGTAGTGACCCATTTTGCCACAATAGAAACATTTCACATTCATTCTTGGCCCAGACTTTCCCCAGGAAGCTTATCTATTATTAGGTTTCCTGCTTTTACTTCTCCATCGCTTTTTAATAACAAGTGCCTCTGTTTGAGATGAACCTGAAGATTACCTTCTCACTTTTTCATTCAACAAACTACTTGTTACAAGGTTCATTGTCATAACACCATCTGGGGCGGAGTTACCTAGAGACACAACTAAAGTCTCCCAACTGTCTGGCAATGAACTAAGTAATAGCAATGCCTCCAACTCATCATCTAAACTCATCTTCATAGAAGAGAGTTGATTTACAGCAGTTTGAATTTCATTCAAATGCTCTGCAACTGAAGTCCATTATTTATATTTCAGATTTACAAGCTTCCTAATCAAGAAAGTTTTGTTTCCTGCAGTTTTCCTCTCTTACAACCCTTCCAATTTCTTCCAAAGAGAATAGGCAGAAGTTTCTGTAGAAACATGGTGAACACACTATCATCTAACCATTGTCGAATATAACCAAGAGTCTTTCGATCAAGTTTCTTCCATTTATCATCACTCATTTTTTCCGGTTTATTTTCATCGTTAACAATGGGCTCGGAGAGGTCCTTGCAATAAAGTAAGTCCTCCATCTTTGATTTCCAAATATTTCAATTAATTCCATTAAAACTCACCATCCGACTATTATTCTGCTCTATGATTCGCACACGGTTAATCTAACCTTGCTCTGATACCATTGTTGGGTATTAAAACCTAAATTCTGTATTCAAATCACACAGATAAGATATATGCAAGTAAAGAAAATAAAACAAATGAAACCAAAATTTGTTAACGACGAAACTCTCCAAAGCGAAGAGAAAAACCTCGGGACCTAGTCCAGACAAAACTCCACTATGACATCAATAATGGGATTACAACCTCCCTTACAAATTAAAGATTTCACCAATCCTCAAGAAAGATTACAATCTTTTGGTTTACTAACTTCCTTACCTACTAATAGGTAGATGTCAAACAACAATTTAATAAAACAGATTGTTAACACACTAGGGTTGAAGAACCCTAGAAACACTACACCAAAAATGGCCATTAGCAACGGTTTTAAACCGTGGGGGTAACCCATTGGCACGGCTTAGAACCGTGGGCTGTAGAGGCGTCGCTAAATCCCTAGTAACGGCTAAAAACCGTGGCTAAAATATTAGCAACGGTTTTATCTCGAGGACGGTTGATGATTTAGCCACGGTTATAAACCGTTGCCAAAATCTTAGCCACAGTTCTAAGCCGTGGGCAGGAGTAGCCACGGCTTAAAACTGTTGCAAGTTTGGCCACGGTTTTAAGCCGTTGCAATAGCTTTAGCAACGGTTTTAAGCCGTGGCCAGTACTAGCCACGGTTATAAGCCGTGGCAAGGTAGCCACGGTTTTTAGCCATTGCAATAATTAGCAACGGTTTTAAACCGTGGCAAATTTTTTTTTTTTTTTTTTTTTTTTTAACTATCAAATGACTTTTTATTACATCTTATAAGTTTTATTTCTAGAAAATAAAAATTTTAATGTGCCAAACTTAAACATTTCCATGAATGGAGGCAAAGTAATGTAATTAATAAGATAATGTATTACATTGAGTCACAAAATCTATCAAATAATATCTCAAATACAATGACACACACACAAACTTAAATATCTCAAATACAAAGAAAGTGGAACAATGCTGCTGCTGCAAGGGACGATCTGCTGATGATGCGAGGTACGCACTGCTGCTGCTGCTGCTGCGATCGAATCACTGCTGCTGCTGCGAGGGACGAACTGCTGCTCTGCGAGGGACGCACTGATTCGAGCTTGCTGCTGGTCGCAAACCAGAGTGCGCTCTACTGCAGAGTACCCACTGTCCTGGCAGTTATGATCTGCGGATTTTTGAATGCAATCTGGGTGCTGCATTTCACTGCTTGCACTCATTCCTGCCGCAGGTCTTGGATTCCAAGCAAGTACATTACTTTAACATTTGGAGAACTATTAATAAATATGCAGTACAAAAATGAAACAGAGAAAACTAAAGTTTCATCACCTGAAAACATTTGGAGTGTATGTTCACTTGTTTCAAATGAAAGAAACATGACAAATTCATTCGAAAGATGCTATCATCAAATGCTTCTCTATAAACTTAAATGAGTTTGAGAATACCCAAGTTCTATTAACTTGACAACTGAAAAGTGTTCCATTAAGCTCATGTGGTTCAACAAAAAAGACTAACTTTATGGTTAATAAGAAAAATTTGCCCTAGGCGAGTTAGAAGAAAAAAACAACTAGAGTATCTGCTACAGTACACATGCAAACATACCTCGTTTGCTGGGCGTCCGTAGTCAACGGGATCTCTTCTAGTAATTGCTTCCAAAACAACAACCCCAAAGCTATATATGTCACTCTTTTCATTCAAAAGTCCAGTATTTGCATATTCGGGTGCAACATATCTGGAAAAGTTATGTCACATTGGTATCTATTATAATTCTTTGAACCGTGGCGATTTGAAACCAATGATGCAAAAACGTAAAAGGAAAAGGAAAAGTAAAATAACTCATTGAGTTCCACTGAAAAAAATATTACCCGAAGGTCCCCATGACACGGGTAGTGATATGGCTTTTTCCAGCACCCAGTAACTTGGCCAGACCAAAATCAGATACTTTAGGATTGAAATTGTCATCTATTAAAATGCTACTAGATTTGATGTCACGATGTACCACTTTTGGTTCAACAGCCTCATGCAAGTAAGCAAGCCTGCAATGCATACTTTTGGTTCAACTACCTGTCATTGAAATGGGTAAGGGTGTTATAATAAACAAAATAATAATAAATAACATTGACATACAAAATCCAAATATAAAAGAGCAAACCTGGACTAAGACAGGAAGAATGTCCATGCCAAACTTAAAGCACCAAATGAAGTCAGCCCAAGCAGTCAGCTCCCAGCAACCCGGACAGCACCAACGCAAGCTCTGTTTCGCAGCAGCGTGCAGAAAAACCCGCAAGCCTCCCAGCAGACCTCAACCACAGCTCAAAACCGGTGTGCTAACCGCGCACGCTGAAACCCGCTGCGGCCAGAAACAGCACGTACAGCAGACACGCTGAATTGCACTCTGTCTGCAATGCAGAGCACGCTAAAACTGCAGCGCACCCTGCCTGGGACGCGCTCTGTGCTGCAGTGTTCGGATCAAAAAGGGATAAAAAGCCCCTTCTCAACCAGTAACGGTATGGTTTTATCAATAAAGAGCAACGACAAAAACAATATGTTCATGATGGTGTTAAGAAAATATAATGAGTTACGAAAAAGTGAATTTAGGATCACCATAGATGTCGATATTAGGTGCGCTCCCATTCTCCCGTAAACAAACAAAATGGGCATCCTCACTAGCATGACGTGCTACAGCCACAGGAGACATTTTAGTATGTATATAGCCGACGCAATCCGGTTCAGGATTTGCATGATGCAATGCCACGCGCTGCCTTGAGTTTGAAAAAAACTTGAAGGTTCAGCAAATGAATCTGATATTTCTAACAAATAAAAAAGCTAACTTTTAACATTGGGCAAACAAAACCAATAAAATTAGATGGAAAAGGAAGTTACCAATCAGCATACGAATCCCGATTCTTGACATGTAAAATCTGTCGAGAAACTGGTGGATTTCATCTAGAGAAGGAGGCTTTGTCTTCTGAGTCAAGTCCTTCTTTAGTTGTTGAACCCCCAAAGCCAACATAGGGACAACATTGTTGTGTCTAACTTTAATCATCTTAATCATTTCTGTGAATGCCAATTCATCTCAGAGGCAACACTGTCAGGAAACAACCACTAACAGTTACAAATCAAACATAATATGGAAGACAGTGCCTGCAACAATACTCAATCTTATGCTGTAAGTGAATCTGGGTTATCCGATTCCTTATTTGACATGTTGAAAGTTAAGAAAATATAATAACTCAACAGAGCATTTCTAACCACAGAGGTCTTTGCAACTTTTCTAACAGAGCATTTCTAACCACTAACAGAATATACCAACACTGGGAATAGTAACCACAGAGGTCTTTGCAACCTGAATATAGAATATAGTTGAATTTGAAGACAATAGCTTTATATCTATTCTGAAGTTGAATAGTAAGATCAAGTTCACCTTTTCTTTGAATGAGACAATAAGAATTTCAAACACTGGGATGATAAACTTCAGATTCAAGTTTCCAGCCACAGACTAGAAAATACAGTGGTCATCGATATGACTAAAAATGAAGAAAACTGATTAACTTCAGATTGATCTAGTGAGTTTTTGCATACAGGAATCGAGGACTCGTTTCAACATTATAGTAAATGTTACAGAAAGCTATATATATTTACCAGGCACATGTCAATGAAGCTTGACAGCTATCAACCTCCTAAATTATTAGACCTTGATGCTATGCAAACTCTGTGACTTCAGAAATTTGCTCAATGTGAGTCCATAGCTGTGGTGCCAGAGATGCACCAAAGAACGATTTGTTTTTACCTGTAACAGACAAAAATATCAGCAATGGCGTAACTTAAATAATAATGGAAGGAAATAGTAACGGATGAAAGATGGTTAAAAATGAAGACGTGGATGAACAATCTATCTTGTCAAAGCATACCTTAGTTTTGTGTCACTTCATAAAGAGATGTGCATGCCTATTGATCATCGTAATTAAAATCCTCGTCATCTTTAATATACTTCTCCTGCACTGCAGCTACTGTGGAACTGCATTGTCAAGGAAAAATAGGAAAGAAATGCCAAACCTACTAACAATAGTGTATTATCAGATTATAATTTATTATAATTAAGACTGTGGTGGTTTAACCCCCACGTCTTGGGTTCTATACCCACCGGCGGCACGCTTGTCTTTCAAAAAAAAAAAAAAAAAAAAAAAAAAAAAAAGCAGTGAGCATTATTTGGGTTTTGTCTAGGATATCTCCACCTTAAAGTAGAAACTACTTAAAAAGAGTAACACTTTTCATACTGACCATAAGTGCAGATAGAAACTAAAAATAGAAATTTGCCTTCTTTACGCTTTGTATAAAAGTGAAACATGTGATATGATTTTACCTCACTACTTTGCAAGCTGTTGTAAGTACGACATCGCTTGCTGGATATTGAATTTGATTTTCTTAAGAGTTGGACTTCCATACAGGCATGGCTCCAAGCACTCAATAGGAACATATCCAAGCCAAAGCTAATCTATCAGAGAAAACCATTATTTGGTATTTTACTCAAATACAAAAATCTCATCTCCTATGCATAGACAAATCTTGGGAGATTTAGCAAAATATGGTAGGTCCATGGAGATACTAATGCTAACACCGTGCCAGTTCTACATATGGCTGAAGCATAACAAAAATAATAAGACATAAATAAGCATTATTGTAATCAATATGCATCAAGTGTTATAAAAAAGGATAGGAGATGCTCTATATAAACACTGTTTAAAATTTTGATAAAAGAACAAAGGACAATTGCAAAGAAGATAAAGGATATCTGTAGTAATCCCAATCAAGAGGACCAGCTGCAATTTTGCTGAACTCAATGGCACTCCCTTCTATGCCAGCAAATATATACCCATTGCTCTTGTCGATCAGCTTGACAAGATTCCCCACACTTTCTTTATCCTAAAAAAGAGTCCATGACAGGATTGAAAACACTCAAAATAGATCATGCAGTCTGCGAAACAGAAAGGACGGGGAGCAGCATACCTGAATATCCAAGGTACTGAAATTGACCAGACCAAAGTCTTCTACAACCCCACAAAGTTTCTTCGTTAGCTTCCTGCAATTAAACAGACAACAAAAGACACCCAGAAAATTATTTGATTTGGGAGCTATCTTCAGTAGAGGAAGTTTACAAATGTAGTAAAACCACTGCTGAAAGCTTACAAAATTTATTCATACATGGATAAATAAAATAGAAGCTCGAGGAGAATATATCTATCACTCAAGTTGTGTCCAAAAATAACATCTAATGAACTTCACTTAGAGCTGCTACCGTGATTAATTGTATTGTACCTTGTCAAACCCATCAAGATCAGAGGTGCCTAACAATTTTCTGCTCTCCATCATTGATGTATTTAGCCAACTGAAAAAGAGAAAATGAGACATATGAAAATAAGTCCCATAACAAGAGGGGATACAAGTAATCAAGCAAATTAGAAACTTATCTTTTCTGGCAATTACTCAACAAAAAAAAAAGTAATAACAACATTCTTCTGATAATCATTATTGCTTCAGTAAAGGATGTGTATGGAGTTGAATATAATCCTCATTATCATCAAAATATATCACTGTCTTCAATTTAAGTGGAAAACTTTTCCCTCAATCTAGCACTTCTCTATTTTTGGTTGTTTTTCTCTAGGATTTTTTATTTAAAAAATAAACACGGGATAAATAAATTTTGTTTACAAAGGGCATGTAACTCTACTTTGTATCCTTTTGAAGACATGGAAATTTCAACTGTGATATAATCAACTCTTATCGGAAGGTATTATAAAGCAGAATTTGTAACTATGTCTGCAGGGATCGAAGTATCATCCTAACACAGATAATCTTGAAAATGGATGATCAAAACGAGGAAAGTGAGAAAGGACAGGTTATATACCTGGGTCTAACATCTAATCCCCAATTTCACCACATAAAGTGTACCAGGAAACTGCATGTTTCTGTCTTTCCTTGGAGACAATTGACTGCCATACCTGACAGTTAGATGAAATAAATACATAAATAATTAAAACTGCAAATGCAAACTTCACAAAAAGCAGTCAAGCAATGAGAGTCTTAAATATGTATATTGATCATAAATAAACATGAAAAAGTAAATATAGTCAGAAAATTCACCATTAGACTCTTGGTTTTTGGGTGTTTTTGTGTAGAAAATAGAACTCCTGTATAAAGAAAGACATCATAATCAATATCAAAAGCAATAGACATAAATATGAGAACAAAGCAAACTGTAGTATATGCAACATAGCAATCAAAGATGAACTAAGGTCATACCAATTGTTGCGAATGAGAATTCAAATAGAAGAAACAATGTTTCAAATGGGATGAGGCAAGCAATAGTCATTTTGTGGTTAAGTCTATAGATACTTGCACTTAAGCTTCAGCTAGTTACCTTAAAATGAACAATCACGTGCCCGTAGTGTATTTCACTCAGCTCCTCTTTTGCTGCCACCATTACATTGCTTCCAACATAGTTGTAACTATCAATCATAAGTTCCACATGATTTTTACACCATACGAAGAAATCACCAACGTCCAAATCCCCCATCATGTCTCCTTTTGGATCACTCTTGTAAAGTTTCACCCCAGTCCTGAATTTGAAGCATAAGGAAAGTCTGATATCTGTTGTAGGGTTCAATGATCCATGACAAGCGCAAGAGAATTGATGGATAGGATCTACAACCTCTATTGCTATCGCAATGACATTCTTTTCCCAATCACAAACTTTGTAAGTCCTTGACACTGAAGGAACAGGATTGCTTGGAGAAGGAAACCTCGCAACACCTTGAGAAGATGATGGTAATGGAGATGGTGGTAATGGAGATGGAGGTAATGGAGATGGTGGTAATGGAGATGGAGGTAATGGATTTTCTGGTTGCCTTGTCGATTGTGCACGGGATGACGGTGTATCTTCAGTTCTTTGTGTCCCTCCTTGTGTTCCCTCACTTGTTGATGGTCTCACATAAGTTCCACTTTCAAGTCTCTCTTGTATCCATCTAACATTTTCTTCCAATCTATCATATTTTTCGTTAAATTTTTTTACTTCCAATGTTTTTTCCAAAAGCAATGAACGAGCGGGAAGTGCAGCATCATACTTCCTTTTAGAGACGGTGGTTCCAACACAACGAGTACGTCCCCTCGCTTCTTGGCCAAACACTTGGCTTAGAGGATCATCATCAATAGTGAGGTCAGTGGTACCCTGGGTTGAAGATTCTTGCAAGGCGGCTTTTTTTGCTTTAACTTGTTCCTTCAAAAGAATGAAAAAATAAAATAAATCAGGTCACAAATAATATTCAAACAACTACAAAGTAAATTAAGAATTGTGTATAAAAGACATCATTGGGCACATACCATATATAGTTCAGCACCATGCGTGGGTTTTCCATCCTTTCCCGTGTGACAAGCAATCCATATGTCAGTGCGTGTGACTAGTTCCCCATCAGGGTTCTTCTCAACCTATATACTTGAAAGATTAGTCTCAGCCTATATAGTTAAATGGTATATAATATTGTACTAGTAGCTAGAAACTCAATTACCATTTCATACTCTACTTCTGCAGCACTCTTTTGGCCACCCCCCCATACATACTTTGAAGCCTTTTTGTTTTTTGCATTTTGGGCTCTAATTGCCTTCGCTTCAGGGGTGCTCTCATAGTGAACAAACTCCTTCCAATCCTCCTCTCTTACACCATTTGGAACATGCTTCTCTTGTTCCTCAATGGTAGGATACTTATCCAAATAATTCTTCCTAAGATCTGCCTTGAACCTTCTATAATATTCAGGCATTTTCAAATGCACACTCCTTTTCACATAATTTGGGATGTCGTATTCACGCTGCAAATAAGCCATTGAGATATAAGTTGAAAATAAAATAAGACATTATGAAAATCAATGATGTAAAATCTCACCTTGAGGCCATTCCACACATCCTTTTTGTAGTTGTCAGTAACATGGTGCCAACCCTTGAATTTGATGGGCACAAGGGTTTCAACAAGCTTTCCAATGTTTTTATTGAAATTTCTAGCACCAGGTCCAACTGCTAAACCGTGGAGGTTGAACTGTATGGTTTGTTTAACTTCACTGTCATCATTTGTAGATCTAGTGACATCAATGGTGGAGAGATTGCCGCGAGTACTATCCATTTCTATCAATGACATTATAGATATTAACCATTATCAAACAAAAAGAAATAAGAATCAACTATATACACCACATTTATAGATAATTTCCTTCCACAACATATCACCACAAATAGATTTTTATAAAGCATTGGAAATGCCAATCTGAATACATAGCTACAAAGCTTCCCTTTCCCAACTCAAAAGTCAAAATAAGAAACAAAGACAAAATATTTGGTCTCAACCAAAGAGGATGACTAAAATAGCATTAGAAATGCATCAAAAAATATTGTAGCATAGTCAATTAAAATTCCAGTAAGCTCTTCAGGTTGGGGTTGTCTTTCAAGATGCTTTGATACACAGTGGGAATTTCCTTTTTATCGACATTAGTGTTCAAGCCTCTTTGAGTATGTAGAACTACATGCCACCCGTCATTTGATTGATCTTTCGAATAAAATACCCCACTTGCTTCTTGAGCTAAAATGAATGGATCCTCTTCCACCTTTCTTTTGTCTTTTAGCTTCGACAAGTTTACCATCTCATGGTTCCAAATTGGGTCCACCTTATATGCATTTTTCTTATCTTCCACTTTGACCCAATCACAATAGAAGACATTTTTTTTGAAATCTATGTAGTCTAGCACCAGTATGTCTCTAACAACTCCATACCATTTGACTAGTTGGTCCTTTGGCCTCTTATCTTTCTTACTAGCAACAAAATGAGCAATGGCATCCATGGAGACACCACTATCTTGTGTCACCAAACATTCATCCAAAGAACTTGTCGCAAATGTGAAACCATTTACACAATATTTTGGATATCGGGTTGCCAAAAATTGTGGACCATTGGCTAACCTCCAAAGTGTGGTATTTGTTTCCCTAGCCTTCTCCAACTACATTGTAAAACAAATCATCTTAGAACTGAAATCTGAAAATAAAAAAAAATTATATATGTATATATATATGAATAAATACACATTATAAAATACCTCATTACACAACCAAGGAATAAAATCTGTAGCTTTCTCAACATTTTTCCTTGACCCTTTTTTTTTACCTTGTGTAGCCAACTCCATGCAATATTCATTGTATTTTCTGCACAAGTTACCATATTATCATAATTCTATATTTCTAGTTATAAAAAAAGACTAAAATATTATATATCTTACTCTTCCCAATCACTCGAATCAGCAAGTGCATTGAAAACCCATCTTCGAGCTTGTTTAAATTGTACATTATTTAGCATATAGTTTTTTCCTTTATCCAATGGCTTTTCATCGGCATACTCATCATCTACATCAAGCCACTCCTCTTGACTGTGTTTGTGAGTTCCGAACCGTGGCTTTGTCATATACTCCATGCAGTATGTAACAGATTCATCTACAAGGTATGATTCTGCTATTGATCCTTCTATGTATCTGAAATTTTTAGCATAGTCTTTGTATCATTTCATTAACCTATCAATCATAAATAAAATGATAAATTAGTATATAATATAATAAGATAACGTGATGACGTGCACTAAAATTAGAAAAATTATTTACCGCTCAAAGGGATACATCCATCGATATCGAACTGGACCACCAAGCATCGCTTCCTCGGTTAGATGAGCCATGCAATGCACACTTATAACAAAGAATGAAGGCGGATGCTCCTTTTCAAGGACACACATTGCCTCTTTGTGTGCCAACTGAAGATCTGTTTTGTTGATCACTTTAGCACATAAGATATTAAAGAATAAGCTAATTCTTTGAATAGCAATTCTTAAATCTTTATCCTTCTTGTCACGAAAAACATGTCTAAGCAAAATTGTAAGTAAATGTTGCATAATGACATGGTAATCATGTGACTTCAGTCCTCTTAGCTCCAGGGGATTGCCAAGAACGCAATTACTCAACTTGGATGAAAATCCACTCGGCAATTTCAACTCTTTTAGTGTATTCATAAATACTTTTTCTTTCTTTCTTGGTCAAGGCAAATGATGCTTTTGGCATTGAAGTTTTTCCCGTTTCATTGTCATGGCTCAACCAATATCTCTTATGAGTTCCCATGTCTTCCATATCTTTTCGAGCATTCTCACCATCCTTTGTTTTCTTAGAGACATTCAACAATATGTTCAATAAGTGTTCAATGACATTCTTTTCAGTATGCATCACATCAATATTATGTCGTAGCTCAACAAACTTCCAGTACGACAAATCAAATAAAATGGACCTTCTAGACCACGGTGGCGCAATGTTATTGGTTGGTTCATCATTGACGTTATCATTATCAACCATATTCTTGCGCTTTTGCCCACTAACCCTACCTTGTGTTGAACTACCTTCCAAAATTTCCACTATCCTTCGTTCAACTTCTTCGCCAGATAACCGTCGTGGAGCACGACGATGTTCAACATCTTTGTTGAATCCCTTGTCATCTCTAAACTTGTGTTTTGTAGGTAAAAAACGTCGATGGCCTCTATAGCATATCTTTCGACTGTTTGAAAGACGTTCAGATTCTACATCATCAACACAAATAGGGCATGCATTATAACCATGAACATTACAACCAGCTAGAGTCCCACAAGCAGGAAAGTCATGGATACCCCAAAACAACATTGCTTTCAAACAGAAATTGCTTTTAGTACACACATCCCAAGTTGAAACACCATCTGCCCACAATTCCTTCAACTCTTCTACTAATGGCTCCAGGTAAACATCAATATTCTTTCCGGGTGCTTTTGGCCCTGATATTAACAAGGTTAACAAACAAAACTCCTTTTCATGCATAAAGAAGGTGGAAGATTCAAAGGTGCTATTATTACTGGCCAACAACTATAAGCATTACTTAGATTTCCACGTGGGTTAAAACCATCAGTCGATATTGCAAGTCTCAAATTCCTACTATCAGAGGCAAACTCTGGCCATCTCATATTTGTTAAAGTCCATTGTGCTGAATCACATGGATGTCTCATCAAATTCCCATCTGAACAAGCATCCTTGTGCCAAGTCATTGCTTCACCAATCCACGGTATGCTAAAAAATCTTTTCAACCTTGGAATCAATGGAAAATACTTTACAACCTTTTTAGCTTCTTTCCTGTATACCTTGCCGGAGTCGTTGTCATCGACATCCACATAAACCTTATACCTACCAGAACTACATTTTGGACAAGCAACCAGACCCTCATATTCTTTCCAATAGAGTATGCATCCATTGGCACATGCATGTATTGTCTTACATTCCATCCCCATATCTTTAATTGTGTTTTTCATGTTTGGGTAGTTATCTGGCAAATTACAATCATCCGGCAATAAGATTTTTAGCCATTTTAACAACATCGTCACACTATTACCACTCCAACTAAAACGAGTCTTGAAATTCTGCAATTCAATAATGGTGGACAACATGGTCTTATCCTTAGGACACCCATTGTACAAAGGCACAGTCGCTTTTTCCTTATACTTTGATACTTCTTGTTCATAACTGTCTCAGGTTCACGAGAAAGTTTCGGACCACCTTCTGGATTACCGCCAAAACATTCTTCGACGGTGTCATTCAAGTCATTTATCCCATCATCAGCCTCCACAGTTTGCATGTTGAGGAATATATCATCAACTAGCTCGCTCATCCTAGGATATTCACAGGCATCATCAGGTTCAACCACTTCTGTCATAGGTACACCAATCACATGCTTGTTTATATTCTCTCCATGATGTATCCATGTGACATAATTGGTATCAATGCCATGGCTTAACAAATGAACACCTATGTCGTCAACACTAATGTTTCCCCTCGAGTTCCTACATCGAACACATGGGCAAGGAAAAATACTCTCTCCATTTGCATTATCCTCAACAAACTTTTGGAATTGTCTAACGCCGTTTATATACATTGCACTTCCCCGTTTGTTCATCCATGACTTATCTAAAGGAATTGTTGACATTTCTACACACAAAAAAATTAAAAGATTAACTTTAGTCATTGACCAAAGGAATCTAAATTGCTAAATTGCTTGAAAATCATTGACCAATCTAATGAACTTCAATTCATCCAGTTGTGTTGTTGTATTTGTTATGGTACCCTATACAATGTTTCATTGACCTTCTTTCTACATTCCCAATCCAACTCAGTTACTTGAGTTACATTGGATCTCCTATCCAAACTAATTGTTTCTAAAATACCACAATCATGCTTATTGCTGATCTTAGAAAAAACAAAATAAAAATATATAGACATTAAAATAAGAATTCATCAACAACCCATAAGAGTGCAAATAAAAGGAAGATCGTTCTAGGATTTTAGCATATAAAACAAAGAACTAGATATCAAAAACCAAGAAAGAAAGGCAGTTTAACATCAATTACAGGATGCTTGAAATGGCAGGGACGCAAATAAGAAATAGAATGAAGGGAACATAAGAAGAACCCTTGACTATGAATCAATCCAAGATGCACTGAACAATGAATAGGATCAAGTTTCCAGCTCAATAATGTTGACAAGACATAGATGACATAATTACTAATAATGGCAGGACTCCACTAACATTCAATCTTTGAGCTGCGTTAACATTTGTATGTAAATCATATAGCCAGAGTATATCTAGTGTCATATTAATTATGCACATTCCAGTTTTGTACTATTTGAGTAATCCTTTGGGGGTCAAATAATTTTGCACAGTCAACTAATTTTGTCACTTCCCCCCTATCCAAGGTCACTCAACTAATTTTGTACATTTTCAATGCTTCATCAGATTAATGGTAATTATTTGCCTTGCTGATTGGCTTTCAGACCTAGATTGCAGAAAACAACTTCCATTCACAAAATGTTTTCCAAGATCTAACTTCACCATAAGTTGAAAAGTGAAATGGCACCATCATAGTATAGCAGAAGTGACAAATAATGGCATACTATGCTTCCTCTTATAGTCGAAGCTAGAGGCAATCTAATGATGATACAATTAAACTGTAAGAAACCACAAAATCCAAAGAGTTGAGTACTCACGAGCAAGAACTTCTGTTTCTTTATCAAGCTTCCTCGTGTTCAAAGTAGTGCCACTGGAGGCAGCCTTGTTTGTTCCTGCTGTAGCTGGAAGATAGACAATAAAGCAACATTATCATTGGGAATCCCATGTCAAGATAATGAGATATTCAAGAAACCACGATGTTCTTCCAAAAAGAAGAATCACTGGTCTAGCACCAACTTGAATGTACAGTTAACTCTTCCGAGCAGATTTGATCTTTGTCAAACTAACATGGTAAATATAACAAAAAAGTCCTCACTTCTTTTGCATATTAAAGTGTCCAGCATAAAAATGCATTACAGCACTAAGCTAAACAAGTTAAGATTTGGTCATTAGACATGACCGCTGTCACCAACATATAGCTCCAATTCAACAAAAAAGACCACTTGAAAGAATGCTTTAGTTGATTAGAATAAATTGGACAGATCAATGATATGACCACTTACCAGTGATTAAAAATGTATAAAATTTGTGGCATACAGTTTGAGATAGCAAAATTTAATATTTCTAAGTGAAAACGATTGACTGGAAACAATTAAAAGTTGAAAATCAAATAGAGTGAATGAAATCCATTAGCATCAACAAAACAGAATTTGTGGACCAACATACATATAAACATTTTGTTTTAAAATGCACATTACAAGTTAAAATTATCCATTAAAGCTTCCTTGTAGGAGCAAAGCTAGTCCAGAGACTAAACAAACCAAAGGAAAAGTGTAAAATTTGGTGGATGATACATACAATTCACAATGCCAACTTGTTGGCAGATACATGAAAGCCTGAAAGTCATCGTACAAGTGAAGGAATATGAAACTACACTACTACAAATATAGGCTTGCATAGCGCTTAAAAATAGGCTTAGATAGCGCTCAAAAAAGCGCTATGCAAGGCGCGTACTTGAATAGCGCTTCGCTTAGATAGCGCTTTATTAAGCGCTATCTAAGCGTTGATTTTTTTTTTTTATTAACTTCAATAACGCCTTAGAAAGCGCTATGTAAGCGCTAATTTTTTTTTTTTTAAATTAGCTTGAATAGCGCTTTTATGAGCGCTATTTAATTTTGTTGATTTTTTTTAATTAGCTTCAATATAAAACGCTATTTAATTTCGGTGAATTTTTTTTATTAACTACCATATAATATTTTTTTATATAATATTTAATATAATAATGACAACGTTCAATCAATCAATAAAGACACGACATGATAACTAACTGTTTCTCATTCATTCAAAATATAATTTAAGCATTCATACAAAATTGTTAATATGCTATCATATATATACACCAGCTTTTTTGGCCACGAAATGAAATGGCCAACAGCTTCTCCTACAGTCCTAACTTCGTCTGTACATTGCGGCACCGCTGAATGCTTCTCAGATTCTACCGCCACTTCAAATTGTATCCTCGCATAACCTGAAATTGCATCATGGCATTGTACAAGTAAAACTAAACTAATAACACTATTGTTTAACACAAATAATGTCAACATTTTACTAATCCAACTTTTAAGTTCCAAAACCTTTCAACTTTCTATCTGCTGTTTTTCTCCAGATTCATCCCCAATTGCAAAATGACATACTTGATAAATTTATGATGAATATTTCGGAAGAAAGATCAATTTCATTCCTTTAATCCATTAGAGAGATTGTTAATAGTAATCAAGTAATAAACATATAAAAGAAACATCTGCACTATATCATACATATCAATACTTCAACTTAATATCCACAAGGACCACAAAATGTCAAAGCCCAGCTGAAAAGATAATTTCGTACCCCTTCTTGAATGGTTTTAAAAATCTCAGGCAGCTCGGTTGTTGCAACTTCAGCTGGTGCATCTCCAGTGGCCATGGCAACCACATTACGTGCAATCTTACGACCTATTCAATATTTTGTACACATTAAATTTTATGATCCCAAAAAATATACACTAAGAATCTGAAATCACAGAAATATAGAAGCTCTACAAATGAATAAATAAACAAATATGTGGAGTGAGTGGTGTACATACAGTATGCTGCAGACTTCCAAGTATTGCGGTTTTGTGGACGTGTTTGTGGTGGCATTGGTGATGGTAGAAGAGTGGGGAGTGTCACACATTGTGTGGATGTGGCAGCCATTGGTCGAGAAGCTTTGCCATCAATGAGAGCTGAAGATGAGATGGAAAGAGTAGCTGAAGTTGAGGCCATGGCTAACTGACCTCAATGAGACCCACTGTTTGTTAGATAGGAATAATACTCCTTTTAATAATGTTTGTTATGAATCAACATCAAGCACCAACCATTAATACTAATTAAAAAAAGAAGAAAACAAAACTTCAAGGGAAAAAACAAAAAGGATGCAACTCTGTCAAGAAAGATTAGACCTCATAATAAATAAAGCTATTATTGATGTAAGTTTACTTAATCATGCATCTTTAAGTTCTAAGTGAAAATGGGAAAGGAAACCCGAAGTCCGTGATTAGTATGACGTGTTCAATCTTCATGCTTTTTTTTTTCCTCTGCTCTACACTTTCTGTTTCGACCCATTATGACAAATATTTCTAATCTCTATTTGGGATGCAGCATGATATAATTTAGCATCACATTAAAAAACATTTATAATAAAAGAAAAATGCAACAGCTAGGCTGCTAGAGAAAGTGCATCTCACGGTGTGTTTGATTTTTCAAGTTAGCACTGCTAGAGAAAAATGCAACAGCTAGCACTGTTGAATTTGATAAGACTTGATTCTCCTATTCATGATGTTTTTGTTCCCTTTGCTTCTCAAATGAGGATTCCATTAACTTGTTTTTCAAGTGCCCTGTCTGTGTTTACCAACACATTTCTCAAATCAAGAATATCAGTTCAGCTGTTCCATGAGGGAAGGCATGCAAATGCAATCAAGTACTGATCTGAATGGTGGTTGGTTTTAACCCTAAATGTATGCAGAGAATATAACTAAACTTAATCAGATTCCAAACGTTCATGCATCGCATAACATGCACCAAGACAAGTTCCAAATTAGCAGCTCCAAAACTAGAACGAAAAGTGTTGTACAGCATGATTAAAAACATATGATTTTAAGAACATAACAGGAAGACAATATGTATATCCAAACAAACAACCACACCAATTACTAAAATTTAAACGCAGATTGAGATAGCAAATATGTATTTTCATTTCGAGCAAGAAGATAATTACAAATACCGGAAAGCTGAGATTATATCAGAGATGTTTTAAGCAGGTGGCAACTCAATGGTCATTTTCTAATTGATGGAACACTTATAGTTTTTATGTCTTGAAGAGAGAATCATGAACATATCTAGGTTGGTTTTGGGATAGCGGGTCCTCTCCTATAATTTCTTCCAATGCAAATAACTCCATAGAGATGTCACACTACCCTCTTTTGTTTTGGACTTGCATTGGCAAAAACAAAACATGTAAAACAAAACAAGTAACTTTCGAAAGAGATAAGACAAGTTAATGCAAGTCTCCACATCAACTCAAACATCCTTACGCTGGCGAAGAACATGACATCTTTTTTTCTTTGCACAAGTGAAAATTGTTAACATCAAATTCAAACAATTCACATAGTAAACACAATTACGAAGAACTAACCTTCATAACCACAATTACGAAGTAGAGCAAACACCAGATGGCGGGTTGAATCATCATTTTCCACCAAGAGAACCCTTAAGGTGGTGCGAGGGAGGAATCTTTCCCAACAAACAACTGAAACATGCGGTAGCTTCAGCGGTATCTGCACACAAACTTGCGCCTATACATCTTCACCAACGTGTCCATTATTTACATTTTGATTACTCTTGTTATTTCTCAAATCCTTTTCCCCCACACCATCCTTCCCCTCCCTGACTACTCCACTCTTCATCTCCTCCTGCCTCGGACAATTAACTTCACACCCTCCCTCATCTTCATCCTGCGTTCTTCGATTATGAAATTCCCAAGCACCATTGGTGCTCAATGGGACACTCCCCATCAACCAGATTAAAAAAAATATGGTTGATGAAAAGGAGTCTTGAAATTTCACAAAATTCCTTCTTTATTCAGACTCTTGCACATCTACACATACGGATTCATCTCAAACCCTCTACAAACAAACTCTTCAACATAACCCCCAAAAAAATGAAAAGAGTGCAACTTTACCACTCGTATGAAGCAAATTCAGTCCAAATTGAATCCAAATCATCCACAAATCAAACCCTTTTAGGACACTTCAATCTGCAAACAAAACATCTCAAATCTCTGCAACAACTCACTCTTAACCTGCAATCACCACCAAATATTCATCAAGTAAAACCCTAATCCCCAACAAGGAATTAGAGTTTGGGGTGGTGGAGAAGATGAAGGAGTGAAAGGGGAGATGGACGGGAAGAGAAGGATTGAAGAATCTGAGTGCATCAGAGCTAATGAGTTGGAGTTTGGTTCGAAGAGAAGACAAGTTACCTCCACAGAAGAAGAGGGTTGCGAGTGGGAGGGAAGGTTCAGTTAGAGGCCTGCATAACCCCCAAAGCTCGAAAGCGAGAGAGAGTGAGAGCGGTGGAGTGAGGGAGGCAGGGAGAGCAATGGAGAGAGTGAGAGCAATGGAGATAGGGAGCAGGGCGAGAGAGAGGGAGGCAGAGCTACGCACAGAGGGGGGACGAGAGAGAGAAGGAGGCGTTGTTCTCCCCTTCTAGGTTAGATCGAGTGGGCTTTTAAAAATTTGGGTGAAATAATAAGCGGTTTTATGTATTTGATCTCCCGCTTTTATTCGGAAGCGCTATCCTAAATGTAAGTAGCATAGCGCTTCGGAAGCGCTATGCAAGCACTTTAAAAGCGCTATGGTAGCTTTGGTAACGTTTTTTCGCATAGCGTTTTTTAAAGCGCTATCTAAGACATAACTAAGATAGCGCTTAACTGAAAAAAAAAAATTAAAAGCGCTATTGTAGTGTTTTTTTTTTTTTTAAGACAAATAAGCGCTATCCTAGTGCCCACTTGGATAGCTCTTTAAAAAAGCGCTATCTAAGTGGCGTTACCTAAGCTAATATTTGTAGTAGTGCTAGTTTATATATTTATTGTTGTCAATGTCACTTATTAATTTAAGTACAAACATGAGAAGCTTCCTTGACTGTGAAAGCCTCCCTAATTCAGTTATCTATTTAGTTCAACTACATACACACTGTTGCGATCAGCAATTGGAAGAAATATATATATATATATATATACTCAATCGGTGTTTGGGTTTCTATAGAGTTAATAATAGCAGAGATGAAAGGTGTTTCATTAAAATGTGAAAAATGCAAGGCTGGTAGATCAAATAAAAAAGAAATCATTATCCTACCATGCATGCTCATATGCATAACAGTGGCAAACTTAACAAAAAAAAAAATATAAGAATGGTGCCCAAAAAGAAAATTCCATGAGAAAAAACAAATCCATAAGTGCCTAAAAAGAAATGCCACAAGCACTCAAGTGTGTACACCTAAGAGCATCTCCAATGGCGAAGCTCAAAAGCTTGACAATTGTTAGAGCTTTGAGAGAAAATTTTCATGCTACAAAGGAAAGCCTAAAGCTCAATGGGCCTGAGCTTTCAACATAAACCATTGCTAGAGAAGGGTATGGACTGGACAAGACAATCAAGAGTTGTGTGCAAGAAGAACTGTTCTGGGTGTCTAGCTCAAAGGATTACTCAAATAGTACAAAACTGGTTATTTGACCCCCAAAGGTTGATTTTGATTCAATTTTTGCATATAAATCTTTGAGCTGCGTTAACATTTGTATGTAAATCATATAGCAATGACTTACTTCTACTCTTAATCTATATTCCTGAGATGTATTTCCTGGTTTCAAATTATATCAGGAATTTCATACAAAAATTAAAGATTCAAAAAATTAAATTATATCAGGAATTTATCAGGCATACGGTTTTGAGCCCTAGAGATTCAAACCCTAATTTCAAAAAACCTCTAAATAAAACCTACAGATTCAAAAAACAATTCAGGAACCCTAGAGATTCAAAACCTCTAAACAAAAAAACTCTACATTCAGGAACCCTAATTTCATCAAAAATAAAACAGAGAGAGAGAGAGAGAGAGTACCTGTACGAGAGAATGGTTGCAGTGGCTGATCGATTTTGAAGACCCCGAGTAAGGAGGGAAGACCATGGAAGGAGGGGAGGAGGGAAGTCGAGGGAGGAGCAGGGAAGTCGAGGGAGGAGGGAAGGAGGGGAGGAGGGAAGTCGAGGGAGGGAGCAGGGAAGTCGAGGGAGCAGGGAAGTCAAGTGGAGTAGAGTCGAGGGAGGGAGCAGGGAAGGAGAGGGTCGATGTCGAGTGGAGGGAGCAGGTTTGTGGAGGGGAGGGAAGGTTTGTCGATGGAAGTCGAGTGGAGGGAAGGTCGAGCGCCAAAATAGCCCGCCCAATTTTTTTTTTTCAGCTTTTAATGTAGCCACGGTTTTGAGCCGTTGCTAGAATTAGCCACGATTTTGAACCGTTGCTAAATTTTTTTTTTGCAACGGTTTTGAGCCGTTGCTAATAATACCCACAGTTTTGAGCCGTTGCTACTAATAGCCACGGTTTTTAGCCGTGCCAAATATACCAACGGTTTTAAGCCGTGGCCAAGTTTTTTTTTACCCACGGTTTTAAGCCGTTGGTACTTATAGCTACGATTTTTGGCCGTGGCAAATAAACCAACGGTTTAAAACCGTGGCCAGCTCGGCGTAGCTAAACTGGCCTTTTGGTGTAGTGAAAACCATTGGAGGAGAGAAACTTGGATGTTGTGGTTGAACCTTCACAAACACCGTACGCAAGAGCACACATTGTCTTCACAATCTTCTTCTTCAAATACAAAGTAAAATGGGTGTTCACAAACCCCGAAACCTTCCCTCAAACTAACCCACAATGAGAGAGATAGAGAGATGATCAAAGATAAGGTTTTTTTTCTTTACTCTTTTCCTCAACCTAAACCATGATTTGGGTTCCTATTTTTATTTCACCAATTTCTTCCTTATTAAAAATTACCATGCTCTATTGAATTGCGATAGACCAACAACAAGGAATTGGATAGGAACATCTCCTAGTCTTCGATATATACTAGGAACACCAACAATTGAAGCATCAACATTGCAACACTGAAAATGCATACAATTCTTATGTACATTGGTACTAAGACTAGAAACTAACCCGAAGAAAGAAACAAAATGTTTGTAATTTCAGTGTGATTTGATGGCTATTATAATTTCAATTTTAACCCTTGTGTACCATTACACTTTCTTAACCCTTACATGTACCATTATGTTTTTTCAATGAACCAATTTTGAGTTTATTTTTTCTATTTTTTTTTTCAGATTTTTAATTAATAAATTCTTAGTTAAAATATTGGTAGTGGTAGACGAAAGTTGTGTTGTTGATGCATGAAGTTGAGTGATAGGGTATTTGTAGGATGAAACAATGCAGTCTTTTGTGTCATCCAACTGACCACCCAGACAGGAGGGCTTCACCAGCGGGCAGACGCCTAGCTTACTCATCTTGTCGGAAGTCAGAAAATAAAGCAGTTTCGTCGACAGTCGGAACCCAACATCTTTCTTCATTATCAGAATGCCAATCAATATACTCCATCCGCTCGACGCCATCTAGGCAGGGCAATACCCTGATAAAATAGGAAACGCCAAATGACGTCAGAAATAGGGAAGCGCAAGCCAGCCTTGAACATGGCCTTATGCAAGCAAATGAACCCCTCCCTCAGAATAATCTGAGACTCGCTTTTCGTAAACTGCGACAATCTCAGATCATCAAGAATTTCATACCATCGATTTAGGTCGGCCAAATCCTTCTCTGACATTAGTGGGACCCTAAAGAAGTCAAAGCAAGCCGCATGTCACTCACACAAATAATGAAGTTTTGCAAACATGATTGACGAATGGGTCTAGCTTGATCAAACTAGAAAAGTTAAAAACGAAGAGCAGAAGAAAGCTCTCGAAGGTAAAGAGGTAAAACTCCCTCAAAGCAGGATTATATAGGATTGGCGTATGGGAGAAGTAATTACGTAACCACTGCATGAGCAATAACTTCACTGCAGAAGCCGAAAAGGCGTTGAAATATGCCATCATGGCATCAAACAATCTCCCAGACACAGTTAGTTAGTGGGCCTATATGCAGACCCACTAATGAGACATAAAATAATCATCCGATCACAACAGTACATCTGGCACAGGTCAACCATAATACGGGAAAGCCTCAATGCGGTCTCAAGCAGGCCCAAGCATGGTCTAGCCTAGGCTTAGCCTAGTCACTGTTCAGCACTTAAGTCAGGTGCCCAAGCCCAAATTATGCAAGCCTAACGTGGTACAAATCATGGAGCTTGGCCCATGACAATAAGGCCCGAACACAAATCTTTGGGCTGTTCCAAGTTCGAAATCTATTTGCACGACTCTTGATCCAATCAAGTATTGGGTCCCAAACAAAGTCAAGTGTCGAAGGGAACTTATTCATGGATAGGTAAGATCCTAATCGAGATCTCCTCCCTCTATCCACGCCTCGACGTTAGAGTCAATGAAGGAGTGAAATATTCGTTATATAAGGACGCTTCTTGCCACATGTATTGAGAAGAAAACTGAGGTTGTCTTTGGTTGCATGGAATCCTATGTCATTGAATTCATGATGGGAACGCCTAATTCTAAGCTAATTTTGGGTTTGTGAAGAATGGTGGGAATGGAAGTCCCATGAACATGATATGAAAGGCCTTGGCTGAGGGTGCAACAAGGTTAAGTTGGTGGACTGCCCACCACAACATTCACCAATCCAAGCAAATTGGCACATACACCTAATTTGAAGGCATCCCTTGGACAAGTACCTCTTGAAGAATGTGTGGGAGTTGGAGTTAGTTTTGGGTTGGAGCACTGGCCACAATTGGCAACAACCATGGAATAGAGCACTTAAATATGATTATTGGCAGCCATATCCTTCTTTTTTTTTAACTAATAGTAGTGATAGACGACACTTGTATTGTTGATAACTTGAAGTTGAGTGATATAGGGTATTTGTAGGATGAAACAATGTACAAGCGGTACTAAAATATTTTAATGTAAGCATGGTTTTAGATGATGAATAGATAATTTATAGGCATATATTTGGATGTATTCGCTATGACAATTGAAAATTAGCATGGTCAGAACATCTAGAACAAACCCTTGGATGTATTATTGTGAAATGCTTCTCACGATGACCATTTTCATTACAAGGACTAGGGGTGGAAGGACACTACGTGCGCATATATTCAATATTTTATTTTATATTTAAAAATATCAATAAACGCAAATTAAAATTTTTGGGAATTCTTTAAACAAAGAAAAGTAGGAATTCGAAATAAAGGTAAGGCATTTTATAACAAAACATAAATATGAAGGGTCAATCCTGCATTGGGCCTTTTGCTATATTTTATTAGGCCATCCCCTTTAAGCCCACTATGGATTGGGCTTTTTGTTGTATCTTTTTGTATTTTTTTATTTATTTTGAAAAGACATTAAAATAGTTGTGACTTTTTAACTACTTTTTACTTTTGATTTTAAAATAGTTATTTATTTTGATTTTAAAATGTTGAGAAAGGCTACATGGCGAGGAAATGAGCGAGGAAACCAGCGAGGGGAGTGAGGTGGAGGGAGGGGAACCATTCACCCTCCTCGGGATGCATGCGTTGACTTTTCTTGCACGCATCCCGAGGGAGTGTAAAATGTTAGAAACTTCAAGGGCGAAATGGGAATGAAAAATCAGGACAACTCAAATGTTACTGTTCATTTTGCGTGTTCAGATTGTTTATTTTGAACCAGTGGAAAAATATTAATTTAAACATTATATTATTCATCTACGAGAAAACCTAAGCTTTGTTTGATTTTCAGCAATTTTAATTCAACAAACCTAACTATTCAAGACAGCTAAAGAATATATTTCTTCATTGTGCTGATCACTTTTTACCATAAGTAGTATATGTCCATGTTTATAGTGCAACCATTTGACCTAAATTGCTGTCTGGATAAGTTGAACTTGTAAGGGAATGATTAGTGTTGTTAAATTTTTTGCTGTTGGTATACTTACTATACACAATCTTACTATAAACTGAGGACATCTCTCAAAATATATACACAGGTTTTGGTCAAAGATGGTCAGTAATTTTCTCGAACACTAGTTCTTCATTTTAACTTACTGTTCTTGTAATCCCTCCGTGCGAACTTGACAAAAGAAATCTCTAGTCTAGTATGATAAACTAAAACTGAATTTACAAGTAGATCCCAGTGAAGGGTGGAATTAGATCCAGATTGAAGCTCTTCTGAATTTATAACTTCTGGAACTCTAATAATATCTATCACTAGCTCTATTATTACTTAATATTCATGGATTATGCATAGTTGACTATGGACCCGTGCACAAACTACAAATATCAAAAACCTCACTTTGATTGGACCCAATATTTTGATACTTGGATGTGGACCGGGCCGTATGATTGCTGAGTATCTACGCGCCTGGTCGTAATTCTCCTTGTTTGCTACTTGAAATGGAATCACGTTTACATGAGTAACACAATGTTCAACTCTCCAGAGGTACAAATTTAGGCAGTCATGAGTTGAATAATAGTAATGCAGTTGCTATATTTGACATTTAAATGAGAGATATTATGCACGGAGCGTTTCCAATTCCCACTAAATTTGGATATTAGGCAGCCAAGCTTAAAGCAGCAGAAAAACAAATGTATGACTTATCGAATTTTACACACCAACTGTGTGTGTAAAAGTAAAATATGGCTCTATTACTTCTCATAAATGAGAATAATTTTTTTAACAAGATCTACAAGGTTTAAAGAAGACTATCCTCTGGCCAATGCATTTCGCGTTCAAATTTTTTTTGGGTATAATTTCCCATCTTTGTTCTAGTAAGTTTGACCAAATTTTGAAGTGAGTCGTGGGGAAAAAGTAATTAAATTTGTCAAGCATTCACTCACGAGTTTACATTACCGACCGTCTTATATGGCTTTATGAGAAATTTCCTTCAAACCCACAATTTTGTTTTTCCTAATAAAAAGCATATACCAATATCATTCTGTGGTTGGATTTGCTTATGCTTGCTCTAAACCTTCTTATTGTTTCCTTCAACTGAGAAGTGTTTCGAACAATTGTTGTCATCATTATGAGCCTTAGCATAAAACATTGAGCTTGTGTTGTGAACATGATAGTATAGTTAATTCAATTCTAATCCAAGAATAGGTATTGAGTGGTCTCTCTTCAGTATCACCATTCTGCAAGGACTCCGAGGCTTAATTGTTTCCATGGGGAGTTATAATTATACAATTTGTTTTATTGCTTCTTTAACTGACATGTCTTCTTTAATTATAGAATATTGAAACCATTTTTTAAATTCATCTGGTATTGTTTATTTGTGAAGCTCGTGAATTTAAAAGTTGTACCATCAAATTAACAACTAGCAACAATTTGTTTGATAAGCTATTTCACATCCTTGTTCTTAAAAAGAAATAAGGTACACACGCTCTCGCTCTCTCTCTCTCTCTCTTTCACTTTCATTCATCTCAAACTTCAATCATTTCTATTGTTTTGTTTCAAACCCTAAAAAAACTTCATCTACTTGAGCTAAATCAGAGTCTCCTCATTCTGCTATAAATCCATGAAGTTTCTGCGACCCATTCCTCGCCCTTTCTCCGACCTAAATCATCGTGACGTTTATCAGAATGACATTTCAAAGCTAAAGATCATCATGAACTCTCACTACAAGAAATCTATCATTTACCAACAAAATTATTGCTACGAAAATTGATTTCAGCATTGTCAATGAATAAAAAATTTCCTTGAAAAAACCATAAACTTGTTACTGTTTTCCAACAAAATATATTTTGTAGGAAACATTCCTTGTTAAATAGGCGGCGGGAAAAATTCCCTCTAAACCCAATTTCTCGCCAAATTGATTTAACAACGAAGTTATTTTTATGGCTACAAAATACTTGTTCCTTGGTAATTATGGCATCATCTGGAATGAAATATTTTGTTGCTAAAGAAGACTAATTTTAACAACAAATCACTTTCCTTGTTAACGAATATTAAATCTTATTCATCTCTCTTTAGTAAGAAATTTTCCTAGAAAATAATCACATTATTAGTAATGATTTGGTTCGTTGATAATGATTGATAATTTTTTTCATTAGGTTTTTTCTTGTTAAAGCTCGTTTATTAATTTATAGCAACAAAGTAATATTTCGTTGAGAATTGTCACACTCTTGGCAACGTTTTTTATTTTGTTGGAAACAATATCTTTTTTAATGAAATCTTTGTAGCTTCATAATAAGATTTTGTTGGTAATTATAACATTGTTCGTAACAAATTGTTTTCTAGGTAAAAGCTGATAATTATTTTTATGAAAATTTGTTTCTCATTAAAGCTCACTAACTATTTTATAGCGACAAGTCATTATTTTGTTGGAAATTGGTATACTCTCTACAAAAAATGTTTTATTTACTAACAAATTTTATTTTCCTTGTTAATATGTTACTATTTCTAACAAAAATAAATTTCATTGAAAAAACCATAGAGTTGTCACTTTTTGTAACAAAATCTATATTATTGGCAACTTTTCTTTGTAAAGAGGTGGCGAAAAATATTCATTCCAAAACCAATTTCCCACAAACATTATTTAGCAACAAAATATTTCCATTTCAACGAAATTTTAGTTTGTTAGTTATAATGACGTCATTTACAATAAATTATTTCATTACTAATAAATATTAATACTATTGACAAACATTTTCTTAGTAAATGCACTATAACACTTGTTCGTGTCTCTTCAACAATGAAACTAAATTTTCTCTAGTTAATTACCACGTTTAATGCAACGATTTATTTGGTTACTTATAATGAATTTTTTTTCATGAAATTTATTTATATTTAAAGCTCCTAGATTCTTTATAGTGGAAAAATATCAATTCGTTTAAATCTTTTATTAGTAGCATTGATTTTATTTCATTTGAAAAATCAAATAAAATTTATTTAACAATACAACATTATTTTACTGTTAATTATAATATTAATGGTAACAATTTAATTTTATTTCATTGGGGATATAACCAATTTCAATAACATATAGCATTGAAATGCTATTACTATTTTGTTGCTAATTATAATGGTGTTATTGTGAATTTTTTTTCATTGCTAAAAGTGGTAGATATTTAACATAAATCTTATAATCATGAAAATATTTAGTTCTAATTTATAGTGACAAAATATTATATATTGGTCTCTATTATATACGTAAAAATGATTTTTTTATTGCAAAAAATGAGTAATTTGATTTAATAAGCTATAAAGCTGCTTCACACAACACAATTATTCAAATAGCTCAATTGGTAGATATTGCAACAGATTTTACTATAGGTCAGGAGTTCGATTCCCGTTGAGCCTAAAAATAAATATATTATATATGGAATTCCATAGTGGGGTCTTATCATCAAGAGTGGTGTCCTTAGAGTTTGAGACCTAGATTAGCTCGTTTAAGAGCCGACAATGATCGTTTTAATATATAATTTTTTATTGAAAATAATTTCCTTGGTAATTGTTAACAGTACCTATGACAACTTTCATTGATATACATTCATTTTACAAACGAAAAAGTTTTTTGATAAAGGTAGTTACATTTTCCCACGACAATTTTCCTTGAAGATTCTAAGTTTTTTCGAGAAAAAAATTCATAGGTAAACAAAAGTTTTCTTGCAACAAAACAATTTGTTGGTAAAACTATTTGATTTTTACCAACGAATTTCCTTGGTAGTTGTCAGTATTACCAACATCGTGTTTCCTTGATTTATCAATAGTTTTACCAACAAAACTGTAATTCCTTGCTAAAAACCTTTAGCTACGGGGATGCCTCCACGAACCCAATAACGAATTTTTTCCTTGTTAAAAGTTTTTTCCAACAAAATTTTGATTTTTGTCAAGAAATTTTTTTCTTGAAAACTGCCTTAATTGTTGTAGTGTCTGGTGACGAGCCTGTGAGTTTGAAATTGAAATTACAGATAAAGTTTGGCTTGTAGTGATTGATTTCGTTGATTTTTTATGTTTGCTTTTGGTGAATAATTGAATCTTAGAGTGGATGAGAGCTATTTGTCGCTCGTGGCAAAGCATGATGGTCTTTCGATTGTTGGAGAGGCTTCGATTCAGGTGAATCGGCAGAGTTTTAGCTAACTTTTTGCCCTTTGCTGTTATTGCTTTATATAGTTTATTATCTTGAATTTTGTTTGATCGCAGGCAAATACTATCTATGGTGCACTGCGTGGACTAGAGGTACGAACATTTATAATATATATATATATATATATTATTGTTTAGTAAAATTTGTCAATCTTGAGTAATATCCTAAGGTTTGAAAGTACACGGACATGTCGTGGATGGTGAATAAGAAGGTTAACTAGAGATGTTAAGTTGAATGGTTAGAAGTATGAGACATATTGGAGATAATGAAGTTTGTGTTTGGATGATAATTGACATTGTATATCATTCAAGAGTAGCAAAGTAGTTTTCAATCAAATATACTAAACATACTAAAAGGTCAGAGTTCTTTTGGCTTTCTTTGTTGTCTCGTGTGTCATTTGCTGGGCAGTGGCTGTGTTAAATCAGTTGGTTATTAGTGAGTAGAAGTTTGGTTAGATTTCATGGAGTTTCATGCAACTAGGGAAGGCCAAAGTTCTGGTATGGTTAATTTCTTAAATGTGTAACTGTTGGTAGCTATTGTAATTTTTTTTTAATTTATTGTAGCATATGGTACGCGGGATTTGGTATGACTCTATTAGATGAGTTATCAGTCTGACCTGATCCCTGATCCCCAAGGCTAGAATTACAAACCCATAGGGAGTATTTGATTTTTGATCCACACATGAAAGCTCGCAGCCAAACCTTTAATTCATCTTGCGCTTTTGCTAAAACTTGATAGATTGATGGTTGAATCCGTACCTAGAAACAATTAACTTGAGCAAGAGTGCTTTAAATTATAAAATTTGTGCGAGAGTAAGCTACAAGTGAGATCACTCACACAAAAAATAAACTTACTAAAAAAAATTTGTGGCTGGATTTGCTTATGCTTGCTATAAACCTTCTTATTGTTTCCTTCAACTGGGAAGTGTTTCGAACAATTGTTGTCATCATTATGAACCTTAGCATAAAACATTGAGCTTGTGTTGTGAACATGGTAGTATAGTTTATTCAATTCTAATCCAAGAATAGGCATTGAGTGGTCTCTCTTCAGTATCACCATTTTACAAAGACTCCGAGGCTTAATTGTTTCCATGGGGAGTTATAATTATACAATTTGTTTTCATTGCTTCTTTAACTGACATGTCTTCTTTAATTATAGATTATTGAAACCATTTTTTAAATTCATCTGGTATTGTTTATCTGTGAAGCTCATGAAGTTAAAAGTTGTACCATCAAATTAACATCTAGCAACAATTTGTTTGATAAGGTACACACACACTCGCTCTTGCTCTCGCTCTCGCTCTCTCTCTCGCTCTCCCTCTCGCTCTCGCTCTCGCTCTGTCTCTTTCAATTTCATTCATCTCAAACTTCAATCATTTCATTTCAAACCCTAAAAAAAATTCATCTACTTGAGCTAAATCAGAGTCTCCTCATTCCTCTATAAATCAACGAAGTTTCTGTGACCCATTCCTCGCCCTTTCTCCTACCTAAATCATCGTGACATTTATCAGAGTGACATTTCAAAGCTAAAGATCATCATGAACTCTGGTGATGAGACTGTGAGTTTGAAATTGAAATTAGAGATAAAATTTGGCTTGTAGTGATTGATTTTTGTTGATTTTTTATGTTTTGATTTTGGTGAATAATTGAATTTTGGAGTGGATGAGAGCTATTCTTTGCTCGTGGCAAAGCATGATGGTCTTTCGATTCTTAGAAAGGCTTCGATTAAGGTGAATCGACAGAGTTTTAGCTTACTTTCTGCGCTTTGCTGTTATTGCTTTTTACAGTTTATTATCTTGAATTTTGTTTGATCGCTGGCAAATACTATCTATGGTGCACTGCGTCGACTAAAGGTATGAACATTTATATATATATTTTTAATTGTTTAGTAAAATTTGTCAATCTTGAGTAATATCCTAAAGTTTGAAAGTACACGGACATGTCGTGGATGGTGAATAAGAAGGTTAACTAGAGACGTTAAGTTGAATGGTTAGAAGTATGAGACATATTGGAAATAATGAAGTTTGTTTTTGGATGATAATTGGCATTGTATCATTCAAGAGTAGCAAAGTAGTTTTCAATCAAATATACTAAACAGACTAAAAGGACAAAGTTCTTTTGGCTTTCTTTGTTGTCTCGCGTGTCATTTGCTAGGTAGTAGTTGTGTTAAATCAGTTGGTTATGAGTGAGTAGAATTTTGCTTAGATTTCATGGAATTTGATGCAACTAGGGAAGGCCAAAGTTCTGGTCTGGTTTCTTAAATGTGTAATTGTTGGTAGCTATTGTAATTTTTCCTAATTTATTGTATCATATGGTACGCGTGATTTGGTATGACTCTTTTAGATGAGTTATCAGTCTGACTTGATCCCTGATCCCCAAGGTTAGAATTACAAACCCATAGGGAGCATTTGATTTTTGATCCACACATGAAAGTTGGCAGCCAAACCTTTAACTCATCTTGCGCTTTTGGTAAAACTTGATAGATTGATGGTTGAATCCGTACCTAGAAACAATTAACTTGAGCAAGAATGCTTTAAAATATACAATTTGTGCGAGAGTAAGCAACAAGTGAGATCACTCACACAAAAAATAAACTTATTAAAAAAAAATTCAAGCGGGTGGGAGAAGTGCATGTCAAAGTGACTAAATATAATTAAAAATTCATGCCCTCGAATCTCAATCTTTTGTAAAGTTATATTATCTATGTCAAATACTTAGTGAGTTTGAAGAGAAACCATTAATAAATAGTTAAATGTTACTGCTTATTAGATGGTGTTGTGTGTTCCTGGCAAGAAGCGTCATGGGTTGTAAAAAGCTTAGTTCATGGTTGCTCTACTAGTTATATGGGTATAAATTGGGCAACTCAAACAAATATATTAGTACATTTATTCTATTTTAATTTTGCTAGGCAAGGTAGAGGGACTTGTCTCATGTTTTGGCTTTAATACCCTTTGCAATCTTGCTAGTGCAGCTTAGAAACCTTACGAGAAAAACAATTCCCGATGCCGTTGCATTTCTCAGTAGTGTTGTTGTGTGAAATTACTTTTCATGTTGTTTTGGGTATCTTGGGTTTTCTCAGACAGGTGTAATGTGTGTAAGAGTTTGAGGTGTAATGGCTCGTCAAAAGGGCGTTGTAAGTAGGTTTTGAAGTTGATTCCCTATGCCATTTTTTGGACTATTTACCAAAATAGAATACAAAATTGGTCTAAGGATTGTTCAGAATGGTGATATTCTCCTTAAGAAAGTCTTTGTTTCTGATGAGAATAGGTTGGCTAATGACAACTCTTTTCAGGATACGAGTAAGGTAAGAGGGTATACCAATTTCCTTCATTTGTTGCTTATGATAAAGAAAAAAACATTTGCACTTGCATTGTAGAAATTTTAATTTTCATAAATATCTGTGAGGGTCAATATGTGGATGATATTTTAATTTTCTTGGTTCTTGCAGATTTAGGATCGTATTCTCCCTAACTATTACTTGGAACAGGTACTTGCAGTTTCATGCGTTATGGTTGCTTGCCAACCAATTGGCATCGCAATGGGTGTTTATGATACGTGTCATATATTGCGTAAAATAAGCATTTTCTAATATGTTCCAACGCTCGAGATTGAATTTTTAACTTCTGGGTGGCTTAAAAATTAGGTGACAAAACGGGTGTCTATGGAATGACCCTTATGCTTATAGTTATTGCCTCAGTGACTTCGGGTCTTTCTTTTTCAAATGCACCGATGACTATGATTACTACTCTCAGCTTCTTTCGGTTTTGGTTTAGTTTTGGCATTGGCGGTGACTACCCACTTTTGGCTACTATCATGTCTGAGTTTGCAAACAAAAAGACCCGTGACGCCTTCATTGTTGTTGTCTTTGCCACGCCAGGTTTTGGAATTTTAGGTGGTGGAATGGTTGGATTCATCATCTTTGTTGCGTTAATGTCAAGTATGATGTTCCACCTTATGAAGCTGATGCACTCGAGTCAATTGTCGCACAGGCTGATTATGTGTTGCGTCTTATAATGTATATGACAATTAATAGTTATTTAGCTTTTTAATCAAATTTGTATCGACATTTATTAGTTATTTGTGGCGTATAATATTATTAATTAAATATATTTTAATAGTTAATTGTTGTAGATAATTACAAAGTTTTATTAAAAATTAGTGGTTAAAAATTGTGCGGGATAATTACTAATTTTTTGTATTAAAAAAATTAAATGTTTTGTGGCGGATGATAAAAATTTTTAAGTTTTATCATTTTTTTATTGTGCATGATACAAGTGCTGGAAATGTATCAAATGTGGCGGATATAAGTGTCAAAATGAATCAAATGTGGCTGATATAAGCGTCATATATGTGATGTGGCAGATATAAGCGCCAAATGTGTTCAGATGTGGTGGATATATCCGCTAGAAATGAAGCATTTATGGCACTTATGTCCGCCAGAAATGTGAGTGTAGTGGTATTTATATCCGCTAGAACTACTATAACTGGCAGATTTTAATTTTAGGTATTTCTGGCGAATTAAGATACTTATCTGCAAGAAATGACCATTTTCTAGCACTTATATATGTAGCGGTTTTTTAGTAATAACCCTCCACAATGGAGGGACCACCAACAAGAAGTAGCAAAGAGGTTGACTTGGAAGTTAGGGAAGGTGCTAGATTGGCAAAAAGTATTATCAAAGAGATGAAAAATCTGAAGGACTTCAGAGTTGTTGTGAACGGTGTGAACGTAGACTTGGAACTCTCAAAAGGTGTACGCACAAAGTATTATGAACTATGTTGGACTAATAGTGCTTCCTTTCATCAAAGCCTTGTGAAGGGAATCAACCATAAACTTGTTGGAGAATTAGACAGTAACAATTACCATGCTCTATTGAATTGTGATAGACCAACAACAAGGAATTGGATAGGAACATCTCCTAGTCTTCGATATATACTAGGAACACCAACAATTGAAGCACCAACATTGCAACACTGAAAATGCATACAATTCTTATGTACATTGGTACTAAGACTAGAAACTAACCCGAAGAAATAAACAAAATGTTTGTAATTTTAGTGTGATTTGATGGCTATTATAATTTCAATTTTAACCCTTGTGTACCATTACACTTACTTAACCCTTACATGTACCATTATGTTTTTTCAATGAAACAATTTTGAGTTTATTTTTTCAGGTTTTTTAATTAATAAATTCTTAGTTAAATTATTGGTAGTGGTAGGGTATTTGTAGGATGAAACAATGCCAGTCTTTCGTGTCATCCAACTGACCACCCAGACAGGAGGGCTTCACCAGCGGGCAAACGCCTAGCTTATTCATCTTGACGGAAGTCAGAGAATAAAGCAATTTCATCAACAGACAGAACCCAACATCTTTCTTCATTATCAGAATGCCAATCAATATACTCCATCCGCTCGGCGCCATCTAGGCAGGGCAATACCCTGATAAAATATGAAACGCCAAATGACGTCAAAAAGAGCGAAGCGCAAGCCAGCTTCGAACATGGCATTATACAAGCAAATGAACCCCTCCCTCAGAATAATCTGAGACTCACCTTTCGCAAAAAGCGACAATCTCAGATCATCAAGAATTTCATACCATCGATGGAGGTCGGCCAAATCCTTCTTTGACGTTAGTGGGACCCTAAAGAAGTCAAAGCAAGCCACTTTTCACTCACACAAATAATGAAGTTGTGCAAACATCAACAAAGCTTACAATCTTTTGGTTTACTAACTTCCTTACCTACTAATAGGTAGATGTCAAACAACAATTTGATAAAATAGATTGTTAACACACTAGGGTTGAAGAACCCTAGAAAACCATTGGAGGAGTGAAACTTGGATGTTGTGATCAATGGTGGGAATGGAAGTCCCATGAACATGGGAATCACATTTCTTGGTCCTCCCAAAACACGTGACTTCATTGGTCATACCACTGCTTGAAGATTTGAAAGGCCTTGGATGAGGGTGCAACAAGGTAAAGTTGGCGGACTGCCCACCACAACATTCACCAATCCAAACAAATTGGCACATACACCTAATTTGAAGGTATCCCTTGGACAAGTACCTCTTGAAGAATGTGTGGGAGTTGGAGTTGGTTTTGGGTTGGAGCACTGGCCACAATTGGCAATAACCATGGAATAGAGCACTTAAATATGATTATTGGCAGCCATATCCTTATCTTTTTAACTAATAGTAGTGATAGACGACACTTGTATTGTTGATGACTTGAAGTTGAGTGATAGGGTATTTGTAGGATGAAACAATGTACATGCGGTACTAAAATATTTTAATGTAAGCATGGTTTTAGATGATGAATAGATAATTTATAGGCATATATTTGGATGTATTCGCTATGACGATTGAAAATTAGCACGGTCAGAACATCTAGAACTAACCCTTGGATGTATTATTGTGAAATGCTTCTCACGATGACCATTTTCATTACAAGGACTAGGGGTGGAAGGACACTACGTGCGCATATATTCAATATTTTATTTTATATTTAAAAATATCAATAAACGCAAATTAAATTTTTTTGGAATTCTTTAAACTAAGAAAAGTTGGAATTCGAAATAAAGGTAAGGCATTTTATAACAAAACATAAATATGAAGGGTCAATCCAGCATTGGGCCTTTTGCTATATTTTTTTAGCCCATCCACCTTTAAGCCCACTATGGATTGGGCTTTTTGTTGTTTCTTTTTGTATTTTTTTACTTATTTTGAAAAGAGATTAAAACCATTGTCACTTTTTAACTACTTTTTACTTTTGTTTGTAAAATGTTTGAAACTTGAAGGGCGAAATGGGAATGAAAAATCAGGACAACTCCAATGTTACTGTTCATTTCGGGGAAAAATCATTATATTAGTAGAGATAGAGTAATTCAACAACGTCAACTCTGTCCAATGCATTTGCATGTTCAGATTGTTTATTTTGTACCAGTGGACAAATATTAATTTAAACATTATATTATTCATCTGCGAGAAAACCTATGCTTTGTTTGATTTTCAGCAATTCTAATTCAACAGACCTAACTATTCAAGACAGCTAAAGAATATATTTCTTCATTGTGCTGATCACATTTTACCATAAGTAGTATATGTCAGTGTTTTAAAAATCGCTAGGCGCTGGGCGGGCGGCGAGCAGGTGCCTAGCGCCTAGGGGCCTAGGCGGTCTTAGGTTTTGTATTATAACTTTAATAATTTACAAAAGTTAAGCATAATACCTTATCAATTATATCCAATATAATGCCAATATACATATGCAAAATTTAAAAACATGAAAAATTAACAATCATAAACAAAATTTATTAAAACTCAAATGACTGAAATTGGTCATGATGGGTACTTTATATAAAATTGAATTTGTGGACAAATATCCAAACCTACTCTTTTATTTTTCTTCAAATTGCATGAATAACCTCAGTCATGTATGATAAAATCTACATTGGTAAAATTGGTACCGGCAGATCCTTTGAGAATTCCATTAAGTAATCATCATTTGCTACATTTAGACATATATTGAATAAAAAACAATTAAATAGTTTATTTCTAAAAAAGAGGAAAGAAAAATAAAATAAGAACACAATAAGCCCTATTAAAAAATAAAAAAATAAAAAAATAAAAAAAATAAAAATCGCCTAGACCGACTAGACCCCGCCTAGGCAGCCCAGACCCCGTCTAGACCCGCCCAGAACCGCTCAGACTGCCCGCCCAACCATTAATCTGAGCAGTTTTCCACCTTCTAGCGTAGGCGGCCGCCTAGGCCGATTTTTAGAACACTGCTATATGTGCATGTTATAGTGCAACCATTTGACCTAAATTGTTGTCTGGATAAGTTGAACTTGTAAGGGAATGATTAGTGTTAAATTTTTTTTGCTGTTGGTATACTTACTATACACAATCTTACTATAAACTGAGGACATCTCTCACAATATATACACAGGTTTTGGTCAAAGATGGTCAGTAATTTTCTCGACCACTAGTGCTTTATTTTAACTTATGATTGATAAGATCAATCACATTACTGTTCTTGTAATCCCTCCGTACGAACTTGACAAAAGAAATCTCCAGTCTAGTATGATAAACTAAAAATTAATTTACAAGTAGATCCCAGTGAAGGGTGGAATTAGATCCAGATTGAAGCTCTATCCATTTTCTTTGGCAACTGTTTTGACATCGCATGTCAAGGATCGAGCATACAACACCATTCAGAATTGCAAGAAACTAAGGAGAATCAGCATATAAGAGTCCAACGCCGGCATCCCAACTTGGTTTGCATCACCAGAATGCCCCTGCAATCATATGTATAACTCTCAAACAATTGTACCAAGAAAAGAATCTCCTCCATTTTTCTGCGATCAAAACATCTGAAGTGTTGAATCTAAACCATATATCACAGTCTTTTCATCCAAATATGATGTAGCTTCATAAATGTCTTACTTCATGATCAGTATAATATTGATTATGGTAAAAAAAAAAATTTAAGTTCAAGTCCAAGCATCAATTCATATAGGCTACAGATATTGAAATGGATTCGAGTTTTGAGAGAGTGCTTAAATAATAAGTTTTAATAAATATCGGAATCTCTAATCATATAAGCAGCAGTCCGTTTACAAGTAGAGAATATAAAAATAATTAACTACTTGTTACAAACTACTCTGTTGGGTATTAACACCTAAATTATGTATTCAATTCACACAGATAAGATATATGCAAGTAAAAAAAATAAAACAAATGACACCAAAATTTGTTAACGAGGAAACTCTCCAAAGCAAAGAGAAAAACCTCGTGACCTAGTCCAGACAAAACTCCACTATGACATCAATAATCGGATTACAACCTCCCTTAGAAATTAGGGATTTCACCAATCCTCAAGAAAACTTACAATCTTTTGGTTTACTAACTTCCTTACCTACTAATAGGTAAATGTCAAACAATAATTTAATAAAATAGATTGTTAACACACTAGGGTTGAAGAATTGTAGAAAGCCATTGGCGGAGAGAAACTTGGATGTTGTGGTTGAACCTTAACAAACACCATACACAAGAGCACACATTGTCTTCACAATCTTCTTCTCCAAATACAAAGTAAAATGCGTGTTCACAAACCCTTAAACCTT
Source organism: Berberis vulgaris (assembly GCA_963556465.1). Classification (NCBI taxonomy): domain Eukaryota; kingdom Viridiplantae; phylum Streptophyta; class Magnoliopsida; order Ranunculales; family Berberidaceae; genus Berberis; species Berberis vulgaris. Next base: position 14,143,014 of record OY747129.1, on the reverse strand, counting down.
CCCTCAAACTAACCCACAATGAGAGAGATAGAGAGATGAACAAAGAGAAGGTTTTTTTTTTCTTTTCTCTTTTCCTCAACCTAAACAATGATTTGGGTTCCTATTTTTATTTCACCAATTTCTTCCTTATTAAAATTGGTCCCTAATGTTTTAGGCCAATTAGTAATAAGCCCTCCACATTGGAGGGACCACCAACAAGAAGTAGCAAAGAGGTTGACTTGGAAGTTAGGGAAGGTGCTAGATTGGCAAAAAGTATTATCAAAGAGATGAAAAATCTGAAAGACTTCAGAGTTGTTGTGAACGGTGTGAACGTAGACTTGGAACTCTCAAAAGGTGTACGCACGAAGTATTATGAACTATGTTGGACTAATATTTCTTCCTTTCATCCAAGCCTTGTGAAGGGAATCAACCATAAACTAGTTGGAGAATTAGACAATAACATTTACCATGCTCTATTGAATTGTGATAGACCAACAACAAGGAATTGGATAGGAACATCTCCTAGTCTTCGATATATACTAGGAACACCAACAATTGAAGCATCAACATTGCAACACTGAAAATGCATACAATTCTTATGTACATTGGTACTAAGACTAGAAACTAACCCGAAGAAAGAAACAAAATGTTTGTAATTTCAGTGTGATTTGATGGCTATTATAATTTCCATTTTAACCCGTGTGTACCCTTACACTTTCTTAACCCTTACATATACCATTATGTTTTTTCAATGAAACAATTTTGAGTTTATTTTTTCTCTTTTTTTTCAGGTTTTTAATCAATAAATTTTTAGTTAAAATATTGGTAGTAGTAGACGAAAGTTGTGCTGTTGATGAGATGAAGTTGAGTGATAGGGTATTTGTTGGATGAAACAATGCCAGTCTTTTGTGTCATCCAACTGACCACCCAGACAGGAGGGCTTCACCAGCGGGCAGACACCTAGCTTATTCATCTTGTCGGAAGTCAGAAAATAAAGCATTTTCGTCGACAGTCAGAACACAACATCTTTCTTCATTATTAGAATGCAAATCAATATACTCCATCTGCTCGGCGCCATCTCGGCAAGGCAATACCCTGATAAAATAGGAAACGCCAAATGACGTCAGAAAGAGGGAAGCGCAAGCCAGCCTCGAACATGGCATTATACAAGCAAATGAACCCCTCCCTCAGAATAATCTGAGACCCGCCTTTTGCAAAGAGCGACAATCTCAGATCATCAAGAATTTCATACCATTGATGGAGGTCGGCCAAATCCTTCTCTGACGTTAGTGGGACCCTAAAGAAGTTAAAGCAAGCCGCATGTCACTCACAAAAATAATGAAGTTTTGCAAACATGATTGACGAAAGGGTCTAGCTTGATCAAACTAGTAAAGTTAAAAACGAAGAGCAGAAGAAAGCTCTCGAAGGTAAAGAGGTAAAACTCCCTCAAAGCAGGCTTATATAGGATTGGCGTATGGGAGAAGTAATTACGTAACCACTGCATGAGCAATAACTTCAGTGCAGAAGCCGAAAAGGCGTTGAAATATGCCATCATGGCATCAAACAATCTCCCAAGCACAGTCAGTTAGTGGGCCTATATGCAAACCCATTAATGAGACATAAAATAATCATCCGATCACAGCAGTACACGTGGCACAGGTCAACCATAATACGAAAAAGCCTCAATGCGGTCTCAAGCAGGCCCAAGCATGGTCCAGCCCAAGCTTAGCCTAGTCACTGTTCAACACCTAAGTCAGGTGCCCAAGCCCAAAATATGCAAGCCCAACGTGGTACAAATCATGGAGCTTGGCCCATAACAATAAGGCCCGAACACAAATCTTTGGGCTGTTCCATGTTCGAAATCTATTTGCACGGCTCTTGATCCAATCAAGTATTGGGTCCCAAACAAAGTCAAGTGTCGAAGGGAACTCAGTCATGGATAGGTAAGATCCTAAGCGAGATCTCCTCCCTCTATCCACGCCTCGACGTTAGAGTCAATGAAGGAGTGAAATATTCGTTATATAAGGACGCTTCTTGCCACAGGTATTGAGAAGCAAACTGAGGTTGTCTTCGGTTGCATGGAATCCTATGTCATGGAATTCACGACGGGAACGCCTAATTCTAAGCTAATTTTGGGTTTGTGAACAATGGTGGGAATGAAAGTCCCATGAATATGAGGATCACACTCCTTGGTCCCCCCAAAACACGTGACTTCATTGGTCATACCGCTGCTTAAAGATTTGAAAGGCCTTGGATGAGGGTGCAACAAGGTAAAGTTGGCGGACTCCCCACCACAACATTCACCAATCCAAGCAAATTGGCACATACACCTAATTTGAAGGTATCCCTTAGACAAGTACCTCTTGAAGAATGTGTGGGAGTTGGAGTTGGTTTTGGGTTGGAGCACTGGCCACAATTGGCAATAACCATGGAATAGAGCACTTAAATATGATTATTGGCAGCCATATCCTTATTTTTTTTAACTAATAGTAGTGATAGACGACACTTGTATTGTTGATGACTTGAAGTTGAGTGATATAGGGTATTTGTAGGATGAAACAATGTACAAGCAGTACTAAAATATTTTAATGTAGGCATGGTTTTAGATGATGAATAGATAATTTATAGGCATATATTTGGATGTATTAGCATGGTCAAAACATCTAGAACAAACCCTTGGATGTATTATTGTGAAATGCTTCTCACGATGACCATTTTCATTACAAGGACTAGGGGTGGAAGGACACTACGTGCTCATATATTCAATACTTTATTTTATATTTAAAAATATTAATAAACGCAAATTAAATTTTTTTTGGAATTCTTTAAACTAAGAAAAGTAGGAATTCGAAATAAAGGTAAGGCATTTTATAACAAAACAAAAATATGAAAGGTCAATCCTGCACGTGCCTTTTGCTATATTTTATTACCCCATCCACTTTAAGCCCACTATGGATTGGGCTTTTTGTGTTTGGTATTTATTTTGAAAAGACATTAAAATAGTTGTGACTTTTTAACTAATTTTTACTTTTGATTGTAAAATTTTAGAAACTTGAAGGGCGAAATGGGAATGAAAAATCAGGACAACTCAAATGTTACTGTTCATTTTGGGGAAAAATCATTATAGCAGTAGAGATAGAGTAATTAAACAGCGTCAACTCTGTCCAATGCATTTGCATGTTCAGATTGTTTATTTTGTACCAGTGGACAAATATTAATTTAAACATTATATTATTCATCTACGAGAAAACCTAACTATTCAAGACAGCTAAAGTATATATTTCTTCATTGTGCTGATCACATTTTACCATAAGTAGTATACGTCCATGTTTATAGTGCAACAATTTGACCTAAATTGCTGTCTGGATAAGTTGAACTTGTAAGGGAATGATTAGTGTTGTTAATTTTTTTGCTGTTGGTATACTTACTATACACAATCTTACTATAAACTGAGGACATCTCTCACAATATATACACAGGTTTTGGTCAAAGATGGTCAGTAATTTTCTCGAACACTAGTGCTTCATTTTAACTTATGATTGATAAGATCAATCACATTACTGTTCTTGTAATCCCTCCGTGCGAACTTGACAAAAGAAATCTCCAGTCTAGTATGATAAACTAAAAATTAATTTACAAGTAGATCCCAGTGAAGGGTGGAATTAGATCCAGATTAAACTCTTTCCATTTTCTTTGGCAACTCTTTTGACATCGCATGTCAAGGATCGAGCATACAACACCATTCAGAATTGCAAGAAACTAAGGAGAATCAGCATATAAGAGTCCAACGCCGGCATCCCAACTTGGTTTGCATCACCAGAATGCCCTTGCAATCATATGTATAACTCTCAAACAATTGTACCAAGAAAAGAATCTCCTCCATTTTTCTGAGATCAAAGCATCTGAAGTGTTGAATCTAAACCATATATCACAGTCTTTTCATCCAAATATGATGTAGCTTCATAAATGTCTTACTTCATGATCAGTATAATATTGATTATGGTAAAAATAAAAAGATTAAGTTCAAGTCCAAGCATCAATTCATATAGGCTACAGATATTAGAATGGTTTGGAGTTTTGAGAGAGTGCTTAAATATTAAGTTTTAAAAAATTAGTGTGTTATATCGGAATCTCTAATCATATAAGCAGCAGTCCGTTTACACGAAATGTGATAAGCGGCGTCACATGGATGCAACAGCAACTCATGGCATATTCTAGTCATGGGTGAGCAACTCTTCTTCTGAATGTTGTTGTAAACTTTTTATTGAGAAACAAAATTACATATAAACTCTCATGCATGCAGCATTAACATGCATGCAATCTGTAATACTTGGAAAAGAAAGTACTCAATTAGTAGCTTCACTACTGGGGACATGGAGCAATTAAATGCATCAAATAGCTAGAGTCGGAGTAGCTTAGGCACATTGGAAGCCAGATGGAAGTTTCTTGCCACAGGTATTTAGGAGCAAAGTGAGAGAGACTGGGACATTGAGGTTGACACCCAATACGTTGGCTTTGATGGCAGTGCAAAGGCAGATGGCGGCTTCGAGATCAGTAATGCCTTGGATGAGGGTACAACAAGGTAGGGTTGATGGACTTCCCACCACAACATTTACCAACTGAAGCAAATTGGCACACACACCCAACTTCAAGGCATCCCTTGGGCATTTGTAACTGTTTTGAAGTGTAGCTGAAAATATTAGAATCACCTATCAAATGATACTATTCTTGGTGATCCTAAATTTAGAATCATGTTGAAAGTGATACTATTTAAAATTAGTATCATTTGGCTAATGATACTATTTTTTATTAAATGATTCAACTTTACAAATTTGCATCTCAACAAAGATGATACTAATTGTAAAAGAGAATCACATACTTAAAATTAGTATCATTTGGCTAATGATACTAATTTTTACTAAATGATTCAACTTTACAAATTTGCATCTCAACAAAGATGATACTAATTGTAAAAGAGAATCACATACTTAAAATTAGTATCATTTGGCTAATGATACTAATTTTTACTAAATGATTCAACTTTTTTTTTTTTTTGTATAAATATATTGTCATTATTACATAGGTTTTAGGGGGTTGTCTACTCAATTGTGTCCTAGTTCCACAAAAAGATACATACCCTCGTATTTGTAACATAGCTTTTAGACTGATGTATTTGTATCCACCAACCTAAATCTTGATAGAATTCAACGGAGGAAATGAAATGATGTATTTGTATAAATGAAATGATGTATTTAAGAATGGGCATATGAGTTTTTCTCTAAACACAGAGAGTTTTTGTTTAGAGTTTATCAAATGAGGGAAGAAAGAATGGGCATGAGTTTTTGTTCTAACGTGAGTGTGCTTAAGAGATTTTCCCCTCCCAATCAGTAACACTTTTTTACACGTGCATATCACATGACAATTTAATAATGTCACAATTTTGATTAGTAACAGAAAAAACATGATACAATATAATACAATGAGTATCACTAAAATTATGATGCTAATCATGGTTACAGATTGCCAATAATGGTGTAGTGTTGGCTTGCGTTTAGGAGTTGGTGTTGGGGTACTTGGAGTTGAAGGTGTTGTTGGGGTACTTGGAGTTGGCTTTGGTTTAGGAGTTGGTTTGGGGTTGGAAGGATTGTTGCAATTGCAGGTGGCAGTGACCATGGGGAAGAAGAGAAGGTTGAATGAGAGGAACAGAGCAACTGAAGCTGCAGAGTTTTTGGAGTTCATCTTTCTTGATTTCTTCTTTCTCTGCTATGGATTAATTAGTAGAGATAGAAAGGATTGATGGTTTGAATTGAGTTAGTAATTGGTGGGTATTTATAAGGGTGAAATGAACGATTTACAAGCAAGGAGAGACAAAAATTTATAAATTGAAGGTTGAATCATGCACTATAGTAGTGATGTGGGCGTGACCATCATTGTTTTAGCTGGCAAAGCTAAATTTCTACGCATATATTTGGATGTTTGTGCATGCAGTGGAGGAATGAATAATGTCTATCACTAGCTCTATTATTGCTTAATATTCATGGATTATGCATAGTTGACTATGGACCCGTGCACAAACTACAAATATCCAAAACCTTTCTTTGATTGGACCTAATATTTTGATACTTGGATGTCGACCAGGCCCTATGATTGCTGAGTATCTACGCGCCTGGTCGTAATTCCCCTTGTTTGCTACTTGAAATGGAATCACGTTTACATGAGTAACACAATGTTCAACTCTCCAGAGGTACAAATTTAGGCAGTCATGAGTTGAATAATAGTAACGCAGTCGCTATATTTGACATTTAAATGAGAGATATTATGCACGAAGCATTTCCAATTCCCACTAAATTTGGATATTAGGCAGCCAAGCTTAAAGCAGCAGAAAAACAAATGTATGACTTATCGAATTTTACACACCAACTGTGTCTGTAAAAGTAAAGTATGGCTCTATTACTTCTCATAAATGAGAATATTTTTTTTAACAAGATCTACAAGATTTAAAGAAGGTTATCCTCTGGCCAATGCATTTCGCGTTCAAATTTGTTTTTGGTATAATTTCCCATCTATGTTCTAGATAATTTTGACCAAATTTTGAAGTGAGACGTGGGGAAAAAGTAATTAAATTGGTCAAGCATTCACTCATGAGTGTACATTACCGACCATCTTATATGGCTCTATGAGAAATTTCCGTCAAACCCACAATTTTATTTTTCCTAATAAAAATCATATACCAATATCATTGTGTGGTTGGATTTGCTTATGCTTGCTATAATCCTTCTTATTGTTTCCTTCAACTGAGAAGAGTTTTGAACAATTGTTGTCATCATTATGAGCCTTAGCATAAAACATTGAGCTTGTGTTGTGAACATGGTAGTATAGTTAATTCAGTTCTAATCCAAGAATAGGTATTGAGTGGTCTCTCTTAAGTATCACCATTCTGCAAGGACTCCTAGGCTTAATTGTTTACATGGGGAGTTAGAATTATACAATTTGTTTTCATTGCTTCTTTAACTGAAATGTCTTTTTTAATTATAGAATATTGAAACCATTTTTTAAATTCATCTCGTATTGTTTATTTGTGAAGCTCATGAATTTAAAAGTTGTACCATCAAATTAACAACTAGCAACAATTTGTTTGATAAGCTATTTCACATCCTTGTTCTTAAAAAGAAATAAGGTACACACACGCTCTCGCTCTCTTGCTCTCTTTCACTTTCGTTCATCTCAAACTTCAATCATTTCTATTGTTTCGTTTCGAACCCTAACAAAAATTCATCTACTTGAGCTAAATCAGAGTCTCCTCATTCCGCTATAAATTCACGAAGTTTCTGCGACCCATTCCTCGCCCTTTCTCCGGCCTTAATCATCGTGACGTTTATCAGAATGACATTTCAAAGCTAAAGATCATCATGAACTCTGGTGACGAGACTGTGAGTTTGAAATTGAAATTACATATAAAGTTTGGCTTGTAGTGATTGATTTCGTTGATTTTTTATGTTTGATTTTGGTGAATAATTGAGTCTTGGAGTGGATGAGAGCTTTTCGTCGCTCGTGGCAAAGCATGATGGTCTTTCGATTCTTGGAGAGGCTTCGATTCAGGTGAATCGGCAGAGTTTTAGCTCACTTTTTTGCGCTTTGCTGTTATTGCTTTTTATAGTTTATTATCTTTAATTTTGTTTGATTGCAGGCAAATACTATCTATGGTGCACTGCGTGGACTAGAGGTACGAACATTTATAATATATATAAATTTTTACTGTTTAATAAAATTTGTCAATCTTGAGTAATATCCTAAGGTTTGAAAGTACACAGACATGTCGTGGATGGTGAATAAGAAGGTTAACTAGAGACGTTAAGTTGAATGGTTAAAAGTATGAGACATATTGGAGATAAGGAAGTTTGTGTTTGGATGATAATTGGCATTGTATATCATTCAAGAGTAGCAAAGTAGTTTTCAATCAAATATACTAAACAGACTAAAAGGACACAGTTCTTTTGGCTTTCTTTGTTGTCTCGTGTGTCATTGGCAGAGCAGTAGCTGTGTTAAATCAGTTGGTTATTAGAGAGTAGAAGTTTGGTTAGATTTCATAGAGTTTGATGCAACTAGGGAAGGCCAAAGTTCTGGTCTGGTTTCTTAAACGTGTAACTGTTGGTAGCTATTGTAATTTTTCCTAATTTTTTTGTAGCATATGGTACGCGGGATTTGCAATGACTCTTTTAAATGAGTTATCAGTCTGACCTGATCCCTGATCCTTGATCCCTGATCCCCAAGGTTAGAATTACAAACCCATAGGGAGTATTTGATTTTTGATCCACACATGAAAGCTGGCAGCCAAACCTTTAATTCATCTTGCGCTTTTGGTATAACTTGATAAATTGATGGTTGAATCCGTACCTAGAAACTATCAACTTGAGCGAGAGTGCTTTAAAATATACAATTTGTGTGAGTGTAAGCTACAAGTGAGATCACTCACACAAAAAATCAACTTATTAAAAATAAATTCAAGCGGGTGGGATAAGTGCATGTCTAAGTGACTAAATATAATTAAAAAATCATGCCCTCGGATCTCAATCTTTTGTAAAGTTATATTATCTACTATGTCAATTACTCAGTGACCTTGAAGAGAAACCATTAATAAATAGTTAAATGTTACTACATATTAGATGGTGTTGTGTGTTCCTGGCGAGAAGCGTCATGGGTTGTAAAAAGCGTAGCTCATGGTTGTTCTAATGATTATATTGGTATAAATTGATCAACTCAAACAAATATATTAGTATATTTATTCTATTGTAATTTTGCTAGGCAAGGTGGAAGGACTTGTCTCATGTTTTGGCTTTAGTACCCTTTGCAATCTTGCAAGTGCAGCTGAGAAACCTTCAGAGAAAAACAATTCCCAATGCCATTCCATTTCTCAGTAGTGTTGTTGTGTGAAATTACTTTTTATATTGTTTTGGGTATCGGTTTTCTCAGACAGGTGTGATGTGTGTAGAAGTTTGAGGTATAATGGCTCGTCAAAAGGGTGTTGTAAGTAGGTCTTGAAGTTGATTCCCTATGCCATTTTTAGGACTATTTACCAAAATAGAATACAAATTAGGTCTAAGGATTGTTCAAAATGGTGATATTCTCCTTAAGAAAGTCTTTGTTTCTGATGAGGATGGGTTGGCTAATGACAACACTTTTCAGGATACAAGTAAGGTAAGAGGGTATACCAATTTCCTTCATTTGTTGCTTATGATAAAGAAGAAAACACTTGCACTTGCATTGTAGAAATTTTATTTTTCATAAATATCTATGAGGGTCAACATGTTAGGATGATATGTTAGTTTTCTTGGTTCTTGCAGATTTAGGATTGTATTCTCCCTAACTATTACTTGGAACAAGTACTTGTAGTTTCACATGTTATGGTTGATTGGCAACCAATTGGCATCGCAATGGGTGTTTATGATACATGTCAAAGATAGCGTAAAATAAGCATTTTCTAATATGTTCCAACACTCGAGATTGAATTTTTAACTTCTGGGTGGCTTAAAAATTAGGTGACAAAATGGGTGTCTATGGAATGACCCTTATGCTTATAGTTATTGCCTCAGTGGCTTCGGGTATTTCTTTTTCAAATGAACCGATGACTATGATTACTACTCTCTACTTCTTTCAGTTCTGGCTTGGTTTTGGCATTAGCGGTGACTACCCACTTTCAACTACTATCATGTCTGAGTATGCCAACGAAAAGCCCCATGACACCTTCATTGTTGTTTTCTTTGACATGTAAGGTTTTGGAATTTTAGGTGGTGGAATGGTTGGATTCATCTTCTTTGTTGTGTTAATGTCAAGTTTGATGTTCCACCTTATTTGCAAGAAACAACCTTCTGATAACCTTCTTGTTGACTGGATCCCATAACTTGTTCCCAAACTTGTCACCCGCATAACCCAATAAAATACACAGTTTGGATTTATCATCAAGCTTAGATCTCTCATCTTTGGATATGTGCACAAATGCCCTCCAACCAAACACCCTTAGGTGATCATAACGAACTTTTTTTTTAACTCCACACCTTCTCTACAACTTCTCCATTTAGTGGCGCTGAATGAGATAAGTTAATCAAGTAACGTGCAGTGTGCATTGCCGCCCCCCCCCCCCCCCCCCCCCCCCCAAACTTCTTGGGAATTTTGAGTTAGAATGCAAGCATTTAATTCTTTCTAAAATGGTGCGGTTCATCCTTTCTGCTACACCATTATGTTGTGGAGTCTTGGGTACTATCTGCTCATATCTAATACCATGTCTGATGCAATACTCTTCAAATGGGCCAATGTACTCTCCCCCTTTATCTGTGTGGATGCATATCAACTGCTTCCTTGTGTTTCACTACACCAAAAATACCCATCAGCAACGGTTTGGGACCATGGGGGAAACCTATTGCCACGGCTTAGAGGCCTGGCCATTTGAGGCGTCGGCAAATCACCATTGACGGCTATAAACCGTGGCAACACATACTAGCAACGGTTTTTTGTTCGAGGATGCTTGATTATTTTCTGCATTTAGCCACGGTTTTAAGCCGTGAATTAAGGCCACGGTTTTAAGCCGTGGCAAGCATTAAGGCCACGGTTTTAAGCCGTGGCAAGCATGAAGGGCCATGATTTTAAGCCGTTGCAAGCATGATATACCACAGTTGTAAGCCGTTGCCAGTCAAAACAAAATTCAAAAAAAAAAAAAAAATCTGGTTTGTTGCGAGGGTTGGAAACCGTTGCAAATTAATATAAGCGAAAAAAAAATTACATTTTTTTTGCTGCTGCAGCAAAATCACAGCCCCACACCTGCAAAATCATAGTTGATAACAATTTAAAATTAAGCGTGAAAACTGAATATGAATGTTTCAATTTGCAAAAATATTAGATGATTCAATCATTGATATGCAATAACAAATCAATGAAGGAAACACAGACTTGAAAAGAAACCATTTGTATTAACAAACAACAATTTTTCCCAATTAGGTCAAATCTTAAAACCAGAGAAATCTCAAGACGAAACATATTGTAACAAGTAGAATAGTTAACCACCAAATCCATACAAAGTCCTCCCCTGCCTTTTCAAAGCATACACAACATCCATGGCAGTCACAGTCTTCCTCCTCGCATGCGCAGTGTAGGTAACAACATCTCGTATAACATTCTCCAAGAAGACCTTGAGAACCCCTCTGGTCTCCTCATAGATGAGACCGCTGATACGCTTCACGCCTCCTCTTCTCCCCAACCTTTGAATTGCAGGCTTTGTGATCCCCTGGATGTTGTCTCGAAGCACCTTGTGATGACGCTTCGCTCCTCCCTTTCCCAGCCCCTTTCCTCCCTTTCCACGTCCAGACATTTTCAATCAACACCAAACCACCCTCGTTCATTTCTGCAAATATATTCACAAATCAGTCAATTTGGGTCTTGAACAACTAATTACATGGAAATACCTAATCTACAATTTAAATTTATAGATTAACAAAACCCTAGTTAAGGAGAAAACGAAACCATAAATGATGATGAAAGAAAAAGAAGAAAATAAAAGGAGATAGTAACCTCATCAAAAGAGGAATAAATCATAAGAGAGATAGATTAAACAAAACCCTGTGCAGTTACTGTGATTAATCCCAGTAACCTCATCAAAAGAGGAATCAATCATAAGATAGATGGTTGAAAAAGAGAATCGGGTCATCAGCCAGGCGAAGAGCTAAAAGTCTCCATATTCCAGTGACTGAGAAAGCAAAGATAAATCAAGTTAATCTGATAACTAATAGTCTAATTCTGTATTAATCAGTAGGCTAATTTAGGACTGCTGATAAAACCAAGCTTGGATTATTTTTTTCCCATCTATATATTCTAGAATAAGAAGTATGAAAGCACCTTCTCCATAGTACACATTGACAGAAGGAACACCCGCATGTTGCAGAAGTGGAGCAAAATCAGAATCCGCTCTATTGAGTCTCTGAATCTGCCACAAACAATCAAGGATAGGCAAGACCATGTTTCAGGTATAAAGAAGCACTACAAATCATGACTAACACAATGTTGAGCAATGACATTAATGGTTCTTGTGCATCAAACAATAATGGTTCAAATTGGAGGAAACTCTAGGGTATATCCGTCCTAATAGAACAACCAAAATTGATTATAAGAGGTGAAGGGAATATATGGACATCATAGTGGCTGTGATTTGGTCATTTTCCCTGTATAACCAATATCATCCATGCCAACCATAAGCATCCCAATGAGAACTATTACAGATGTGAAACATAAAGGGCAAGTCATCCACGAATTCCATAGATGATGTTAATGAGTTCTTTTTCCAGATAAACCTCCATAACAAATCATAAGAGGAGTGCAGGACTAGAGGATTCGAGCGGAGCGAGGAGGCAAAGTACCTGAATAATGAAACTTGAACTGGTTCTAAAATGCTCAGCGTGTACCTGCATAACTCTCCCCTACAGAAAAGACCTCACCTGGACTAGATCGGATTTATGCAGGTACAGAAAATGGTACCTTAGCTTCTCTGCTTTAGAGTTATGCAGGTAACCTTTCTGCTCGAAACACCAAACTCTTAAAAGCATATTCGTCAGCAAATGCCACTTCTTCTGGTTTTCTGTCCCGGCTAGAACTAACTAAATCAGTCAAATCAGTTGTATTCTGCAAAAAGAAACAATTATAAGTCGAAAATGTGTCAAAGCTATGAACCATTATGTCTGATAACATTGTAATAAATGACAAAATCAACAAAAGTGCACTGTAAAGTTTTGATTAGTGAAAATACTAAATAACAAAATCATACAAAGTAATTGTCAAATAAAAGTGTAAAAAGACTTGTTCATGATGTTAATAGAGATTCCTATAAAGTAGTTTTTACTATACCTGTATCAATAGATCATATAAGCGAACAAGCCCCTCAGGCTTCATTCTCTTTTCACCCTTAGTAAATTTACTTTTAGCAATGCTAACAAGTAGTTGATTTCGTTCTATGGTACACTGTCCTAATACAGTACTAACAGCCTTATCAAGGCCATTCAAGTCATCTTTCACATTTTCAGCATTACCTGCAGTGACCTAAAACAGGCAAGCAATCTAAATATAAGAGTGTAAGCAGCAAAGAATACAAAAAGACACAAGTAAAAGCTAGCGTCAAGAAAATGCTTAGAAATGCCTAACTATAAAACAGAACTATTGGTGTTCATACCAAGTCATTGCGGATTGAGCTCTGTGCATCATGATCAGCAGTAAAGATTTTGTCGAAGACACCAAAACTTTTCTCTGCTGGCAATGAATCTGACGCCGAACTCTTGAGATCTTTCTCCAGCTCCTGAGATGATCAAATTTATTGCGTGAGAAATGAAAATCATAACAAAGATACCAGTTTCCTAAAATGAAGTAAAAGTCTATATTTTATGGTTTATTTGTCTACATTTATAACAACCAATCGGTAGTTGGTCTTGGAAAACTGCCATTTTTCAAACCCAGCCAACACCCTCCCCCCCCCCCCCCCCCCCCCCCCCCCCCACCCCCCCAAATAAAATAAAATAAAAAATTTATTTCTTGCCATAATGCCAACATGAAGCAAAGACAAGGTCATGACCTTTTAGTGAGAAATTTTTAAGTGCACTTTGTTCAATTAAAAATGAAAGTTGAACCGTGTTGATCATAGATGGCTTGGATACATAAGAGATACAACGCCATTTTAAGCTGTGTAACTAAACAATCAATGTATTAAGACAAAATGGTACACCTTTTAGAATGGATACCCGGGTCTTCGCATTAGAGATTGGAAACCTATGACCAAGCCAATGAAACTCGGTCATAGATGCAACCTGCTGAGATCTCGCTTCATCCATGACTGCCTGCAAACAAGAAATAATACAAGCCAAAATTTACAACGTAGTTGATACTACTATAACTTAAAGGAAGAAGAGAGATATTTAAAGCAAAATTTTTTCAAATAATCACTTTTATATTTTGAATCTTGTCTAAGACAATGTTTTATTTATTGTTCAATTGCCATGCCTACATTACCATTAAAAAAAAAACACACTACAAAAAACGAAGTCTAAAACGGCACTTTCACGGCGGCGTTTCACCAAAAGCGCCGGTAAAACATTCTCAATACCGGCGTTTAGGAGGCCAAGCGCCGGGGATAAATTCAGTCTCAAGCATTGCCGGCGTTTATCATAAAGCGCCGTTAAAGATGCACCTACGCCGGCGTTTCCTTTATAAAGCGCCGGGAAAAAGTCAACAATGCCGACGTTTATTCTCGGAAGCGCCGGTAAAGCTAAAAATCCCGAAAATAAAATTGTGTTTTTTTGGAAGCGCCGTATTAGATGTAAATAAGCGCCGGGTAAGAGTGAACAATACCGGTGATTTACTTAAAGCGCCGAGACAGAGTATCCAATACCGGCGGTTTATTTAAAGCGCCGGGAAAGAATAACCCATACCGGCGTTTAAAACAAATCGCCGGTAAATAGTAACCAATACCAGCGCGTTGTTTTAGAAGTGCCGGGCAAGATAAAAAAAACCCTCCAACCTAGGGGTGGGCATCCCATCCCGATCCCGTCCAGTTCCAATTTTTTCGGGTCTTAATGAGATTGAATAATTTCATCCCATTCTAGAATGGGATGGGATGAAGATTTTCAATCCCGCCAATCCCGAACTAATTTTTCACTCTGGTATTGATGAGTAATATTTTCTAGAATACGTCTCTCAACTTTCTGCCATTTAAACATTTAGAAATACTTGCTATGCAGATTTGGTAGCATATTTTTTGCAGTTACCTATTACATAATTACTACATGAATATTAAACTCTCTCGAAGTTCAATTTGTATCTGATTTTCTTTCTATTACATTCCTACTAGATCATCAGATGATGGAACATGTCGTATCTGGGATATTAGGAATACCAATGCCAGCCCTCGCATTTACATTCCAAAGCCTTCAGATGCTATCACTGGTTTGTTTCAAGTTTACATAGTGTGTTTTGGTTGGTTGGTTGGCTGGGGTTTTTGGAATTTGGTAACTGAAATCTTAACTTAGAATTAATTGCAGGGAGGAGCAATGGTCCCTCAACTAGCACTACGCTCTCAACTAGCAATGTTCCCTCAACTAGTACTGATCCACCAAACCACCAAATATTGTGTTGTGCATATAATGCTAGTGGAACGGTTTTTGTCACTGGTAGCTCAGATACCTATGCAAGGGTAAAATTGAGTGTTATTCTTTGCGTAGTGTACATTATGTTTGTTTAAACTTGTTCTCTATACTTACCAAATATATTGTTCAAAATTGAAATGCATTGATGGATGCATATGAGTTTCTTCTTCAAGAACAAGCAATTTGTAGGTGTGGAATGCTTTGAAGTCTAACACAGATGAGTGCAAGCAACCAAATCATGAGATTGATTAAAGAAAATGAAATGCATATAATCAGAGCACGCTAATCTCGTCCCGTCTTGTCCCGTATCGATCCCGTATGAACATGATGGGTTTATCCCGTCCCGTACCCACCCCTACTCCAACCCATCCGCTCAATGATGAGCATGGTGCGGTTGTTATGGCCTGTTCTGGATCTACTACTGGCCACTCAGTTGTTGTGCATGAATTGCAAGGAGTAGAAGCGGGGCTCAAGGCTGCTGAACTACATGCTATACGTCGCCTGGACTTAAGCACTGATTCTCAGGCTGTTTTTACTTTCCTCACAAAGACCACGACTGCACCCTGAAACCTAAGAAACCAATAGGGCAGCGGACCACCTTGCAGCCTTGTTTCCTAGCAGTGAGTACATCACTGTGGTTCCTAGCTTTTTTGTTGAGGATTTCAAGAAGTATGTGTACGAAGATAGCATAGGCATTGAGTATAACATATGCAGGTTCGGGGATCCTTAATAAACCCCAGCTCAATTTCAAAAAAAAAAAAAAATTTATGTTGTCTAAAACGCCGTAGTAGCTGTAAATAAGCGCCGATTAAGGGTGACCAAAATCGGCGCTTTAAACGAAGCGCCGGTTAAGGGTAAACAATATCGGCGCTTCATTTAAGAAGCGTCGGGAACGATAAAAGCCAAATCAGAATAAAATTTTGGTTTCTAAAATGCCGCTTTAGATGTAAGAAGCGCCGGTAAAGAGATAACAAAACCGGCGTTGATTGTAGAAGCGCCGGTAAAGAGCGAAAAAAACCCGCGAATTAATCCCGCTAATAAAAATAAATTTTTGTTTTGGAAACGCCGTATTAGAGGTTGAAAACGCCGGGTAGAGGGATAATATAAAAACCCTCCAGCGATAAGAAAAAACCCTCGACCCAATTCCCTCCTTCCTTTGCGCCGCTCCCTCATTCGCGCTCGCGACTTCCCTCCTTCCTCCATCCTTCTCCTTAGCGATTCCCCTGCTGTGCTCGCGATTCCCCTGCTGCGCTCCCTCATTCCCTCTTCCCTCCTTCGCTCTTTGTCTCTCTGTTGAAATCTCTCAAACACTGTGGTGTTGAAATCTCTGTTGAAAGCTTCAAAAGTGTTCTTGATCTTCTTGATTAGATCATAAGTTTCTGTAAGTCTTTGATTCCAGATTGTTTTTTGTAAGGTTTTGTTTGTTTGATTGATTGATTTCATTGTAGTTTGATACAAGTGAATCTTGGAAGTAGTTTAAAATCTTAACTTGTTCTTGATTTAATGTAGCTGGGTTGGTTTGAGAGTAATGCTTAAAGGACTTGAAAAAATTATATGTCCTGTAGGAAATATCTTGGTTTGAATCACAGCCAATATGATTTATAGTTGATAATTGGTAAAGTTAAAATGGGGATTGACGAGAGAATTACTTTTACAGCTCCTTTAGTAGAAAATTTTCGGGGCATGGACGATGATGTAAAACCTGGTGAAATTATTCTCGGAGATGGGCCTATTCTCATAAACACTGGAAGAAAGGCTGTTGAGATTTCAGTTGTCAACAAGGCAGACAGGCCGGTTCAGGTGTGTGCCACTGCTTTATGATTCCTTTTATTTTTCTTTATGATGTCGACAAAATCCAGTACAGGCTTTATACCATTGTCATAAGTACAGTGAATATATATTTTGTTTCAGATGTAATTTGGTCTTGTTGAATGCTTGAAATGAAACTAGTGTTTTATTGCTCTAAAGGAAAGATTTACATGAGAAAACTACAAAAATAGAGAAGAGATGGGAGAGAAAGTGGGAAAACGTTAACCACCTTGAGGTTGAAGATCACCATGTATTTTGGAAAAATTTTCTTTGCTCTCACCCTGAGAAAACATTTCTACTATTTTGAGAAAAATCAAGAGAATGTCAAACTAGAGCATATCTTCACGATTTACAATCTAATTGACTACTTAATTATTCTAGTTATTGAATTTTATTTTCCTTTGATGAACACAATTGCTCATTCATGAACAGATTGGCAGCCATTATCACTTCATTGAGGTGAATCCCTATTTGGTTTTTGATCGAAGGAGAGCATACGGTATGCGGTTGAACATAAGAGTAGGAACAACAGTTCGTTTTGAGGTTGGCTACATCTTTTTTTCCACTTATTTTCATTTCCAGTTTGTAATTTTTATGTTCATTGATGGTCACATAGTTTCAATGCATTTGCCTAGTGAGTATTTGAATAAGCTTAGATGCTGTATGAGTAGGTGTTTTCTTAGATGAGTAAGAAAGTAATAGTGCTTCTGCTATAGTCAATTTCTGAAAGGATATATATCAATGTTCTAAAAATCGCTAGGCGGTGGGCGGGCGGCCAGCAGGTGACTAGCGCCTAGGGGCCTAGGCGGGCGCCTAGGCGGTTTTAGATTTTATATTATAATTTTCATAATTTACAAAAATTTAGCATAATACATTAATATTTTATCAATTACTTCCAATTTAATGCCAGAATACATATGAAAGATTTATAAACATGAAAAATTAAGCTTACATTAAAATTTATAATAGCATAAGTTGCATAACATAGAGTTTCATAGAGATTAGAGAGAAAAAAGAATTACATACTTGATGAGTTGATGGTACCAACCTGTGTTCTAAAAAGCGGCTTGGAATAGGAGCTACTATGGTTGCATATCTAACGAAACCAAAACCCTTTGATCTCCCAGATGCTCTATCAACTACAACTTTCGCTGCAAAACAGTATGCAAAAAATAATTATGTGATAAACAGAAATGTCAGTAAAGTAGAAATAGACAAAACCTAGTTCTGCTACCTTCAACAAGTTGTCCAAAGGGAGAAAATGCATCTCGAAGCTTTTCATCTGTGGTTAATCTTGAAAGGCCTAACATAAATAGAAAACGAGTTAAACATTCCTCCAATGTCAAATTTAAAGGTAAAATTTCATTGACGAAAAACTATTAAACGAATACAAAAAATATAAGACCTTAAAAGATAGCTAGCCTAGAACTAGAAGGGATAAATGGAAGCATTACAGGCAGCATAATATGAGCATATACTTCAAAAATCAGCATATTTATATAATGTATACAGGCTACAACTTGGATTACAGGCAGCATATCGCCCTATACAAAAAGAAGGCAGCATGTCACAAAAAGAAGGCAGCATGTCACCCTATACAAAAAGAAATCAGCATATCTTTTTTTTTTTAATTTATACACATTCACCCTATACACATCATAATGATCATGTCTGATTTTTTAATTACAGGCAGCACAACATATTGTTAACCAAAAGTATACAGGCAGCATTGCTGCATTAGATGGAAGTATCATAGGCAGCAATCAGCATTACAGGGCCAGGCATTAGATGGAAGAATTACATCCTGCAAAACAAATAATGGATAAATTTGTTAACCACCACCATCAACATGACTCACTAACTATAATCCAGCTCATTCCAGCCTAATAGAATAGGTACAATTGCATCTTTCTCATGCTGACTTTAACATTCTATATCCATTAATTTCATACAAATAAACCTCATGAAATAAACTCGGCAGCTGTACAGTGAGCATCAACCGTAAATGTGAAGGTAAGAAAGAAGATGAGAAGTTACATTGATATTACCTAGCTTCGCTTGCAGGCTTGCAGCAGATAAGCAAAAAAAATTCGATGGGAAACCGAAATGGTCGAATGGTTCCTCAACTTCCTCTTCTTCGTCTTCCCCTTCTTCTTCTTCTTCTCCTTCTCCCCCTTTTCTTCTCTCTGTTTTCAGAATTCAGTGTTTTGTTTGCAAAACCTAAAAAAAAATTTCGAGGTTCAAATGAATTTTCTGAAAAAAAAATCAGTGTCCAAGAAGGGTGAATACTGATTAAAGTGCAAAAACCAAAATTAAATGGAAAACAAACTGTTATTACCTACCAAAAGTGGATCGAATCAGCGAAATGCTTCGCTTGGAGGCTTGCAGGCTTGCAGCGCAGTAGCAGAGAAGCAAAAGGGCCGATTGATTCGGTGATTCCTCTTGTCTTCCTCTTCTTCGTCTTCCCCTTCTTCCCCTTCTTCTTCTTCTCCTTCTTCTTCTTCTTTTCGCTTGCAGGCTTGCAGCGCAGCAGCAAAGAAGCAGCAGAGAAGCAAAAAGGCCGATTGATTCGGTGATTCCTCTTCTTCGTCTTCCCCTTCTTCCCCTTCTTCTTCTTCTCCTTCTCCTTCTCCTTCTCCTTCTCCTTCTTCTTCTTCTCCTTCTTCCCCTTTTCTTCCCCTTTTCTTCTCTGTTTTGTTTGCAAAAGCAAAACCTAGGCTCTAAAATTTCGTAAGGGACCAGCAAAAAAAAAAAAAAAAAAAAAGCCCAGCCCGCCCAGCCCGCCTAGGTCCGCCCAGACCCGCCCAGACCCGCCTAGGCGCCCTGTCCGATTTTCCCTCCGCCCAGCAATTAGTCGAGGCGTTACTCTACCTACTAGCGCCTAGGCGGCCGCCCAGACCGCTTTTTAGAACACTGATATATATAATGCCTGTATGTTTGCGATGTTTGTAATCTTCTACTCCCTGTACATTTTTCATGTCATTGTTATATGTGAACTGTATTTTTTGTTAAGACAAGTCTATACTTCAGCAATTGTTATTATCATCATCATCTTCATAATTGTTGTCCTTGTCATTAATACTTCTGTGACATCACTAGTTTATCTACAACTGATTTGCTCCACTTAAAATATCAGGCCATTAAGTGATGACGAGCAAAGATTAAACATTCCAAAGGTGATATCTTGTAATGAACAGAGAAGAGAAGTTAATGTTCTGCACAATGTAGCTAACAAGCAAGTAGACAGAGCTTTCACCTTTGATAAGGTATTCACTTCCTTTGTCTTCTATGTAATGAACAACTTTTCTGGTAACAAAGTACTGATTAGTAATATTTTCGTTATTTTGAAATATTCGGAAGGTTAGACATGTGGATGATAGACAAAAGAAACCAATATCATTGATGGAGGATGGAAGGGGTGGTGTGATTGTAAGAGGCCTTGAAGAAGAGGTTGTGTACAGTGCAAATGAAATTTATAGTCTCTTGGAATGCGGATCATCCAGAAGGCACTCTGTGGAGACCCTGCTCAACAAGCACAGCAGGTAGCATTTATCTATGTCTTAACAACGCAAACTTTGTACAAAATAAATGCATAATTAAATTGTATATGTTTTTTCAAATGCAGCCGGTCACATTCTGTCTTCTCCATAAATATCCATGTAAAAGAAGCAGCTATTGGAGGAGAGGAGCTCATGAAGTGTGGCAAGCTTAACCTTGTAGACTTGGCAGGTTCAGAGAATATTTCACGGTCAGGCGTAAGAGATGTAAGTTATGATCTTGTAACTATGATTGTCTTGTTATTAGAGTACAAAAATTGCTACCTTAATTGGTATTAAAGCTCAATCCTGCTTTATGTTCTAAGCATATACAACCATCAAACAGATGACAAATTTCGTGTATGTTTATATCTATTAACTAAAGTCAATTCTGCAATGTGCAGAGTCAAGCAAGAGAAGCGGGAGAGATAAATAAGAGCTTACTAACACTAGGTCGTGTCATAAATGCACTCGTCGATCATTCTAGCCACATTCCTTACAGGTATATATGGAGTTATAAGTTCTACACAGCCATTGTTATGGAGGTTTCTTTGTTTCTTATTCTAACTCCTTGTTTTCAATCCAGGGATAGTAAGCTCACAAGATTATTAAGAGAATCTTTGGGTGGGAAAACAAAAACATGCGTCATAGCTACAATTTCTCCATCTGTCCACTTGTTGGAGGAGACTTTAAGCACACTTGATTATGCCTGTCGTGCCAAAAACATTAAAAACAAGCCAGCCAGAGGTTTGTATGAGTACTCAATTCTGTCTTTCCTACAGGTTTTTCCTAAAATAATTTACATTTTTTTTTTTTACTGAATGTGCAAAATCTGATCTTCTGGCAAACCAAAAAATTTCCAAGACCATGTTGCTCAAGGATCTGTACCTGGAAATGGAAAGAATGAAACAAGGTTTCATGACGCTTTTTACCTTTAAATTTTGATTATTTGATTGAAAAAATTTCCAAGATCATTGATTAAAAATATTCCATACATTGGTAACAGATATGCGAGCAGCGCGAGAAAAGAATGGTGTATACATCCCACATGATAGGTTTGCCCAAGACGAGGCTGACAAAAAGGTATGTTGTTATTACTTATTTGAAAACTTCTACTTTATGAAGTGTCAAAACTCAAACTGATGGATATCCATGATCATCTAATTTGATGGTATTACACTTGTATATTGAATTTTTTTATTTATAATCTGAAAAGAAGTGACAAGTTAGAGCTTGTACTTCAAAACTCCTAAGTTACAAATAGAATAAGGGTCTTAGCCTTTATACATGTACAAAACATACTGCCTTGACTTGGCCAGAACCAATCCACCCTGAGGTAGTTATTTCAGTATGTTAGTATGGGGCCTTACCTACCCTGTCGAATCGTTAGAGCAGCTTGCAATATTATCATGCACAGAATTGTAGTTATTGTCACATCTATTTCCATTAAAATGGTAAACTCTTTTGGTTTCTATTTCGACAGAAATGCAGTGGAAAAGGGTATGCAAGCAACTAATCTTTACTTAGCGAAGGTAAGTTTTTATTAGTTCCTTAACATCAATTACTACGAAAACAGGATGCTCTTATAATGTTGTCAAATTTTATCCTCTGAGCAGGCATGGTTTAACAATTCTCAACCCATGACGTGAAGTTGCTCTTCTGAGTTAAGGTGAAAGTCCTTATATAACTTTTGTCTTTTTAATATGATAGGTAGATCTTAGCCCATGGTAAAACTATTTGATTGTAGCGTTGCCACATATTTTTATATCAATTGATGTGTGCATTTGTTGCAGGAAGAGTTATGCAGCAAATAGAAACCATGGGGGACTTAATGGTTTTAGAGGAGAGTTTGGGAATTTTGGAGGGACACCACATCCTCCTCCTCCTCCTCCTGACGCTGTTCACACTAAAGGTATATCAACTGATTGACAACTCTCTTTCTTCTCATATTTGTTTGTTTGGAGAACTTAAAATTTTAGGTATTTGCTGTGTTTTGGATTTATCTGTTGAAATAATTGTTTGTTCCAAGGGAGCATGTTTCTTAGGATTTTCCCACCCATGATTTGGTTGTTAGCAACATATGGCAGTGACACTAGTTACTTAGTGAAGTGGCTGTTTATTATTTTACTCTTCTCAGGTTTTCATGAGGAAATCCTTAACTGTTGGTTTGATTGAATATAAATGTGTCTATATTGGAAGCCATTTTCATTTGTAACTTTGTAAGTGTGATTGATAAACATGTTTTCTTTTCTCATTCCTTGTATAAAAGGTGAAAATGACTTTCTCACTTTGTTGGAAAAAAAACAATTGTTTTTTAGTAACCCGGTTTAGTGTAAAAATGAAAGCAGACATTGAAGAATTTTACCTTAAATTTTTTTTGACATAACCAAGCACAGCCTAAGATTTTGAGCTATACTATGAGAGTGTGAAACTGAGTATCTCAAGAGCTTCTGGGATTTTAGCTATTTTTATTTTTCCGTGCTGGTAATGTCGTTTGGAAACAGTTCCGATGTTTTTATTGCAAAGTTTTATTATTGAGACATCATGGTCCATGCCTCGCAGGAGTTCATATTTCGGTAGATATTAATGATCTGCCTCCCAAATTATTATGGGGAATGTAATACTTTGTGAAGGGAACTTTTTTGGGTTATGGTGCAGATTATCTGAATTATTGGTTATTTCTCTCTCCTAATATATGCTGAATGTTGGGGAATTTGTTCTCAGAATATGAAGAGTATGGGCAAGAGGAGCTTGGCTTTGGAAACAACAAGATGGCAGCACAGGGAGATGGGCCGAACCTAACAAAGCTTGGTTCAAGCTCAACAACTGAACTAAACCCCAAGGCTGGGCTCCATATCGACTCTAGACCCACCTCAATGCCTCCAGCAAGTGTGATGACTAGGCTCATTCTTATCATGGTTTGGAGAAAGCTCATCAGGAACCCCAACACTTACTCCAGCCTAATTGGTCTCACATGGTCTCTTGTGTCTTTCAGGTTTGTTGTTCTCTTCTATTCTTTTGAAATCCAGTTATTAGATTCATTAAAAGTTCCTTCTTAAACTATTCCTGTGTTGTCATCTGCAGGTGGAACGTTGAGATGCCTGCAATCATAGCGAGTTCAATATCTATTCTATCTAATGCTGGTCTTGGAATGGCTATGTTCAGTCTTGGTACATTTCTGAGCATAAAAATATGATTTTATTTGAAGTTTTCATTTATTAGCTTATCTTCTGTATTTCTTCAATCTAATTTATGTAAAACTTACATGCATACGCCCATGAATGAGCTCTGTTAAGAGATATAAAGCGTTGTTAAATACGTCTCTGTGCCCAAACTCTCTGATCTAGCAAAGTTGTAAGCATCCTTGTACTTGATAACTATTGACATTAGTTTTGTTTCGGGTGGTTATTTGGCTTACACATTGAACATTATTGAACATTTATAGTGATTTCTATGCCGTCTTTATTGCAGGTACTGCTACTTTCACCATTGTTGACTCTCAGGTAGTTTATTGCATCATACTTTTCCATCATTGATTTTGAATTCATGATTTCCTAGCCTTTACCATTAGGTATATCTTCCTTAACTATTCGTTGATATTTTGCAGATCCCCATCACAGGACCTAATTCCATTGTTGGAAGGGCTGTTGTAGTCCATGCCGATCCCGATGATCTTGGAAAGGGTAATCTTTTCTTTTGATACTTGAATGTGTTCTTTTTGTTGAATGGATAGATCCCAACTTACATATAAAGTAAATTCTTTAATGAACCTAAACATTGTTGCATTTGATTGGTTGATGTTTTCTGAACAATGGAACTCAAAATAAATGAAAAAGAATAATCATATCTAATTAGTTACTATCACTACTATAGATCACCTCTTTTTCTTACTTCTTCCTTAAAATTTTGCTCCATTCTCTCACCACCTAATGCTGCCATGATCGACCATTGCCAATGGTTCATGCCGCTACATCTCTATTTACTTGTGATTGAAAATTTGTGAATTAGGAACAGCCAAACAAAACATAGCTAGAATCTCTTTCTACAAGTGTACAACTAAACATTGTTACAATTGATTGGTTGATGTTTTCTGAACAATGGAACTCAAAAGAAATGAAATAGAATAATAATGTTTAATTAGTTACTACTACTACTATAGATCACCTCATTTTCTTATTTCTTCCTTAAAAAACTTGCTCCCTGCTCTCACCACCTAATGCTGCCATGGTTGACTATGGCCAATAGTTCATGCTGCCACATCTCTATTTCCTTCTGATTGAGAATTTGTGAATTAGTAACAGCCAATCCAAACATAGATAGAATCTCTTTCTACAAGTGTACAACATTCTGATATCAAACATCTCCTAAATAGGTTCTATCTATGAGTGTATTGTTCCAAGTGCCTGGCTTCTTATTAGTTCTGTTTCATGTTCCAGGGGGACATGAACTCAGCAAGACCACTGGAAATGCTGGAGCCAAACTTGCAAAGAATGCCTCCATAAATATCGATTTTGTGGATTCTTTGTGAAGTAAATATCGATTTTGTGGATTCTGTTTGAGCCAAACTTCTTCATTCATGTGACGTAAAATACGAAGACATCATTTTGTGGTAGAAAATATACTATTTTTCTGTATTTAGTATCAGTGTATGTATCACAATTAGCATCATACTTTTGGAAACGTTTACTGCTTTTATCTTATGGGTGGACTGCAGAAGTGCTTGTATTGCATGGAGTTAACATCTTGACATGTTGTTCATGTTTTCTTTTGGAGTTATATTATGTTGATAAAGTTCTGATGTTCTAGAGTTGTTCTAAGGCTTTCAACTTGTTTATGTTGCTTCAGGTTCAGATAACGAGCAAGGCTACTTGATTGTTGTCCAACTTGTCTTCAACTCTTCATTTACTAGCTAGTAGCTGCAGTGTTTCTCTTCTTGTAAGTTCTTCTCCTGTCCTTTTCGGCTTGTCCATTTGCCGTAAAATATTCTAGCAATATTACCTGCAAGTTTGCAACACGTAAATAATTGTCAGTCTTCAATACTACTTGCAAGTTGCAATTAAATTATATACCTATTCTAGCAATGCTACCTGCAACCAATTTTTTTTTTAATCCATGTTTCTTTTCCTGTTTTTACATGTAAAGTTTTAGACCAAATGAGCGGAGATGACAAAATTTTGTTGTAGGGATTATTTTAGAAACTCATTCAAAGAAGAAAATCCAGACAAGAAGGGTATTGCAGTGGTAATATACACAATCTCTACACTTAGTTTTACAAGTTGTTGTGTGTACATTTGATAATACTCTTTTTTATTTTATTCTAAATTGAATTAAAGGTTGCAAAGGAAGCTGGAGAGAAGTGGAAGTCTATGAGTGATGAGGTATGTAGATAAAGCTTATGTGTTTTAAGTTTATTAAGTTAATCGGTTTGGATTCTGAAATAGGTGATTTACGCTTGTGGCATAACAGGAGAAGCAACCTTATTTGGACATACATAAAGAGCTAAAGGCAGAGTATGAGGAGATTGTTGCGAAACTCAATGACAATGACAATGACAGGGAAGTAATTGATAATGAGAATGAACAAGGAGGAAAGGGTGACAAGGAACAGGGTGAAGATGAAAAGGTAGAGGAATGATATATAGTTTTAATGAAAAGGGCAGTATGTATGTTTTTTCCATTAATTTTGTTAATGAAATTAATATAAGTAATTGTCTGTTATGTTAGGCCATTGGTCAAGCTCGGGTGGGGAGAAAGGTAGATGGCATGGACCTCAATCTTTATCAGCAATCTCTGTAGCTCCTACTACAGTTTCAAGCTGACCATACAAGCTAGCCAACATATAACTTAGTACACTATGTATGAGGATGCAACATAGGCAGGTCTAAATATATGGTTGTTATTGTAGAAAATTGTACTGTGCTTTGAGTTTATTTGTTACTGAAGGAGATTTTAGTAGATGATATGAAATTAGAAAATTTACAGTCTGTTTTTTCCGTCCCAATGACAGGTTTTTATTTTTATTTTTATTGATTTTTTTTTTCCAGTATGTTAACATAACCGGCGCTTCCAAAGCGCCATTAAAATGAAGGTTTTTTTTATAGATTTGTTAAGACAACCGGCGCTTTAAAAACGTCGCAAAAAATATTGTAAAATATTATTTTTACACGCTTTAAAATCGTCGCAAAAAATATTGTAAAATATTATATTTACATAATCGGCGCTTTTAAAGCGCCATTAAAAGTTATAAATACGGCGTTTCTAGTGAAAAGGGAAATGTAATATCCATTTATTTAGCGGCGCTAATCTTTTGGCGGCACGTACCTTTGCCGGCGCTTCTCATAATGCCGTTAATGCTCGAAACCGGCACATTGTTAGCTTTACCGGCGCTTTTGAAAACGCCGCTTAAAACAAATTTGTTGTAGTGACACTCACAGCTAGGTTGTGTGTCACTGTGACTCTAAAACTGGGATAACCTAGATATCAGCGATACAAACACAAACAATATAATCTTCAAGACATGCACTTGCTTTTAGATATATCAGTGTATGAATTACGCAATAAATTACCAATCTAGTGCTTCTCAACATTGCTGTAACTGGGAATATATATATTTTAAATCTGTTGCACTGATATTCATAGGTTACACATGACCCGAAAGTAAAAGAAGGAAATAGAGGAAGCATTACCTTATCAGACTCACTCAAGCGATCAGTCTTTGATAGAAATCTAAATATCCTATGAGCAAGTTCCTCATACTTCTTTAGCACAACTGATTCCACCTACAAATTATAACAATAATTATACCAGCAAATTTCTGACAGAAAACATCAAATACACATTAAGTTACAATGCAAGAACTAAACATTAAATACCTCATCAGTCTGCGGTATTTTAATTATGTCCTTTATATTTACACATGAAGTTAAAGACAATGTTAGTCGGAAGTTGAGAGAATGACATACATGAAAAAGGAGTATTATTACAAACTAACACTACCCAAATTGTTTGAAATGGTGAAAAAGAAAGGTACCAACAGAATATAAGTCTTCCATCTCTCCACTGATGGGGCGGCAACCCAATTGGCCAAGGGCCGCTCTAACATGTTCAAAGGTCATGCTACGACCTTCTTCACTTTTAATAACCTCTTCAAAAATGGCATCGATAGACAAAGGAAGTAAAAAAATAACATCTTTAGAACTGGATAAACTAAAAATTATATACCAAAGCCTTCAGGGACAAAACATTAATTCTAAATTGGGGGCTCGATGGCATGAACTAGAATAAATAGCTGAAAAGGCAATAGTCGATCTATTAGAATTTAGCAATTAGTAGGAACAAGCAACAGATCTATTCCAACACATGACATACCAAATAGTTGAACAGACACCAGTATGATCTATAAGCAATAACTAGCAAAGTTTTATGTGAACGAGCAAAAACAAACTTGAGACGCTTCAACTCAAAAACCCCACCCCAGGGGCGGTGGGGGTTTGATGTTCACAATTCTGATGGAAAACTGTAGTTAGATATAACTGTGGTTTCAAATCCCAAATATCAAAAAAGAAAATCATAACCTTAAATGATGGTGGAGTTAACAAAAGAAAACAATGGTTCCAGCTATTGAAGGTGCTGTGTCATCACCTGTACTATTAACTTTAACTTTTTACTGTGAGCTTCTTGCTGCTTCTAGCATTGCATTTAATACAATGCCAACTCCATTGTCTAGCCTTGATCTCACATTTGCAATGCAAGCCTGGATTACACAGAGAAACATAACAATAAATTATTTATCTAAATCAGACACATTTCAATGGAAATATATAAATAATCCCAGTATCTGTTATAACTGTAAACCTTTCTACTTCAGATGGAATTGCAGCTCTCATAGCCTGTTGTTCAACTGTCTCTGGTACTGTCAACTTACAACCAGAAGTTATACACGAGTCAGACAACCTAATGAATGAAATCCAACAGTTAACAGTTGAAAACACAGCAGGTAGCAGTTCAATCATCAACATTTCTTTCATAACGATAACAATACTTACAAAATTAATAGAAAGTCTGATCACAGTATCAGTGTCATCAGGGAACTAAACCAGAGGTTGCAGACGCCAACAGAGAAGGTTGAAAATGACTGAAATGCTTTTTTCTGCAAACAAGAACACAATTACATAGGGAAGAATACAAAAAAAAAACGAAGTAGAAATTCATAATCATACAAAAAGTATGTAAACAACAAGACTTTCTTCACTGAATATAATGTAATCCATAAGAATCTAAAATTAGAAGAAGTAGACAAACAATGCATAATCAACAGACAGACACCGGACATTGCATTTGAGAAGGAAATAAATCATTAAAAAACCAAACAACTCATTGCATTAAAGCTTTAGTTTTGTCTTATTACATTAAGATTAAGATAAAACCCAAAATATAGTTGAGAGATAGGATGATTTCCTTTTTAGTGACAGCTTTGCCTACTGACTCAAATATTTTGGAAAGACTTTTGGAATCAGATGACAAGCAAAATGATACAGCAAGTTACCACGAACCCATACTTGGAGGTGATGCTTGCCTGTTTGGTTCGACTCAAGTAAGAAATGCTTACCCGATCAGGCTGCACAATTATAGCCTTCTCCTTCTTGAGAAGTAGAGAATACCCAACTGAGCTGTAGTCGTTAAAAATAGGTCTAACAAAGATATATGCATCAGCTGATTCAACAATCTCAGAACAGAATGCAGTGCTCACCGCACCCCAGTATGTCCCTATAAACTTTGGGTGGTGTTCTGGAACTAGACCCTTTGCGGATAACCACAAGCATCAGCTAATTCAACAAAAGCATCTTGTGCCTTTGCCATCCGAAGTTTTGGTCCCGCGACCATCACCGGTTTCACTGCCTTGTTCAAAAACTCTGCTGTAGCCTCCACTGCGGCTTCTAGACCCATCTGGTTGCTCACTCTGCATTATCCAGACGATTGAATATAAAATTAATTCTTCCCTTCACAAACACACATATCTAGTATTCATCACAGGTTTCTTTGGTTGTTGAATAACTTAAGATCCACAATGTGAATCACTTCATATATGTTATTATAATCTCAACGGATATCATATTAAACTTTCGAATGCTAGGATAACCGAACATAAAGAATACAATGGATGGAGAATTAACTTACAATTACTCCACATGAGATTAAAAACTCGATTTATATTAACTTTATCATACTAAAAGAAATATTGACTGAGTGCAGATTTACTTGTAAACCACAAACTTCATCTTTTTAAATGACTACTCTATATGGTATCTCCAACAGAAGGGAAAAGCATATACTATAGAAACCACATCTCCTTATCTAATGAGTTATTAGAAGAAATCAAATTCGGAGGCTATTTAGCATGTCCTATTCTCTAACGAGTCACTCCAACACTGCTACTGTCGGTAAGGAATATAAAACAGAAAATAAGCATTATTGGGCAATTTGTTTCTTAGTTGCTTTTAGTCACGAATTTAAAAGAGTCCCGCATTTAGTCCTTAGCACATGGATGGAACTCTGAACTCTTAATCGATTTAGATAAACAAATCCATACAAACATCAAAATTAAATAGGAGATCAAAAAAAGAGGAGTTGATGGTTGAATTACTTGGGAGCAATACAAAACGGAACAGGTTCCGTGCTGAAAGTAGGATGCGGGCTTGCAGCCAGCAGATTACAACTAATGCTGATATAAACAGGCTTGCTCTCTTTTAGACAAGTCGAGATCGCTGTATCGATCTGCTCATGCGCGTCTTCCAAATTATTCACCACTGCCTACACATTCAAAAACATAGTCCATAATCACCAAAATATTAAATTCTTCATCAAATCACTTCACAAATCAAATTCATCATCAAAAAAAAATTCACAATATTATTGATAAAACACACACCCGAATATTATTGAACATCATTAAAAGTGACTGAGAAGTTCACAATATAGGCCGCACTTCCCACAGCATGCTGATTTCATGGAATTTGATGCAACTAGGGAAGGCCAAAGTTCTGGTCTGGTTTCTAAAATGTGTAATTGTTGGTAGCTATTGTAATTTTTCCTAATTTATTGTATCATATGGTACGCGTGATTTGGTATGACTCTTTTAGATGAGTTATCAGTCTGACTTGATCCCTGATCCCCAAGGTTAGAATTACAAACCCATAGGGAGCATTTGATTTTTGATCCACACATGAAAGTTGGCAGCCAAACCTTTAACTCATCTTGCGCTTTTGGTATAACTTGATAGATTGATGGTTGAATCCGTACCTAGAAACAATTAACTTGAGCAAGAGTGCTTTAAAATATACAATTTGTGCGAGAGTAAGCTACAAGTGAGATCACTCACACAAAAAATAAACTTATTAAAAAAAAATTCAAGCGGGTGGGAGAAGTGCATGTCAAAGTGACTAAATATAATTAAAAATTCATGCCCTCGAATCTCAATCTTTTGTAAAGTTATATTATCTATGTCAAATACTTAGTGAGTTTGAAGAGAAACCATTAATAAATAGTTAAATATTACTGCTTATTAGATGGTGTTGTGTGTTCCTGGCAAGAAGCATCATGGGTTGTAAAAAGCTTAGTTCATGGTTGCTCTACTAGTTATATGGGTATAAATTGGGCAACTCAAACAAATATATTAGTACATTTATTCTA
Organism: Berberis vulgaris; assembly: GCA_963556465.1. Classification (NCBI taxonomy): domain Eukaryota; kingdom Viridiplantae; phylum Streptophyta; class Magnoliopsida; order Ranunculales; family Berberidaceae; genus Berberis; species Berberis vulgaris. The sequence continues at coordinate 14,111,832 of OY747129.1, read as the reverse complement.
TTTTAATTTTGCTAGGCAAGGTAGAGGGACTTGTCTCATGTTTTGGCTTTAATACCCTTTGCAATCTTGCTAGTGCAGCTTAGAAACCTTACGAGAAAAACAATTCCCGATGCCGTTGCATTTCTCAGTAGTGTTGTTGTGTGAAATTACTTTTCATGTTGTTTTGGGTATCTTGGGTTTTCTCAGACAGGTGTAATGTGTGTAAAAGTTTGAGGTGTAATGGCTCGTCAAAAGGGCGTTGTAAGTAGGTTTTGAAGTTGATTCCCTATGCCATTTTTTGGACTATTTACCAAAATAGAATACAAAATAGGTCTAAGGATTGTTCAGAATGGTGATATTCTCCTTGAGAAAGTCTTTGTTTCTGATGAGAATAGGTTGGCTAATGACAACTCTTTTCAGGATACGAGTAAGGTAAGAGGGTATACCAATTTCCTTCATTTGTTGCTTATGATAAAGAAAAAAACATTTGGACTTGCATTGTAGAAATTTTAATTTTCATAAATATCTGTGAGGGTCAATATGTGGATGATATTTTAATTTTCTTGGTTCTTGCAGATTTAGGATCGTATTCTCCCTAACTATTACTTGGAACAGGTACTTGCAGTTTCATGCGTTATGGTTGCTTGCCAACCAATTGGCATCGCAATGGGTGTTTATGATACGTGTCATATATTGCGTAAAATTAGCATTTTCTAATATGTTCCAACGCTCGAGATTGAATTTTTAACTTCTGGGTGGCTTAAAAATTAGGTGACAAAACGGGTGTCTATGGAATGACCCTTATGCTTATAGTTATTGCCTCAGTGACTTCGGGTCTTTCTTTTTCAAATGCACCGATGACTATGATTACTACTCTCTGCTTCTTTCGGTTTTGGTTTAGTTTTGGCATTGGCGGTGACTACCCACTTTTGGCTACTATCATGTCTGAGTTTGCAAACAAAAAGACCCGTGACGCCTTCATTGTTGTTGTCTTTGCCACGCCAGGTTTTGGAATTTTAGGTGGTGGAATGGTTGGATTCATCATCTTTGTTGCGTTAATGTCAAGTATGATGTTCCACCTTATGAAGCTGATGCACTCGAGTCAATTGTCGCACAGGCTGATTATGTGTTGCGTCTTATAATGTATATGACAATTAATAGTTATTTAGCTTTTTAATCAAATTTGTATCGACATTTATTAGTTATTTGTGGCGTATAATATTATTAATTAAATATATTTTAATAGTTAATTGTTGTAGATAATTACAAAGTTTTATTAAAAATTAGTGGTTAAAAATTGTGCGGGATAATTACTAATTTTTTGTATTAAAAAAATTAAATGTTTTGTGGCGGATGATAAAAATTTTAAGTTTTATCATTTTTTTATTGTGCATGATACAAGTGCTGGAAATGTATCAAATGTGGCGGATATAAGTGTCAAAATGAATCAAATGTGGCGGATATAAGCGTCATATATGTGATGTGGCAGATATAAGCGCCAAATGTGTTCAGATGTGGTGGATATATCCGCTAGAAATGAAGCATTTATGGCACTTATGTCCGCCAGAAATGTGAGTGTAGTGGTATTTATATCCGCTAGAACTACTATAACTGGCAGATTTTAAGTTTAGGTATTTCTGGCGAATTAAGATACTTATCTGCAAGAAATGACCATTTTCTAGCACTTATATATGTAGCGGTTTTTTAGTAATAACCCTCCACAATGGAGGGACCACCAACAAGAAGTAGCAAAGAGGTTGACTTGGAAGTTAGGGAAGGTGCTAGATTGGCAAAAAGTATTATCAAAGAGATGAAAAATCTGAAGGACTTCAGAGTTGTTGTGAACGGTGTGAACGTAGACTTGGAACTCTCAAAAGGTGTACGCACAAAGTATTATGAACTATGTTGGACTAATAGTGCTTCCTTTCATCAAAGCCTTGTGAAGGTAATCAACCATAAACTAGTTGGAGAATTAGACAGTAACAATTACCATGCTCTATTGAATTGTGATAGACCAACAACAAGGAATTGGATAGGAACATCTCCTAGTCTTCGATATATACTAGGAACACCAACAATTGAAGCATCAACATTGCAACACTGAAAATGCATACAATTCTTATGTACATTGGTACTAAGACTAGAAACTAACCCGAAGAAATAAACAAAATGTTTGTAATTTTAGTGTGATTTGATGGCTATTATAATTTCAATTTTAACCCTTGTGTACCATTACACTTACTTAACCCTTACATGTACCATTATGTTTTTTCAATGAAACAATTTTGAGTTTATTTTTCAGGTTTTTTAATTAATAAATTCTTAGTTAAAATATTGGTAGTGGTAGGGTATTTGTAGGATGAAACAATGCCAGTCTTTCGTGTCATCCAACTGACCACCCAGACAGGAGGGCTTCACCAGCGGGCAAACGCCTAGCTTATTCATCTTGACGGAAGTCAGAGAATAAAGCAATTTCATCAACAGACAGAACCCAACATCTTTCTTCATTATCAGAATGCCAATCAATATACTCCATCCGCTCGGCGCCATCTAGGCAGGGCAATACCCTGATAAAATATGAAACGCCAAATGACGTCAAAAAGAGCGAAGCGCAAGCCAGCTTCGAACATGGCATTATACAAGCAAATGAACCCCTCCCTCAGAATAATCTGAGACTCGCCTTTCGCAAAAAGCGACAATCTCAGATCATCAAGAATTTCATACCATCGATGGTGGTCGGCCAAATCCTTCTCTGACGTTAGTGGGACCCTAAAGAAGTCAAAGCAAGCCACTTGTCACTCACACAAATAATGAAGTTGTGCAAACATCAACAAAGCTTACAATCTTTTGGTTTACTAACTTCCTTACCTACTAATAGGTAGATGTCAAACAACAATTTGATAAAATAGATTGTTAACACACTAGGGTTGAAGAACCCTAGAAAACCATTGGAGGAGTGAACTTGGATGTTGTGATCAATGGTGGGAATGGAAGTCCCATGAACATGGGAATCACATTTCTTGGTCCTCCCAAAACACGTGACTTCATTGGTCATACCGCTGCTTGAAGATTTGAAAGGCCTTGGATGAGGGTGCAACAAGGTAAAGTTGGCGGACTGCCCACCACAACATTCACCAATCCAAACAAATTGGCACATACACCTAATTTGAAGGCATCCCTTGGACAAGTACCTCTTGAAGAATGTGTGGGAGTTGGAGTTGGTTTTGGGTTGGAGCACTGGCCACAATTGGCAATAACCATGGAATAGAGCACTTAAATATGATTATTGGCAGCCATATCCTTATCTTTTTAACTAATAGTAGTGATAGACGACACTTGTATTGTTGATGACTTGAAGTTGAGTGATAGGGTATTTGTAGGATGAAACAATGTACATGCGGTACTAAAATATTTTAATGTAAGCATGGTTTTAGATGATGAATAGATAATTTATAGGCATATATTTGGATGTATTCGCTATGACGATTGAAAATTAGCACGGTCAGAACATCTAGAACTAACCCTTGGATGTATTATTGTGAAATGCTTCTCACGATGACCATTTTCATTACAAGGACTAGGGGTGGAAGGACACTACGTGCGCATATATTCAATATTTTATTTTATATTTAAAAATATCAATAAACGCAAATTAAATTTTTTTGGAATTCTTTAAACTAAGAAAAGTTGGAATTCGAAATAAAGGTAAGGCATTTTATAACAAAACATAAATATGAAGGGTCAATCCAGCATTGGGCCTTTTGCTATATTTTTTTAGCCCATCCACCTTTAAGCCCACTATGGATTGGGCTTTTTGTTGTTTCTTTTTGTATTTTTTTACTTATTTTGAAAAGAGATTAAAACCATTGTCACTTTTTAACTACTTTTTACTTTTGTTTGTAAAATGTTTGAAACTTGAAGGGCGAAATGGGAATGAAAAATCAGGACAACTCCAATGTTACTGTTCATTTCGGGGAAAAATCATTATATTAGTAGAGATAGAGTAATTCAACAACGTCAACTCTGTCCAATGCATTTGCATGTTCAGATTGTTTATTTTGTACCAGTGGACAAATATTAATTTAAACATTATATTATTCATCTGCGAGAAAACCTATGCTTTGTTTGATTTTCAGCAATTCTAATTCAACAGACCTAACTATTCAAGACAGCTAAAGAATATATTTCTTCATTGTGCTGATCACATTTTACCATAAGTAGTATATGTCAGTGTTTTAAAAATCGCTAGGCGCTGGGCGGGCGGCGAGCAGGTGCCTAGCGCCTAGGGGCCTAGGCGGTCTTAGGTTTTGTATTATAACTTTAATAATTTACAAAAGTTAAGCATAATACCTTATCAATTATATCCAATATAATGCCAATATACATATGCAAAATTTAAAAACATGAAAAATTAACAATCATAAACAAAATTTATTAAAACTCAAATGACTGAAATTGGTCATGATGGGTACTTTATATAAAATTGAATTTGTGGACAAATATCCAAACCTACTCTTTTATTTTTCTTCAAATTGCATGAATAACCTCAGTCATGTATGATAAAATCTACATTGGTAAAATTGGTACCGGCAGATCCTTTGAGAATTCCATTAAGTAATCATCATTTGCTACATTTAGACATATACTGAATAAAAAACAATTTAATAGTTTATTTCTAAAAAAGAGGAAAGAAAAATAAAATAAGAACACAATAAGCCCTATTAAAAAATAAAAAAATAAAATAAATAAAAATCGCCTAGACCGACTAGACCCCGCCTAGGCAGCCCAGACCCCGTCTAGACCCGCCCAGAACCGCTCAGACTGCCCGCCCAACCATTAATCTGAGCAGTTTTCCACCTTCTAGCGTAGGCGGCCGCCTAGGCCGATTTTTAGAACACTGCTATATGTGCATGTTATAGTGCAACCATTTGACCTAAATTGTTGTCTGGATAAGTTGAACTTGTAAGGGAAATGATTAGTGTTAAATTTTTTTGCTGTTGGTATACTTACTATACACAATCTTACTATAAACTGAGGACATCTCTCACAATATATACACAGGTTTTGGTCAAAGATGGTCAGTAATTTTCTCAACCACTAGTGCTTTATTTTAACTTATGATTGATAAGATCAATCACATTACTGTTCTTGTAATCCCTCCGTACGAACTTGACAAAAGAAATCTCCAGTCTAGTATGATAAACTAAAAATTAATTTACAAGTAGATCCCAGTGAAGGGTGGAATTAGATCCAGATTGAAGCTCTTTCCATTTTCTTTGGCAACTGTTTTGACATCGCATGTCAAGGATCGAGCATACAACACCATTCAGAATTGCAAGAAACTAAGGAGAATCAGCATATAAGAGTCCAACGCCGGCATCCCAACTTGGTTTGCATCACCAGAATGCCACTGCAATCATATGTATAACTCTCAAACAATTGTACCAAAAAAAGAATCTCCTCCATTTTTCTGCGATCAAAACATCTGAAGTGTTGAATCTAAACCATATATCACAGTCTTTTCATCCAAATATGATGTAGCTTCATAAATGTCTTACTTCATGATCAGTATAATATTGATTATGGTAAAAAAAAAAATTTAAGTTCAAGTCCAAGCATCAATTCATATAGGCTACAGATATTGAAATGGATTCGAGTTTTGAGAGAGTGCTTAAATAATAAGTTTTAATAAATATCGGAATCTCTAATCATATAAGCAGCAGTCCGTTTACACGAAATGTGATAAGCGGAGTCACATGGATGCAACAGCAACTCATGGCATATTCTAGTCATGGGTGTGCAACTCTTCTTCTGAATGTTGTTGTAAACTTTTTATTGAGAAACAAAATTACATATAAACTCTCATGCATGCAGCATCAACATGCATGCAATCTGTAATACTTGGAAAAGAAAGTACTCAATTAGCAGCTTCACTACTGGGGACATGGAGCAATTAAATGCATCAAATAGCTAGAGTCGGAGTAGCTTAGGCACATTGGAAACCAGATGGAAGTTTCTTGCCACAGGTATTTAGGAGCAGAGTGAGAGAGACTGGGACATTGAGGTTGACACCCAATACGTTGGCTTTGATGGCAGTGCAAAGGCAGATGGCGGCTTCGAGATCAGTAATGCCTTGGATGAGGGTACAACAAGGTAGAGTTGATGGACTTCCCACCACAACATTTACCAACTGAAGCAAATTGGCACACACACCCAACTTCAAGGCATCCCTTGGGCATTTACCCCCTGAAGAAGGTGCTGGTGTGGTTGGGGTAGTTGGAGTTGAAGGTGTACTGGGAGTCGGCGTTGGGGTACTTGGGGTTGAAGGTGTACTTGGAGTTGGAGTTGGCTTGGGTTTAGGAGTTGGTGTTGGGGTACTTGGAGTAGAAGGTGTTGTTGGGGTACTTGGAGTTGGCTTTGGTTTAGGGGTTGGTTTGGGGTTGGAAGGATTGTTGCAATTGCAGGTGGCAGTGACCATGGAGAAGAAGAGAAGGTTGAATGAGAGGAACAGAGCAACTGAAGCTGCAGAGTTTTTGGAGTTCATCTTTCTTGATTTCTTCTTTCTCTGCTATGGATTAATTAGTAAAGATAGAAAGGATTGATGGTTTGAATTGAGTTAGAGTAATTGGTGGGTATTTATAATGGTGAAATGAACGATTTACAAGCAAGGAGAGACAAAAATTTGTAAATTGAAAGATGAATCATGCACTATAGTAGTGATTTGGGCGTGACCATCATTGTTTTAGCTGGCAAAGCTAAATTTCTACGCATATATTTGGATGTTTGTGCATGCAGTGGAGGAATGAAAATTTGGTCAGCAAACTTCTGGAACTCTAATAATATCTATCAATATTTGACTATGGATTATGCATAGTTGACTATGGACCCGTGCACAAACTACAAATATCCAAAACCTCACTTTGATTGGACCCAATATTTTGATGCTTGGATGTCGACCAGGACCTATGATTGCAGAGTATCTACGCGCCTGGTCGTAATTCCCCTTGTTTGCTACTTGAAATGGAATCACGTTTACATGAGTAACACAATGTTCAACTCTCCAGAGGTACAAATTTAGGCAGTCATGAGTTGAATAATAGTAATGCAGTTGCTATGTTTGACATTTAAATGAGAGATATTATGCACGAAGCGTTTCCAATTCCCACTAAATTTGGATATTAGGCAGCCAAGCTTAAAGCAGCAGAAAAACAAATGTATGACTTATCGAATTTTACACACCAACTATGTCGGTAAAAGTAAAGTATGGCTCTATTACTTCTCATAAATGAGAATATTTTTTTTAACAAGATCTACAAGGTTTAAAGAAGGCTATCCTCTGGCCAATGCATTTCGCGTTCAAATTTGTTTTTGGTATAATTTCCCATCTATATGTTCTAGATAAGTTTGACCAAATTTTGAAGTGAGACGTGGGGAAAAAGTAATTAAATTGGTCAAGCATTCACTCATGAGTGTACATTACCGACCATCTTATATGGCTCTATGAGAAATTTCCTTCAAACCCACAATTTTATTTTTCCTAATAAAAAGCATATACCAATATCATTCTGTGGTTGGATTTGCTTATGCTTGCTATAAACCTTCTTATTGTTTCCTTCAACTGGGAAGAGTTTCGAACAATTGTTGTCATCATTATGAGCCTTAGCATAAAACATTGAGCTTGTGTTGTGAACATGGTAGTATAGTTAATTCAATTCTAATCCAAGAATAGGTATTGAGTGGTCTCTCTTCAGTATCACCATTCTGCAAGGACTCTGAGGCTTAATTGTTTACAAGGGGAGTTATAATTATACAATCTGTTTTCATTGCTTCTTTAACTGACATGTCTTCTTTAATTATAGAATATTGAAAAGATTTTTTAAATTCATCTCGTATTGTTTATTTGTGAAGCTCATGAATTTAAAAGTTGTACCATCGAATTAACAACTAGCAACAATTTGTTTGATAAGCTATTTCACATCCTTGTTCTTAAAAAGAAATAAGGAACACACACGCTCTCACTCTCTTTCACTTTCGTTCATCTCAAACTTCAATCATTTCTATTGTTTCGTTTCAAACCCTAAAAAAAATTCATCTAATTGAGCTAAATCAGAGTCTCCTCATTCTGCTATAAATTCATGAAGTTTTTGCGACCCATTCCTCGCCCTTTCTCCGGCCTTAATCATCGTGACGTTTATCAGAATGACATTTCAAAGCTAAAGATCATCATGAACTCTGGTGACGAGACTGTGAGTTTGAAATTGAAATTACAGATAAAGTTTGGCTTGTAGTGATTGATTTCGTTGATTTTTTAAGTTTGATTTTGGTGAATAATTGAATCTTGGATTGGATGAGAGCTATTTGTCGCTCGTGGCAAAGCATAATGGTCTTTCGATTGTTGGAGAGGCTTCGATTCAGGTGAATCGGCAGAGTTTTAGCTCACTTTTCTGCGCTTTGCTGTTATTGCTTTTTATAGTTTATTATCTTTAATTTTGTTTGATCGTAGGCAAATACTATCTATGGTGCACTGCGTGGACTAGAGGTACGAACATTTCAAATATATATATATATATATATATATGTATAATTTTTTATTGTTTAGTAAAATTTTTCAATCTTTAGTAATATCCTAAGGTTTGAAAGTACACAGACATGTCGTGGATGGTGAATAAGAAGGTTAACTAGAGACGTTAAGTTGAATGGTTAGAAGTATGAGACATATTGGAGATAAGGAAGTTTGTGTTTGGATGATAATTGGCATTGTATATCATTCAAGAGTAGCAAAGTAGTTTTCAATCAAATATACTAAACAGACTAAAAGGACACAGTTCTTTTGGCTTTCTTTGTTGTCTCGTGTGTCATTTGCTGGGCAGTAGCTGTGTTAAATCAGTTGGTTATTAGAGAGTAGAAGTTTGGTTAGATTTCATGGAGTTTGATGCAACTAGGGAAGGCAAAAGTTCTGGTCTAGTTTCTTAAACGTGTAACTGTTGGTAGCTGTTGTAATTTTTCCTAATTTATTGTAGCATATGGCACGCGGGATTTGGTATGACTCTTTTAGATGAGTTATCAGTCTGACCTTATCCCTAATCCCCAAGGTTAGAATTACAAACCCATAGGGAGTATTTGATTTTTGATCCACACATGAAAGCTGGCAGCCAAACCTTTAATTCATCTTGCGCTTTTGGTATAACTTGATAGATTGATGGTTGAATCCGTACCTAGAAACAATCAACTTGAGCGAGAGTGCTTTAAAATATACAATTTGTGCTAGAGTAAGCTACAAGTAAGATCACTCACACAAAAAATCAACTTATTAAAAAAAAATTCAAGCGGGTGGGATAAGTGCATGTCTAAGTGACTAAATATAATTAAAAAATCATGCCCTCGGATCTCAATCTTTTGTAAAGTTATATTATCTACTATGTAAATTACTCAGTGAGCTTGAAGAGAAACCATTAATAAATAGTTAAATTTTACTACATATTAGATGGTGTTGTGTGTTCCTAGCGAGAACAGTCATGGGTTGTAAAAAGCGTAGCTCATGGTTGTTCTACTGATTATATTGGTATAAATTGAGCAACTCAAACAAATATATTAGTACATTTATTCTATTGTAATATTGCTAGGCAAGGTGGAGGGACTTGTCTCATGTTTTGGCTTTAGTACTCTTTGCAATCTTGCCAGTGCAGTTGAGAAACCTTCAGAGAAAAACAATTCATGATGCCATTGCATTTCTCAATAGTGTTGTTGTGTGAAATTACTTTTTATATTGTTTTGGGTATCTTGGGTTTTCTCAGACAGGTGTGATGTGTGTAGAAATTTGAGGTGTAATGGCTTGTCAAAAGGGTGTTGTAAGTAGGTCTTGAAGTTGATTCTCTATGCCATTTTTAGGACTATTTACCAAAATAGAATACAAAAATGGTCTAAGGATTGTTCAAAATGGTGATATTCTCCTTAAGAAAGTCTTTGTTTCTGATGAGGATAGGTTGGCTAATGAACACTCTTTTCAGGATACGAGTAAGGTAAGAGGGTATACCAATTTCCTTAAATTGTTGCTTATGATAAAGAAGAAAAGACTTGCACATGCATTGTAGAAATTTTAATTTTCATAAATATCTATGAGGGTCAATATGTTTGGATGTTATGTTAGTTTTCTTGGTTCTTGCAGATTTAGGATTATATTCTCCCTAACAATTACTTAAAACAAGTACTTGCAGTTTCACATGTAGTTATGGTTGATTGGCAACCAATTGGCATCGCAATGGGTGTTTATGATACATACCAAAGATAGCGTAAAATAAGCATTTTCTAATATGTTCCAACACTCGAGATTGAATTTTTAACTTCTGGGTGGCTTAAAAATTAGGTGACAAAATGGGTGTCTATGGAATGACCCTTATGCCTATAGTTATTGCCTCAGTGGCTTCGGGTATTCTTTTTCAAATGAACCGATGACTATGATTACTACTCTCTGCTTCTTTCAGTTCTGGCTTGGTTTTGGCATTGGCGGTGACTACCCAATTTCAGCTACTATCATGTTTGAGTATGCCAACAAAAAGACCCATGACACCTTTATTGTTATTTTCTTTGCCACGTAAGGTTTTGGAATTTTAGGTGGTTGAATTGTTGGATTCATCATCTTTGTTGTGTTAATGTCAAGTATGATGTTCCACCTTATCTGCAAGAAATGACCTTCTGATAACCTTCTTGTTGACTGGATCCCATAACTTGTTCCCAAACTTGTCACCCGCATAACCCAATAAAATACACAGTTTGGATTTATCATCAAGCTTAGATCTCTCATCTTTGGATATGTGCACAAATGCCCTCCAACCAAAGACCCTTAGGTGATCATAACGAACTTTTTTTTTTAACTCCACACCTTCTCTACAACTTCTCCATTTAGTGGCGCTGAATGAGATAAGTTAATCAAGTAACGTGCAGTGTGCATTGCCTCCCCCCCCAAAAACTTCTTGGGAATTTTGAGTTAGAAAGCAAGCATTTAATTCTTTCTAAAATGGTGTGGTTCATCATTTCTGCTACACCATTATGTTGTGGAGTCTTGGGTACTATCTGCTCATATTTGATACCATGTCTGATGCAATACTCTTCATATGGGCAAATGTACTCTCCCCCATTATCTGTGTGGATGCATATCAACTGCTTCCTTGTGCTTTCCACCACGCTATGGAAAGACTTGAAGACATCAAGTACTTGATCTTTGGTCTTCCTTGAAGCATCATCTATGAAAGTAACAAAATATAATGCCCCACTAAGGGTTTTTGGTTTCATAAGTCCACACACATCAAAGTAAACCTACTCTAAAACATTAGTCATCCTTTTAGGAGAATTTCTATGAAAGAATACTCTATGTTGTTTATCAACAAGAAAATGAATGCAATTCTTTGAATGCATACCTTTCATGTTAGGCAAAAATTGCACTTTGGCTAGGATTTGAAGTCCCTTCTCGCTCACACGCTCGAGTTTCCCATGCCACAAATTTGTGGACGATTCAATATCAATTGCATTAAGCTCACCGGTACATAGCTTGACCTGTGTCTTGTACAAAGTGCAACACTTTTTACTTCTTGCCACCACAAGTGACCCCTTAGTAAGCTTCCACTACCAATTTCCAAGCTGACTAATGTACCCTTCATCATCTAATTTTCCCACAGAAATTGGGTTCCACCAGAGATCTGGTTTATGTTCAACATTTTTTAGAACTATTGTATATCTAACATTAGTCTCAAAGCTCACATCAACCATTCCTACAATTTCTGCAACACCTTTGTTTCCCATCCTCAAAACACCAAAGTCACCTAACTTGTAGTTAGTGAAGAAATCCTTGCGAGGAGTAGCATGACATGAAGCACCTGTGTCAATCACCCAATCTGTGTCTAGGCATGTAACACTAAGGCAAGCTTTATCATCACAATCTACAAATATGATGTCCCCGCCTGTTGCAATAGTTGTAGAATGACTATCTCACTTCTCATCACCTTTTTCTTTCATTCGATCTAGCTTGGCTTTTCGACATTCATTTCTGTAGTGACCCATTTTGCCACAATAGAAACATTTCACATTCATTCTTGGTCCAGACTTTCCCCAGGAAGCTTCTCTATTATTAGGTTTCCTGCTTTTACTTCTCCCTCGCTTTTTTATAACAAGTGCCTCTGTTTGAGATGAACCTGAAGATTATCTTCTCACTTTTTCATTCAACAAACTACTTGTTACAAGGTTCATTGTCATAACACCATCTGGGGCGGAGATACATATAGACACAACTAAAGTCTCCCAACTGTCTGGCAATGAACTAAGTAATAGCAATGTCTGCAACTCATCGTCTAAACTCATCTTCATAGAAGAGAGTTGATTTACAGCAGTTTGAATTTCATTCAAATGCTCTGCAACTGAAGTCCCTTATTTATATTTCAGATTTACAAGCTTCCTAATCAAGAAAGCTTTGTTTCCTGCAGTTTTCCTCTCTTACAACCCTTCCAATTCCTTCCAAAGAGAATAGGCAGAAGTTTCTGTAGAAACATGGTGAAACACACTATCATCTAACCATTATCGAATTTAACCAAGAGCCTTTCGATCAAGTTTCTTCCATTTATCATCACTCATTTTTTCCGGTTTATTTCCATCGTTAACAATGGGCTCGGAGAAGTCCTTGCAATAAAGTAAGTCCTCCATGTTTGATTTCCAAATAGTCCAATTGTTTCCATTGAAACTCACCATCCGACTATTATTCTGTTCCATGATTTGCACACGGTTAATCTAACCTTGTTCTGATACCACTGTTGGGTATTAACACCTAAATTATGTATTCAATTCACACAGATAAGATATATGCAAGTAAAAAAAATAAAACAAATGACACCAAAATTTGTTAACGAGGAAACTCTCCAAAGCAAAGAGAAAAACCTCGTGACCTAGTCCAGACAAAACTCCACTATGACATCAATAATCGGATTACAACCTCCCTTAGAAATTATGGATTTCACCAATCCTCAAGAAAACTTACAATCTTTTGGTTTACTAACTTCCTTACCTACTAATAGGTAAATGTCAAACAATAATTTAATAAAATAGATTGTTAACACACTAGGGTTGAAGAATTGTAGAAAGCCATTGGCGGAGAGAAACTTGGATGTTGTGGTTGAACCTTAACAAACACCATACACAAGAGCACACATTGTCTTCACAATCTTCTTCTCCGAATACAAAGTAAAATGCGTGTTCACAAACCCTTAAACCCTCCCTCAAACTAACCCACAATGAGAGAGATAGAGAGATGAACAAAGATAAGGTTTTTTTTTTCTTTTCTCTTTTCCTCAACCTAAACCATGATTTGGGTTCCTATTTTTATTTCACCAATTTCTTCCTTATTAAAAATTGGTCCCTAATGTTTTAGGCCAATTAGTAATAAGCCCTCCACATTGGAGGGACCACCAACAAGAAGTAGCAAAGAGGTTGACTTGGAAGTTAGGGAAGGTGCTAGATTGGCAAAAAGTATTATCAAAGAGATGAAAAATCTGAAGGACTTCAGAGTTGTTGTGAACGGTGTGAACGTAGACTTGGAACTCTCAAAAGGTGTACGCACGAAGTATTATGAACTATGTTGGACTAATATTTCTTCCTTTCATCCAAGCCTTGTGAAGGGAATCAACCATAAACTAGTTGGAGAATTAGACAATAACATTTACCATGCTCTATTGAATTGTGATAGACCAACAACAAGGAATTGGATAGAAACATCTCCTAGTCTTCGATATATACTAGGAACACCAACAATTGAAGCATCAACATTGCAACACTGAAAATGCATACAATTCTTATGTACATTGGTACTAAGACTAGAAACTAACCCGAAGAAAGAAACAAAATGTTTGTAATTTCAGTGTGATTTGATGGCTATTATAATTTCCATTTTAACCCGTGTGTACCCTTACACTTTCTTAACCCTTACATATACCATTATGTTTTTTCAATGAAACAATTTTGAGTTTATTTTTTCTCTTTTTTTCAGGTTTTTTAATCAATAAATTTTTAGTTAAAATATTGGTAGTGGTAGACGAAAGTTGTGTTGTTGATGAGATGAAGTTGAGTGATAGGGTATTTGTTGGATGAAACAATGCCAGTCTTTTGTGTCATCCAACTGACCACCCAGACAGGAGGGCTTCACCAGCGGGTAGACACCTAGCTTATTCATCTTGTCGGAAGTCAGAAAATAAAGCATTTTCGTCGACAGTCGGAACACAACATCTTTCTTCATTATTAGAATGCAAATCAATATACTCCATCTGCTCGACGCCATCTAGGCAAGGCAATACCCTGATAAAATAGGAAACGCCAAATGACGTCAGAAAGAGGGAAGCGCAAGCCAGCCTCGAACATGGCATTATACAAGCAAATGAACCCCTCCCTCAGAATAATCTGAGACCCGCCTTTCGCAAAGAGCGACAATCTCAGATCATCAAGAATTTCATACCATTGATGGAGGTCGGCCAAATCCTTCTCTGACGTTAGTGGGACCCTAAAGAAGTTAAAGCAAGCCGCATGTCACTCACAAAAATAATGAAGTTTTGCAAACATGATTGACGAAAGGGTCTAGCTTGATCAAACTAGTAAAGTTAAAACGAAGAGCAGAAGAAAGCTCTCGAAGGTAAAGAGGTAAAACTCGCTCAAAGCAGGCTTATATAGGATTGGCGTATGGGAGAAGTAATTACGTAACCACTGCATGAGCAATAACTTCAGTGCAGAAGCCGAAAAGGCGTTGAAATATGCCATCATGGCATCAAACAATCTCCCAAGCACAGTCAGTTAGTGGGCCTATATGCAAACCCATTAATGAGACATAAAATAATCATCCGATCACAGCAGTACACGTGGCACAGGTCAACCATAATATGAAAAAGCCTCAATGCGGTCTCAAGCAGGCCCAAGCATGGTCCAGCCCAAGCTTAGCCTAGTCACTGTTCAACACCTAAGTCAGGTGCCCAAGCCCAAAATATGCAAGCCCAACGTGGTACAAATCATGGAGCTTGGCCCATGACAATAAGGCCCGAACACAAAT
The DNA here is from genome assembly GCA_963556465.1 of Berberis vulgaris. Taxonomy (NCBI): domain Eukaryota; kingdom Viridiplantae; phylum Streptophyta; class Magnoliopsida; order Ranunculales; family Berberidaceae; genus Berberis; species Berberis vulgaris. The sequence goes on along the minus strand of OY747129.1, from coordinate 14,096,780 downwards.
CTTTGGGCTGTTCCATGTTCGAAATCTATTTGCACGGCTCTTGATCCAATCAAGTATTGGGTCCCAAACAAAGTCAAGTGTCGAAGGGAACTCAGTCATGGATAGGTAAGATCCTAAGCGAGATCTCCTCCCTCTATCCACGCCTCGACGTTAGAGTCAATGAAGGAGTGACATATTTGTTATATAAGGACGCTTCTTGCCACAGGTATTGAGAAGCAAACTGAGGTTGTCTTTGGTTGCATGGAATCCTATGTCATGGAATTCACGACGGGAACGCCTAATTCTAAGCTAATTTGGAGTTTGTGAACAATGGTGGGAATGGAAGTCCCATGAATATGAGGATCACACTCCTTGGTCCCCCCAAAACACGTGACTTCATTGGTCATACCGCTGCTTAAAGATTTGAAAGGCCTTGGATGAGGGTGCAACAAGGTAAAGTTGGCGGACTGCCCACCACAACATTCACCAATCCAAGCAAATTGGCACATACACCTAATTTGAAGGTATCCCTTGGACAAGTACCTCTTGAAGAATGTGTGGGAGTTGGAGTTGGTTTTGGGTTGGAGCACTGGCCACAATTGGCAATAACCATGGAATAGAGCACTGAAATATGATTATTGGCAGCCATATCCTTCATTTTTTTAACTAATAGTAGTGATAGACGACACTTGTATTGTTGATGACTTGAAGTTGAGTGATATAGGGTATTTGTAGGATGAAACAATGTACAAGCGGTACTAAAATATTTTAATGTAAGCATGGTTTTAGATGATGAATAGATAATTTATAGGCATATATTTGGATGTATTCGCTATGACGATTGAAAATTAGCATGGTCAGAACATCTAGAACAAACCCTTGGATGTATTATTGTGAAATGCTTCTCACGATGACCATTTTCATTACAAGGACTAGGGGTGGAAGGACACTACGTGCGCATATATTCAATACTTTATTTTATATTTAAAAATATCAATAAAAGAATCTCCTCCATTTTTCTGAGATCAAAACATCTGAAGTGTTGAATCTAAACCATATATCACAGTCATTTCATCCAAATATGATGTAGCTTCATAAATGTCTTACTTCATGATCAGTATAATATTGATTATGGTAAAAAAAAAAAGATTAAGTTCAAGTCCAAGCATCAATTCATATAGGCTACAGATATTAGAATGGATTGGAGTTTTGAGAGAGTGCTTAAATATTAAGTTTTAAAAAATTAGTGTGTTATATCGGAATCTCTAATCATATAAGCAGCAGTCCGTTTACACGAAATGTGATAAGCGGCGTCACATGGATGCAACAGCAACTCATGGCATATTCTAGTCATGGGTGAGCAACTCTTCTTCTGAATGTTGTTGTAAACTTTTTATTGAGAAACAAAATTACATATAAACTCTCATGCATGCAGCATTAACATGCATGCAATCTGTAATACTTGGAAAAGAAAGTACTCAATTAGCAGCTTCACTACTGGGGACATGGAGCAATTAAATGCATCGAATAGCTAGAGTCGGAGTAGCTTAGGCACATTGGAAACCAGATGGAAGTTTCTTGCCACAGGTATTTAGGAGCAAAGTGCGAGAGACTGGGACATTGAGGTTGACACCCAATACGTTGGCTTTGATGGCAGTGCAAAGGCAGATGGCGGCTTCGAGATCAGTAATGCCTTGGATGAGGGTACAACAAGGTAGGGTTGATGGACTTCCCACCACAACATTTACCAACTGAAGCAAATTGGCACACACACCCAACTTCAAGGCATCCCTTGGGCATTTACCCCCTGAAGAAGGTGCTGGTGTGGTTGGGGTAGTTGGAGTTGAAGGTGTACTGGGAGTCGGCGTTGGGGTATTTGGGGTTGAAGGTGTACTTGGAGTTGGAGTTGGCTTGGGTTTAGGAGTTGGTGTTGGGGTACTTGGAGTTGAAGGTGTTGTTGGGGTACTTGGAGTTGGCTTTGGTTTAGGAGTTGGTTTGGGGTTGGAAGGATTGTTGCAATTGCAGGTGGCAGTGACCATGGAGAAGAAGAGAAGGTTGAATGAGAGGAACAGAGCAACTGAAGCTGCAGAGTTTTTGGAGTTCATCTTTCTTGATTTCTTCTTTCTCTGCTATGGATTAATTAGTAGAGATAGAAAGGATTGATGGTTTGAATTGAGTTAGTAATTGGTGGGTATTTATAAGGGTGAAATGAACGATTTACAAGCAAGGAGAGACAAAAATTTATAAATTGAAGGTTGAATCATGCACTATAGTAGTGATGTGGGCGTGACCATCATTGTTTTAGCTGGCAAAGCTAAATTTCTACGCATATATTTGGATGTTTGTGCATTCAGTGGAGGAATGAATAATGTCTATCACTAGCTCTATTATTGCTTAATATTTATGGATTATGCATAGTTGATTATGGACCCGTGCACAAACTACAAATATCCAAAACCTCACTTTGATTGGACCTAATATTTTGATACTTGGATGTCTACCAGGCCCTATGATTGCTGAGTATCTACGCTCCTGGTCGTAATTCCCCTTGTTTGCTACTTGAAATGGAATCACGTTTACATGAGTAACACAATGTTCAACTCTCCAGAGGTACAAATTTAGGCAGTCATGAGTTGAATAATAGTAACGCAGTCATTTAATGCAAAAAAACAAACTTCTTTGGAATTTTGAGTTAGAATGCAAGCATTTAATTCTTTCTAAAATGGTGCGGTTTATCCTTTCTGCTACACCATTATGTTGTGGAGTCTTGGGTACTATCTGCTCATGTCTAATACCATGTCTTGATTATTTTCTGCATTTAGCCACGGTTTTAAGCCATGGCAAGCATTAAGGCCACGGTTTTAAGCCGTGGCAAGCATGAAGGGCCACGATTTTAAGCCGTTGCACGCATGATATACCACAGTTGTAAGCCGTTGCCAGTCAAAACAAAATTCAAAAAAAAAGAAATCTGGTTTGTTGCGAGGGTTGGAAACCGTTGCAAATTAATATAAGCGAAAAAAAAATTACATTTTTTTTGCTGCTGCAGCAAAATCACAGCCCCACACCTGCAAAATCATAGTTGATAACAATTTAAAATTAAGCGTGAAAACTGAATATGAATGTTTCAATTTGCACAAATATTAGATGATTCAATCATTGATATGCAATAACAAATCAATGAAGGAAACACAGACTTGAAAAGAAACCATTTGTATTAACAAACAACAATTTTTCCCAATTAGGTCAAATCTTAAAACCAGAGAAATCTCAAGACGAAACATATTGTAACAAGTAGAATAGTTAACCACCAAATCCATACAAAGTCCTCCCCTGCCCTTTCAAAGCATACACAACATCCATGGCAGTCACAGTCTTCCTCCTCGCATGCGCAGTGTAGGTAACAACATCTCGTATAACATTCTCCAAGAAGATCTTGAGAACCCCTCTGGTCTCCTCATAGATGAGACCGCTGATACGCTTCACGCCTCCTCTTCTCGCCAACCTTTGAATTGCAGGCTTTGTGATCCCCTGGATGTTGTCTTTAAGCACCTTGTGATGACGCTTCGCACCTCCCTTTCCCAGCCCCTTTCCTCCCTTTCCACGTCCAGACATTTTCAATCAACACCAAACCACCCTCGTTCATTTCTGCAAATATATTCACAAATCAGTCAATTTGGGACTTGAACAACTAATTACATGGAAATACCTAATCTACAATTTAAATTTATAGATTAACAAAACCCTAGCTAAGGAGAAAACGAAACCATAAATGCTGATGAAAGAAAAAGAAGAAAATAAAAAGAGATAGTAACCCTACAATTTGGTCATTTTCCCTGTATAACCAATATCATCCATGCCAACCATAAGCATCCCAATGAGAACTATTACAGATGTGAAACAGAAAGGGCAAGTCATCCACGAATTCCATAGATGATGTTAATGAGTTCTTTTTCCAGATAAACTTCCATAACAAATCATAAGAGGAGTGCAGGACTAGAGGATTCGAGCGGAGAGAGGAGGCAAAGTACCTGAATAATGAAACTTGAACTGGTTCTAAAATGCTCAGCGTGTACCTGCATAACTCTCCCCTACAGAGAAGACCTCACCTGGACTAGATCGGATTTATGCAGGTACAGAAAATGGTTCTGTACCTTAGCTTCTCTGCTTTAGAGTTATGCAGGTAACCTTTCTGCTCGAAACACCAAACTCTTAAAAGCATATTCGTCAGCAAATGCCACTTCTTCTGGTTTTCGGTCCCGGCTAGAACTAACTAAATCAGTCAAATCAGTTGTATTCTACAAAAAGAAACAATTATAAGTCGAAATTGTGTCAAAGCTATGAACCATTATGTCTGATAACATTGTAATAAATGACAAAATCAACAAAAGTGCACTGTAAAGTTTTGATTAGTGAAAATACTAAATAACAAAATCATACAAAGTAATTGTCAAATAAAAGTGTAAAAAGACTTGTTCATGATGTTAATAGAGATTCCTACAAAGTAGTTTTTACTATACCTGTATCAATAGATCATATAAGCGAACAAGTCCCTCAGGCTTCATTCTCTTTTCACCCTTAGTAAATTTACTTTTAGCAATGCTAAGAAGTAGTTGATTTCGTTCTATGGTACACTGTCCTAATACAGTACTAACAGCCTTATCAAGGCCATTCAAGTCATCTTTCACATTTTCAGCATTACCTGCAGTGACCTAAAACAGGCAAGCAATCTAAATATAAGAGTGTAAGCATCAAAGAATACAAAAAGACACAAGTAAAAGCTAGCGTCAAGAAAATGCTTAGAAATGCCTAACTATAAAACAGAACTATTGGTGTTCATACCAAGTCATTGCGGATTGAGCTCTGTGCATTATGATAAGCAGTAAAGATTTTGTCGAAGACACCAAATCTTTTCTCTGCTGGCAATGAATCTGACGCCGAACTCTTGAGATCTTTCTCCAGCTCCTGAGATGATCAAATTTATTGCGTGAGAAATGAAAATCATAACAAAGATACCAGTTTCCTAAAATGAAGTAAAAGTCTATATTTTATGGTTTATTTGTCTACATTTATAACAGCCAATCGGTAGTTGGTCTTGGAAAACTGCCATTTTTCAAACCCAGCCAACACCCCCCCCCCCCCCCCCCCAAATAAAATAAAAAATTTATTTCTTGCCATAATGCCAACATGAAGCAAAGACAAGGTCATGACCTTTCAGTGAGAAATTTTTAAGTGCACTTTGTTCAATTAAAAATGAAAGTTGAACCGTGTTGATCACAGATGGCTTGGATACATAAGAGATACAACGCCATTTTAAGCTGTGTAACTAAACAATCAATGTATTAAGACAAAATGGTACACCTTTTAGAATGGATACCCGGGTCTTCGCATTAGAGATTGGAAACCTATGACCAAGCTAATGAAACTCGGTCATAGATGCAGCCTGCTGAGATCTCGCTTCATCCATGACTGCCTGCAAACAAGAAATAATACAAGCCAAAATTTACAATGTAGTTGATACTACTATAACTTAAAGGAAGAAGAGAGATCATCATCATCATCATCAAAGCCCATTCCCGAGATTTTCGGGGTCGGCTACATGGATTTTGGTTCTCCAAGCAATGCGATCTTCCCACATTTCCTCACCTAATCCAAGCTCAATGATATCTTCATTCACCGTCTTCATCCAAGTTTTCAACGGTCGTCCCCTCCGTCTACACCCTCCATTAACTTGCTAATCTAAACATTTTCTAATTGGCGCCGTGCTTGGTCTCCTCCGCACATGACCAAACCAAGTTAAACGTCTTTCTCTAATTTTTTCTACTATGGGCGCTACACCTAAGTATCTCCTAATTCTTTCATTTCTAATTTTATCCTTACGAGTTTTACCATACATCCACCTTAACATACGCATTTCTGCTACTGCCATCCTATGCGTATGTTGTCCCGTAGTAGCCCAACATTCTGAACCGTATAGCATGGCTGGTCGAACAATTGTCTTATAGCATTTCCCTTTTAGCCTTGCAGGCATTCTTCTATCGCATAATACTCCTGACGCCATTCGCCATTTCAACCAACCAGCTTTAATCCTATGGTCTACATCTGCTCCAATAGCCCCATTCTTTTGAATTATAGACCCTAGATATCGAAAAGCCTCACACTCCGGGACCTCGACACCTTCGATCTCAATTGCATTACTTCTCCCTCTTGGTTCACACCCAAAGTTGCACACTAGATACTCCGTCTTCGAACGGCTAATTCTAAAACCTTTACTCTCTAAAGCCTCCCGCCACTTAACTAATTTCTGACCTAAACCTGCACTAGTCTCATCCATTAAGACAATATCATCTGCAAATAACATGCACCAAGGTACATCTTCTTGCAGATGTCTCGTCAACTCATCCATGACCAAAGCAAAGAGATATGGACTTAACGCCGACCCTTGATGTAGTCCTACTGTCACTGAAAATTCACTAGACATCCCACCTACTGAGCGAACACTTGTTACAACCCCTTCAAATAATCACTTTTATATTTTGAATCTTGTCTAAGACAATGTTTTATTTATTGTTCAATTGCCATGCCTACATTACCATTAAAAAAAAAAACACTTACAGCTAGGTTGTGTGTCACTGTGACTCTAAAACTAGGATAACCTAGATATCAGCGATACAAACACAAACAATATAATCTTCAAGACATGCACTTGCTTTTAGATATATCAGTGTATGAATTACGCAATAAATTACCAATCTAGTGCTTCTCAACATTGCTGTAACTGGGAATATATATATTTTAAATCTGTTGCACTGATATTCATAGGTTACACATGACCCGAAAGTAAAAGAAGGAAATAGAGGAAGCATTACCTTATCAGACTCACTCAAGCGACCAGTCTTTGATAGAAATCTGTTAGAGATTAATCTAGACTAGTTCTAGAAGAGATGTGTCTTTTGGTGTTCCAGTGTGTCTTTTAGTATTACTAAGTGTCTTTTACTAAGTGGTCATGTGAGTCCTATTTAAACCCATGTATTATTTGGTTTCAATCAAGGTGAATGAAGTAAGTTCTTTACACATCAGAGTTCTAAGAGATTACACTCTCTCTTGTTTTTCTTTATCTTCTTTTTCATTCACATAGTTGGTTAAATCCCAACAAATTGGTATCAGAGCCTAGTTGAGAGAAACATGGCGTTCAACAACAACAATTCCGTCCAACCTCCACTTCCTTTTCTTACCAGTAAAAACTACAATCATTGGAGAATGAAGATGATGGCCCTATTTGGTTCACAAGACCTATTGGAGATCATAGAGATTGGTTTCCAAGAGCCCGAAGATGAAACAACTCTTAATGCACAAGACTTGGCCGAGTTGAAGTCTAACCGCAAGAAAGACTACAAAGCCAAGTATTTCATTATGCAAACAGTAGATGAAGCTATTCTGGACAGAATTTCAGTAGCCACAACGGCTAAACAAGCTTGGGATATTCTTTATTCTTCATACAAAGGAGATGACAAAGTCAAGATGGTGCGTCTACAAACTCTTCGAGGGGAGTTTGATACACTAAGAATGAAGGAGTCCGAGACTATTGAAGAATACTTCAATCGGGTTATCTCAACTGTCAACCAATTGAGATTGAATGGTGAGAATCTAGAAGACCAAAGAATTGTCGAAAAGATCCTTCGGAGTTTGACTCGAAAATTTGAGTCTAGTGTTGTTGCTATTGAAGAATCCAAGGATTTATCTTCTTTGTCGGTGTAGAGTTTATTGGGATCACTACAATCCCATGAACTACGAATGAAGCAATATGATTCTAGTTCTATTGAACAAGCCTTTCAAACGCAAGTCTCCTTTAGAGATTCTTCTAAAGATGGCTTGAGAGGAAGAGGTCGTGGAAGAGCCACTTCTCGTGGTAGAGGAAGAGGCTATGGTGGACAAGAGAAATCTCATGATGGTGAGTCTTCATCTTATCAAGGAAGAGGGAGAGGAAGATCTTTCTTATCAAGTATTCAATGCCATCGTTGTCATATGTATGGCCATGTCAAGAAATATTGTAGAAAGAAGTTGGAGGAGGACAACAAAGAATCCAATTTTATGCATGAGGAGGAAGAAGCCAATCTTTTCCTTACATGCAATGTTCATGGAGCTTCCTTAGAAGATGTGTGGTTCGTGGATAGTGGTTGTAGCAACCACATGACCGGGAACAAGAAGGCCTTTGTGGAGATAAATGAGACATTTCAAAGTGAAGTTAGAACCGGAGATGACAACAAGCTTCAAGTCAAAGGAAGGGGTGATATTCTTGTCCAAACCAAGCAAGGAGTAAAGCGGATCTCAAATATATTTTATGTTCCAGGCCTTAAGCACAATCTCTTAAGTGTTGGAAAACTTCTTTTGAAGGGGTATGAAGTAAATTTCAAGGGAGCTTTCTGTGAGATCAAAGATAAGAATGATGTTATCATTGGAAAGGTGGGAATGACCAAAAGCAAAATGTTTCCTTTATCTTTCCAAAGTAACATTAATTCTTGTTTCTATACTATTCAAGACAAGTCTTGGCTATGGCATTATCGATATGGTCACTTGAGTTTTAAAACTCTTTCTCTTATGGGCAAGAAGAATCTTGTGGAGGGCTTGCCTACAATTCAACTTCAAGATACAGTATGTGAAGGATGTGTCTTGGGGAAGCATAGTAGGAATTCTTTTCCTAGTGGGAAGGCATGGAGAGCATCAAAGACACTTGAGCTTGTGCACACCGATCTTTGTGGGGCAATGCATACTACTTCAATTGGTGGTAACCGTTATTTTGTTACCTTCATTGATGACTATAGTAGGAAGACTTGGATATACTTTCTAAAACAAAAATCGGAAGTATATGGTTGTTTCAAAAATTTCAAGGCTTTTGTTGAAAAGCAAAGTGGTTTCCAATTGAAAACTCTTCGCTCGGATCAAGGGGGAGAATATATTGATCATGGGCTTCGAGATTTCTTAAAAGAGCATGGTATTCGACATCAATTTTCAGTCCGTGGTACCCCACAACAAAATGGAGTCGCCGAAAGAAAAAATCGCACAATTATGGAGTTGGCTAGAAGTATGTTGAAGGCCAAGGAATTGCCAAATTCCTTTTGGGCGGAAGCGATAGCATGTGTTGTTTATCTGTTGAATCGTTCCTCTTCTAAAAGTGTGCAAGACAAGACACCACAAGAAGCTTGGAGCGGACACAAACCAAGTGTTGATCACTTGAGAATTTTCGGAAGCATTGCCTATTCACATGTACCGGATGAAAGATGGAAGAAGCTAGATGACAAGTACGAGAAATGCATTTTTGTTGGATATAGTGAATGTTCCAAGGCATACAAGTTGTACAATCCCCTCACCAAGAAACTCATTATAAGCCGTGATGTGAAGTTCAATGAAGGAGAATATTGGAATTGGAGAGAAAATGCAACCAAAGAAAATTCAAGTTGCATAGAAATCGAAGAAGAAATTGAAGCTCCAATTGAAGAAAACGAAGAGGTTGGTGTTCCACCTTCTTCTCCCAATTCTACTTCATCACCCTCTTCATCTTCAAGTTCAAGTTCAACTTCAACTTCCCTTCGAAGAAGACAAGGAGTATCCAAGATTTTTATGAACAAACAAGTAGTAATTTGGGTGACGATTTGTCCAATTTGGATGATGATTTGGTTAATTTTGCTTTGTTTGTTGATGCCGATCCAATTATGTTTGAAGAGGCTTCTAAAGATGAGAAGTGGAAGCTTGCAATGGATAATGAAATTGATGCTATTCAAAGAAACAAGACTTGGGAACTTGTTGATCTCCCAAATGACAAGAAACCCCTTGATGTGAAGTGGGTTTACAAAACAAAATTGAACTCAAAAGGCGAGGTTGATAAGCACAAAGCACGCTTGGTGGTGAAAGGCTACAAACAAAAGTATGGTGTTGATTTCCAAGAAGTATTTACACCCGTGGCTCGCCTTGAAACAATTTGAACAGTACTTGCATTGGCAGCTCAAAGAGAATGGCAAGTCTATCAAATGGATGTCAAATCGGCATTCTTGAATGGCTTTCTTGAGGAGGAAGTTTATATAACTCAACCACCTGGTTATGTGAATATTGGAGAAGAAACGAAAGTATGTCATTTGAAAAAAGCCTTATATGGGCTTAAACAAGCACCAAGGGCATGGTATAGTCGTATTGATGGCTATTTTTTGAAGAATGGTTTTAAAAGATGTCCATTTGAACATACTCTATACACCAAGGAAGGATCTCATGGTGAGTTTTTGATAGTATGCTTATATGTGGATGATTTAATCTTCACCGGAAGTTGTTCAAGTATGAATGAAGATTTCAAGAAAGCTATGATGAATGAGTTCGAAATGACCGACATGGGACTACTTCATTATTTCTTGGGCATTGAAGTTAAACAACAAAGAGATGGGATTATCATCACTCAACGGAAGTATGCAAAAGATTTATTTAGAAAGTTTAGAATGGAGGGCGCACTACCAATTAGCACACCTATGGAGGCTGGTTTGAAGCTAAGCAAATGTGAAGACAATAGGCATGTTGATGGAACTCTTTATAGAAGTCTTATTGGTAGTCTTATGTACTTGACTTCCACTAGACCCGATCTTATGTTTGCGGTGAGTATGCTTAGTAGATTCATGGAATCTCCTAGGCAAAATCATTGGGAAGCTGGAAAAAGAGTCTTAAGGTATGTGAGTGGAACAATTCATGAAGGCATTCAATTCACGAAAGTTGAAGAACCAAGTTTGGTAGGTTATTGTGATAGTGATTGGGGAGGAAGTGTTGATGATAGTAAAATCACTTCCGGATATGTTTTTAATATTGGTTCCGGCGCAATCTCATGGGCATCTAAAAAGCAAGCTATTGTGACTCTCTCTACAACCGAGTCCGAATATGTCTCACTGGCTTTTGCATCTTGTCAAGCACTTTGGTTGATTTGGGTTTTGAGTGAACTCAAGCATGGACCTGTTAGTTCTCCTACACTGTTTTGTGATAACAGTTCGGCTATTTCACTTACAAAGAATCCGGTTTTTCATGGCAAAAGCAAGCATATAAGGATTAAATATCATTTCATTCGAGACTTGGTTAAGGAGGGACATATCAGTATGAAATTTTGCAGATCTCAAGATCAAGTTGCCGATATTTTCACTAAAGCTTTGAAGACCGACACATTCAACAAGTTGAAGAAGAAGCTTGGAATGGTGATAGTCTAGCTTAAGGAGGGATGTTAGAGATTAATCTAGACTAGTTCAAGAAGAGATGTGTCTTTTGGTGTTCCAGTGTGTCTTTTAGTATTACTAAGTGTCTTTTACTAAGAGATGTGTCTTTTACTAAGTGGTCATGTGAGTCCTATTTAAACCCATGTATTATTTGGTTTCAATCAAGGTGAATGAAGTAAGTTCTTTACACATCAGAGTTCTAAGAGATTACACTCTCTCTTGTTTTTCTTTATCTTCTTTTTCATTCACATAGTTGGTTAAATCCCAACAAATCTAAATATCCTATGAGCAAGTTCCCCATACTTCTTTAGCACAACTGATTCCACCTAAAAATTATAACAATAATTATACCAACAAATTTCTGACAGAAAGCATCAAATACACATTAAGTTACAATGCGAGAACTAAACATTAAATACCTCATCAGTCTGCGCTATTTTAATTATGTCCTTTATATTTACACATGAAGTTAAAGACAATGTTAGTCGGAAGTTGAGAGAATGACATACATGAAAAAGGAGTATTATTACAAACTAACACTACCCAAATTGTTTAAAATGGTGAAAAAGAAAGGTACCAACAGAATATAAGTCTTCCATCTCTCCACTGATGGGGCGGCAACCCAATTGGCCAAGGGCCGCTCTAACATGTTTTTTTTTTTTTTTTTTTTTTTTTTAAATAAACTTCCAGTGGGGAGGGGCAGCTATGGGATGCCAGACCTATATTACTTACCAAAAAATTGATTTACAACCAAAACGGGGGTACATTACGACTTTACCCTTATAAAAACCGAGCAAAAAATGACAAAAAGCCTTGCCCAAAGCTAAAATACCGCTACCCAGCCACAAGCTGGTTGATAAGATTTGAAGACTAAAAGCCCACTCACAATCACTTAAAACAAACCAAAAGACAAACATTTTAGCATAAAGAAACATCAAAAATGCGCCATACACCACTCTCATTTCCTGCAACCAGACCCGCTTACCATAGAGTGGCCCTGCAGGCGTTCCTATCAGCAGCTCCAGTGCCGAGCTCTGCCGAGGGAGAGTGCCAAAGCCACAGAGCAGCTCCAGAAAGCCGCAGCATCGCAGCAAACCGCAGCAACAGCTCCCGCACCAGGCTGAATCTGCTGCGCAAACAGCCTCCCCATCGCACCATACAGCATCAACAACAGCACCACCAGGCCGCAGCAACTCCCGAGCAGTCAGCTCTGGCCACTCAGTTAGTTTCACTGTGACCTCCCTACCCTGGATAGCACCCAGCATCGGCACCGTCTCAGCCAGCCACAACCTCGCATCAGGCCACAGCAGACCGCCGAACCCAGCACAGCACCAGAGCAAGCAGTGCTGCTCACCAGCGACCTGCGAAGCCAAACACCGCTGCCTCACCATGCCGCAGTCCAGGCCGTAACAGGCCGCAAAACCCAGACCGCAGCAACCAGAAATTTCCAGTCCGCGAACCCCACTCTGCTCTGAAAAACAGAGGACGCTCTGCCTTACAGCAGAGTACCCTGCCAGCGCTGATCCAGTACCTCCTCTGCCCAGCATTGTTGCGTCTACTCTTCCCCGTGACGTATGTAAGCCGTATGCCAACGGTCAAGCACTGATAAACCTGCCACTCTCCTAGGAAGATCATTTGCAGCGAAAGAGACAGTCCTATGATCTCGTTGCGCTCTATCTGCTAAAGCATCCGCCACAGCGTTGGCTTCTCTATAAATATGGGAGCAATCTAAAGTCATTTGATCCGCCAAACGCTTGATTTCTTTCAAAATGTTCTCCAAATGCCACGATATTTTAAAATTGCCCTTAAACCACCCACAAACAATTTCCGAATCCGTCTGAACAACCACCTGATTAAAACCCAATGAGAGACAAAGACGGAGGCCCTCAGCGAGAGCCAAAATTTCCGCTTTATTATTAGAGCCTGCACCAAAAAACATTTGCTTCCCCACAACACAAAGACCCCTAGAACTGGCATCGATAGACAAAGGAACTAAAAAAAATAACATCTTTAGAACTGGATAAACTAAAAATTATATACCAAAGCCTTCAGGGACAAAACATTAATTCTAAATTGGGGGCTCGATGGCATGAACTAGAATAAATAGCTGAAAAGGCAATAGTCGATCTATTAGAATTTAGCAATTAGTAGAAACAAGCAACAGATCTATTCCAACACAGTTCTAAAAATTTAGTGACATACCAAATAGTTGAACAGACACCAGTATGATCTATAAGCAATTTTGATAGGGCATCAGGAGAGTGTCTGTCGAAAGAAGCTCGGTATTAAGACCGGGGGCCGAGTTTCGGACATAGGTAAGACTGAGAAGATAGTCAAATCAAAGGTAGAAAATAATAATATCAAGGAACACTATGTTCTAGTTTTTAGAAAAGAAAAATCTTCAAATTTGGAGGTGGGTGTGAGTGGCACAAAAAATAGCAAAGGAGAGGAGATTCCGGAGGGAGTCGTGGAGACCAAGCCGGGGGCAATTGATCCAGTAAAGGTGGTTTTGTCGAATACATTTGAGGCACTAATGGAGGATATTGAGGAAGAGGAGAGTGCTCCAGCGGAATTACAAATAGTGGGTCAGAAACTAGAACATGCTCAATTTGGGGTCAAATCAGAATCTACGGCGGAATGCCTCCTAGATGCGGGGTATACGAACTCAGAGATTGAACAGGTTCTTGGACAATCAACGCCGATTTCAAATGACAAGGATGTCAATCCGGAAGCAAAGAGTACCCTTTCTATCCAAGCTAAGGCGTCGCAAATTGATACGACAAATTTATCATGTGAACATCAGGTTGGGCAGCTCGTTTCAGGGATGAATAAGGTTGATTTTTCATCGGTGGGACAGTCCGGGCATTCGGTGTTATCCCCGTCAGGTCTGCAAATGCGCCACCCGGAGGAAATGCCGTCTCAGTCCGCACAGGCTGAGCTGTCTCAGCCAGCAAACAGCACCGAAACAGGGGAGCTGCCTGCACCCTGTTTCGTTCCAGCAGAGGTGATTCCCGGGTCTGCCGCAGCTGGGAATCCTTCTTCCATCGTTGCAATTTCATTAGAGGTTCAGTCCGGACACTCGGTGTTGCCCCAAGCAGGTTTGCATAGACGCCAAGCGGAGGAAAAACTGTCCCCGTCCGAACAACATGGGCTGTCTCAACCAGCCAACAGCACCGAAACAGGGGCATTGCGGCCTCTGCCTGCACCCTGTCTCGTTCCAGCAAAGGTGTTTCCAGGGACTGCCGCAGCAGGCGACCTCTCTCCCACTCGAGAACCAGGCCTCCATATGCTCGCTCCTCGAGCTGTGTCGCTTATACCGGCGCCTAAAGCTGCTGTCTCACAGGAAATAAGGGCTGAATTTCAGGCTCCAAGTGCTGCGATTCAGGAAACATGTGCTGAAACAGATCAGCAGACAGTCCCGGTTGGGTTGAAGGATTCTCACATGATGCCGGCAGACATTCGCAAATTGGTGAAGGTGGGTGTTTCTTTGCGGAAAAAGAAGAAAAAAATGAATGTCAATACACTTGAAAGCGCCACAGACAGTGATGAGGCGGAGTCGGATTCGGACATTGGGCCGGGCACACACGCAATCAAAGACTTAGACTTGGGGGCGCAATCTGATGCGGAGAGAAAGAAAAACGTCAAAACTGCGGTTCCTTCGGGCACTCGTCGTAAGACTAAGAAGGTTTTGTCTTCCTCCCGCGTTTAATATGATTGAACACTTTATGTTTTGGAATGCTCGCGGCGTTGGTAATAGGGCCACGAGAAGGAGGTTACAAAAGTTGGTTGTGGAACACAATGTCAGAATTCTTATGCTCGCGGAGCCTATGATTGATGCTAGTCGATCTATGGAGATTGGTAACAAAATTAAACTTGGCGGCTTCACTTCTAATGACAGTGTTGGTGGTAAGATTTGGATCATGTGGGATACGTCTCCTTCTCTCTCGGTAGTGGACATGTCGGACCAGATTATTCATTGCCAGGTTATGGCGAGGGCAAGACAATGTGGATTTGCAGGCTTTTGTTTTAGCTTTCTGGACAGAGTGCTCTGTTTCTGTTGGACAGAGTACTTTGTCTTGCTGGACAGAATGCTCGCTGCTGATGGTTTGGTAATTTTTGTCGAGTTTACATTTGCAATTGGCAAGTTTTTGCAATTGGAGGTTTGGATTTGTGTGGAAGTGATTTTTGGACAGACTTTGCGGTTAATCTATGCTGATTGGTGGCGATATACTTGCTGAAATTGCTAGGAATGTGGCTGGAAAATGTGCTGTTTCTAGGAGATATATAGATGCATCGCAGTTGGGTTTTGCTAGATATGGTTGCCAGTGACATGCCAGGCGCAGGTTGGCATGGTGTCATATTGCAAGTGGTAATTTTGCAATTGGTAAGGATGCTATGACTTCAAACTGCAAATTTGTTATGCAGGGTCTTTTATGCCAGTGGATATGTTGCAAGATGTAGGGGAGTTACTAATGACATCTCGACATTGCAAGATTCTTGCAAGTTGCAAGTTTACTAGTTGCAATTTCAAGATTCAAGTTTTTATGCAAGGTTGCTATGTAAGTGGTTGTAGGGTCTTAGTCTGATCCTTGATTGCTTTGCGTAGGAGAATTTAGCATTTGTATGTTGGCCAAGCTCTTTGGTTTTGACCTTATTAGGTAGTATCCTTGGGGCGTTAGGCCTAGATTTTATTTTTCCTCGTATTTTGTACTAGGAATTTGTTTGTTCTCGGGTAAAGTCGTAATGTACCCCCGACAAGTGTATAAGTTTTTTTCGAATAATAAAGGTCTGGCATCCCATAGTTGCCCCTCCCCACTGGAGGTTTAATTTTAAAAAAAAATAAAAAATAAAAAAAAAATAAAAAAAGATCTATAAGCAATAACTAGCAAAGTTTTATGTGAACGAGCAAAAACAAACTTGAGACGCTTCAACTCAAAAACCCCACCCCAGGGGCGGTGGGGGTTTGATGTTCACAATTCTGATGGAAAACTGTAGTTAGATATAACTGTGGTTTCAAATCCCAAATATCAAAAAACAAAATCAAAACCTTAAATGATGGTGGAGTTAACAAAAGAAAACAATGGTTCCAGCTATTGAAGGTGCTGTGTCATCACCTGTACTATTAACTTTAACTTTTTACTGTGAGCTTCTTGTTGCTTCTAGCATTGCATTTAATACAATGCCAACTCCATTGTCTAGCCTTGATCTCACATTTGCAATGCAAGCCTGGATTACACAGAGAAACATAACAATAAATTATTTATCTAAATCAGACACATTTCAATATGCATATTATATTGCTCAATGGAAATATATAAATAATCCCAGTATCTGTTATAACTGTAAACCTTTCTACTTCAGATGGAATTGCAGCTCTCATAGCCTGTTGTTCAACTGTCTCTGGTACTGTCAACTTACAACCAGAAGTTATACACGAGTCAGACAACCTAATGAATGAAATCCAACAGTTAACAGTTAACAGTTCATTCATCAACATTTCTTTCATAACGATAACAATACTTACAAAATTAATAGAAAGTCTGATCACAGTATCAGTGTCATCAGGGAACTAAACCAGAGGTTGCAGACGCCAACAGAGAAGGTTGAAAATGACTGTGAAATGCTTTTTTCTGCAAACAAGAACACAATTACATAGGGAAGAATACAAAAAAAAAAACGAAGTAGAAATTCATAATCATACAAAAAGTATGTAAACAACAAGACTTTCTTCACTGAATATAATGTAATCCATAAGAATCTAAAATTAGAAGAAGTAGACAAACAATGCATAATCAACAGACAGACACCGGACATTGCATTTGAGAAGGAAATAAATCATTAAAAAACCAAACAACTCATTGCATTAAAGCTTTAGTTTTGTCTTATTACATTAAGATTAAGATAAAACCCAAAATATAGTTGAGATATCCACTTTCCTTGTGAGAGATCGCGAGTTTGAGACTCACCAATTAGGATTTAGATTGGGAGTTGTAACAAAGAGCTCTGCTCTGAGGCGATTTCAGGGGTAAACTTGGCATTCCTTTCCAATTTTCTCCTTGCAATCTTAACCGTCCCAAGATCCTGGGAATACATCTCCATCGTCGATTAGCACAAACCCTACAGCCGCCGCCTCTCTTTCAGGCCGACGAGTTGCTGGGCGGCTGCTTTCCTTGCCGATTGCTTTCTTGGATGTTTGGTTTCACGGTCGTTTTGTTGCCTGGTCTGCTCGCTTACTGGAAGCTCTGTTTGATTTCCTGGACGCTCTGTTTTTTTCCTGGACGCTCTGTTTGATTTCCTGGACAGAGTTTTGATCGATTTGTTTCCTAGTCGTTCCTGGATTGTTGTTTTCCTGAACGATCCTGCATTGCTTTCCTGGTATTCCTGGACTTTCCTGATTCCTGGACGGCGTGTTTGGATTGGTTTTCTCGCCCTTGGTCTGTTTCCTGGACTGTTTCACGCTCTTGGATGCAGGTTTGCTAATCGGGTGGATTCCTGGTAGCCATCAAGGGCTGGCTGGATTTTTCAACATCCAGGGAGTAGATATAGTCTGCTAGTGGAGACGGGTTGTCCTCATGGCGGTGTCTCAGCCAGCCACGGGGGCTGCCCCTGCGGCTGGCAATGAGGAGGATGCATATTCTAGGCCTTCCTTTGCGCAGGTGCTTGGGAAGAAGATGACAGATAATCTTGACGACAAGCCGACGGATTCCACGACATTTCGGAAAGATGGCAGTCCGGCTTTGCGGCTATCTGATTCGGATGTTGCAAGAGGTGAGTCTCATGTGTCTAATCATATTGTAGTTATGAAGTTCTCCAGTTTCAGGCCGTCGTTGGATTCGATACGAGACTCCATTCATCGATTTTGGGAGATATCCGGAGACTTCATAATGGGTCTTATTGATCCTAGGCATGTGATGGTTTATTTACAATCAGAAGATGAGGTCAAGAAAGTGCTCTCCAAAGAATCCTTTATGATTCGAGGAGTTCGATATAAAATGTTTCGTTGGCATCCAGGCTTTAGTTTACGGGCGGACCCGGAATTGGCTCCCTTATGGGTTGAACTCCCTAATCTTCCTTTCGCTTTTTTTCTCCCAGCAATCATGAAGGCGATTGGAAACTCCTTCGGCACTTTTCTTCGGATTGATGATGGAACTAGATACTTTGCCCGTCCAACGGTCGCTCGCATGTGTGTTGAGATGGAAGTATCTAAACCTCTCCCACATAAGATATGGCTTGAGAGCCCAAAATATGGAGGATATTGGCAAAAAATTGAGTATCCTGGCTTCAAATACTGTGACCATTGCTCTTTAATTGGCCATGAGAAAGATTATTGTCGAAAATTGATTGGACGGAAGAATGAAAAACCAACTCCTATGGGAGCTCCCGATAAAGAGTTGCCATCGCGTGATAAGTCCAAGCAAAAACAAACTATGGTTGAAGGGATGCAAGAGTCTCAATAGCCGAAACAAATGTATGTCCCGGTGGTCAAAAAAGTGATGAAAGCTAATGGACTCATAGGCACTAGTGGAGCCAAAAATTCGCAAGGAGTTGAGATAAGTAGTGCACATGATAAAGACACAAAGGAGAAGACAAGGGGAGAGGCCTCCGACAATGTGATATCTCTTAACAAATTCAGGGTCCTTGCGGAAGAACACTCGGAAGGAGTTGGAGAGGGTAATGAAGCAGAAACAAAGACACAAGAAGCACATAAGACGGCGGATCAACACACAAGGGGGACTAAAGATGAAACTGAAAATACACAAGACATTTTAAAGGGGGCTGGCTACACATCCAAGGAAATCCAAATGGCAAGGTCGACAGAGCAATGTGATGAAGCAAAGTCTGAAGACGGATTTACTAAAGAGGCACCGCTATGGCTGGTCCCTTTTGTGGCCGACAGTAGCTCCGAGAATGACCTAGGTCAGTCTAAACTTGCTGAAACAGAGGATCAGCTGACCTCACAGGCAGCTGTCCTCACAGATAAGTTCACAGATCGACTGTCCTCACAAGCAGCGTTTTCGCCGAATACAGGGGGTTCAAACAGAGCAGCTGTGCTGCCCAGAACAGCAGACAGATTGATTGGAGAGAGTCATGCAACAGGGGATACAAACATGGCGAATGTGACGCAACGAACAGGAGATAGATTGGCGCATTCTGCTTCAAGGAAATACAATTTTGTTTTGCTGGATTCGGGGGCCAATGCAATGGATGATTTCGGACAGTAGGAGCATTGCTCAACACTGAAACAGAGTACACAATCTCTGCAACAGCCGCAGGGAGATGGAACCTTTCTTCCACTGAAATTGCATGCCGACAACATTCAAGCTCCGGAAGAAACAGTTAATGCACAGCAATTGCAGCTGCAGGTAGGATGCACCGAGTTTGGAAATCATGCTTTGTCGGATGATGAGTCTTATGCAAATACGTCTTCTAATAACATGGTTGAGGCCAGTCATCAATCTGATGAAGCGAGGACGAAAGGTAAAAAGAAGAGTTCAAAGAATGGACCCGCGGGGGGGAGCCGGCGAGTGACATGAAACATGACTAATCCAGGTGTCCCTAATGATAGATAATATAATGTTCTGGAATGCACGGGGAGTTGGCAACCGGGCGACCCGTAGCAGATTAAAAAAGCTGGTTAAAGATAATAATGTTAAGATGCTTGCCATTGCGGAGCCGATGATACAAGCGTCAAGGCACATGGAGATTGCAGGCAAAGTGAGTCTGCCTTGCTTTGCAACGAATGAGGATGTTGGCGGAAAAATATGGCTCTTCTGGGATAATAACTTACAAGTGGACATATTAATCCGCACCGATCAATTGATTCATTGTAAGATTACTATCCTTTTTTCCAATATTGCTTTCTTTACTTCCTTTGTATATGCAAAATGTTCAGTTCAGGAGAGAAGAACATTATGGGAGACCATGGAGCACATTGCAATGGGTATGGTTGAAGCATGGATCATTGGCGGCGACTTTAATGTCATTGTTGACGGCGGTGAAAAATTAGGCGGTCGTCCTTATAATCAACTGGCTACATCAGACTTTTCTAGATGTATCTCGAGCTGCGGACTTACAGATTGTGGGTTTGAAGGACCAAAATTTACTTGGTGTAACAACCAAAGAGGAGATGACAGAACCTGGGCTCGACTGGATCGTTTTTTGGGTAATGCAGATTGGTTTATTCTAATGCAGCATTCTCGAGTTGATCATCTCCTTCGGGCGTGCTCGGATCACGCTCCACTGCTTCTTTCTTTGCCTCTGACACAGAGGGCAGGTATGTCCCCTTTCAGATTCCAAAATATGTGGTTAACTCATGATGATTTTTTGGGATTTGTGGACAGAAACTGGAACTCTCCGGTAGGTGGTTCTGGGAATATGTTTATCGTGGCTATTAAACTTAAGCGCCTTAGAGGAGCTCTGAAAATATGGAATAAAGACACTTTTGGGAACATTTTCAGCACCATTCGAGGATTGGAGGATGAGATTGCTCGCTTGGAATTCAGTCTAATGCAGGGTTGGGATACAAATGATATGGTTAATCTGAATCGATGTCAGGCTGAACTCAAACTGGCGCTGGTAAGAGAAGAAATTTATTGGCAACAAAAATCAGGAGAAAAGGAGTTCAAAGAAGGAGATGCATGTACTAAATTTTTCTTTGCTTCCGTCAAAACCAAGCAAAAAAGGCGAACGATATCAAAAATCCATAACAGGGCAGGGACGTTAATCACGGATCCGAGAGATATTATTTTAGAAGCGAATAATTTTTTTGAAGCTTTGCTTTCAGCAGGAGGATATCAAGAGGATCTAGAACTCATGGAGTGCATTCCGCGTTTGATAAGGGAGGAGGACTGTGAATCAATCATGAAGTCTCCGAATTTAGAGGAAGTCCGCCAAGCAGCTCTTAGCATTCCACATGATAGTGCACCGGGCCCGGACGGCTTTACAGCTGGTTTCTTTCATAGATGCTGGGATATTATTGGTCTGGATATTTGGAAAGCCGCGAAGGAATTTTTTGAGTGCCAAGCGATGCCAGGTAGCTTCTCCTCTAATTTTTTAGCTCTTATTCCTAAAATTGAGGAGCCCGTATCTTATTCTGATTTTAGACCTATCAGTCTGTGCAACGTGGTTTATAAAATTTTTAGTAAGATCCTTTGTTTGAGGTTGGGGAAGATACTCCCAAATATTATTTCTTTAGAGCAGGGGGCTTTTGTCCAAGGGAGACTTATCTCAGAGAACATTGGCTTGGCACAAGAATTAATGAGGGAGATTGGCAAAAAAGTGATTGGCAACAATGTAATTTTCAAGCTGGATATGGAAAAGGCGTATGACAGAATTGAATGGGGATATCTCTTGGCGCTCCTTCGTAAATTTGGTTTTAACAACAGAATATGTCATCTGATTTCAAATTGCGTAACTCAATGTGGCTTTTCGGTGTTGATGCAAGGCAAGTATGACGGGTATTTCAGATCTTCCAGGGGTCTCAGACAAGGCGATCCTCTCTCCCCCTTGCTCTTTGTTATTGCTGCGGAAGTACTAAGTAGAGGACTCTCTCGAGCTTTTCGTAGAGGGGAAATTGGTTTTTATCATGCTCCAAGGACGGCCTCCCCGATTACTCACCTCTTATATGCTGATGACTCACTGGTTTTCTTGAATGGTAGGAAAAAATCCATTGCGGGATGTATGAGGTTTATTGATAGATACTGTCGGGCATCAGGAGAGAAAATTAATACGGCGAAAAGTTCGTTCATGATTGATGAGAAAGTGAGTGCCGACAAACTTATCATGATCAGATTATGGACAGGCTTTTCTTACAAACAGTCCCCGTTCACGTACCTTGGAGTTCCCATTTATCAAGGCAGATGCAGAAGTTATTATTATGATGATTTGGTTAGTAAGATCCACAATAGAATTCAAGGCTGGAAATCACGATTGTTGTCGCCTGGGGGAAGATTGACTTTGATCCGTCATGTCGTTTTGTCTATGCCGATTTACACTATAGCAGCTACAGTGGTACCTATGAAGGTTTTGCAGTCTATTCAGAAATTGATTGCAGATTTCTTTTGGGGCGATCATGAAGGGAGACATAAACGGAAATGGATTGCATGGAAAAAAATCAGTGTTACTAAGGAAGAAGGTGGATTAAATGTTCGAAGTCTGGACGACACTATCAAAGCTTTTCGGGTTAAATCCCTTTGGAATCTGATACATTCCAACTCTTTATGGGCGAATTTCTTAAGGAAAAAATATTTTAAGCTAGGGGTACCAATCCGAAAGCAGGAGCTTAAAGCTGGCGCCTCACCGTTCATGAAAGAGTTGTTGATGCATAAAAATTTCATAGTGGAAAATTCCACCTGGATGATTACTAGAGGTAGCGTCAGTTTCTTTGAAGAACACTGGGCTAAGGGTGAACTATTTATAAGGAATGAGGAAGCGGAGACTAATGATATTTGGCCTTCCTTACGGCTAATGAGCAGGGATAACTTCAGAATGCTAACCCCGGGAATGCAAAGACGCGCTCAAGAGGCTTATAAGACAATAGTGAAAGGTGATGATGGCGATCGAGACACCAGAATTTGGATGCCCACTAATGATGGTATATTCTCTATCAGCTCTGTTTGTAAAATCCTAGGTGGTAGAGGGATACCTGATGACTTCTGGAATTGGATCTGGCACCCTCTTTTGCCTTCTAAAATTTCTGTATTCACATGGAAAATTATTAAAAGGGCTATTCCCTTAGATGGTGAAATTAGAAGAATTGGGTTTCAGTTGGCTTCTAAATGCGGCTGTTGTGTTCATTCTGAGGAGGAAACCATAAAACATCTTTTCTTGGAGGGTGAATTAGCATGTAGAGTGTGGAGACATTTCGACTTGATTTTTGACATTCACGTTCATAGACCGGTTGAAGTCTATACCATGTTAAAGGCGTGGTTCAGGAAGGCAAACAAATCTACATTATCAGGTACCCTCATTCATCTCACTCCTCTTTTTATTTTATGGGAGCTTTGGATTCAGCGAAACAGAAAACTTTATGATGGGAAGGAGTGCTCTTTCAGCTATGTACAAGTGTACAACTAAACATAGCTAGAATCTCTTTCTACAAGTGTACAACTAAACATTGTTACAATTGATTGGTTGATGTTTTCTGAACAATGGAACTCAAAAGAAATGAAATAGAATAATAATGTTTAATTAGTTACTACTACTACTATAGATCACCTCATTTTCTTATTTCTTCCTTAAAAAACTTGCTCCCTGCTCTCACCACCTAATGCTGCCATGGTTGACTATGGCCAATAGTTCATGCTGCCACATCTCTATTTCCTTCTGATTGAGAATTTGTGAATTAGTAACAGCCAATCCAAACATAGATAGAATCTCTTTCTACAAGTGTACAACATTCTGATATCAAACATCTCCTAAATAGGTTCTATCTATGAGTGTATTGTTCCAAGTGCCTGGCTTCTTATTAGTTCTGTTTCATGTTCCAGGGGGACATGAACTCAGCAAGACCACTGGAAATGCTGGAGCCAAACTTGCAAAGAATGCCTCCATAAATATCGATTTTGTGGATTCTTTGTGAAGTAAATATCGATTTTGTGGATTCTGTTTGAGCCAAACTTCTTCATTCATGTGACGTAAAATACGAAGACATCATTTTGTGGTAGAAAATATACTATTTTTCTGTATTTAGTATCAGTGTATGTATCACAATTAGCATCATACTTTTGGAAACGTTTACTGCTTTTATCTTATGGGTGGACTGCAGAAGTGCTTGTATTGCATGGAGTTAACATCTTGACATGTTGTTCATGTTTTCTTTTGGAGTTATATTATGTTGATAAAGTTCTGATGTTCTAGAGTTGTTCTAAGGCTTTCAACTTGTTTATGTTGCTTCAGGTTCAGATAACGAGCAAGGCTACTTGATTGTTGTCCAACTTGTCTTCAACTCTTCATTTACTAGCTAGTAGCTGCAGTGTTTCTCTTCTTGTAAGTTCTTCTCCTGTCCTTTTCGGCTTGTCCATTTGCCGTAAAATATTCTAGCAATATTACCTGCAAGTTTGCAACACGTAAATAATTGTCAGTCTTCAATACTACTTGCAAGTTGCAATTAAATTATATACCTATTCTAGCAATGCTACCTGCAACCAATTTTTTTTTTAATCCATGTTTCTTTTCCTGTTTTTACATGTAAAGTTTTAGACCAAATGAGCGGAGATGACAAAATTTTGTTGTAGGGATTATTTTAGAAACTCATTCAAAGAAGAAAATCCAGACAAGAAGGGTATTGCAGTGGTAATATACACAATCTCTACACTTAGTTTTACAAGTTGTTGTGTGTACATTTGATAATACTCTTTTTTATTTTATTCTAAATTGAATTAAAGGTTGCAAAGGAAGCTGGAGAGAAGTGGAAGTCTATGAGTGATGAGGTATGTAGATAAAGCTTATGTGTTTTAAGTTTATTAAGTTAATCGGTTTGGATTCTGAAATAGGTGATTTACGCTTGTGGCATAACAGGAGAAGCAACCTTATTTGGACATACATAAAGAGCTAAAGGCAGAGTATGAGGAGATTGTTGCGAAACTCAATGACAATGACAATGACAGGGAAGTAATTGATAATGAGAATGAACAAGGAGGAAAGGGTGACAAGGAACAGGGTGAAGATGAAAAGGTAGAGGAATGATATATAGTTTTAATGAAAAGGGCAGTATGTATGTTTTTTCCATTAATTTTGTTAATGAAATTAATATAAGTAATTGTCTGTTATGTTAGGCCATTGGTCAAGCTCGGGTGGGGAGAAAGGTAGATGGCATGGACCTCAATCTTTATCAGCAATCTCTGTAGCTCCTACTACAGTTTCAAGCTGACCATACAAGCTAGCCAACATATAACTTAGTACACTATGTATGAGGATGCAACATAGGCAGGTCTAAATATATGGTTGTTATTGTAGAAAATTGTACTGTGCTTTGAGTTTATTTGTTACTGAAGGAGATTTTAGTAGATGATATGAAATTAGAAAATTTACAGTCTCTTTTTTCCGTCCCAATGACAGGTTTTTATTTTTATTTTTATTGATTTTTTTTTTCCAGTATGTTAACATAACCGGCGCTTCCAAAGCGCCATTAAAATGAAGGTTTTTTTTATAGATTTGTTAAGACAACCGGCGCTTTAAAAACGTAGCAAAAAATATTGTAAAATATTATTTTTACACGCTTTAAAATCGTCGCAAAAAATATTGTAAAATATTATATTTACATAATCGGCGCTTTTAAAGCGCCATTAAAAGTTATAAATACGGCGTTTCTAGTGAAAAGGGAAATGTAATATCCATTTATTTAGCGGCGCTAATCTTTTGGCGGCACGTACCTTTGCCGGCGCTTCTCATAATGCCGTTAATGCTCGAAACCGGCACATTGTTAGCTTTACCGGCGCTTTTGAAAACGCCGCTTAAAACAAATTTGTTGTAGTGACACTTACAGCTAGGTTGTGTGTCACTGTGACTCTAAAACTGGGATAACCTAGATATCAGCGATACAAACACAAACAATATAATCTTCAAGACATGCACTTGCTTTTAGATATATCAGTGTATGAATTACGCAATAAATTACCAATCTAGTGCTTCTCAACATTGCTGTAACTGGGAATATATATATTTTAAATCTGTTGCACTGATATTCATAGGTTACACATGACCCGAAAGTAAAAGAAGGAAATAGAGGAAGCATTACCTTATCAGACTCACTCAAGCGATCAGTCTTTGATAGAAATCTAAATATCCTATGAGCAAGTTCCTCATACTTCTTTAGCACAACTGATTCCACCTACAAATTATAACAATAATTATACCAGCAAATTTCTGACAGAAAACATCAAATACACATTAAGTTACAATGCAAGAACTAAACATTAAATACCTCATCAGTCTGCGGTATTTTAATTATGTCCTTTATATTTACACATGAAGTTAAAGACAATGTTAGTCGGAAGTTGAGAGAATGACATACATGAAAAAGGAGTATTATTACAAACTAACACTACCCAAATTGTTTGAAATGGTGAAAAAGAAAGGTACCAACAGAATATAAGTCTTCCATCTCTCCACTGATGGGGCGGCAACCCAATTGGCCAAGGGCCGCTCTAACATGTTCAAAGGTCATGCTACGACCTTCTTCACTTTTAATAACCTCTTCAAAAATGGCATCGATAGACAAAGGAAGTAAAAAAATAACATCTTTAGAACTGGATAAACTAAAAATTATATACCAAAGCCTTCAGGGACAAAACATTAATTCTAAATTGGGGGCTCGATGGCATGAACTAGAATAAATAGCTGAAAAGGCAATAGTCGATCTATTAGAATTTAGCAATTAGTAGGAACAAGCAACAGATCTATTCCAACACATGACATACCAAATAGTTGAACAGACACCAGTATGATCTATAAGCAATAACTAGCAAAGTTTTATGTGAACGAGCAAAAACAAACTTGAGACGCTTCAACTCAAAAACCCCACCCCAGGGGCGGTGGGGGTTTGATGTTCACAATTCTGATGGAAAACTGTAGTTAGATATAACTGTGGTTTCAAATCCCAAATATCAAAAAAGAAAATCATAACCTTAAATGATGGTGGAGTTAACAAAAGAAAACAATGGTTCCAGCTATTGAAGGTGCTGTGTCATCACCTGTACTATTAACTTTAACTTTTTACTGTGAGCTTCTTGCTGCTTCTAGCATTGCATTTAATACAATGCCAACTCCATTGTCTAGCCTTGATCTCACATTTGCAATGCAAGCCTGGATTACACAGAGAAACATAACAATAAATTATTTATCTAAATCAGACACATTTCAATGGAAATATATAAATAATCCCAGTATCTGTTATAACTGTAAACCTTTCTACTTCAGATGGAATTGCAGCTCTCATAGCCTGTTGTTCAACTGTCTCTGGTACTGTCAACTTACAACCAGAAGTTATACACGAGTCAGACAACCTAATGAATGAAATCCAACAGTTAACAGTTGAAAACACAGCAGGTAGCAGTTCAATCATCAACATTTCTTTCATAACGATAACAATACTTACAAAATTAATAGAAAGTCTGATCACAGTATCAGTGTCATCAGGGAACTAAACCAGAGGTTGCAGACGCCAACAGAGAAGGTTGAAAATGACTGAAATGCTTTTTTCTGCAAACAAGAACACAATTACATAGGGAAGAATACAAAAAAAAAACGAAGTAGAAATTCATAATCATACAAAAAGTATGTAAACAACAAGACTTTCTTCACTGAATATAATGTAATCCATAAGAATCTAAAATTAGAAGAAGTAGACAAACAATGCATAATCAACAGACAGACACCGGACATTGCATTTGAGAAGGAAATAAATCATTAAAAAACCAAACAACTCATTGCATTAAAGCTTTAGTTTTGTCTTATTACATTAAGATTAAGATAAAACCCAAAATATAGTTGAGAGATAGGATGATTTCCTTTTTAGTGACAGCTTTGCCTACTGACTCAAATATTTTGGAAAGACTTTTGGAATCAGATGACAAGCAAAATGATACAGCAAGTTACCACGAACCCATACTTGGAGGTGATGCTTGCCTGTTTGGTTCGACTCAAGTAAGAAATGCTTACCCGATCAGGCTGCACAATTATAGCCTTCTCCTTCTTGAGAAGTAGAGAATACCCAACTGAGCTGTAGTCGTTAAAAATAGGTCTAACAAAGATATATGCATCAGCTGATTCAACAATCTCAGAACAGAATGCAGTGCTCACCGCACCCCAGTATGTCCCTATAAACTTTGGGTGGTGTTCTGGAACTAGACCCTTTGCGGATAACCACAAGCATCAGCTAATTCAACAAAAGCATCTTGTGCCTTTGCCATCCGAAGTTTTGGTCCCGCGACCATCACCGGTTTCACTGCCTTGTTCAAAAACTCTGCTGTAGCCTCCACTGCGGCTTCTAGACCCATCTGGTTGCTCACTCTGCATTATCCAGACGATTGAATATAAAATTAATTCTTCCCTTCACAAACACACATATCTAGTATTCATCACAGGTTTCTTTGGTTGTTGAATAACTTAAGATCCACAATGTGAATCACTTCATATATGTTATTATAATCTCAACGGATATCATATTAAACTTTCGAATGCTAGGATAACCGAACATAAAGAATACAATGGATGGAGAATTAACTTACAATTACTCCACATGAGATTAAAAACTCGATTTATATTAACTTTATCATACTAAAAGAAATATTGACTGAGTGCAGATTTACTTGTAAACCACAAACTTCATCTTTTTAAATGACTACTCTATATGGTATCTCCAACAGAAGGGAAAAGCATATACTATAGAAACCACATCTCCTTATCCAATGAGTTATTAGAAGAAATCAAATTCGGAGGCTATTTAGCATGTCCTATTCTCTAACGAGTCACTCCAACACTGCTACTGTCGGTAAGGAATATAAAACAGAAAATAAGCATTATTGGGCAATTTGTTTCTTAGTTGCTTTTAGTCACGAATTTAAAAGAGTCCCGCATTTAGTCCTTAGCACATGGATGGAACTCTGAACTCTTAATCGATTTAGATAAACAAATCCATACAAACATCAAAATTAAATAGGAGATCAAAAAAAGAGGAGTTGATGGTTGAATTACTTGGGAGCAATACAAAACGGAACAGGTTCCGTGCTGAAAGTAGGATGCGGGCTTGCAGCCAGCAGATTACAACTAATGCTGATATAAACAGGCTTGCTCTCTTTTAGACAAGTCGAGATCGCTGTATCGATCTGCTCATGCGCGTCTTCCAAATTATTCACCACTGCCTACACATTCAAAAACATAGTCCATAATCACCAAAATATTAAATTCTTCATCAGATCACTTCACAAATCAAATTCATCATCAAAAAAAAATTCACAATATTATTGATAAAACACACACCCGAATATTATTGAACATCATTAAAAGTGACTGAGAAGTTCACAATATAGGCCGCACTTCCCACAGCATGCTGATTTCATGGAATTTGATGCAACTAGGGAAGGCCAAAGTTCTGGTCTGGTTTCTAAAATGTGTAATTGTTGGTAGCTATTGTAATTTTTCCTAATTTATTGTATCATATGGTACGCGTGATTTGGTATGACTCTTTTAGATGAGTTATCAGTCTGACTTGATCCCTGATCCCCAAGGTTAGAATTACAAACCCATAGGGAGCATTTGATTTTTGATCCACACATGAAAGTTGGCAGCCAAACCTTTAACTCATCTTGCGCTTTTGGTATAACTTGATAGATTGATGGTTGAATCCGTACCTAGAAACAATTAACTTGAGCAAGAGTGCTTTAAAATATACAATTTGTGCGAGAGTAAGCTACAAGTGAGATCACTCACACAAAAAATAAACTTATTAAAAAAAAATTCAAGCGGGTGGGAGAAGTGCATGTCAAAGTGACTAAATATAATTAAAAATTCATGCCCTCGAATCTCAATCTTTTGTAAAGTTATATTATCTATGTCAAATACTTAGTGAGTTTGAAGAGAAACCATTAATAAATAGTTAAATATTACTGCTTATTAGATGGTGTTGTGTGTTCCTGGCAAGAAGCATCATGGGTTGTAAAAAGCTTAGTTCATGGTTGCTCTACTAGTTATATGGGTATAAATTGGGCAACTCAAACAAATATATTAGTACATTTATTCTATTTTAATTTTGCTAGGCAAGGTAGAGGGACTTGTCTCATGTTTTGGCTTTAATACCCTTTGCAATCTTGCTAGTGCAGCTTAGAAACCATACGAGAAAAACAATTCCCGATGCCGTTGCATTTCTCAGTAGTGTTGTTGTGTGAAATTACTTTTCATGTTGTTTTGGGTATCTTGGGTTTTCTCAGACAGGTGTAATGTGTGTAAAAGTTTGAGGTGTAATGGCTCGTCAAAAGGGCGTTGTAAGTAGGTTTTGAAGTTGATTCCCTATGCCATTTTTTGGACTATTTACCAAAATAGAATACAAAATAGGTCTAAGGATTGTTCAGAATGGTGATATTCTCCTTGAGAAAGTCTTTGTTTCTGATGAGAATAGGTTGGCTAATGACAACTCTTTTCAGGATACGAGTAAGGTAAGAGGGTATACCAATTTCCTTCATTTGTTGCTTATGATAAAGAAAAAAACATTTGGACTTGCATTGTAGAAATTTTAATTTTCATAAATATCTGTGAGGGTCAATATGTGGATGATATTTTAATTTTCTTGGTTCTTGCAGATTTAGGATCGTATTCTCCCTAACTATTACTTGGAACAGGTACTTGCAGTTTCATGCGTTATGGTTGCTTGCCAACCAATTGGCATCGCAATGGGTGTTTATGATACGTGTCATATATTGCGTAAAATTAGCATTTTCTAATATGTTCCAACGCTCGAGATTGAATTTTTAACTTCTGGGTGGCTTAAAAATTAGGTGACAAAACGGGTGTCTATGGAATGACCCTTATGCTTATAGTTATTGCCTCAGTGACTTCGGGTCTTTCTTTTTCAAATGCACCGATGACTATGATTACTACTCTCTGCTTCTTTCGGTTTTGGTTTAGTTTTGGCATTGGCGGTGACTACCCACTTTTGGCTACTATCATGTCTGAGTTTGCAAACAAAAAGACCCGTGACGCCTTCATTGTTGTTGTCTTTGCCACGCCAGGTTTTGGAATTTTAGGTGGTGGAATGGTTGGATTCATCATCTTTGTTGCGTTAATGTCAAGTATGATGTTCCACCTTATGAAGCTGATGCACTCGAGTCAATTGTCGCACAGGCTGATTATGTGTTGCGTCTTATAATGTATATGACAATTAATAGTTATTTAGCTTTTTAATCAAATTTGTATCGACATTTATTAGTTATTTGTGGCGTATAATATTATTAATTAAATATATTTTAATAGTTAATTGTTGTAGATAATTACAAAGTTTTATTAAAAATTAGTGGTTAAAAATTGTGCGGGATAATTACTAATTTTTTGTATTAAAAAAATTAAATGTTTTGTGGCGGATGATAAAAATTTTAAGTTTTATCATTTTTTTATTGTGCATGATACAAGTGCTGGAAATGTATCAAATGTGGCGGATATAAGTGTCAAAATGAATCAAATGTGGCGGATATAAGCGTCATATATGTGATGTGGCAGATATAAGCGCCAAATGTGTTCAGATGTGGTGGATATATCCGCTAGAAATGAAGCATTTATGGCACTTATGTCCACCAGAAATGTGAGTGTAGTGGTATTTATATCCGCTAGAACTACTATAACTGGCAGATTTTAAGTTTAGGTATTTCTGGCGAATTAAGATACTTATCTGCAAGAAATGACCATTTTCTAGCACTTATATATGTAGCGGTTTTTTAGTAATAACCCTCCACAATGGAGGGACCACCAACAAGAAGTAGCAAAGAGGTTGACTTGGAAGTTAGGGAAGGTGCTAGATTGGCAAAAAGTATTATCAAAGAGATGAAAAATCTGAAGGACTTCAGAGTTGTTGTGAACGGTGTGAACGTAGACTTGGAACTCTCAAAAGGTGTACGCACAAAGTATTATGAACTATGTTGGACTAATAGTGCTTCCTTTCATCAAAGCCTTGTGAAGGGAATCAACCATAAACTAGTTGGAGAATTAGACAGTAACAATTACCATGCTCTATTGAATTGTGATAGACCAACAACAAGGAATTGGATAGGAACATCTCCTAGTCTTCGATATATACTAGGAACACCAACAATTGAAGCATCAACATTGCAACACTGAAAATGCATACAATTCTTATGTACATTGGTACTAAGACTAGAAACTAACCCGAAGAAATAAACAAAATGTTTGTAATTTTAGTGTGATTTGATGGCTATTATAATTTCAATTTTAACCCTTGTGTACCATTACACTTACTTAACCCTTACATGTACCATTATGTTTTTTCAATGAAACAATTTTGAGTTTATTTTTCAGGTTTTTTAATTAATAAATTCTTAGTTAAAATATTGGTAGTGGTAGGGTATTTGTAGGATGAAACAATGCCAGTCTTTCGTGTCATCCAACTGACCACCCAGACAGGAGGGCTTCACCAGCGGGCAAACGCCTAGCTTATTCATCTTGACGGAAGTCAGAGAATAAAGCAATTTCATCAACAGACAGAACCCAACATCTTTCTTCATTATCAGAATGCCAATCAATATACTCCATCCGCTCGGCGCCATCTAGGCAGGGCAATACCCTGATAAAATATGAAACGCCAAATGACGTCAAAAAGAGCGAAGCGCAAGCCAGCTTCGAACATGGCATTATACAAGCAAATGAACCCCTCCCTCAGAATAATCTGAGACTCGCCTTTCGCAAAAAGCGACAATCTCAGATCATCAAGAATTTCATACCATCGATGGTGGTCGGCCAAATCCTTCTCTGACGTTAGTGGGACCCTAAAGAAGTCAAAGCAAGCCACTTGTCACTCACACAAATAATGAAGTTGTGCAAACATCAACAAAGCTTACAATCTTTTGGTTTACTAACTTCCTTACCTACTAATAGGTAGATGTCAAACAACAATTTGATAAAATAGATTGTTAACACACTAGGGTTGAAGAACCCTAGAAAACCATTGGAGGAGTGAACTTGGATGTTGTGATCAATGGTGGGAATGGAAGTCCCATGAACATGGGAATCACATTTCTTGGTCCTCCCAAAACACGTGACTTCATTGGTCATACCGCTGCTTGAAGATTTGAAAGGCCTTGGATGAGGGTGCAACAAGGTAAAGTTGGCGGACTGCCCACCACAACATTCACCAATCCAAACAAATTGGCACATACACCTAATTTGAAGGCATCCCTTGGACAAGTACCTCTTGAAGAATGTGTGGGAGTTGGAGTTGGTTTTGGGTTGGAGCACTGGCCACAATTGGCAATAACCATGGAATAGAGCACTTAAATATGATTATTGGCAGCCATATCCTTATCTTTTTAACTAATAGTAGTGATAGACGACACTTGTATTGTTGATGACTTGAAGTTGAGTGATAGGGTATTTGTAGGATGAAACAATGTACATGCGGTACTAAAATATTTTAATGTAAGCATGGTTTTAGATGATGAATAGATAATTTATAGGCATATATTTGGATGTATTCGCTATGACGATTGAAAATTAGCACGGTCAGAACATCTAGAACTAACCCTTGGATGTATTATTGTGAAATGCTTCTCACGATGACCATTTTCATTACAAGGACTAGGGGTGGAAGGACACTACGTGCGCATATATTCAATATTTTATTTTATATTTAAAAATATCAATAAACGCAAATTAAATTTTTTTGGAATTCTTTAAACTAAGAAAAGTTGGAATTCGAAATAAAGGTAAGGCATTTTATAACAAAACATAAATATGAAGGGTCAATCCAGCATTGGGCCTTTTGCTATATTTTTTTAGCCCATCCACCTTTAAGCCCACTATGGATTGGGCTTTTTGTTGTTTCTTTTTGTATTTTTTTACTTATTTTGAAAAGAGATTAAAACCATTGTCACTTTTTAACTACTTTTTACTTTTGTTTGTAAAATGTTTGAAACTTGAAGGGCGAAATGGGAATGAAAAATCAGGACAACTCCAATGTTACTGTTCATTTCGGGGAAAAATCATTATATTAGTAGAGATAGAGTAATTCAACAACGTCAACTCTGTCCAATGCATTTGCATGTTCAGATTGTTTATTTTGTACCAGTGGACAAATATTAATTTAAACATTATATTATTCATCTGCGAGAAAACCTATGCTTTGTTTGATTTTCAGCAATTCTAATTCAACAGACCTAACTATTCAAGACAGCTAAAGAATATATTTCTTCATTGTGCTGATCACATTTTACCATAAGTAGTATATGTCAGTGTTTTAAAAATCGCTAGGCGCTGGGCGGGCGGCGAGCAGGTGCCTAGCGCCTAGGGGCCTAGGCGGTCTTAGGTTTTGTATTATAACTTTAATAATTTACAAAAGTTAAGCATAATACCTTATCAATTATATCCAATATAATGCCAATATACATATGCAAAATTTAAAAACATGAAAAATTAACAATCATAAACAAAATTTATTAAAACTCAAATGACTGAAATTGGTCATGATGGGTACTTTATATAAAATTGAATTTGTGGACAAATATCCAAACCTACTCTTTTATTTTTCTTCAAATTGCATGAATAACCTCAGTCATGTATGATAAAATCTACATTGGTAAAATTGGTACCGGCAGATCCTTTGAGAATTCCATTAAGTAATCATCATTTGCTACATTTAGACATATACTGAATAAAAAACAATTTAATAGTTTATTTCTAAAAAAGAGGAAAGAAAAATAAAATAAGAACACAATAAGCCCTATTAAAAAATAAAAAAATAAAATAAATAAAAATCGCCTAGACCGACTAGACCCCGCCTAGGCAGCCCAGACCCCGTCTAGACCCGCCCAGAACCGCTCAGACTGCCCGCCCAACCATTAATCTGAGCAGTTTTCCACCTTCTAGCGTAGGCGGCCGCCTAGGCCGATTTTTAGAACATTGCTATATGTGCATGTTATAGTGCAACCATTTGACCTAAATTGTTGTCTGGATAAGTTGAACTTGTAAGGGAAATGATTAGTGTTAAATTTTTTTGCTGTTGGTATACTTACTATACACAATCTTACTATAAACTGAGGACATCTCTCACAATATATACACAGGTTTTGGTCAAAGATGGTCAGTAATTTTCTCAACCACTAGTGCTTTATTTTAACTTATGATTGATAAGATCAATCACATTACTGTTCTTGTAATCCCTCCGTACGAACTTGACAAAAGAAATCTCCAGTCTAGTATGATAAACTAAAAATTAATTTACAAGTAGATCCCAGTGAAGGGTGGAATTAGATCCAGATTGAAGCTCTTTCCATTTTCTTTGGCAACTGTTTTGACATCGCATGTCAAGGATCGAGCATACAACACCATTCAGAATTGCAAGAAACTAAGGAGAATCAGCATATAAGAGTCCAACGCCGGCATCCCAACTTGGTTTGCATCACCAGAATGCCACTGCAATCATATGTATAACTCTCAAACAATTGTACCAAAAAAAGAATCTCCTCCATTTTTCTGCGATCAAAACATCTGAAGTGTTGAATCTAAACCATATATCACAGTCTTTTCATCCAAATATGATGTAGCTTCATAAATGTCTTACTTCATGATCAGTATAATATTGATTATGGTAAAAAAAAAAATTTAATTTCAAGTCCAAGCATCAATTCATATAGGCTACAGATATTGAATGGATTCGAGTTTTGAGAGAGTGCTTAAATAATAAGTTTTAATAAATATCGGAATCTCTAATCATATAAGCAGCAGTCCGTTTACACGAAATGTGATAAGCGGAGTCACATGGATGCAACAGCAACTCATGGCATATTCTAGTCATGGGTGTGCAACTCTTCTTCTGAATGTTGTTGTAAACTTTTTATTGAGAAACAAAATTACATATAAACTCTCATGCATGCAGCATCAACATGCATGCAATCTGTAATACTTGGAAAAGAAAGTACTCAATTAGCAGCTTCACTACTGGGGACATGGAGCAATTAAATGCATCAAATAGCTAGAGTCGGAGTAGCTTAGGCACATTGGAAACCAGATGGAAGTTTCTTGCCACAGGTATTTAGGAGCAGAGTGAGAGAGACTGGGACATTGAGGTTGACACCCAATACGTTGGCTTTGATGGCAGTGCAAAGGCAGATGGCGGCTTCGAGATCAGTAATGCCTTGGATGAGGGTACAACAAGGTAGAGTTGATGGACTTCCCACCACAACATTTACCAACTGAAGCAAATTGGCACACACACCCAACTTCAAGGCATCCCTTGGGCATTTACCCCCTGAAGAAGGTGCTGGTGTGGTTGGGGTAGTTGGAGTTGAAGGTGTACTGGGAGTCGGCGTTGGGGTACTTGGGGTTGAAGGTGT
Organism: Berberis vulgaris; assembly: GCA_963556465.1. NCBI lineage: Eukaryota > Viridiplantae > Streptophyta > Magnoliopsida > Ranunculales > Berberidaceae > Berberis > Berberis vulgaris. The sequence continues at coordinate 14,060,518 of OY747129.1, read as the reverse complement.
ACTTGGAGTTGGAGTTGGCTTGGGTTTAGGAGTTGGTGTTGGGGTACTTGGAGTAGAAGGTGTTGTTGGGGTACTTGGAGTTGGCTTTGGTTTAGGGGTTGGTTTGGGGTTGGAAGGATTGTTGCAATTGCAGGTGGCAGTGACCATGGAGAAGAAGAGAAGGTTGAATGAGAGGAACAGAGCAACTGAAGCTGCAGAGTTTTTGGAGTTCATCTTTCTTGATTTCTTCTTTCTCTGCTATGGATTAATTAGTAAAGATAGAAAGGATTGATGGTTTGAATTGAGTTAGAGTAATTGGTGGGTATTTATAATGGTGAAATGAACGATTTACAAGCAAGGAGAGACAAAAATTTGTAAATTGAAAGATGAATCATGCACTATAGTAGTGATTTGGGCGTGACCATCATTGTTTTAGCTGGCAAAGCTAAATTTCTACGCATATATTTGGATGTTTGTGCATGCAGTGGAGGAATGAAAATTTGGTCAGCAAACTTCTGGAACTCTAATAATATCTATCAATATTTGACTATGGATTATGCATAGTTGACTATGGACCCGTGCACAAACTACAAATATCCAAAACCTCACTTTGATTGGACCCAATATTTTGATGCTTGGATGTCGACCAGGACCTATGATTGCAGAGTATCTACGCGCCTGGTCGTAATTCCCCTTGTTTGCTACTTGAAATGGAATCACGTTTACATGAGTAACACAATGTTCAACTCTCCAGAGGTACAAATTTAGGCAGTCATGAGTTGAATAATAGTAATGCAGTTGCTATGTTTGACATTTAAATGAGAGATATTATGCACGAAGCGTTTCCAATTCCCACTAAATTTGGATATTAGGCAGCCAAGCTTAAAGCAGCAGAAAAACAAATGTATGACTTATCGAATTTTACACACCAACTATGTCGGTAAAAGTAAAGTATGGCTCTATTACTTCTCATAAATGAGAATATTTTTTTTAACAAGATCTACAAGGTTTAAAGAAGGCTATCCTCTGGCCAATGCATTTCGCGTTCAAATTTGTTTTTGGTATAATTTCCCATCTATATGTTCTAGATAAGTTTGACCAAATTTTGAAGTGAGACGTGGGGAAAAAGTAATTAAATTGGTCAAGCATTCACTCATGAGTGTACATTACCGACCATCTTATATGGCTCTATGAGAAATTTCCTTCAAACCCACAATTTTATTTTTCCTAATAAAAAGCATATACCAATATCATTCTGTGGTTGGATTTGCTTATGCTTGCTATAAACCTTCTTATTGTTTCCTTCAACTGGGAAGAGTTTCGAACAATTGTTGTCATCATTATGAGCCTTAGCATAAAACATTGAGCTTGTGTTGTGAACATGGTAGTATAGTTAATTCAATTCTAATCCAAGAATAGGTATTGAGTGGTCTCTCTTCAGTATCACCATTCTGCAAGGACTCTGAGGCTTAATTGTTTACAAGGGGAGTTATAATTATACAATCTGTTTTCATTGCTTCTTTAACTGACATGTCTTCTTTAATTATAGAATATTGAAAAGATTTTTTAAATTCATCTCGTATTGTTTATTTGTGAAGCTCATGAATTTAAAAGTTGTACCATCGAATTAACAACTAGCAACAATTTGTTTGATAAGCTATTTCACATCCTTGTTCTTAAAAAGAAATAAGGAACACACACGCTCTCACTCTCTTTCACTTTCGTTCATCTCAAACTTCAATCATTTCTATTGTTTCGTTTCAAACCCTAAAAAAAATTCATCTAATTGAGCTAAATCAGAGTCTCCTCATTCTGCTATAAATTCATGAAGTTTTTGCGACCCATTCCTCGCCCTTTCTCCGGCCTTAATCATCGTGACGTTTATCAGAATGACATTTCAAAGCTAAAGATCATCATGAACTCTGGTGACGAGACTGTGAGTTTGAAATTGAAATTACAGATAAAGTTTGGCTTGTAGTGATTGATTTCGTTGATTTTTTAAGTTTGATTTTGGTGAATAATTGAATCTTGGATTGGATGAGAGCTATTTGTCGCTCGTGGCAAAGCATAATGGTCTTTCGATTGTTGGAGAGGCTTCGATTCAGGTGAATCGGCAGAGTTTTAGCTCACTTTTCTGCGCTTTGCTGTTATTGCTTTTTATAGTTTATTATCTTTAATTTTGTTTGATCGTAGGCAAATACTATCTATGGTGCACTGTGTGGACTAGAGGTACGAACATTTCAAATATATATATATATATATATATATATATGTATAATTTTTTATTGTTTAGTAAAATTTTTCAATCTTTAGTAATATCCTAAGGTTTGAAAGTACACAGACATGTCGTGGATGGTGAATAAGAAGGTTAACTAGAGACGTTAAGTTGAATGGTTAGAAGTATGAGACATATTGGAGATAAGGAAGTTTGTGTTTGGATGATAATTGGCATTGTATATCATTCAAGAGTAGCAAAGTAGTTTTCAATCAAATATACTAAACAGACTAAAAGGACACAGTTCTTTTGGCTTTCTTTGTTGTCTCGTGTGTCATTTGCTGGGCAGTAGCTGTGTTAAATCAGTTGGTTATTAGAGAGTAGAAGTTTGGTTAGATTTCATGGAGTTTGATGCAACTAGGGAAGGCAAAAGTTCTGGTCTAGTTTCTTAAACGTGTAACTGTTGGTAGCTGTTGTAATTTTTCCTAATTTATTGTAGCATATGGCACGCGGGATTTGGTATGACTCTTTTAGATGAGTTATCAGTCTGACCTTATCCCTAATCCCCAAGGTTAGAATTACAAACCCATAGGGAGTATTTGATTTTTGATCCACACATGAAAGCTGGCAGCCAAACCTTTAATTCATCTTGCGCTTTTGGTATAACTTGATAGATTGATGGTTGAATCCGTACCTAGAAACAATCAACTTGAGCGAGAGTGCTTTAAAATATACAATTTGTGCTAGAGTAAGCTACAAGTAAGATCACTCACACAAAAAATCAACTTATTAAAAAAAAATTCAAGCGGGTGGGATAAGTGCATGTCTAAGTGACTAAATATAATTAAAAAATCATGCCCTCGGATCTCAATCTTTTGTAAAGTTATATTATCTACTATGTAAATTACTCAGTGAGCTTGAAGAGAAACCATTAATAAATAGTTAAATTTTACTACATATTAGATGGTGTTGTGTGTTCCTAGCGAGAACAGTCATGGGTTGTAAAAAGCGTAGCTCATGGTTGTTCTACTGATTATATTGGTATAAATTGAGCAACTCAAACAAATATATTAGTACATTTATTCTATTGTAATATTGCTAGGCAAGGTGGAGGGACTTGTCTCATGTTTTGGCTTTAGTACTCTTTGCAATCTTGCCAGTGCAGTTGAGAAACCTTCAGAGAAAAACAATTCATGATACCATTGCATTTCTCAATAGTGTTGTTGTGTGAAATTACTTTTTATATTGTTTTGGGTATCTTGGGTTTTCTCAGACAGGTGTGATGTGTGTAGAAATTTGAGGTGTAATGGCTTGTCAAAAGGGTGTTGTAAGTAGGTCTTGAAGTTGATTCTCTATGCCATTTTTAGGACTATTTACCAAAATAGAATACAAAAATGGTCTAAGGATTGTTCAAAATGGTGATATTCTCCTTAAGAAAGTCTTTGTTTCTGATGAGGATAGGTTGGCTAATGAACACTCTTTTCAGGATACGAGTAAGGTAAGAGGGTATACCAATTTCCTTAAATTGTTGCTTATGATAAAGAAGAAAAGACTTGCACATGCATTGTAGAAATTTTAATTTTCATAAATATCTATGAGGGTCAATATGTTTGGATGTTATGTTAGTTTTCTTGGTTCTTGCAGATTTAGGATTATATTCTCCCTAACAATTACTTAAAACAAGTACTTGCAGTTTCACATGTAGTTATGGTTGATTGGCAACCAATTGGCATCGCAATGGGTGTTTATGATACATACCAAAGATAGCGTAAAATAAGCATTTTCTAATATGTTCCAACACTCGAGATTGAATTTTTAACTTCTGGGTGGCTTAAAAATTAGGTGACAAAATGGGTGTCTATGGAATGACCCTTATGCCTATAGTTATTGCCTCAGTGGCTTCGGGTATTCTTTTTCAAATGAACCGATGACTATGATTACTACTCTCTGCTTCTTTCAGTTCTGGCTTGGTTTTGGCATTGGCGGTGACTACCCAATTTCAGCTACTATCATGTTTGAGTATGCCAACAAAAAGACCCATGACACCTTTATTGTTATTTTCTTTGCCACGTAAGGTTTTGGAATTTTAGGTGGTTGAATTGTTGGATTCATCATCTTTGTTGTGTTAATGTCAAGTATGATGTTCCACCTTATCTGCAAGAAATGACCTTCTGATAACCTTCTTGTTGACTGGATCCCATAACTTGTTCCCAAACTTGTCACCCGCATAACCCAATAAAATACACAGTTTGGATTTATCATCAAGCTTAGATCTCTCATCTTTGGATATGTGCACAAATGCCCTCCAACCAAAGACCCTTAGGTGATCATAACGAACTTTTTTTTTTAACTCCACACCTTCTCTACAACTTCTCCATTTAGTGGCGCTGAATGAGATAAGTTAATCAAGTAACGTGCAGTGTGCATTGCCTCCCCCCCCAAAAACTTCTTGGGAATTTTGAGTTAGAAAGCAAGCATTTAATTCTTTCTAAAATGGTGTGGTTCATCATTTCTGCTACACCATTATGTTGTGGAGTCTTGGGTACTATCTGCTCATATTTGATACCATGTCTGATGCAATACTCTTCATATGGGCAAATGTACTCTCCCCCATTATCTGTGTGGATGCATATCAACTGCTTCCTTGTGCTTTCCACCACGCTATGGAAAGACTTGAAGACATCAAGTACTTGATCTTTGGTCTTCCTTGAAGCATCATCTATGAAAGTAACAAAATATAATGCCCCACTAAGGGTTTTTGGTTTCATAAGTCCACACACATCAAAGTAAACCTACTCTAAAACATTAGTCATCCTTTTAGGAGAATTTCTATGAAAGAATACTCTATGTTGTTTATCAACAAGAAAATGAATGCAATTCTTTGAATGCATACCTTTCATGTTAGGCAAAAATTGCACTTTGGCTAGGATTTGAAGTCCCTTCTCGCTCACATGCTCGAGTTTCCCATGCCACAAATTTGTGGACGATTCAATATCAATTGCATTAAGCTCACCGGTACATAGCTTGACCTGTGTCTTGTACAAAGTGCAACACTTTTTACTTCTTGCCACCACAAGTGACCCCTTAGTAAGCTTCCACTACCAATTTCCAAGCTGACTAATGTACCCTTCATCATCTAATTTTCCCACAGAAATTGGGTTCCACCAGAGATCTGGTTTATGTTCAACATTTTTTAGAACTATTGTATATCTAACATTAGTCTCAAAGCTCACATCAACCATTCCTACAATTTCTGCAACACCTTTGTTTCCCATCCTCAAAACACCAAACTCACCTAACTTGTAGTTAGTGAAGAAATCCTTGCGAGGAGTAGCATGACATGAAGCACCTGTGTCAATCACCCAATCTGTGTCTAGGCATGTAACACTAAGGCAAGCTTTATCATCACAATCTACAAATATGATGTCCCCGCCTGTTGCAATAGTTGTAGAATGACTATCTCACTTCTCATCACCTTTTTCTTTCATTCGATCTAGCTTGGCTTTTCGACATTCATTTCTGTAGTGACCCATTTTGCCACAATAGAAACATTTCACATTCATTCTTGGTCCAGACTTTCCCCAGGAAGCTTCTCTATTATTAGGTTTCCTGCTTTTACTTCTCCCTCGCTTTTTTATAACAAGTGCCTCTGTTTGAGATGAACCTGAAGATTATCTTCTCACTTTTTCATTCAACAAACTACTTGTTACAAGGTTCATTGTCATAACACCATCTGGGGCGGAGATACATATAGACACAACTAAAGTCTCCCAACTGTCTGGCAATGAACTAAGTAATAGCAATGTCTGCAACTCATCGTCTAAACTCATCTTCATAGAAGAGAGTTGATTTACAGCAGTTTGAATTTCATTCAAATGCTCTGCAACTGAAGTCCCTTATTTATATTTCAGATTTACAAGCTTCCTAATCAAGAAAGCTTTGTTTCCTGCAGTTTTCCTCTCTTACAACCCTTCCAATTCCTTCCAAAGAGAATAGGCAGAAGTTTCTGTAAAAACATGGTGAAACACACTATCATCTAACCATTATCGAATTTAACCAAGAGCCTTTCGATCAAGTTTCTTCCATTTATCATCACTCATTTTTTCCGGTTTATTTCCATCGTTAACAATGGGCTCGGAGAAGTCCTTGCAATAAAGTAAGTCCTCCATGTTTGATTTCCAAATAGTCCAATTGTTTCCATTGAAACTCACCATCCGACTATTATTCTGTTCCATGATTTGCACACGGTTAATCTAACCTTGTTCTGATACCACTGTTGGGTATTAACACCTAAATTATGTATTCAATTCACACAGATAAGATATATGCAAGTAAAAAAAATAAAACAAATGACACCAAAATTTGTTAACGAGGAAACTCTCCAAAGCAAAGAGAAAAACCTCGTGACCTAGTCCAGACAAAACTCCACTATGACATCAATAATCGGATTACAACCTCCCTTAGAAATTATGGATTTCACCAATCCTCAAGAAAACTTACAATCTTTTGGTTTACTAACTTCCTTACCTACTAATAGGTAAATGTCAAACAATAATTTAATAAAATAGATTGTTAACACACTAGGGTTGAAGAATTGTAGAAAGCCATTGGCGGAGAGAAACTTGGATGTTGTGGTTGAACCTTAACAAACACCATACACAAGAGCACACATTGTCTTCACAATCTTCTTCTCCGAATACAAAGTAAAATGCGTGTTCACAAACCCTTAAACCCTCCCTCAAACTAACCCACAATGAGAGAGATAGAGAGATGAACAAAGATAAGGTTTTTTTTTCTTTTCTCTTTTCCTCAACCTAAACCATGATTTGGGTTCCTATTTTTATTTCACCAATTTCTTCCTTATTAAAAATTGGTCCCTAATGTTTTAGGCCAATTAGTAATAAGCCCTCCACATTGGAGGGACCACCAACAAGAAGTAGCAAAGAGGTTGACTTGGAAGTTAGGGAAGGTGCTAGATTGGCAAAAAGTATTATCAAAGAGATGAAAAATCTGAAGGACTTCAGAGTTGTTGTGAACGGTGTGAACGTAGACTTGGAACTCTCAAAAGGTGTACGCACGAAGTATTATGAACTATGTTGGACTAATATTTCTTCCTTTCATCCAAGCCTTGTGAAGGGAATCAACCATAAACTAGTTGGAGAATTAGACAATAACATTTACCATGCTCTATTGAATTGTGATAGACCAACAACAAGGAATTGGATAGAAACATCTCCTAGTCTTCGATATATACTAGGAACACCAACAATTGAAGCATCAACATTGCAACACTGAAAATGCATACAATTCTTATGTACATTGGTACTAAGACTAGAAACTAACCCGAAGAAAGAAACAAAATGTTTGTAATTTCAGTGTGATTTGATGGCTATTATAATTTCCATTTTAACCCGTGTGTACCCTTACACTTTCTTAACCCTTACATATACCATTATGTTTTTTCAATGAAACAATTTTGAGTTTATTTTTTCTCTTTTTTTCAGGTTTTTTAATCAATAAATTTTTAGTTAAAATATTGGTAGTGGTAGACGAAAGTTGTGTTGTTGATGAGATGAAGTTGAGTGATAGGGTATTTGTTGGATGAAACAATGCCAGTCTTTTGTGTCATCCAACTGACCACCCAGACAGGAGGGCTTCACCAGCGGGTAGACACCTAGCTTATTCATCTTGTCGGAAGTCAGAAAATAAAGCATTTTCGTCGACAGTCGGAACACAACATCTTTCTTCATTATTAGAATGCAAATCAATATACTCCATCTGCTCGACGCCATCTAGGCAAGGCAATACCCTGATAAAATAGGAAACGCCAAATGACGTCAGAAAGAGGGAAGCGCAAGCCAGCCTCGAACATGGCATTATACAAGCAAATGAACCCCTCCCTCAGAATAATCTGAGACCCGCCTTTCGCAAAGAGCGACAATCTCAGATCATCAAGAATTTCATACCATTGATGGAGGTCGGCCAAATCCTTCTCTGACGTTAGTGGGACCCTAAAGAAGTTAAAGCAAGCCGCATGTCACTCACAAAAATAATGAAGTTTTGCAAACATGATTGACGAAAGGGTCTAGCTTGATCAAACTAGTAAAGTTAAAACGAAGAGCAGAAGAAAGCTCTCGAAGGTAAAGAGGTAAAACTCGCTCAAAGCAGGCTTATATAGGATTGGCGTATGGGAGAAGTAATTACGTAACCACTGCATGAGCAATAACTTCAGTGCAGAAGCCGAAAAGGCGTTGAAATATGCCATCATGGCATCAAACAATCTCCCAAGCACAGTCAGTTAGTGGGCCTATATGCAAACCCATTAATGAGACATAAAATAATCATCCGATCACAGCAGTACACGTGGCACAGGTCAACTATAATATGAAAAAGCCTCAATGCGGTCTCAAGCAGGCCCAAGCATGGTCCAGCCCAAGCTTAGCCTAGTCACTGTTCAACACCTAAGTCAGGTGCCCAAGCCCAAAATATGCAAGCCCAACGTGGTACAAATCATGGAGCTTGGCCCATGACAATAAGGCCCGAACACAAATCTTTGGGCTGTTCCATGTTCGAAATCTATTTGCACGGCTCTTGATCCAATCAAGTATTGGGTCCCAAACAAAGTCAAGTGTCGAAGGGAACTCAGTCATGGATAGGTAAGATCCTAAGCGAGATCTCCTCCCTCTATCCACGCCTCGACGTTAGAGTCAATGAAGGAGTGACATATTTGTTATATAAGGACGCTTCTTGCCACAGGTATTGAGAAGCAAACTGAGGTTGTCTTTGGTTGCATGGAATCCTATGTCATGGAATTCACGACGGGAACGCCTAATTCTAAGCTAATTTGGAGTTTGTGAACAATGGTGGGAATGGAAGTCCCATGAATATGAGGATCACACTCCTTGGTCCCCCCAAAACACGTGACTTCATTGGTCATACCGCTGCTTAAAGATTTGAAAGGCCTTGGATGAGGGTGCAACAAGGTAAAGTTGGCGGACTGCCCACCACAACATTCACCAATCCAAGCAAATTGGCACATACACCTAATTTGAAGGTATCCCTTGGACAAGTACCTCTTGAAGAATGTGTGGGAGTTGGAGTTGGTTTTGGGTTGGAGCACTGGCCACAATTGGCAATAACCATGGAATAGAGCACTGAAATATGATTATTGGCAGCCATATCCTTCATTTTTTTAACTAATAGTAGTGATAGACGACACTTGTATTGTTGATGACTTGAAGTTGAGTGATATAGGGTATTTGTAGGATGAAACAATGTACAAGCGGTACTAAAATATTTTAATGTAAGCATGGTTTTAGATGATGAATAGATAATTTATAGGCATATATTTGGATGTATTCGCTATGACGATTGAAAATTAGCATGGTCAGAACATCTAGAACAAACCCTTGGATGTATTATTGTGAAATGCTTCTCACGATGACCATTTTCATTACAAGGACTAGGGGTGGAAGGACACTACGTGCGCATATATTCAATACTTTATTTTATATTTAAAAATATCAATAAAAGAATCTCCTCCATTTTTCTGAGATCAAAACATCTGAAGTGTTGAATCTAAAACATATATCACAGTCATTTCATCCAAATATGATGTAGCTTCATAAATGTCTTACTTCATGATCAGTATAATATTGATTATGGTAAAAAAAAAAAGATTAAGTTCAAGTCCAAGCATCAATTCATATAGGCTACAGATATTAGAATGGATTGGAGTTTTGAGAGAGTGCTTAAATATTAAGCGGCGTCACATGGATGCAACAGCAACTCATGGCATATTCTAGTCATGGGTGAGCAACTCTTCTTCTGAATGTTGTTGTAAACTTTTTATTGAGAAACAAAATTACATATAAACTCTCATGCATGCAGCATTAACATGCATGCAATCTGTAATACTTGGAAAAGAAAGTACTCAATTAGCAGCTTCACTACTGGGGACATGGAGCAATTAAATGCATCGAATAGCTAGAGTCGGAGTAGCTTAGGCACATTGGAAACCAGATGGAAGTTTCTTGCCACAGGTATTTAGGAGCAAAGTGCGAGAGACTGGGACATTGAGGTTGACACCCAATACGTTGGCTTTGATGGCAGTGCAAAGGCAGATGGCGGCTTCGAGATCAGTAATGCCTTGGATGAGGGTACAACAAGGTAGGGTTGATGGACTTCCCACCACAACATTTACCAACTGAAGCAAATTGGCACACACACCCAACTTCAAGGCATCCCTTGGGCATTTACCCCCTGAAGAAGGTGCTGGTGTGGTTGGGGTAGTTGGAGTTGAAGGTGTACTGGGAGTCGGCGTTGGGGTACTTGGGGTTGAAGGTGTACTTGGAGTTGGAGTTGGCTTGGGTTTAGGAGTTGGTGTTGGGGTACTTGGAGTTGAAGGTGTTGTTGGGGTACTTGGAGTTGGCTTTGGTTTAGGAGTTGGTTTGGGGTTGGAAGGATTGTTGCAATTGCAGGTGGCAGTGACCATGGAGAAGAAGAGAAGGTTGAATGAGAGGAACAGAGCAACTGAAGCTGCAGAGTTTTTGGAGTTCATCTTTCTTGATTTCTTCTTTCTCTGCTATGGATTAATTAGTAGAGATAGAAAGGATTGATGGTTTGAATTGAGTTAGTAATTGGTGGGTATTTATAAGGGTGAAATGAACGATTTACAAGCAAGGAGAGACAAAAATTTATAAATTGAAGGTTGAATCATGCACTATAGTAGTGATGTGGGCGTGACCATCATTGTTTTAGCTGGCAAAGCTAAATTTCTACGCATATATTTGGATGTTTGTGCATTCAGTGGAGGAATGAATAATGTCTATCACTAGCTCTATTATTGCTTAATATTTATGGATTATGCATAGTTGATTATGGACCCGTGCACAAACTACAAATATCCAAAACCTCACTTTGATTGGACCTAATATTTTGATACTTGGATGTCTACCAGGCCCTATGATTGCTGAGTATCTACGCTCCTGGTCGTAATTCCCCTTGTTTGCTACTTGAAATGGAATCACGTTTACATGAGTAACACAATGTTCAACTCTCCAGAGGTACAAATTTAGGCAGTCATGAGTTGAATAATAGTAACGCAGTCATTTAATGCAAAAAAACAAACTTCTTTGGAATTTTGAGTTAGAATGCAAGCATTTAATTCTTTCTAAAATGGTGCGGTTTATCCTTTCTGCTACACCATTATGTTGTGGAGTCTTGGGTACTATCTGCTCATGTCTAATACCATGTCTTGATTATTTTCTGCATTTAGCCACGGTTTTAAGCCATGGCAAGCATTAAGGCCACGGTTTTAAGCCGTGGCAAGCATGAAGGGCCACGATTTTAAGCCGTTGCACGCATGATATACCACAGTTGTAAGCCGTTGCCAGTCAAAACAAAATTCAAAAAAAAAGAAATCTGGTTTGTTGCGAGGGTTGGAAACCGTTGCAAATTAATATAAGCGAAAAAAAAATTACATTTTTTTTGCTGCTGCAGCAAAATCACAGCCCCACACCTGCAAAATCATAGTTGATAACAATTTAAAATTAAGCGTGAAAACTGAATATGAATGTTTCAATTTGCACAAATATTAGATGATTCAATCATTGATATGCAATAACAAATCAATGAAGGAAACACAGACTTGAAAAGAAACCATTTGTATTAACAAACAACAATTTTTCCCAATTAGGTCAAATCTTAAAACCAGAGAAATCTCAAGACGAAACATATTGTAACAAGTAGAATAGTTAACCACCAAATCCATACAAAGTCCTCCCCTGCCCTTTCAAAGCATACACAACATCCATGGCAGTCACAGTCTTCCTCCTCGCATGCGCAGTGTAGGTAACAACATCTCGTATAACATTCTCCAAGAAGATCTTGAGAACCCCTCTGGTCTCCTCATAGATGAGACCGCTGATACGCTTCACGCCTCCTCTTCTCGCCAACCTTTGAATTGCAGGCTTTGTGATCCCCTGGATGTTGTCTTTAAGCACCTTGTGATGACGCTTCGCACCTCCCTTTCCCAGCCCCTTTCCTCCCTTTCCACGTCCAGACATTTTCAATCAACACCAAACCACCCTCGTTCATTTCTGCAAATATATTCACAAATCAGTCAATTTGGGACTTGAACAACTAATTACATGGAAATACCTAATCTACAATTTAAATTTATAGATTAACAAAACCCTAGCTAAGGAGAAAACGAAACCATAAATGCTGATGAAAGAAAAAAAAGAAAATAAAAAGAGATAGTAACCCTACAATTTGGTCATTTTCCCTGTATAACCAATATCATCCATGCCAACCATAAGCATCCCAATGAGAACTATTACAGATGTGAAACAGAAAGGGCAAGTCATCCACGAATTCCATAGATGATGTTAATGAGTTCTTTTTCCAGATAAACTTCCATAACAAATCATAAGAGGAGTGCAGGACTAGAGGATTCGAGCGGAGAGAGGAGGCAAAGTACCTGAATAATGAAACTTGAACTGGTTCTAAAATGCTCAGCGTGTACCTGCATAACTCTCCCCTACAGAGAAGACCTCACCTGGACTAGATCGGATTTATGCAGGTACAGAAAATGGTTCTGTACCTTAGCTTCTCTGCTTTAGAGTTATGCAGGTAACCTTTCTGCTCGAAACACCAAACTCTTAAAAGCATATTCGTCAGCAAATGCCACTTCTTCTGGTTTTCGGTCCCGGCTAGAACTAACTAAATCAGTCAAATCAGTTGTATTCTACAAAAAGAAACAATTATAAGTCGAAATTGTGTCAAAGCTATGAACCATTATGTCTGATAACATTGTAATAAATGACAAAATCAACAAAAGTGCACTGTAAAGTTTTGATTAGTGAAAATACTAAATAACAAAATCATACAAAGTAATTGTCAAATAAAAGTGTAAAAAGACTTGTTCATGATGTTAATAGAGATTCCTACAAAGTAGTTTTTACTATACCTGTATCAATAGATCATATAAGCGAACAAGTCCCTCAGGCTTCATTCTCTTTTCACCCTTAGTAAATTTACTTTTAGCAATGCTAAGAAGTAGTTGATTTCGTTCTATGGTACACTGTCCTAATACAGTACTAACAGCCTTATCAAGGCCATTCAAGCCATCTTTCACATTTTCAGCATTACCTGCAGTGACCTAAAACAGGCAAGCAATCTAAATATAAGAGTGTAAGCATCAAAGAATACAAAAAGACACAAGTAAAAGCTAGCGTCAAGAAAATGCTTAGAAATGCCTAACTATAAAACAGAACTATTGGTGTTCATACGAAGTCATTGCGGATTGAGCTCTGTGCATTATGATAAGCAGTAAAGATTTTGTCGAAGACACCAAATCTTTTCTCTGCTGGCAATGAATCTGACGCCGAACTCTTGAGATCTTTCTCCAGCTCCTGAGATGATCAAATTTATTGCGTGAGAAATGAAAATCATAACAAAGATACCAGTTTCCTAAAATGAAGTAAAAGTCTATATTTTATGGTTTATTTGTCTACATTTATAACAGCCAATCGGTAGTTGGTCTTGGAAAACTGCCATTTTTCAAACCCAGCCAACACCCCCCCCCCCCCCCCCCCAAATAAAATAAAAAATTTATTTCTTGCCATAATGCCAACATGAAGCAAAGACAAGGTCATGACCTTTCAGTGAGAAATTTTTGAGTGCACTTTGTTCAATTAAAAATGAAAGTTGAACCGTGTTGATCACAGATGGCTTGGATACATAAGAGATACAACGCCATTTTAAGCTGTGTAACTAAACAATCAATGTATTAAGACAAAATGGTACACCTTTTAGAATGGATACCCGGGTCTTCGCATTAGAGATTGGAAACCTATGACCAAGCTAATGAAACTCGGTCATAGATGCAGCCTGCTGAGATCTCGCTTCATCCATGACTGCCTGCAAACAAGAAATAATACAAGCCAAAATTTACAATGTAGTTGATACTACTATAACTTAAAGGAAGAAGAGAGATCATCATCATCATCATCAAAGCCCATTCCCGAGATTTTCGGGGTCGGCTACATGGATTTTGGTTCTCCAAGCAATGCGATCTTCCCACATTTCCTCACCTAATCCAAGCTCAATGATATCTTCATTCACCGTCTTCATCCAAGTTTTCAACGGTCGTCCCCTCCGTCTACACCCTCCATTAACTTGCTAATCTAAACATTTTCTAATTGGCGCCGTGCTTGGTCTCCTCCGCACATGACCAAACCAAGTTAAACGTCTTTCTCTAATTTTTTCTACTATGGGCGCTACACCTAAGTATCTCCTAATTCTTTCATTTCTAATTTTATCCTTACGAGTTTTACCATACATCCACCTTAACATACGCATTTCTGCTACTGCCATCCTATGCGTATGTTGTCCCGTAGTAGCCCAACATTCTGAACCGTATAGCATGGCTGGTCGAACAATTGTCTTATAGCATTTCCCTTTTAGCCTTGCAGGCATTCTTCTATCGCATAATACTCCTGACGCCATTCGCCATTTCAACCAACCAGCTTTAATCCTATGGTCTACATCTGCTCCAATAGCCCCATTCTTTTGAATTATAGACCCTAGATATCGAAAAGCCTCACACTCCGGGACCTCGACACCTTCGATCTCAATTGCATTACTTCTCCCTCTTGGTTCACACCCAAAGTTGCACACTAGATACTCCGTCTTCGAACGGCTAATTCTAAAACCTTTACTCTCTAAAGCCTCCCGCCACTTAACTAATTTCTGACCTAAACCTGCACTAGTCTCATCCATTAAGACAATATCATCTGCAAATAACATGCACCAAGGTACATCTTCTTGCAGATGTCTCGTCAACTCATCCATGACCAAAGCAAAGAGATATGGACTTAACGCCGACCCTTGATGTAGTCCTACTGTCACTGAAAATTCACTAGACATCCCACCTACTGAGCGAACACTTGTTACAACCCCTTCAAATAATCACTTTTATATTTTGAATCTTGTCTAAGACAATGTTTTATTTATTGTTCAATTGCCATGCCTACATTACCATTAAAAAAAAAAACACTTACAGCTAGGTTGTGTGTCACTGTGACTCTAAAACTAGGATAACCTAGATATCAGCGATACAAACACAAACAATATAATCTTCAAGACATGCACTTGCTTTTAGATATATCAGTGTATGAATTACGCAATAAATTACCAATCTAGTGCTTCTCAACATTGCTGTAACTGGGAATATATATATTTTAAATCTGTTGCACTGATATTCATAGGTTACACATGACCCGAAAGTAAAAGAAGGAAATAGAGGAAGCATTACCTTATCAGACTCACTCAAGCGACCAGTCTTTGATAGAAATCTGTTAGAGATTAATCTAGACTAGTTCTAGAAGAGATGTGTCTTTTGGTGTTCCAGTGTGTCTTTTAGTATTACTAAGTGTCTTTTACTAAGTGGTCATGTGAGTCCTATTTAAACCCATGTATTATTTGGTTTCAATCAAGGTGAATGAAGTAAGTTCTTTACACATCAGAGTTCTAAGAGATTACACTCTCTCTTGTTTTTCTTTATCTTCTTTTTCATTCACATAGTTGGTTAAATCCCAACAAATTGGTATCAGAGCCTAGTTGAGAGAAACATGGCGTTCAACAACAACAATTCCGTCCAACCTCCACTTCCTTTTCTTACCAGTAAAAACTACAATCATTGGAGAATGAAGATGATGGCCCTATTTGGTTCACAAGACCTATTGGAGATCATAGAGATTGGTTTCCAAGAGCCCGAAGATGAAACAACTCTTAATGCACAAGACTTGGCCGAGTTGAAGTCTAACCGCAAGAAAGACTACAAAGCCAAGTATTTCATTATGCAAACAGTAGATGAAGCTATTCTGGACAGAATTTCAGTAGCCACAACGGCTAAACAAGCTTGGGATATTCTTTATTCTTCATACAAAGGAGATGACAAAGTCAAGATGGTGCGTCTACAAACTCTTCGAGGGGAGTTTGATACACTAAGAATGAAGGAGTCCGAGACTATTGAAGAATACTTCAATCGGGTTATCTCAACTGTCAACCAATTGAGATTGAATGGTGAGAATCTAGAAGACCAAAGAATTGTCGAAAAGATCCTTCGGAGTTTGACTCGAAAATTTGAGTCTAGTGTTGTTGCTATTGAAGAATCCAAGGATTTATCTTCTTTGTCGGTGTAGAGTTTATTGGGATCACTACAATCCCATGAACTACGAATGAAGCAATATGATTCTAGTTCTATTGAACAAGCCTTTCAAACGCAAGTCTCCTTTAGAGATTCTTCTAAAGATGGCTTGAGAGGAAGAGGTCGTGGAAGAGCCACTTCTCGTGGTAGAGGAAGAGGCTATGGTGGACAAGAGAAATCTCATGATGGTGAGTCTTCATCTTATCAAGGAAGAGGGAGAGGAAGATCTTTCTTATCAAGTATTCAATGCCATCGTTGTCATATGTATGGCCATGTCAAGAAATATTGTAGAAAGAAGTTGGAGGAGGACAACAAAGAATCCAATTTTATGCATGAGGAGGAAGAAGCCAATCTTTTCCTTACATGCAATGTTCATGGAGCTTCCTTAGAAGATGTGTGGTTCGTGGATAGTGGTTGTAGCAACCACATGACCGGGAACAAGAAGGCCTTTGTGGAGATAAACGAGACATTTCAAAGTGAAGTTAGAACCGGAGATGACAACAAGCTTCAAGTCAAAGGAAGGGGTGATATTCTTGTCCAAACCAAGCAAGGAGTAAAGCGGATCTCAAATATATTTTATGTTCCAGGCCTTAAGCACAATCTCTTAAGTGTTGGAAAACTTCTTTTGAAGGGGTATGAAGTAAATTTCAAGGGAGCTTTCTGTGAGATCAAAGATAAGAATGATGTTATCATTGGAAAGGTGGGAATGACCAAAAGCAAAATGTTTCCTTTATCTTTCCAAAGTAACATTAATTCTTGTTTCTATACTATTCAAGACAAGTCTTGGCTATGGCATTATCGATATGGTCACTTGAGTTTTAAAACTCTTTCTCTTATGGGCAAGAAGAATCTTGTGGAGGGCTTGCCTACAATTCAACTTCAAGATACAGTATGTGAAGGATGTGTCTTGGGGAAGCATAGTAGGAATTCTTTTCCTAGTGGGAAGGCATGGAGAGCATCAAAGACACTTGAGCTTGTGCACACCGATCTTTGTGGGGCAATGCATACTACTTCAATTGGTGGTAACCGTTATTTTGTTACCTTCATTGATGACTATAGTAGGAAGACTTGGATATACTTTCTAAAACAAAAATCGGAAGTATATGGTTGTTTCAAAAATTTCAAGGCTTTTGTTGAAAAGCAAAGTGGTTTCCAATTGAAAACTCTTCGCTCGGATCAAGGGGGAGAATATATTGATCATGGGCTTCGAGATTTCTTAAAAGAGCATGGTATTCGACATCAATTTTCAGTCCGTGGTACCCCACAACAAAATGGAGTCGCCGAAAGAAAAAATCGCACAATTATGGAGTTGGCTAGAAGTATGTTGAAGGCCAAGGAATTGCCAAATTCCTTTTGGGCGGAAGCGATAGCATGTGTTGTTTATCTGTTGAATCGTTCCTCTTCTAAAAGTGTGCAAGACAAGACACCACAAGAAGCTTGGAGCGGACACAAACCAAGTGTTGATCACTTGAGAATTTTCGGAAGCATTGCCTATTCACATGTACCGGATGAAAGATGGAAGAAGCTAGATGACAAGTACGAGAAATGCATTTTTGTTGGATATAGTGAATGTTCCAAGGCATACAAGTTGTACAATCCCCTCACCAAGAAACTCATTATAAGCCGTGATGTGAAGTTCAATGAAGGAGAATATTGGAATTGGAGAGAAAATGCAACCAAAGAAAATTCAAGTTGCATAGAAATCGAAGAAGAAATTGAAGCTCCAATTGAAGAAAACGAAGAGGTTGGTGTTCCACCTTCTTCTCCCAATTCTACTTCATCACCCTCTTCATCTTCAAGTTCAAGTTCAACTTCAACTTCCCCTTCGAAGAAGACAAGGAGTATCCAAGATTTTTATGAACAAACAAGTAGTAATTTGGGTGACGATTTGTCCAATTTGGATGATGATTTGGTTAATTTTGCTTTGTTTGTTGATGCCGATCCAATTATGTTTGAAGAGGCTTCTAAAGATGAGAAGTGGAAGCTTGCAATGGATAATGAAATTGATGCTATTCAAAGAAACAAGACTTGGGAACTTGTTGATCTCCCAAATGACAAGAAACCCCTTGATGTGAAGTGGGTTTACAAAACAAAATTGAACTCAAAAGGCGAGGTTGATAAGCACAAAGCACGCTTGGTGGTGAAAGGCTACAAACAAAAGTATGGTGTTGATTTCCAAGAAGTATTTACACCCGTGGCTCGCCTTGAAACAATTTGAACAGTACTTGCATTGGCAGCTCAAAGAGAATGGCAAGTCTATCAAATGGATGTCAAATCGGCATTCTTGAATGGCTTTCTTGAGGAGGAAGTTTATATAACTCAACCACCTGGTTATGTGAATATTGGAGAAGAAACGAAAGTATGTCATTTGAAAAAAGCCTTATATGGGCTTAAACAAGCACCAAGGGCATGGTATAGTCGTATTGATGGCTATTTTTTGAAGAATGGTTTTAAAAGATGTCCATTTGAACATACTCTATACACCAAGGAAGGATCTCATGGTGAGTTTTTGATAGTATGCTTATATGTGGATGATTTAATCTTCACCGGAAGTTGTTCAAGTATGAATGAAGATTTCAAGAAAGCTATGATGAATGAGTTCGAAATGACCGACATGGGACTACTTCATTATTTCTTGGGCATTGAAGTTAAACAACAAAGAGATGGGATTATCATCACTCAACGGAAGTATGCAAAAGATTTATTTAGAAAGTTTAGAATGGAGGGCGCACTACCAATTAGCACACCTATGGAGGCTGGTTTGAAGCTAAGCAAATGTGAAGACAATAGGCATGTTGATGGAACTCTTTATAGAAGTCTTATTGGTAGTCTTATGTACTTGACTTCCACTAGACCCGATCTTATGTTTGCGGTGAGTATGCTTAGTAGATTCATGGAATCTCCTAGGCAAAATCATTGGGAAGCTGGAAAAAGAGTCTTAAGGTATGTGAGTGGAACAATTCATGAAGGCATTCAATTCACGAAAGTTGAAGAACCAAGTTTGGTAGGTTATTGTGATAGTGATTGGGGAGGAAGTGTTGATGATAGTAAAAGCACTTCCGGATATGTTTTTAATATTGGTTCCGGCGCAATCTCATGGGCATCTAAAAAGCAAGCTATTGTGACTCTCTCTACAACCGAGTCCGAATATGTCTCACTGGCTTTTGCATCTTGTCAAGCACTTTGGTTGATTTGGGTTTTGAGTGAACTCAAGCATGGACCTGTTAGTTCTCCTACACTGTTTTGTGATAACAGTTCGGCTATTTCACTTACAAAGAATCTGGTTTTTCATGGCAAAAGCAAGCATATAAGGATTAAATATCATTTCATTCGAGACTTGGTTAAGGAGGGACATATCAGTATGAAATTTTGCAGATCTCAAGATCAAGTTGCCGATATTTTCACTAAAGCTTTGAAGACCGACACATTCAACAAGTTGAAGAAGAAGCTTGGAATGGTGATAGTCTAGCTTAAGGAGGGATGTTAGAGATTAATCTAGACTAGTTCAAGAAGAGATGTGTCTTTTGGTGTTCCAGTGTGTCTTTTAGTATTACTAAGTGTCTTTTACTAAGAGATGTGTCTTTTACTAAGTGGTCATGTGAGTCCTATTTAAACCCATGTATTATTTGGTTTCAATCAAGGTGAATGAAGTAAGTTCTTTACACATCAGAGTTCTAAGAGATTACACTCTCTCTTGTTTTTCTTTATCTTCTTTTTCATTCACATAGTTGGTTAAATCCCAACAAATCTAAATATCCTATGAGCAAGTTCCCCATACTTCTTTAGCACAACTGATTCCACCTAAAAATTATAACAATAATTATACCAACAAATTTCTGACAGAAAGCATCAAATACACATTAAGTTACAATGCGAGAACTAAACATTAAATACCTCATCAGTCTGCGCTATTTTAATTATGTCCTTTATATTTACACATGAAGTTAAAGACAATGTTAGTCGGAAGTTGAGAGAATGACATACATGAAAAAGGAGTATTATTACAAACTAACACTACCCAAATTGTTTAAAATGGTGAAAAAGAAAGGTACCAACAGAATATAAGTCTTCCATCTCTCCACTGATGGGGCGGCAACCCAATTGGCCAAGGGCCGCTCTAACATGTTTTTTTTTTTTTTTTTTTTTTTTAAATAAACTTCCAGTGGGGAGGGGCAGCTATGGGATGCCAGACCTATATTACTTACCAAAAAATTGATTTACAACCAAAACGGGGGTACATTACGACTTTACCCTTATAAAAACCGAGCAAAAAATGACAAAAAGCCTTGCCCAAAGCTAAAATACCGCTACCCAGCCACAAGCTGGTTGATAAGATTTGAAGACTAAAAGCCCACTCACAATCACTTAAAACAAACCAAAAGACAAACATTTTAGCATAAAGAAACATCAAAAATGCGCCATACACCACTCTCATTTCCTGCAACCAGACCCGCTTACCATAGAGTGGCCCTGCAGGCGTTCCTATCAGCAGCTCCAGTGCCGAGCTCTGCCGAGGGAGAGTGCCAAAGCCACAGAGCAGCTCCAGAAAGCCGCAGCATCGCAGCAAACCGCAGCAACAGCTCCCGCACCAGGCTGAATCTGCTGCGCAAACAGCCTCCCCATCGCACCATACAGCATCAACAACAGCACCACCAGGCCGCAGCAACTCCCGAGCAGTCAGCTCTGGCCACTCAGTTAGTTTCACTGTGACCTCCCTACCCTGGATAGCACCCAGCATCGGCACCGTCTCAGCCAGCCACAACCTCGCATCAGGCCACAGCAGACCGCCGAACCCAGCACAGCACCAGAGCAAGCAGTGCTGCTCACCAGCGACCTGCGAAGCCAAACACCGCTGCCTCACCATGCCGCAGTCCAGGCCGTAACAGGCCGCAAAACCCAGACCGCAGCAACCAGAAATTTCCAGTCCGCGAACCCCACTCTGCTCTGAAAAACAGAGGACGCTCTGCCTTACAGCAGAGTACCCTGCCAGCGCTGATCCAGTACCTCCTCTGCCCAGCATTGTTGCGTCTACTCTTCCCCGTGACGTATGTAAGTCGTATGCCAACGGTCAAGCACTGATAAACCTGCCACTCTCCTAGGAAGATCATTTGCAGCGAAAGAGACAGTCCTATGATCTCGTTGCGCTCTATCTGCTAAAGCATCCGCCACAGCGTTGGCTTCTCTATAAATATGGGAGCAATCTAAAGTCATTTGATCCGCCAAACGCTTGATTTCTTTCAAAATGTTCTCCAAATGCCACGATATTTTAAAATTGCCCTTAAACCACCCACAAACAATTTCCGAATCCGTCTGAACAACCACCTGATTAAAACCCAATGAGAGACAAAGACGGAGGCCCTCAGCGAGAGCCAAAATTTCCGCTTTATTATTAGAGCCTGCACCAAAAAACATTTGCTTCCCCACAACACAAAGACCCCTAGAACTGGCATCGATAGACAAAGGAACTAAAAAAATAACATCTTTAGAACTGGATAAACTAAAAATTATATACCAAAGCCTTCAGGGACAAAACATTAATTCTAAATTGGGGGCTCGATGGCATGAACTAGAATAAATAGCTGAAAAGGCAATAGTCGATCTATTAGAATTTAGCAATTAGTAGAAACAAGCAACAGATCTATTCCAACACAGTTCTAAAAATTTAGTGACATACCAAATAGTTGAACAGACACCAGTATGATCTATAAGCAATTTTGATAGGGCATCAGGAGAGTGTCTGTCGAAAGAAGCTCGGTATTAAGACCGGGGGCCGAGTTTCGGACATAGGTAAGACTGAGAAGATAGTCAAATCAAAGGTAGAAAATAATAATATCAAGGAACACTATGTTCTAGTTTTTAGAAAAGAAAAATCTTCAAATTTGGAGGTGGGTGTGAGTGGCACAAAAAATAGCAAAGGAGAGGAGATTCCGGAGGGAGTCGTGGAGACCAAGCCGGGGGCAATTGATCCAGTAAAGGTGGTTTTGTCGAATACATTTGAGGCACTAATGGAGGATATTGAGGAAGAGGAGAGTGCTCCAGCGGAATTACAAATAGTGGGTCAGAAACTAGAACATGCTCAATTTGGGGTCAAATCAGAATCTACGGCGGAATGCCTCCTAGATGCGGGGTATACGAACTCAGAGATTGAACAGGTTCTTGGACAATCAACGCCGATTTCAAATGACAAGGATGTCAATCCGGAAGCAAAGAGTACCCTTTCTATCCAAGCTAAGGCGTCGCAAATTGATACGACAAATTTATCATGTGAACATCAGGTTGGGCAGCTCGTTTCAGGGATGAATAAGGTTGATTTTTCATCGGTGGGACAGTCCGGGCATTCGGTGTTATCCCTGTCAGGTCTGCAAATGCGCCACCCGGAGGAAATGCCGTCTCAGTCCGCACAGGCTGAGCTGTCTCAGCCAGCAAACAGCACCGAAACAGGGGAGCTGCCTGCACCCTGTTTCGTTCCAGCAGAGGTGATTCCCGGGTCTGCCGCAGCTGGGAATCCTTCTTCCATCGTTGCAATTTCATTAGAGGTTCAGTCCGGACACTCGGTGTTGCCCCAAGCAGGTTTGCATAGACGCCAAGCGGAGGAAAAACTGTCCCCGTCCGAACAGCATGGGCTGTCTCAACCAGCCAACAGCACCGAAACAGGGGCATTGCGGCCTCTGCCTGCACCCTGTCTCGTTCCAGCAAAGGTGTTTCCAGGGACTGCCGCAGCAGGCGACCTCTCTCCCACTCGAGAACCAGGCCTCCATATGCTCGCTCCTCGAGCTGTGTCGCTTATACCGGCGCCTAAAGCTGCTGTCTCACAGGAAATAAGGGCTGAATTTCAGGCTCCAAGTGCTGCGATTCAGGAAACATGTGCTGAAACAGATCAGCAGACAGTCCCGGTTGGGTTGAAGGATTCTCACATGATGCCGGCAGACATTCGCAAATTGGTGAAGGTGGGTGTTTCTTTGCGGAAAAAGAAGAAAAAAATGAATGTCAATACACTTGAAAGCGCCACAGACAGTGATGAGGCGGAGTCGGATTCGGACATTGGGCCGGGCACACACGCAATCAAAGACTTAGACTTGGGGGCGCAATCTGATGCGGAGAGAAAGAAAAACGTCAAAACTGCGGTTCCTTCGGGCACTCGTCGTAAGACTAAGAAGGTTTTGTCTTCCTCCCGCGTTTAATATGATTGAACACTTTATGTTTTGGAATGCTCGCGGCGTTGGTAATAGGGCCACGAGAAGGAGGTTACAAAAGTTGGTTGTGGAACACAATGTCAGAATTCTTATGCTCGCGGAGCCTATGATTGATGCTAGTCGATCTATGGAGATTGGTAACAAAATTAAACTTGGCGGCTTCACTTCTAATGACAGTGTTGGTGGTAAGATTTGGATCATGTGGGATACGTCTCCTTCTCTCTCGGTAGTGGACATGTCGGACCAGATTATTCATTGCCAGGTTATGGCGAGGGCAAGACAATGTGGATTTGCAGGCTTTTGTTTTAGCTTTCTGGACAGAGTGCTCTGTTTCTGTTGGACAGAGTACTTTGTCTTGCTGGACAGAATGCTCGCTGCTGATGGTTTGGTAATTTTTGTCGAGTTTACATTTGCAATTGGCAAGTTTTTGCAATTGGAGGTTTGGATTTGTGTGGAAGTGATTTTTGGACAGACTTTGCGGTTAATCTATGCTGATTGGTGGCGATATACTTGCTGAAATTGCTAGGAATGTGGCTGGAAAATGTGCTGTTTCTAGGAGATATATAGATGCATCGCAGTTGGGTTTTGCTAGATATGGTTGCCAGTGACATGCCAGGCGCAGGTTGGCATGGTGTCATATTGCAAGTGGTAATTTTGCAATTGGTAAGGATGCTATGACTTCAAACTGCAAATTTGTTATGCAGGGTCTTTTATGCCAGTGGATATGTTGCAAGATGTAGGGGAGTTACTAATGACATCTCGACATTGCAAGATTCTTGCAAGTTGCAAGTTTACTAGTTGCAATTTCAAGATTCAAGTTTTTATGCAAGGTTGCTATGTAAGTGGTTGTAGGGTCTTAGTCTGATCCTTGATTGCTTTGCGTAGGAGAATTTAGCATTTGTATGTTGGCCAAGCTCTTTGGTTTTGACCTTATTAGGTAGTATCCTTGGGGCGTTAGGCCTAGATTTTATTTTTCCTCGTATTTTGTACTAGGAATTTGTTTGTTCTCGGGTAAAGTCGTAATGTACCCCCGACAAGTGTATAAGTTTTTTTCGAATAATAAAGGTCTGGCATCCCATAGTTGCCCCTCCCCACTGGAGGTTTAATTTAAAAAAAAAATAAAAAATAAAAAAAAAATAAAAAAAGATCTATAAGCAATAACTAGCAAAGTTTTATGTGAACGAGCAAAAACAAACTTGAGACGCTTCAACTCAAAAACCCCACCCCAGGGGCGGTGGGGGTTTGATGTTCACAATTCTGATGGAAAACTGTAGTTAGATATAACTGTGGTTTCAAATCCCAAATATCAAAAAACAAAATCAAAACCTTAAATGATGGTGGAGTTAACAAAAGAAAACAATGGTTCCAGCTATTGAAGGTGCTGTGTCATCACCTGTACTATTAACTTTAACTTTTTACTGTGAGCTTCTTGTTGCTTCTAGCATTGCATTTAATACAATGCCAACTCCATTGTCTAGCCTTGATCTCACATTTGCAATGCAAGCCTGGATTACACAGAGAAACATAACAATAAATTATTTATCTAAATCAGACACATTTCAATATGCATATTATATTGCTCAATGGAAATATATAAATAATCCCAGTATCTGTTATAACTGTAAACCTTTCTACTTCAGATGGAATTGCAGCTCTCATAGCCTGTTGTTCAACTGTCTCTGGTACTGTCAACTTACAACCAGAAGTTATACACGAGTCAGACAACCTAATGAATGAAATCCAACAGTTAACAGTTAACAGTTCATTCATCAACATTTCTTTCATAACGATAACAATACTTACAAAATTAATAGAAAGTCTGATCACAGTATCAGTGTCATCAGGGAACTAAACCAGAGGTTGCAGACGCCAACAGAGAAGGTTGAAAATGACTGTGAAATGCTTTTTTCTGCAAACAAGAACACAATTACATAGGGAAGAATACAAAATAAAAAACGAAGTAGAAATTCATAATCATACAAAAAGTATGTAAACAACAAGACTTTCTTCACTGAATATAATGTAATCCATAAGAATCTAAAATTAGAAGAAGTAGACAAACAATGCATAATCAACAGACAGACACCGGACATTGCATTTGAGAAGGAAATAAATCATTAAAAAACCAAACAACTCATTGCATTAAAGCTTTAGTTTTGTCTTATTACATTAAGATTAAGATAAAACCCAAAATATAGTTGAGATATCCACTTTCCTTGTGAGAGATCGCGAGTTCGAGACTCACCAATTAGGATTTAGATTGGGAGTTGTAACAAAGAGCTCTGCTCTGAGGCGATTTCAGGGGTAAACTTGGCATTCCTTTCCAATTTTCTCCTTGCAATCTTAACCGTCCCAAGATCCTGGGAATACATCTCCATCGTCGATTAGCACAAACCCTACAGCCGCCGCCTCTCTTTCAGGCCGACGAGTTGCTGGGCGGCTGCTTTCCTTGCCGATTGCTTTCTTGGATGTTTGGTTTCACGGTCGTTTTGTTGCCTGGTCTGCTCGCTTACTGGAAGCTCTGTTTGATTTCCTGGACGCTCTGTTTTTTTCCTGGACGCTCTGTTTGATTTCCTGGACAGAGTTTTGATCGATTTGTTTCCTAGTCGTTCCTGGATTGTTGTTTTCCTGAACGATCCTGCATTGCTTTCCTGGTATTCCTGGACTTTCCTGATTCCTGGACGGCGTGTTTGGATTGGTTTTCTCGCCCTTGGTCTGTTTCCTGGACTGTTTCACGCTCTTGGATGCAGGTTTGCTAATCGGGTGGATTCCTGGTAGCCATCAAGGGCTGGCTGGATTTTTCAACATCCAGGGAGTAGATATAGTCTGCTAGTGGAGACGGGTTGTCCTCATGGCGGTGTCTCAGCCAGCCACGGGGGCTGCCCCTGCGGCTGGCAATGAGGAGGATGCATATTCTAGGCCTTCCTTTGCGCAGGTGCTTGGGAAGAAGATGACAGATAATCTTGACGACAAGCCGACGGATTCCACGACATTTCGGAAAGATGGCAGTCCGGCTTTGCGGCTATCTGATTCGGATGTTGCAAGAGGTGAGTCTCATGTGTCTAATCATATTGTAGTTATGAAGTTCTCCAGTTTCAGGCCGTCGTTGGATTCGATACGAGACTCCATTCATCGATTTTGGGAGATATCCGGAGACTTCATAATGGGTCTTATTGATCCTAGGCATGTGATGGTTTATTTACAATCAGAAGATGAGGTCAAGAAAGTGCTCTCCAAAGAATCCTTTATGATTCGAGGAGTTCGATATAAAATGTTTCGTTGGCATCCAGGCTTTAGTTTACGGGCGGACCCGGAATTGGCTCCCTTATGGGTTGAACTCCCTAATCTTCCTTTCGCTTTTTTTCTCCCGGCAATCATGAAGGCGATTGGAAACTCCTTCGGCACTTTTCTTCGGATTGATGATGGAACTAGATACTTTGCCCGTCCAACGGTCGCTCGCATGTGTGTTGAGATGGAAGTATCTAAACCTCTCCCACATAAGATATGGCTTGAGAGCCCAAAATATGGAGGATATTGGCAAAAAATTGAGTATCCTGGCTTCAAATACTGTGACCATTGCTCTTTAATTGGCCATGAGAAAGATTATTGTCGAAAATTGATTGGACGGAAGAATGAAAAACCAACTCCTATGGGAGCTCCCGATAAAGAGTTGCCATCGCGTGATAAGTCCAAGCAAAAACAAACTATGGTTGAAGGGATGCAAGAGTCTCAAGAGCCGAAACAAATGTATGTCCCGGTGGTCAAAAAAGTGATGAAAGCTAATGGACTCATAGGCACTAGTGGAGCCAAAAATTCGCAAGGAGTTGAGATAAGTAGTGCACATGATAAAGACACAAAGGAGAAGACAAGGGGAGAGGCCTCCGACAATGTGATATCTCTTAACAAATTCAGGGTCCTTGCGGAAGAACACTCGGAAGGAGTTGGAGAGGGTAATGAAGCAGAAACAAAGACACAAGAAGCACATAAGACGGCGGATCAACACACAAGGGGGACTAAAGATGAAACTGAAAATACACAAGACATTTTAAAGGGGGCTGGCTACACATCCAAGGAAATCCAAATGGCAAGGTCGACAGAGCAATGTGATGAAGCAAAGTCTGAAGACGGATTTACTAAAGAGGCACCGCTATGGCTGGTCCCTTTTGTGGCCGACAGTAGCTCCGAGAATGACCTAGGTCAGTCTAAACTTGCTGAAACAGAGGATCAGCTGACCTCACAGGCAGCTGTCCTCACAGATAAGTTCACAGATCGACTGTCCTCACAAGCAGCGTTTTCGCCGAATACAGGGGGTTCAAACAGAGCAGCTGTGCTGCCCAGAACAACAGACAGATTGATTGGAGAGAGTCATGCAACAGGGGATACAAACATGGCGAATGTGACGCAACGAACAGGAGATAGATTGGCGCATTCTGCTTCAAGGAAATACAATTTTGTTTTGCTGGATTCGGGGGCCAATGCAATGGATGATTTCGGACAGTAGGAGCATTGCTCAACACTGAAACAGAGTACACAATCTCTGCAACAGCCGCAGGGAGATGGAACCTTTCTTCCACTGAAATTGCATGCCGACAACATTCAAGCTCCGGAAGAAACAGTTAATGCACAGCAATTGCAGCTGCAGGTAGGATGCACCGAGTTTGGAAATCATGCTTTGTCGGATGATGAGTCTTATGCAAATACGTCTTCTAATAACATGGTTGAGGCCAGTCATCAATCTGATGAAGCGAGGACGAAAGGTAAAAAGAAGAGTTCAAAGAATGGACCCGCGGGGGGGAGCCGGCGAGTGACATGAAACATGACTAATCCAGGTGTCCCTAATGATAGATAATATAATGTTCTGGAATGCACGGGGAGTTGGCAACCGGGCGACCCGTAGCAGATTAAAAAAGCTGGTTAAAGATAATAATGTTAAGATGCTTGCCATTGCGGAGCCGATGATACAAGCGTCAAGGCACATGGAGATTGCAGGCAAAGTGAGTCTGCCTTGCTTTGCAACGAATGAGGATGTTGGCGGAAAAATATGGCTCTTCTGGGATAATAACTTACAAGTGGACATATTAATCCGCACCGATCAATTGATTCATTGTAAGATTACTATCCTTTTTTCCAATATTGCTTTCTTTACTTCCTTTGTATATGCAAAATGTTCAGTTCAGGAGAGAAGAACATTATGGGAGACCATGGAGCACATTGCAATGGGTATGGTTGAAGCATGGATCATTGGCGGCGACTTTAATGTCATTGTTGACGGCGGTGAAAAATTAGGCGGTCGTCCTTATAATCAACTGGCTACATCAGACTTTTCTAGATGTATCTCGAGCTGCGGACTTACAGATTGTGGGTTTGAAGGACCAAAATTTACTTGGTGTAACAACCAAAGAGGAGATGACAGAACCTGGGCTCGACTGGATCGTTTTTTGGGTAATGCAGATTGGTTTATTCTAATGCAGCATTCTCGAGTTGATCATCTCCTTCGGGCGTGCTCGGATCACGCTCCACTGCTTCTTTCTTTGCCTCTGACACAGAGGGCAGGTATGTCCCCTTTCAGATTCCAAAATATGTGGTTAACTCATGATGATTTTTTGGGATTTGTGGACAGAAACTGGAACTCTCCGGTAGGTGGTTCTGGGAATATGTTTATCGTGGCTATTAAACTTAAGCGCCTTAGAGGAGCTCTGAAAATATGGAATAAAGACACTTTTGGGAACATTTTCAGCACCATTCGAGGATTGGAGGATGAGATTGCTCGCTTGGAATTCAGTCTAATGCAGGGTTGGGATACAAATGATATGGTTAATCTGAATCGATGTCAGGCTGAACTCAAACTGGCGCTGGTAAGAGAAGAAATTTATTGGCAACAAAAATCAGGAGAAAAGGAGTTCAAAGAAGGAGATGCATGCACTAAATTTTTCTTTGCTTCCGTCAAAACCAAGCAAAAAAGGCGAACGATATCAAAAATCCATAACAGGGCAGGGACGTTAATCACGGATCCGAGAGATATTATTTTAGAAGCGAATAATTTTTTTGAAGCTTTGCTTTCAGCAGGAGGATATCAAGAGGATCTAGAACTCATGGAGTGCATTCCGCGTTTGATAAGGGAGGAGGACTGTGAATCAATCATGAAGTCTCCGAATTTAGAGGAAGTCCGCCAAGCAGCTCTTAGCATTCCACATGATAGTGCACCGGGCCCGGACGGCTTTACAGCTGGTTTCTTTCATAGATGCTGGGATATTATTGGTCTGGATATTTGGAAAGCCGCGAAGGAATTTTTTGAGTGCCAAGCGATGCCAGGTAGCTTCTCCTCTAATTTTTTAGCTCTTATTCCTAAAATTGAGGAGCCCGTATCTTATTCTGATTTTAGACCTATCAGTCTGTGCAACGTGGTTTATAAAATTTTTAGTAAGATCCTTTGTTTGAGGTTGGGGAAGATACTCCCAAATATTATTTCTTTAGAGCAGGGGGCTTTTGTCCAAGGGAGACTTATCTCAGAGAACATTGGCTTGGCACAAGAATTAATGAGGGAGATTGGCAAAAAAGTGATTGGCAACAATGTAATTTTCAAGCTGGATATGGAAAAGGCGTATGACAGAATTGAATGGGGATATCTCTTGGCGCTCCTTCGTAAATTTGGTTTTAACAACAGAATATGTCATCTGATTTCAAATTGCGTAACTCAATGTGGCTTTTCGGTGTTGATGCAAGGCAAGTATGACGGGTATTTCAGATCTTCCAGGGGTCTCAGACAAGGCGATCCTCTCTCCCCCTTGCTCTTTGTTATTGCTGCGGAAGTACTAAGTAGAGGACTCTCTCGAGCTTTTCGTAGAGGGGAAATTGGTTTTTATCATGCTCCAAGGACGGCCTCCCCGATTACTCACCTCTTATATGCTGATGACTCACTGGTTTTCTTGAATGGTAGGAAAAAATCCATTGCGGGATGTATGAGGTTTATTGATAGATACTGTCGGGCATCAGGAGAGAAAATTAATACGGCGAAAAGTTCGTTCATGATTGATGAGAAAGTGAGTGCCGACAAACTTATCATGATCAGATTATGGACAGGCTTTTCTTACAAACAGTCCCCGTTCACGTACCTTGGAGTTCCCATTTATCAAGGCAGATGCAGAAGTTATTATTATGATGATTTGGTTAGTAAGATCCACAATAGAATTCAAGGCTGGAAATCACGATTGTTGTCGCCTGGGGGAAGATTGACTTTGATCCGTCATGTCGTTTTGTCTATGCCGATTTACACTATAGCAGCTACAGTGGTACCTATGAAGGTTTTGCAGTCTATTCAGAAATTGATTGCAGATTTCTTTTGGGGCGATCATGAAGGGAGACATAAACGGAAATGGATTGCATGGAAAAAAATCAGTGTTACTAAGGAAGAAGGTGGATTAAATGTTCGAAGTCTGGACGACACTATCAAAGCTTTTCGGGTTAAATCCCTTTGGAATCTGATACATTCCAACTCTTTATGGGCGAATTTCTTAAGGAAAAAATATTTTAAGCTAGGGGTACCAATCCGAAAGCAGGAGCTTAAAGCTGGCGCCTCACCGTTCATGAAAGAGTTGTTGATGCATAAAAATTTCATAGTGGAAAATTCCACCTGGATGATTACTAGAGGTAGCGTCAGTTTCTTTGAAGAACACTGGGCTAAGGGTGAACTATTTATAAGGAATGAGGAAGCGGAGACTAATGATATTTGGCCTTCCTTACGGCTAATGAGCAGGGATAACTTCAGAATGCTAACCCCGGGAATGCAAAGACGCGCTCAAGAGGCTTATAAGACAATAGTGAAAGGTGATGATGGCGATCGAGACACCAGAATTTGGATGCCCACTAATGATGGTATATTCTCTATCAGCTCTGTTTGTAAAATCCTAGGTGGTAGAGGGATACCTGATGACTTCTGGAATTGGATCTGGCACCCTCTTTTGCCTTCTAAAATTTCTGTATTCACATGGAAAATTATTAAAAGGGCTATTCCCTTAGATGGTGAAATTAGAAGAATTGGGTTTCAGTTGGCTTCTAAATGCGGCTGTTGTGTTCATTCTGAGGAGGAAACCATAAAACATCTTTTCTTGGAGGGTGAATTAGCATGTAGAGTGTGGAGACATTTCGACTTGATTTTTGACATTCACGTTCATAGACCGGTTGAAGTCTATACCATGTTAAAGGCGTGGTTCAGGAAGGCAAACAAATCTACATTATCAGGTACCCTCATTCATCTCACTCCTCTTTTTATTTTATGGGAGCTTTGGATTCAGCGAAACAGAAAACTTTATGATGGGAAGGAGTGCTCTTTCAGCTATGTAATCATTAAAGTGTATCACTGGATCAAATGTGTTGCAAAATTTTTGTCCCTAAATCAAAGGACAATAATGGGGCTTTGCTCAATAGATTGGGTATCCAGGAAACAAAAGTAACACTGACTCCGCCCCGGGTGGTGTATTGGACTTTTCCTCCTATGGGATGGTATGTGCTCAATGTAGATGGATCTTGCAGGGAGAAGACTACTGCTGGAGGTTTTGTTATTAGAAATGAAGAGGGTAACTTTGTGGCGGCTAGACAATGTTTTTTCGGAGAAGGAACAAATAATTCGGCAGAAACGAGGGCCTTGCTTGAAGGCTTGAGATTTTGTGTTGCCCAGGGTGTCCGACCATGTGTCATTCAAACGGATTCCATGGTGGTTAAACAATGGCTTTCCCAACAAACAAAAATACCTTGGTTCCTAAGCAATTGGTGGAGGGAGATACGGGCGATGATAAAGGATACGGGGTGGCATTGCATCCATGTTTTCAGAGAGACCAACTCAGTGGCTGACGCCTTGGCTATTTTAGCACAAAAGGAGCATATTTCCCGTACTTATTCGTGGGGATCGCTTCCTAAAAGAATAAAGTCCCTAATTATTCTTGACAAGAATAAGACGACATATCTTAGACTTCCGGCTTTTAAATGAGCGTGAATTTCTTTGATACTATTTGGTTATGGAAGTCTGAGGGTCTTGAGAATCAATTCGGCGCGTGTGCTGGATCAGTGGGGATGAATTGGAGCAGCATATATCTGAAAAAACAGGGGATATACTCTGTTTTGACAGTCTGGAAAATTTGCGGGTTTTGTTTCAAATGCCTGCATGTGGACAGCGTGGCCTGTATTGCTGGACTGTTTCTGGTGCCCTGTTTCGGGACAGTTATGTCTTGCTGGACAGAGTTATTTCTGGTTGGACGGCGTGATTTCAGTAGATCGTGATGGTGTTATCTCGTATTTCTGGCGAGGGAAAGACAATGTGGCTTTGCAGGCTTATGTTTTAGCTCTCTGGACAGAGTGCTCTGCTTGCTGGACAGAGTGCTCTGTTTCGTTTGGGCAGAGTGATCACTGCGTTGGTTTTGGTTGTCGAATTTGCATTTACAATTTACAAGCTTTTGCAGTCTGCGTGTGGCAGTGATTTTTGGACAGCATCTGCGGTTCGACTCTTGCATTCTGCGTTTTGGACAGACTCTGTGCTCTTTGGACAGACTCTGCGGTTTGGTTAGGTGTGGAAATGGCTCTTGCAATCTGCGGTTTGGATGGCTGGATATGTATGGTCATTGGACAGACTCTCACAATGGAGTATGGAGACTAGGATGTGCTATTCTATAGGTGGTGTGTGTTTTGTGCTATCTTTTGGTGCTATCATTTGGTTTATGGTTTTGTCGCATCTTGTTAGAAATATGTTTTTTGTTTCTTTCTTTTTTGCTTGGTTTTTAATACGGGTAAAGTCGTAATGCACCCCCGTATAGAATGTAAGTCAATTTTTTGATAATTAATAAAGGTCTGGCATCCCATAGCTGCCCATTCCCTCTGGAGGTTTAATTTGAAAAAAAAATAAAAAATAAAAAATAGTTGAGAGATAGGATGATTTCCTTTTTAGTGACAGCTTTGCCTACTGACTCAAATATTTTGGAAAGACTTTTGGAATCAGATGACAAGCAAAATGATACAGCAAGTTACCACGAACCCATACTTGGAGGTGATGCTTGCCTGTTTGGTTCGACTCAAGTAAGAAATGCTTACCCGATCAGGCTGCACAATTATAGCCTTCTCCTTCTTGAGAAGTAGAGAATACCCAACTGAGCTGTAGTCGTTAAAAATAGGTCCAACAAAGATATATGCATCAGCTGATTCAACAATCTCATAACAGAATGCAGTGCTCACCGCACCCCAGTATGTCCCTATAAACTTTGGGTGGTGTTCTGGAACTAGACCCTTTGCGGATGGCATCACTGCCAATGGATAACCACAAGCATCAGCTAATTCAACAAAAGCATCTTGTGCCTTTGCCATCCGAAGTTTTGGTCCCGCGACCATCACCGGTTTCACTGCCTTGTTCAAAAACTCTGCTGTAGCCTCCACTGCGGCTTCTAGACCCATCTGGTTGCTCACTCTGCATTATCCAGACGATTGAATATAAAATTAGTTCTTCCCTTCACAAACACACATATCTAGTATTCATCACAGGTTTCTTTGGTTGTTGAATAATTTAAGATCCACAATGTGAATCACTTCATATATGTTATTATAATGTCAACGGATATCATATTAAACTTTCGAATGCTAGGATAACCGAACATAGAGAATACAATGGATGGAGAATTAACTTACAATTACTCCACATGAGATTAAAAACTCGATTTATATTAACTTTATCATACTAAAAGAAATATTGACTGAGTGCAGATTTACTTGTAAACCACAAACTTCATCTTTTTAAATGACTACTCTATATGGTATCTCCAACAGAAGGGAAAAGCATATACTATAGAAACCACATCTCCTTATCTAATGAGTTATTAGAAGAAATCAAATTCGGAGGCTATTTAGCATGTCCTATTCTCTAACGAGTCACTCCAACACTGCTACTGTCGGTAAGGAATATAAAACAGAAAATAAGCATTATTGGGCAATTTGTTTCTTAGTTGCTTTTAGTCACGAATTTAAAAGAGTCCCGCATTTAGTCCTTAGCACATGGATGGAACTCTGAACTCTTAATCGATTTAGATAAACAAATCCATGCAAACATCAAAATTAAATAGGAGATCAAAAAAAGAGGAGTTGATGGTTGAATTACTTGGGAGCAATACAAAACGGAACAGGTTCCGTGCTGAAAGTAGGATGCGGGCTTGCAGCCAGATTACAACTAATGCTGATATAAACAGGCTTGCTCTCTTTTAGACAAGTCGAGATCGCTGTATCGATCTGCTCATGCGCGTCTTCCAAATTATTCACCACTGCCTACACATTCAAAAACATAGTCCATAATCACCAAAATATTAAATTCTTCATCAGATCACTTCACAAATCAAATTCATCATAAAAAAAAAAATTCACAATATTATTGATAAAACACACACCTGAATATTATTGAACATCATTAAAAGTGAGTGAGAAGTTCACAATATAGGCCACACTTCCCACAGCATGCTGATTTCATGGAATTTGATGCAACTAGGGAAGGCCAAAGTTCTGGTCTGGTTTCTTAAATGTGTAATTGTTGGTAGCTATTGTAATTTTTCCTAATTTATTGTATCATATGGTACGGGTGATTTGGTATGACTCTTTTAGATGAGTTATCAGTCTGACTTGATCCCTGATCCCCAAGGTTAGAATTACAAACCCATAGGGAGCATTTGATTTTTGATCCACACATGAAAGTTGGCAGCCAAACCTTTAACTCATCTTGCGCTTTTGGTATAACTTGATAGATTGATGGTTGAATTCGTACCTAGAAACAATTAACTTGAGCAAGAGTGCTTTAAAATATACAATTTGTGCGAGAGTAAGCTACAAGTGAGATCACTCACACAAAAAATAAACTTATTAAAAAAAAATTCAAGCGGGTGGGAGAAGTGCATGTCAAAGTGACTAAATATAATTAAAAATTCATGCCCTCGAATCTCAATCTTTTGTAAATTTAGACATATACTGAATAAAAAACAATTAAATAGTTTATTTCTAAAAAAGAGGAAAGAAAAATAAAATAAGAACACAATCAGCCCTATTAAAAAATAAAAAAATAAAAAAAATAAAAAAAAATAAAAATCGCCCAGACCGACTAGACCCCGTCTAGACCCGCCCAGAACCGCTCAGACTGCCCGACCAACCATTAATCTGAGCAGTTTTCCATCTTCTAGCGTAGGCGGCCGCCTAGGCCGATTTTTAGAACACTGCTATATGTGCATGTTATAGTGCAACCATTTGACCTAAATTGTTGTCTGGATAAGTTGAACTTGTAAGGGAATGATTAGTGTTAAATTTTTTTGCTGTTGGTATACTTACTATACACAATCTTACTATAAACTGAGGACATCTCTCACAATATATACACAGGTTTTGGTCAAAGATGGTCAGTAATTTTCTCGAACACTAGTGCTTTATTTTAACTTATGATTGATAAGATCAATCACATTACTGTTCTTGTAATCCCTCCGTACGAACTTGACAAAAGAAATCTCCAGTCTAGTATGATAAACTAAAAATTAATTTACAAGTAGATCCCAGTGAAGGGTGGAATTAGATCCAGATTGAAGCTCTTTCCATTTTCTTTGGCAACTGTTTTGACATCGCATGTCAAGGATCGAGCATACAACACCATTCAGAATTGCAAGAAACTAAGGAGAATCAGCATATAAGAGTCCAACGCCGGCATCCCAACTTGGTTTGCATCACCAGAATGCCCCTGCAATCATATGTATAACTCTCAAACAATTGTACCAAGAAAAGAATCTCCTCCATTTTTCTGCGATCAAAACATCTGAAGTGTTGAATCTAAACCATATATCACAGTCTTTTCATACAAATATGATGTAGCTTCATAAATGTCTTACTTCATGATCAGTATAATATTGATTATGGTAAAAAAAAAAATTTAAGTTCAAGTCCAAGCATCAATTCATATAGGCTACAGATATTGAAATGGATTCGAGTTTTGAGAGAGTGCTTAAATAATAAGTTTTAATAAATTAGTGTGTTATATCGGAATCTCTAATCATATAAGCAGCAGTCCGTTTACACGAAATGTGATAAGCGGCGTCACATGGATGCCACAGCAACTCATGGCATATTCTAGTCATGTGTGTGCAACTCTTCTTCTGAATGTTGTTGTAAACTTTTTATTGAGAAACAAAATTACATATAAACTCTCATGCATGCAGCATCAACATGCATGCAATCTGTAATACTTGGAAAAGAAAGTACTCAATTAGCAGCTTCACTACTGGGGACATGGAGCAATTAAATGCATCAAATAGCTAGAGTCGGAGTAGCTTAGGCACATTGGAAACCAGATGGAAGTTTCTTGCCACAGGTATTTAGGAGCAGAGTGAGAGAGACTGGGACATTGAGGTTGACACCCAATACGTTGGCTTTGATGGCAGTGCAAAGGCAGATGGCGGCTTCGAGATCAGTAATGCCTTGGATGAGGGTACAACAAGGTAGAGTTGATGGACTTCCCACCACAACATTTACCAACTGAAGCAAATTGGCACACACGCCCAACTTCAAGGCATCCCTTGGGCATTTACCCCCTGAAGAAGGTGCTGGTGTGGTTGGGGTAGTTGGAGTTGAAGGTGTACTGGGAGTCGGCGTTGGGGTACTTGGGGTTGCAGGTGTACTTGGAGTTGGAGTTGGCTTGGGTTTAGGAGTTGGTGTTGGGGTACTTGGAGTAGAAGGTGTTGTTGGGGTACTTGGAGTTGGCTTTGGTTTAGGGGTTGGTTTGGGGTTGGAAGGATTGTTGCAATTGCAGGTGGCAGTGACCATGGAGAAGAAGAGAAGGTTAAATGAGAGGAACAGAGCAACTGAAGCTGCAGAGTTTTTGGAGTTCATCTTTCTTGATTTCTTCTTTCTCTGCTATGGATTAATTAGTAAAGATAGAAAGGATCGATGGTTTCAATTGAGTTAGAGTAATTGGTGGGTATTTATAATGGTGAAATGAACGATTTACAAGCAAGGAGAGACAAAAATTTGTAAATTGAAGGATGAATCATGCACTATTGTAGTGATTTGGGCGTGACCATCATTGTTTTAGCTGGCAAAGCTAAATTTCTACGCATATATTTGGATGTTTGTGCATGCAGTGGAGGAATGAAAATTTGGTCAGCAAACTTCTGGAACTCTAATAATATCTATCAATAGCTCTATTATTGCTTAAAATTCATGGATTATGCATAGTTGACTATGGACCCGTCCACAAACTACAAATATCCAAAACCTCACTTTGATTGGACCCAATATTTTGATGCTTGGATGTCGACCAGGACCTATGATTGCTGAGTATCTACGCGCCTGGTCGTAATTCCCCTTGTTTGCTACTTGAAATGGAATCACGTTTACATGAGTAACACAATGTTCAACTCTCCAGAGGTACAAATTTAGGCAGTCATGAGTTGAATAATAGTAATGCAGTTGCTATGTTTGACATTTAAATGAGAGATATTATGCACGAAGCGTTTCCAATTCCCACTAAATTTGGATATTAGGCAGCCAAGCTTAAAGCAGCAGAAAAACAAATGTATGACTTATCGAATTTTACACACCAACTGTGTCTGTAAAAGTAAAGTATGGCTCTATTACTTCTCATAAATGAGAATATTTTTTTTAACAAGATCTACAAGGTTTAAAGAAGGCTATCCTCTGGCCAATGCATTTCGCGTTCAAATTTGTTTTTGGTATAATTTCCCATCTATGTTCTAGATAAGTTTGACCAAATTTTGAAGTGAGACGTGGGGAAAAAGTAATTAAATTGGTCAAGCATTCACTCATGAGTGTACATTACCGACCATCTTATATGGCTCTATGAGAAATTTCCTTCAAACCCACAATTTTATTTTTCCTAATAAAAAACATATACCAATATCATTCTGTGGTTGGATTTGCTTATGCCTGCTATAAACCTTCTTATTGTTTCCTTCAACTGGGAAGAGTTTCGAACAATTGTTGTCATCATTATGATCCTTAGCATAAAACATTGAGCTTGTGTTGTGAACATGGTAGTATAGTTAATTCAATTCTAATCCAAGAATAGGTATTGAGTGGTCTCTCTTCAGTATCACCATTCTGCAAGGACTCTGAGGCTTAATTGTTTACAAGGCGAGTTATAATTATACAATTTGTTTTCATTGCTTCTTTAACTGACATGTCTTCTTTAATTATAGAATATTGAAACCATTTTTTAAATTCATCTCGTATTGTTTATTTGTGAAGCTCATGAATTTAAAAGTTGTACCATCAAATTAACAACTAGCAACAATTTGTTTGTTAAGCTATTTCACATCCTTGTTCTTAAAAAGAAATAAGGAACACACACGCTCTCGCTCTCTCGCTCTCTATCACTTTCGTTCATCTCAAACTTCAATCATTTCTATTGTTTCGTTTCAAACCCTAACAAAAATTCATCTAATTGAGCTAAATCAGAGTCTCCTCATTCTGCTATAAATTCACGAAGTTTTTGCGACCCATTCCTCGCCCTTTCTCCGGCCTTAATCATCGTGACGTTTATCAGAATGACATTTCAAAGCTAAAGATCATCATGAACTCTGGTGACGAGACTGTGAGTTTGAAATTGAAATTACAGATAAAGTTTGGCTTGTAGTGATTGATTTCGTTGATTTTTTATGTTTGATTTTGGTGAATAATTGAATCTTGGAGTGGATGAGAGCTATTCGTCGCTCGTGGCAAAGCATGATGGTCTTTCGATTGTTGGAGAGGCTTCGATTCAGGTGAATCGACAGAGT
Organism: Berberis vulgaris; assembly: GCA_963556465.1. Lineage (NCBI taxonomy): Eukaryota > Viridiplantae > Streptophyta > Magnoliopsida > Ranunculales > Berberidaceae > Berberis > Berberis vulgaris. The sequence continues at coordinate 14,021,125 of OY747129.1, read as the reverse complement.
TTTAGCTCACTTTTCTGCGCTTTGCTGTTATTGCTTTTTTTAGTTTATTATCTTTAATTTTGTTTGATCGTAGGCAAATACTATCTATGGTGCACTGCGTGGACTAGAGGTAAGAACATTTAATATATATATGTATAATTTTTTATTGTTTAGTAAAATTTTTCAATCTTGAGTAATATCCTAAGGTTTGAAAGTACACAGACATGTCGTGGATGGTGAATAAGAAGGTTAACTAGAGACGTTAAGTTGAATGGTTAGAAGTATGAGACATATTGGAGATAAGGAAGTTTGTGTTTGGATGATAATTGGCATTGTATATCATTCAAGAGTAGCAAAGTAGTTTTCAATCAAATATACTAAACAGACTAAAAGGACACAGTTCTTTTGGCTTTCTTTGTTGTCTCGTGTGTCATTTGCTGGGCAGTAGCTATGTTAAATCAGTTGGTTATTAGAGAGTAGAAGTTTGGTTAGATTTCATGGAGTTTGATGCAACTAGGGAAGGCCAAAGTTCTGGTCTAGTTTCTTAAACGTGTAACTGTTGGTAGCTATTGTAATTTTTCCTAATTTATTGTAGCATATGGTACGCGGGATTTGGTATGACTCTTTTAGATGAGTTATCAGCCTGACCTTATCCCTGATCCCCAAGGTTAGAATTACAAACCCATAGGGAGTATTTGATTTTTGATCCACACATGAAAGCTGGCAGCCAAACCTTTAATTCATCTTGCGCTTTTGGTATAACTTGACAGATTGATGGTTGAATCCGTACCTAGAAACAATCAACTTGTGCGAGAGTGCTTTAAAATATACAATTTGTGCTAGAGTAAGCTAAAAGTGAGATCACTCACACAAAAAATCAACTTATTAAAAAAAAATTCAAGCGGGTGGGATAAGTGCATGTCTAAGTGACTAAATATAATTAAAAAATCATGCCCTCGGATCTCAATCTTTTGTAAAGTTATATTATCTACTATGTAAATTACTCAGTGAGCTTGAAGAGAAACCATTAATAAATAGTTAAATATTACTACATATTAGATGGTGTTGTGTGTTCCTGGCGAGAACAGTCATGGGTTGTAAAAAGCGTAGCTCATGGTTGTTCTACTGATTATATTGGTATAAATTGAGGAACTCAAACAAATATATTAGTACATTTATTCTATTGTAATTTTGCTAGGCAAGGTGGAGGGACTTGTCTCATGTTTTGGCTTTAGTACTCTTTGCAATCTTGCCAGTGCAGTTGAGAAACCTTCAGAGAAAAACAATTCATGATGCCATTGCAATTCTCAGTATAGTGTTATTGTGTGAAATTACTTTTTATATTGTTTTGGGTATCTTGGGTTTTCTCAGACAGGTGTGATGTGTGTAGAAATTTGAGGTGTAATGGCTTGTCGAAAGGGTGTTGTAAGTAGGTCTTGAAGTTGATTCTCTATGCCATTTTTTGGACTATTTACCAAAATAGAATACAAAATTGGTCTAAGGATTGTTCAAAATGGTGATATTCTCCTTAAGAAAGTCTTTGTCTCTGATGAGGATAGGTTGGCTAATGAACACTCTTTTCAGGATACGAGTAAGGTAAGAGGGTATACCAATTTCCTTAAATTGTTGCTTATGATAAAGAAGAAAAGACTTGCACATGCATTGTAGAAATTTTAATTTTCATAAATATCTATGAGGGTCAATATGTTTGGATGTTATGTTAGTTTTCTTGGTTCTTGCAGATTTAGGATTATATTCTCCCTAACAATTACTTAAAACAAGTACTTGCAGTTCTGGCTTGGTTTTGGCATTGGCGGTGACTACCCACTTTCAGCTACTATCATGTTTGAGTATGCCAACAAAAAGACCCATGACACCTTTATTGTTATTTTCTTTGCCACGTAAGGTTTTGGAATTTTAGGTGGTGGAATTGTTGGATTCATCATCTTTGTTGTGTTAATGTCAAGTATGATGTTCCACCTTATCTGCAAGAAATGACCTTCTGATAACCTTCTTGTTGACTGGATCCCATAACTTGTCACCCGCATAACCCAATAAAATACACAGTTTGGATTTATCATCAAGCTTAGATCTCTCATCTTTGGATATGTGCACAAATGCCCTCCAACCAAACACCCTTAGGTGATCATAACGAACTTTTTTTTTAACTCCACACCTTCTCTACAACTTCTCCATTTAGTGGCGCTGAATGAGATAAGTTAATCAAGTAACGTGCAGTGTGCATTGCCTCCCCCCCAAAAACTTCTTGGGAATTTTGAGTTAGAAAGAAAGCATTTAATTCTTTCTAAAATGGTGCGGTTCATCATTTCTGCTACACCATTATGTTGTGGAGTCTTGGGTACTATCTGCTCATATATGATACCATGTCTGATGCAATACTCTTCATATGGGCCAATGTACTCTCCCCCATTATCTGTGTGGATGCATATCAACTGCTTCCTTGTGCTTTCCAACACGCTATGGAAAGACTTGAAGACATCAAGTACTTGATCTTTGGTCTTCCTTGAAGCATCATCTATGAAAGTAACAAAATATAATGCCCCACTAAGGGTTTTTGGTTTCATAAGTCCACACACATCAAAGTAAACCTACTCTAAAACATTAGTCATCCTTTTTGGAGAATTTCTATGAAAGAATACTCTATGTTGTTTATCAACAAGAAAATGAATGCAATTCTTTGAATGCGTACCTTTCATGTTAGGCAAAAATTGCACTTTGGCTAGGATTTGAAGTCCCTTCTCGCTCACATGCTCGAGTTTCCCATGCCACAAATTTGTGGACGATTCAATATCAATTGCATTAAGCTCACCGGTACATAGCTTGACCTGTGTCTTGTACAAAGTGCAACACTTTTTACTTCTTGCCACCACAAGTGACCCCTTAGTAAGCTTCCACTACCCATTTCCAAGCTGACTAATGTACCCTTCATCATCTAATTTTCCCACAGAAATTGGGTTCCACCAGAGATCTGGTTTATGTTCAACATTTTTTAGAACTATTGTATATCTAACATTAGTCTCAAAGCTCACATCAACCATTCCTACAATTTTTGCAACACCTTTGTTTCCCATCCTCAAAACACCAAACTCACCTAACTTGTAGTTAGTGAAGAAATCCTTGCGAGGAGTAGCATGACATGAAGCACCTGTGTCAATCACCCAATCTGTGTCTAGGCATGTAACACTAAGGCAAGCTTTATCATCGCAATCTACAAATATGATGTCCCCGCCTGTTGCAATAGTTGTAGAATCACTATCTCACTTCTCATCACCTTTTTCTTTCATTCGATCTAGCTTGGCTTTTCGACATTCATTTCTGTAGTGACCCATTTTGCCACAATAGAAACATTTCACATTCATTCTTGGTCCAGTCTTTCCCCAGGAAGCTTCTCTATTATTAGGTTTCCTGCTTTTACTTCTCCCTCGCTTTTTTATAACAAGTGCCTCTGTTTGAGATGAACTTGAAGATTATCTTCTCACTTTTTCATTCAACAAACTACTTGTTACAAGGTTCATTGTCATAACACCATCTGGGGCGGAGATACATAGAGACAACTAAAGTCTCCCAAATGTCTGGCAATGAACTAAGTAATAGCAATGCATGCAACTCATCGTCTAAACTCATCTTCATAGAAGAGAGTTGATTTACAGCAGTTTGAATTTCATTCAAATGCTCTGCAACTAAAGTCCCTTATTTATATTTCAGATTTACAAGCTTCCTAATCAAGAAAGCTTTGTTTCCTGCAGTTTTCCTCTCTTACAACCCTTCCAATTCCTTCCAAAGAGAATAGGCAGAAGTTTCTGTAGAAACATGGTGAAACACACTATCATCTAACCATTATCGAATTTAACCAAGAGCCTTTCGATCAAGTTTCTTCCATTTATCATCACTCATTTTGTCCGGTTTATTTCCATCGTTAACAATGGGCTCGGAGAAGCCCTTGCAATAAAGTAAGTCCTCCATGTTTGATTTCCAAATAGTCCAATTGTTTCCATTGAAACTCACCATCCGACTATTATTCTGCTCCATGATTTGCACACGGTTAATCTAACCTTGTTCTGATACCACTGTTGGGTATTAACACCTAAATTATGTATTCAATTCACACAGATAAGATATATGCAAGTAAAAAAAATAAAACAAATGACACCAAAATTTGTTAACGAGGAAACTCTCCAAAGCAAATAGAAAAACCTCGTGACCTAGTCCAGACAAAACTCCACTATGACATCAATAATCGGATTACAACCTCCCTTAGAAATTAGGGATTTCACCAATCCTCAAGAAAACTTACAATCTTTTGGTTTACTAACTTCCTTACCTACTAATAGGTAAATGTCAAACAATAATTTAATAAAATAGATTGTTAACACACTAGGGTTGAAGAATTGTAGAAAGCCATTGGCGGAGAGAAACTTGGATGTTGTGGTTGAACCTTAACAAACACCATACACAAGAGCACACATTGTCTTCACAATCTTCTTCTCCAAATACAAAGTAAAATGCGTGTTCACAAACCCTTAAACCTTCCCTCAAACTAACCCACAATGAGAGAGATAGAGAGATAAACAAAGAGAAGGTTTTTTTTTTCTTTTCTCTTTTCCTCAACCTAAATCATGATTTGGGTTCCTATTTTTATTTCACCAATTTCTTCCTTATTAAAATTGGTCCCTAATGTTTTAGGCCAATTAGTAATAAGCCCTCCACATTGGAGGGACCACCAACAAGAAGTAGCAAAGAGGTTGACTTGGAAGTTAGGGAAGGTGCTAGATTGGCAAAAAGTATTATCAAAGAGATGAAAAATCTGAAGGACTTCAGAGTTGTTGTGAACGGTGTGAACGTAGACTTGGAACTCTCAAAAGGTGTACGCACGAAGTATTATGAACTATGTTGGACTAATATTTCTTCCTTTCATCCAAGCCTTGTGAAGGGAATCAACCATAAACTAGTTGGAGAATTAGACAATAACATTTACCATGCTCTATTGAATTGTGATAGACCAACAACAAGGAATTGGATAGGAACATCTCCTAGTCTTCGATATATACTAGGAACACCAACAATTGAAGCATCAACATTGCAACACTGAAAATGCATACAATTCTTATGTACATTGGTACTAAGACTAGAAACTAACCCGAAGAAAGAAACAAAATGTTTGTAATTTCAGTGTGATTTGATGGCTATTATAATTTCCATTTTAACCCGTGTGTACCCTTACACTTTCTTAACCCTTACATATACCATTATGTTTTTTCAATGAAACAATTTTGAGTTTATTTTTTCTCTTTTTTTTCAGGTTTTTTAATCAATAAATTTTTAGTTAAAATATTGGTAGTGGTAGACGAAAGTTGTGTTGTTGATGACATGAAGTTGAGTGATAGGGTATTTGTTGGATGAAACAATGCCAGTCTTTTGTGTCATCCAACTGACCACCCAGACAGGAGGGCTTCACCAGCGGGCAGACACCTAGCTTATTCATCTTGTCGGAAGTCAGAAAATAAAGCAGTTTCGTCGACAGTCGGAACACAACATCTTTCTTCATTATTAGAATGCAAATCAATATACTCCATCTGCTCGGCGCCATCTAGGCAAGGCAATACCTTGATAAAATAGGAAACACCAAATGACGTCAGAAAGAGGGAAGCGCAAGCTAGCCTCGAACATGGCATTATACAAGCAAATGAACCCCTCCCTCAGAATAATCTGAGACCCGCCTTTTGCAAAGAGCGACAATCTCAGATCATCAAGAATTTCATACCATCGATGGAGGTCGGCCAAATCCTTCTCTGACGTTAGTGGGACCCTAAAGAAGTTAAAGCAAGCCGCATGTCACTCACAAAAATAATGAAGTTTTGCAAACATGATTGACGAAAGGGTCTAGCTTGATCAAACTAGTAAAGTTAAAAATGAAGAGCAGAAGAAATCTCTCGAAGGTAAAGAGGTAAAACTCCCTCAAAGCAGGCTTATATAGGATTGGCGTATGGGAGAAGTAATTACGTAACCACTGCATGAGCAATAACTTCAGTGCAGAAGCCGAAAAGGCGTTGAAATATGCCATCATGGCATCAAACAATCTCCCAAGCACAGTCAGTTAGTGGGCCTATATGCAAACCCATTAATGAGACATAAAATAATCATCCGATCACAGCAGTACACGTGGCACAGGTCAACCATAATACGAAAAAGCCTCAATGCGGTCTCAAGCAGGCCCAAGCATGGTCGAGCCCAAGCTTAGCCTAGTCACTGTTCAACACCTAAGTCAGGTGCCCAAGCCCAAATTATGCAAGCCCAACGTGGTACAAATCATGGAGCTTGGCCCATGACAATAAGGCCCGAACACAAATCTTTGGGTTGTTCCATGTTCGAAATCTATTTGCACGGCTCTTGATCCAATCAAGTATTAGGTCCCAAACAAAGTCAAGTGTCGAAGGGAACTCAGTCATGGATAGGTAAGATTCTAAGCGAGATCTCCTCCCTCTATCCACGCCTTGACATTAGAGTCTATGAAGGAGTGAAATATTCGTTATATAAGGACGCTTCTTGCCACAGGTATTGAGAAGCAAACTGAGGTTGTCTTTGGTTGCATGGAATCCTATGTCATGGAATTCACGACAGGAACGCCTAATTCTAAGCTAATTTGGGGTTTGTGAACAATGGTGGGAATGGAAGTCCCATGAATATGAGGATCACACTCCTTGGTCCCCCCAAAACACGTGACTTCATTGGTCATACCGCTGCTTAAAGATTTGAAAGGCCTTGGATGAGGGTGCAACAAGGTAAAGTTGGCGGACTGCCCACCACAACATTCACCAATCCAAGCAAATTGGCACATACACCTAATTTGAAGGTATCCCTTGGACAAGTACCTCTTGAAGAATGTGTGGGAGTTGGAGTTGGTTTTGGGTTGGAGCACTGGCCACAATTGGCAATAACCATGGAATAGAGCACTTAAATATGATTATTGGCAGCCATATCCTTCTTTTTTCTTAACTAATAGTAGTGATAGACGACACTTGTATTGTTGATGACTTGAAGTTGAGTGATATAGGGTATTTGTAGGATGAAACAATGCATTTGCATGTTCAGATTGTTTATTTTGTACCAGTGGACAAATATTAATTTAAACATTATATTATTCATCTACGAGAAAACCTAACTATTCAAGACAGCTAAAGTATATATTTCTTCATTGTGCTGATCACATTTTACCATAAGTAGTATACGTCCATGTCTATAGTGCAACAATTTGACCTAAATTGCTGTCTGGATAAGTTGAACTTGTAAGGGAATGATTAGTGTTGTTAATTTTTTTGCAGTTGGTATACTTACTATACACAATCTTACTATAAACTGAGGACATCTCTCACAATATATACACAGGTTTTGGTCAAAGATGGTCAGTAATTTTCTCGAACACTAGTGCTTCATTTTAACTTATGATTGATAAGATCAATCACATTATTGTTCTTGTAATCCCTCCGTGCGAACTTGACAAAAGAAATCTCCAGTCTAGTATGATAAACTAAAAATTAATTTACAAGTAGATCCCAGTGAAGGGTGGAATTAGATCCAGATTAAACTCTTTCCATTTTCTTTGGCAACTGTTTTGACATCGCATGTCAAGGATCGAGCATACAACACCATTCAGAATTGCAAGAAACTAAGGAGAATCAGCATATAAGAGTCCAACGCCGGCATCCCAACTTGGTTTGCATCACCAGAATACCCTTGCAATCATATGTATAACTCTCAAACAATTGTACCAAGAAAAGAATCTCCTCCATTTTTCTGAGATCAAAACATCTGAAGTGTTGAATCTAAACCATATATCACAGTCTTTTCATCCAAATATGATGTAGCTTCATAAATGTCTTACTTCATGATCAGTATAATATTGATTATGGTAAAAAAAAAAGATTAAGTTCAAGTCCAAGCATCAATTCATATAGGCTACAGATATTAGAATGGATTGGAGTTTTGAGAGAGTGCTTAAATATTAAATTTTAAAAAATTAGTGTGTTATATCGGAATCTCTAATCATATAAGCAGCAGTCCGTTTACACGAAATGTGATAAGCGGCGTCACATGGATGCAACAGCAACTCATGGCATATTCTAGTCATGGGTGAGCAACTCTTCTTCTGAATGTTGTTGTAAACTTTTTATTGAGAAACAAAATTACATATAAACTCTCATGCATGCAGCATTAACATGCATGCAATCTGTAATACTTGGAAAAGAAAGTGCTCAATTAGCAGCTTCACTACTGGGGACATGGAGCAATTAAATGCATCAAATAGCTAGAGTCGGAGTAGCTTAGGCACATTGGAAACCAGATGGAAGTTTCTTGCCACAGGTATTTAGGAGCAAAGTGAGAGAGACTGGGACATTGAGGTTGACACCCAATACGTTGGCTTTGATGGCAGTGCAAAGGCAGATGGCGGCTTCGAGATCAGTAATGCCTTGGATGAGGGTACAACAAGGTAGGGTTGATGGACTTCCCACCACAACATTTACCAACTGAAGCAAATTGGCACACACAGCCAACTTCAAGGCATCCCTTGGGCATTTACCCCCTGAAGAAGGTGCTGGTGTGGTTGGGGTAGTTGGAGTTGAAGGTGTACTGGGAGTCGGCGTTGGGGTACTTGGGGTTGAAGGTGTACTTGGAGTTGGAGTTGGCTTGGGTTTAGGAGTTGGTGTTGGGGTACTTGGAGTTGGCTTTGGTTTAGGAGTTGGTTTGGGGTTGGAAGGATTGTTGCAATTGCAGGTGGCAGTGACCATGGAGAAGAAGAGAAGGTTGAATGAGAGGAACAGAGCAACTGAAGCTGCAGAGTTTTTGGAGTTCATCTTTCTTGATTTCTTCTTTCTCTGCTATGGATTAATTAGTAGAGATAGAAATGATTGATGGTTTGAATTGAGTTAGTAATTGGTGGGTATTTATAAGGGTGAAATGAACGATTTACAAGCAAGGAGAGACAAAAATTTATAAATTGAAGGTTGAATCATGCACTATAGTAGTGATGTGGGCGTGACCATCATTGTTTTAGCTGGCAAAGCTAAATTTCTACGCATATATTTGGATGTTTGTGCATGCAGTGGAGGAATGAATAATGTCTATCACTAGCACTATTATTGCTTAATATTCATAATTGACTATGGACCCGTGCACAAACTACAAATATCCAAAACCTCACTTTGATTGGACCTAATATTTTGATACTTGGATGTCGACCAGGCCCTATGTTTGCTGAGTATCTACGCGCCTGGTCATAATTCCCCTTGTTTGCTACTTGAAATGGAATCACGTTTACATGAGTAACACAATGTTCAACTCTCCAGAGGTACAAATTTAGGCAGTCATGAGTTGAATAATAGTAACGCAGTCGCTATATTTGACATTTAAATGAGAGATATTATGCACGAAGCATTTCCAATTCCCACTAAATTTGGATATTTGGCAGCCAAGCTTAAAGCAGCAGAAAAACAAATGTATGACTTATCGAATTTTACACACCAACTGTGTCTGAAAAAGTAAAGTATGGCTCTATTACTTCTCATAAATGAGAATATTTTTTTTAACAAGATCTACAAGGTTTAAAGAAGGTTATCCTCTGGCCAATGCATTTCGCGTTCAAATTTGTTTTTGGTATAATTTCCCATCTATGTTCTAGATAATTTTGAAGTGAGACGTGGGGAAAAAGTAATTAAATTGGTCAAGCATTCACTCATGAGTGTACATTACCGACCATCTTATATGGCTCTATGAGAAATTTCCTTCAAACCCACAATTTTATTTTTCCTAATAAAAATCATATACCAATATCATTCTGTGGTTGGATTTGCTTATGCTTGTTTCCTTCAACTGAGAAGAGTTTCAAACAATTGTTGTCATCATTATGATCCTTAGCATAAAACATTGAGCTTGTGTTGTGAACATGGTAGTATAGTTAATTCAATTCTAATCCAAGAATAGGTATTGAGTGGTCTCTCTTAAGTATCACCATTCTTCAAGGACTCCGAGGCTTAATTGTTTACATGGGGAGTTAGAATTATACAATTTGTTTTCATTGCTTCTTTAACTGACATGTCTTCTTTAATTATAGAATATTGAAACCATTTTTTAAATTCATCTCGTATTGTTTATTTGTGAAGCTCATGAATTTAAAAGTTGTACCATCAAATTAACAACTAGCAACAATTTGTTTGATAAGCTATTTCACATCCTTGTTCTTAAAAAGAAATAAGGTACACACACGCTCTCGCTCTCTTGCTCTCTTTCACTTTCGTTCATCTCAAACTTCAATCATTTCTATTGTTTCGTTTCAAACCCTAACAAAAATTCGTCTACTTGAGCTAAATCAGAGTCTCCTCATTCTGCTATAAATTCACGAAGTTTCTGCGACCCATTCCTCGCCCTTTCTCTGGCCTTAATCATCGTGACGTTTATCAGAATGACATTTCAAAGCTAAAGATCATCATGAACTCTGGTGACGAGACTGTGAGTTTGAAATTGAAATTACAGATAAAGTTTGGCTTGTAGTGATTGATTTCGTTGATTTTTTATGTTTGATTTTGGTGAATAATTGAGTCTTGGAGTGGATGAGAGCTTTTCGTCCCTCGTGGCAAAGCATGATGATCTTTCGATTCTTGGAGAGGCTTCGATTCAGGTGAATCGGCAGAGTTTTAGCTCACTTTTTTGCGCTTTGCCGTTATTGCTTTTTTTAGTTTATTATCTTTAATTTTGTTTGATTGCAGGCAAATACTATCTATGGTGCACTGCGTGGACTAGAGGTACGAACATTTATAATATATATATATATATATAATTTTTTACTGTTTAATAAAATTTGTCAATCTTGAGTAATATCCTAAGGTTTGAAAGTACACAGTCATGTCGTGGATGGTGAATAAGAAGGTTAACTAGAGACGTTAAGTTGAATGGTTAAAAGTATGAGACATATTGGAGATAAGGAAGTTTGTGTTTGGATGATAATTGGCATTGTATATCATTCAAGAGTAGCAAAGTAGTTTTCAATCAAATATACTAAACAGACTAAAAGGACAGAGTTCTTTTGGCTTTCTGTGTTGTCTCGTGTGTCATTTGCTGAGCAGTAGCTGTGTTAAATCAGTTGGTTATTAGAGAGTAGAAGTTTGGTTAGATTTCATGGAGTTTGATGCAACTAGGGAAGGCCAAAGTTCTGGTTTGGTTTCTTAAACGTGTAACTGTTGGTAGCTATTGTAATTTTTCCTAATTTATTGTAGCATATGGTACGCGGGATTTGCAATGACTCTTTTAAATGAGTTATCAGTCTGACCTGATCCCTGATCCCTGATCCCCAAGGTTAAAATTACAAACCCATATGGAGTATTTGATTTTTGATCCACACATGAAAGCTGGCAGCCAAACCTTTAATTCATCTTGCGCTTTTGGTATAACTTGATAAATTGATGGTTGAATCCGTACCTAGAAACTATCAACTTGAGCGAGAGTGCTTTAAAATATACAATTTGTGCGAGTGTAAGCTACAAGTGAGATCACTCACACAAAAAATCAACTTATTAAAAATAAATTCAAGCGGGTGGGATAAGTGCATGTCTAAGTGACTAAATATAATTAAAAAATCA